>CM053579.1:51519779-51635265 GCA_028646485.1 Cryptoprocta ferox
GGGGGGTGATGGTCTTGGTGGAGGTCACTTGTGGGGAAGAGCACTGGGTGTTATATGGAAACTAACCTGACAATAAACTATAAAGTTAAAAAAATAAAAAAAAAATAAAAAAAAAATAAAGAGAAAGTAATTCAAATATATCAGTAAAGAAAAGGAGTAAACCACAAAAAAGAGAAAGATTAGAAAGGACCAGAGAAAATCTTCAGAAACAACCACAAAAAATGTAATAAAATGACATTAAATACATATCCATCAAAAAGTTCTTTAAATGTTATGGACTACATGCTCCAATCAAAAGACACGGTGACAGAATGAATAAAAAAATAAGAACCATCTTCTGCCTAGAGGAGACTCTTTTTAGACCTAAAGACAGCTTCAGATTGAATGTAAGGAAATGGAGAAACATCAATCATTTAAATACATGTCAAAAGAAAGCCAGAGTAGCCATACTTATACTGGACAAAATAGACTTTAAAACAAAGTAAGAAATGACAAAGAATGACACTATATAGTAATAATAAAGAAGACAATCCAACAAGAAGATATAACAATTGTAAATATATATGCACCTAACATGAAACACCCAAATACATAAAACAGTTAATAGCAAACATAAAGGAACTAATCAACAGTCATACAATAATAGTAGAGAACTTGACACCCAACTTATATTAATGGGCCGATCATCTAAACAGAAAATCAACAACGAAACAATGGCTTTGAATGACACGTTGGAACATATGGATTTAATAGATATATGTAAAATATTCCATCCTAAAATAGCAGAATACACATTTTTTTTCAAATGCACATGGGACATTCTCCAGGACAGATCACATATTAGGCCACAAACCAAGCCTCAACAAATTAAAAAAAAAAAAAGTTATGCCATGATACATTCTGACCACAACTCTATGAAACTAGAAGTCAACCAGAAGAAATAAACTGGAAAGACCACAAATACATGGGGTTAAGTAACATTCTACTAAACAATGAAAGAGTCAACAATGAAATAAAAATAAATAAAAATTACATGGAAAAAATGAAAATGAAAACAATGGTAAAAATGTTTGGTATGTAGCAAAAGCAGTTTCAAGAGGGAAGTTTATAGCAATACAGGACTACATCAAGAATCAAGAAAAATCTCATATATACAACCTAACCTTACACATAAAGGAGTTGGACAAAAAAAATAAAATAAAACCTGAAAAAAGAACCCAGAAGCAAGTAATAAAGATTAGAGCAAAAGCAAATGATATGGAACTAAAGGAACAATAGAACAGATCAATAGAACCAGGAGCTGGTTCTTTGAAAAAATAAATGAAATTGATAAACCTCTAGCCAGATTTATCAAGAAAAAAAAGGAAGGACTAAAATAAATAAAATCACAAATGAGAGAGGAGCAATAACAAACCACATCACAGAAATGAAAACAATAATAAGAGAGTATTATGAAAACCTATACACCAACACATTGGACAACCTGGAGGAAATGGATAAATTCCTAGAAACATAAACTACCAAAACTGAAACAAAAATAGTAAATTCAAATGGACCAATAACCAGCAAAGAAATTGAATCAGTAATCATAATACTTCAAACAAGCAAAGTTCAGGAGGTGGCTTCTCAGGTGAATTCTACCAAACATTTAAAAAGAGTCAATACTTATTCTTTTCAAACTCCCCCCGCCAATAAAATGGAAGTAAAACTCCCAAATTTATTCTACGAGGCCAACATTACCCTAACACCAAAATCAGGTAAAGACTCCACCAAAAGAGAACTACCAGCTAATATCTCTTACAAAGATACATGCAAAAATTTCTCAACAAAATTGTAGTAAACTGAACCCATAATACTTTAAAAAATCATTCAGACACACTGGACCAGGTGGACTTAACAGATATATTCAGAACATTTCATCCTAAAGCAGCATTCTTCTCAAGTGCACATGGAACATTTTCCAGAACAGATCTCATACTGGGTCACAAATCAGCCCTCAACAAGTACAAAATGATTGAGATCATATCTTGCATATTTTCAGACCACAACACTATGAAACTCAAAACCAACCACAAGAAAAAATTAGGTAAGACCGTGAGTACTTGGAGACTAAAGAACATCTTACTAAAAAAAATGAATGGGTTAACCAGGAATTTAAAGAGGAAATTAAAAAGTACATGTAAGCCAATGAAAATGAAAATATGACAGTCCAAAATCTCTGGGATGCAGCAAAGGCAGTCATAAGAGGGAAGTATATAGCAATCCAGGCCTTCCTAAAGAAGGCAGAAAGGTCTCAGATACACGACATAACCTTACACCTGAAAGAGATGGAAAAATAAAAACAGCAAATAAGGCCAAAAATCAGTAGAAGAAGGGAAATAATAAAGACTAGAGGAGAAATCAATGATACTGGAAAAAAAGAACAGTAGAATAGATGAATGAAACTAGGAGCTGTTTCTTTGAAAGAATTAACAAAATTGATAAAGCCTTAGCCAGATTGATCAAAAAGAAAAAAGGACTGAAATAAATAAAATCACGAATGAAAGAGGAGAGATCATAACCAATACTGCAGAAATACAAATAATAAGAATATTATGAGAAATTATATTCCAAAAATTGGGCAATTTGGAAGAAATGGACAAATTCCTAGAAACATATAAACTACCAAAACTGAAACAGGAAGAAATAGAAAATTTGAACAGACCCATAACGAGTAAAGAAATTGAATCAGTAATAAAAAATCTCCCAACAAACCATAGTCCAGGGCTAGATGGCTTTCCAGGAGAATTCTACCATACATTTAAAAAAGAATTAACACGTATTCTTCTGAACCTGTTCCAAAGACTAGAAATGGCAGTAAAACTTCCAAACTCATTCTATGAGGCCAGCATTACCTTGATTCCAAAACCAGACAAAGGTCCCACTAAAAAGCAGAACTACAGGGGCACCTGGGTGGCTCAGTTGGTTAAGCCTATGACTTCAGCTCAGGTCATGACCTCACAGCTCATGAGTTTGAGCCCTGTGTCAGTCTCTGTGCTGATAGCTCAGACAGAGCCTGAAGCCTGCTTCAGATTCTGTGTCTCCCTCTGTCTCTGCCACCCTCCACTCATTTGCTCACCTTCTCTCTCAAAAATAAACATTAATTTTTTTTAAAGAAAGGAAAACTACAGACCAATTTTCCTGATGAACAAGGATACAAAAATTCTCAACAGAATACTAGCAAACTAACAATACATTAAAATAATTATTCACCATGGCCAAGTGGGATTTATTCCTGGGATGCAGGGCTAGTTCCATATCTGTAAATCAATCAATGTGATATATCACATTAATAAAAGAAAGGGTAAGAACCACCTGATCCTCTCAATAGATGCAGAGAAAGCATTTGACAAAATATAGCATCCTTTCTTGATAAAAACCCTCAAGAAAGTAGGGATAGAAGGAATATACCTCAAGATCATAAAGACCATATATGAAAGACCCACAACTAATATCATCCTCCATGGGGAAAAACTGAGAGCTTTCCCCCTAAGGTCAGGAACATGACAGGGATGTCCTACTAACCACTGTTATTCAACATAGTGTTGGAAGTCCTAGCCTCAGCAATCAGACAACTTCAAGAAATAAAAGGCATTCAAATTGGCAAAGTCAAACTTTCACTATTTGCTGGGGATATGGTACTCTATGTGGAAAATCCAAAAGACTCCACCAAAAAATGTCTAGAACTGATCCATGAATTCAGCAAAGTCACAGGATATAAAATCAGTGTACAGAAATCAGTAGCATTTCTGTACACCAATAAGTAGCAGAAAGAGGAATCAAGGAATTGATCCCATTTAGAACTCCACCAAAAACCATAAAATAACTAGGAATAAACCTAACCAAAGAGGTGAAAAATCTATACACTGAAAACTATATAAAGTTTATGAGAGAAACTGAAGAAGACACATAAAAAATGGAAAAATATTCCATGCTCATGGATTGGAAGAACAAATATTGTTAAAACGCTGATACCCCCCAAAGCAATCTACATATTCAAATCAATCCCTATCAAAATAACACCAACATACTTCACAGAGTTAGAACAAACAATTCTAAAATTTTTATAGAACCAGAAAAGACCCAGAATAGTCAAATTAATGTTGAAAAAGGAAACCAAAGCTGGAGGCATTTCAGACTTCAAGCTGTATTGCAAAGGTGTAATCATCAAGACAGTATGGTACTGACATAAAAACAGACATAGATCAATGGAACAGAATGAAGAACCCAGAAATGGAACCACAAACATATGGCCAATTCATCTTTGACAAAGCAGGAAAGAATATCCAGTGGACAAAAGACAGTCTCTTCAGCAAATGGTGCTGGGAAAACTGGACAGCAACATGCAGAATGAACCTGGACTGCTTTTTTACACCATCCACAAAAATAAACTCATAATGCATGAAATACCTAACTGTAAGACAGGAAGCCACTGGAATCCTAGAGGATAAAACAGACAGCAAACGCTTTTACCTCAGCTGCACCAATTTCTTACTTGACATGTCTCTGGAAGCAAGGGAAACAAAAGCAAAAATGAAGTATTGGGATCTCATCAACACAAAAAGCTTCTGCACAGTGAAGGAAACAATCAGAAAAACTAAAAGGCAACTGATGGAATGGGAGAAGATATTTGCTAATAACGTATCAGAGAAAGGGTTAGTATCCAAAATCTATTAAGAACTTATCAAACTAAACACCCAAAAAAACAAATAATCCAGTGAAGAAACAGACAAAAGACACAGACATTTTTCCAAAGAAGATATCCAATGGCTAACAGACACATGAAAAAAATGCTCCACATCACTCATCATCAAGGAAATACAAATAAAATCACAGTGAAATACCACCTGCCACCTGCCGGAATGAGTAAAATTAACAATTCAGGAAACAACACATGTCGGCGAGGATGCAGAGAAAGAGTAACTCTTTGCACTGTTGGTGGGATTCAATCTGGTGTGGCCACTCTGGAAAACAGTATGGAGGTCACTCAAAAAATTAAAAACAGAACTACCCTACGACCCAGCAATTGCACTACTAGGTATTTATCCAAAGGACATAGGATTGCTGATTCAAAGGAGCACATGCACCCCAATGTTTATAGCAGCACTATCAACAATAACCAAAGTATGGAAAGAGCCCGAATGTCTATCGACTGATGAATGGATAAAGAAGATGTGGTAAATATATACAATGGAATATTACTTAGTGATCAAAAAGAATGAAATCTTGCTGTTTGTAACAACATGGATAGAAAAAGAGTTTATTATGCTAAGCGAAATAAGTCAGTCAGAGAAAAAACAGATATCATATGATTTCACTCATATGTGGAATTTAAGAAATATGACAGATGAACATAGGGGAAGAGAAGGAAAAATAAGATAAAAAAGAGAGGGGGACAAACCATAAGAGACTCTAAAATACAGTGAACAAACTGACGGTTTCTGGTGGGGTGTTGGGTAGAGAGATGTGCTAAATGGGAAATGGATGATGGACATTAAGGAGGGCACTTTCTGGGAGGAGCACTGGGTGCTATATGCAAATGATGAATCACTAAATTCTATTCCTGAAATCATTATTACACTGTATGTTAACTAATTGGGATTTAAATTTAAGAAAAAAAAAGAAAGAAAAAATCATTAACCATGGTCAAGTAGGATTTCCTCCAGGGTTGCAAGGGTAGTTCAGTATTTGCAGATCAATCAGGGAGGTACATCACATCAATAAGAGAAAGGATAAGAACCATATTATCATTTAAATAAATGTGGAAAAAGCATTTGAGAAAGTACAACATTCATGATAAAAACTCTCAACAAAGTAGGTTTTGAGGGAACATACCTCAATATAATAAAGGCCATATACAAAAACCCCACAGCTTTCATCATCCCTCAGGGGAAAAAAACTGAGAGCTTTTTCCCCAAGGTCAAGGAACAAGACAAGGGCGTCTACTCTCATCATTTTTATTCACCATAATACTGGCATTTCTAGCCATACCAATCAGAAAACAAAAGAAATAAAAGGCATCCAAATCAGTAAAGAACAAGTACAACTTTTACTATTTGTAGGTGACATGTCAGTATAAACAGAAAACCCAAAATACTCCACCAAAAAACTGCTAGAACTAATATGAATTTAGTAAAGTTGCCAGATACAAAATCAATTTCCAGAAATATGTTTCATTTCTACACATTAATGATGAAACAGCAGAAAGAGTAATTAAGAAAACAATCCTATTTACAATAGCATCATCAATAACAAGATATCTAGGAATAAACCTAACCAAAGAGTTGAAAGACCTATACTGTGAAAACTATAAAACACTGAGGAAAGAAACTGAAGAGGGCACAAAGAAATGGAAAGACATTCCATGCTCATGGAATGAAAGAACAAATGTTGTTAAAATGTCTATAATAACCAAAGGAATCTACAAATTTAATACAATCCTTATCAACTTTCCAACAGCATTTTTCCCAGAGCTGGAACAAATCATTGTAAATTTTGTATGGAAGCAAAAAAGGCTCTGAATAGGCAAAGCAACCTTCAAAAACAGAAACAAAATGGAGGCAGCACAATTATGAACTTCAAGTTATATTACAAGGCTGTAGTGATCAAGGTAGTATGGTAGTGGCAGAAAAAAATGGACACGTAGATCAATGGAACAGAACAGACAACACAGAAATGAACCCACAACTCTACAGTCTGGAACAAAGCAGAAAAGAATGTCCAATAGGCAAAAGATAGTCTCTTCAACAAATGGTGTTGGGAAAACTGGACAGCAGCATGCAAAAGAATAAAACTGGATCACTTTCATACATCACATAAAATTAATTGAAAATGAAATAAAGTTCTAGATGTGAGACCTGAAACCAGCAAAACCCCAAGGAGAACACAGGCAGTAACCTCTCTGACATAGACCATAGCAACTTCCTTCTAGGTATGTCTTTTGAGGCAAGGGAAACAAAAGCAAAAATGAAACACTGGAACTTCATCAAGATAAAAAGCTTCTGCACAGCAATGGAAACAATCAACAAAACTAAAAGGTAACCTTTGGAAAGGGAGAACATATTTGCAAATGATACATCTGATAAAGGGTTAGTATCCAAAATCTATAAAAAAAAAAATGTATCACACTCAATACCCAAAAACGCTTAATGCTATAAAAGAAGGGTTGAGGCATGAATAGACATTTCTCCAAAGAAGACATACGGATGACCAACAGACACAGGAAAAGATGCTCAAAATCACCGATCATCAAGGAAATACAAATCAAAACTACAATGAGATGTGACCTCACATCTATTAGAATGCCTAAAATCAACAACACAAGGAATAACAGATGTTGGTGAGGATGTGGAGAAAGGGGACCCTCTTGCACTGTGTGTCAAAATACAAACTGGAGCAGCCACTCTGAAAAACAGCTTGGAAGGTCCTCAAAAAGTTAAAAAAAAAAACCACTTTATGACTCACCAATCAAGCTACTAGGTATTTATGCCAAAAAAAATACAGAAACACTAATTCAAAGGGATACGTGCACGCTTATGTTTATAGCAGCATTATTTATAATTGCCAAGATATGGAAGGAAGCAACCCAAGTGTCCTTCAATTGATGAATGGATCAATAAGATGTAATACACACACACACACACACACACACACACACACACACACCAATGTAGTATTATTTAGCCATGAAAAGGAATGAAATCGAGGACTGGAGGCAAGATGGTGGAGAAGTAGGGAGCTCGGTACTATTTGCCCACTCGCATCTCTCAAAAAAAGAAGGACTGAAGCCATAAGACACTGACCCGAAGGAGTCTGGGAGGAAAAGAGATAGAGTCCACTAAGAAGACAGCCTCACAGGGCTACCTCAAGAAAAAAGCCAAAGAACACATGGTGGAGAGTCCCAAATATCACTATGAGTAGGGAAATAAAATATCCAAAGGCACAACAAGAGAGACCAAGGGACACCATTAAAAGAACACTTCCTGAATGGACAGGCCCTGGACAGTCAATGAGCCTCCTTTACTATAGCAATACTCACAGGTGCAGAGTGCAAACAAGCTTTTACAACTGACAAGAGACAGAAATCTAGCCAAAATGACGAAACAGAAGAACTCTCCTCTAAAGAAAATCCAGAAAGAAGTCACAGCTACAGAACTGTTCAAAACAGATATAAGCAATGTGAGTAAGAATTTAGAACAATTGTCATAAAATTGATTGCTGTGCTTGAAAAAGGAACGGAAGACATCAGAGAAGCTATTGCTACAAAAACTATGGACCTTAAAAATAGTCGTGATGAATTAACTAATGCTATAAATGAGGTGCCTAATAAAATGGAGGTGGTCACTACACGGATTGAAGAGGCAGAGAGAATAGGTGAATTAGAAACACAATTATAGAAAAAGAGGAAGCTGAGAAAAAGAGAGATAAATTCATACAGGAGCATGAAAGGAGAATTCGAGAACTGAGGGATAAAATCAAATGGAACAATATCCATATCATAGGAATCCTTGAAGAAGAAGAAAGAGAGAAAGGTGCTGAAGGGGTACTTGAACCAATTATAGCCAAGAACTTCCCCAATCTGGGGAAGGAAACAGCCATTGAAATCCAAGAGGCACAGAGAACTCCCTTCAGACGTAACTTGAATTGACCTTCGGCATGACATATCATAGTGAAACTGGCAAAATATAAAGATAAAGAGAGAATTCTGAAAGCAGCTAGGGATAAAAGGGCCCTAACATACAAAGCAAAACCTATCAGAGTAGTTACAGACCTATCTACTTAAACTTGGCAGGCCAGAAAGGAATGGCAGGAAATCTTCAATGTGATGAACAGAAAAAATATGCAGCCAAGAATCCTTTACCCAGCGAGCCTGTCATTCAAATTAGAAGGACAGATAAAGGTTTTCCCAAACAAACAAAAATTGAAAGAATTCATCACCACTAAGTCAGCACTACAAGAAATCCTAAGAGGGACTCTACGAGGGAAATGTTGCAAGGAACACAAGGTACCAGAGACACCACTACAAGCATGAGTCTTACAGAGAACACAATGACTCTAAACCCATATTTTTTGATAATAACACTGAATGTAAAAGGACTAAATGATCCAATCAAATGACATAGGGTAGCAGAATGGATAAAAAAACAAAATCCATCTATTTGCTGTCTACCAGAGACTCATTTTAGACCTGAAGACACCTTCAGATTGAAAATAAGGGGATGGATACATACCTATCATGCGACTGGAAATCAAAAGAAAGCTGGAGTAGCCACACGTATTGGACAGACGCAGTAACAAGAGATAAAGAGGGGCATTATATAATAATTACAGGCTCTATCCATCAAGAAGACCTAACAATTATAAATATCTACCTACCGAATTCGGAAGCACCCAAATACATAAAACAATCACAAACAGAAACAGTTTTATTGTTAAGAATGTACTAATTGCAGGGGATTTTAATACTTCACATACAGCAATGGATAGATTAACTAGACAGAAAATCACTAAGGAAAAAATGGACCTGAACAACACATTGGAACAGATGGATTTGACAGATATATTTAGAACTCTACACCATGAGGCTATGGAATTCACTTTCTTCTCGAGTGCACATGGTACATTCTCCAAGATAGACCACATACTGGGTCATAAAGAAGCCCTAAATAAATATAAAAGAATTGAGATCATACCATGCACACTTTCAGAACACAATGGTCTGAAACTTGATATCAACCACAGAAAAAAGTCTGGAAAACCTCCAAAAATATGGAGGTTAAAGACCACCCTACTAAAGAACGAATGGGACAATCAGGCAATTAGGGAAGAAATTTTAAAATATATGGAAACAAATGAAAATACAACAATCCAAACTCCTTGGGATGCAACAAAGGCAGACCTAAGAGGAATGTATATTGCAGTCCAGGCCTATTTCAACAAACTAGAAAAAGCGCAAATACAAAATCTAACAGAGCACCTAAAGGAACTAGAAGGAGAGTAGCAAGAGCACACCAAACCCAGAAGAAGAAGAGAAATAATAAAGATCAGGGCAGAAATAAACAATATGAAATCCAAAAAAAAAAAAAACACAACAGTTGAACAAATCAATGAAACCAAGGGTTGTTTTTTTGAAAAAATAAACAAAATTGATTAACCTCTAGCCAGGCTTCACAAAAAGAAAAGTGAGAGCACCCAAATAGACAAAAACATGAATGAAAATGGATCTATTACAACCAATCTCTCAGAAATACAAGCAATTATCAGGAAAAACTATGAAAAGTTATATGCCAACAAACTGGACAACTTAGAAGAAATGGACAAATTCCTAAACACACATGCACTACCAAAATTCAAATGGGAAGAGATAGAAAATATGAACAGACCCATAACCAATGAGGAATTTGAATCAGTTATCAAAAATCTCCCAAAAATAAGAGCCCAGGGCCAGATAGCTTCCCTGGGTAATTATACCAGACATTTAAATCAGAGTTAATACCCACTCTTCTCAAGCTATTCCAAAAATAGAAATAGAAGGACAAGTTCATTCTAGAAAGCCAGCATCACTTTCATTCCCAAACCAGACAGAGACCCAGCACAAAAAGAGAACTACAGGCCAATATCCTTCATGAATACAGATGCAAAAATACTCAACAAGATACTAGCAAGTTGAATTCAACAGCATATAAAAAGAATTATCCACCATGATCAAGTGGGATTCATTCCTGGGTTACAGGGCTGGTTCAATATTCACAAATCAATCAATGTGATACATCACATTAACATAAGAAAAGATAAAAACCATATGATCCTGTCAATAGATGCAGAAAAAGCATTTGACAAAATACAGCATCCTTTCTTAATAAAGACCCTCGAGAAAGTCAGGATACAAGAAACGTACTTAAATATCATAAAAGCCATTTATGAAAATCCCACAGCTAATCTCATCCTCAATGGGGAAAAACACAGCTTTCCATCTGAGATCAGGAACATGACAGGGATGTCCACTCTCACCACTGTTAACTTAGTGCTGGAGGTCCTAGCATCAGCAATCAGACAACAAAAGGAAATAAAAGGCATCAGAATTGGTAAAGAAGAAGTCAAACTTTCACTTTTCGCAGATGACATGATACTCTACATGGAAAACCCGACCGACTCCACCAGAAGCCTACTAGAACCATTCCATGAATTCAGCAATGTTGCAGGGTATAAAATCAACAGAAATCGGTTGCATTTTTATACACCAATAATGAAGCAACAGAAAGAGAAATCAAGAAACTGATCCCATTCACAATTGCATGAAAAAACATAAAATACCTAGGAATAAACCTGACCAAAGATGTAAAAGATCTGGATGATGAAAACTATAGAAAACTTATGAAGGAAATTGGAGAAGACACAAAGAAACGGAAAAACATTCCATGCTCATGGATCAGAAGAATTAACATTGTTAAAATGTCATTATTACCCAAAGCAGTCTACACATTCAATGCAATCCCAATCAAAATTGCACCAGCATTCTTCTCAAAGCTAGAACAAACTATCCTAAAATTTGTATGGAACCACAAAAGACCCCAAATAGCCAAAGTAATATTGAAGAAGAAAACCACAACAGGAGGCATCACAATCCCAGACTTTAGCCTCTACTATAGAAGTTATGATCATCAAGACAGTATGGTATTGGCACAGAAACAGACATATAGACCAATGGAATAGAATAGAGAACCCGGAACTGGATGCACAAATGTATGGCTAATTAATTTTTGACAAAGGAGGAAAGAGTCTCCAATGGCAAAAAGATAGCCTCTTTAATAGGTGGTGCTGGGAGGACTGGACGGCAACATGCATAAGAATGAAACTAGACCACTTTCACCATACACAAAAATAAACTCAAAATTGATGAAGGACCTGAATGTGAGACAGGAAACCATCAAAACTCTAGAGGAGCAAGCAGGAAACAATCTCCTTGACCTCAACCGCAGCAATTTCTTACTGATACATCCCCAAAGGCAAGGGAATCAAGAGCAAAAATGAACTACTAGGACCTCATCAAGATAAAAAGCTTCTGCATGGCAAAGGAAACAATTAATCAAATGAATAGGCAACTGACGGAATGGGAAAAGATAGTTGCAAATGACATATCGGATAAAGGGCTAGTATCCAAAATTTATAGGGAACTCACTAAACTCTACACCCGAAAAACAAATAATCCAATGAAGAAATGGGCAGAAGACATGAAGAGACACTTCTCCAAGAGGACGTCCAGATGGCCAACAGACACATGAAACGATGCTCAACGTCAGTCATCATCAGGGAAATACAAATCAAAACCACACTGAGATACCACCTCACGCCAATCATAGTGGCTAAAATGAATAAATCAGGAGACTATAGATGCTGGCGAGGATATGGAGAAACAGGCACCCTCCTACACTGTTGGTGGGAATGTAAACTGGTACAGCCACTCTGGAAAACAGTGTGGAGGTTCCACAAAAAATTAACAATAGAACTCCCCTATGACCCAGCAATAGCACTGCTAGGGATTTACCCAAGTGATACAGAAGTCCTGATGCATAGGAGCACATGCATAGGGCCCAATATTCATAGCGGCACTTTCAACAATAGCCAAATCATGGGAAGAGCCTAAATGTCCATCAACTGATGAATGGATCAAGAAGATGTGGTTTATATATACAATGGAATACTACATAGCAATGAGAAAGAATGAAATCTGGCCATTTGTAGCAAAGTGGATGGACCTTGAGGGTGTCATGCTAAGTGAAATAAGTCAGGCAAAGAATGACAGATTCCATATGTTTTCACTAGTAAGTGTGACAGGAGAAACTTAACATAGGACCATGTGGGAGGGGAAGGTGGGGAAATAGTTGGGAAGAGGGAGGGAGTCAAACCATCAGAGACTCTTAAATATTGAGAACAAACTGAGGGCTGATGGTGGATGGGGAAAGGGGATGGGGGGTGATGGGCATGGAGGAGGGCACTTGTGGGGAAGAGCATTGGGTGTTATATGGAAACCAATTTGACAATAAACTATAAAGAAATATACAAACTGATTGCTACCAGCGGGGAGAGGGTGGGGGTATGGATTAAATAGGTGATGGGGATTAAGGGATATACTTGTGGTAATGAGTACTGAGTGATGTATAAACTTACTGAATCATACTGTACACATGAAACTAATATCACACTTTATGTTAGCTGACTGGAATTAAGATAAAATCTTACATTTTTGATTTAAGACGTTGGTTAAGTGACCAACTCTTGATCTGGGCTCAGGTCATGATCTCAATGTTTGTGAGTTCGAGCTCCTCATCGGGCTCTGTATTGATGGTGGGGAGTGTGCTTGGGATTCCGTCTCTCTTTCTCTCTGCCCCTCCCCTGCTTGCACATGCACTCTCTCTCAAAATAAATAAATGAACTTAATAAATTAGAAATAAAATAAAAACTTAAAAAATCCCCCCAAAATAAATCAAACAAGTAAAAATAGAAAAAGAGGAGAAAAAAGTGAATTTTAGGAAACTAAAATTGAGATAGGCAATTAGCTTTACCGAGACTTTATGGCTTAGTAGCAAATGATAGAGCAAAGCTACAACTCAATTCTTCTGTCTCATAGCTGCTCTTTTTATATAAAACATAAATCTGATAATAAAATTGGTTTGGTAAGTATACTTATTCTTATATTGATTATCAGTATACACATAGGCACGTACAAGCACAACACACATATAGAAACCTTTGCATACAAGTTCATTATCATCGATGATTTCAATATCTACTTGATCCTTCTACCAATATCCTTGCCTCTCAGTATCTGGCCCTCTTCACAAATGATCTTGTTTTCTCTCTGGTAAAAGACATTTATTTTCACAGTCATACCCTAGACATAACTGCAACCCTCTATTATCTCAGTGTCAAAAATTCTATCCTCTGATCATCTTGTTTTTCCAGCTAATACTTTTTAGTACCCTGACTCTGAACCTACAATTGATCCTACCACATTTTCACTGTCTTCCTCTTGCTCATATCCTCTTTTCTCTAGTTACCCACTTTAAGTATAATGGTCAGTCATAATCAGTGCCTTAACATATACCCTCAGTTACCCTACCCCTCTCTCACTGCATCATACTTACTTGGTAAACAACACCGTTTTAAAGCCAACTCTCTGCCTATTCCTTGCCTGAACTTATGCAAGTGAACATATATTGAAAAAAAACACAAAACTATTCCGACAAGTCTCACCGTAAAATTAATCACCAATTTTGAGTAAAATTGTAATACTGCCAGCCAATAATACTGAACTTCCTTAGTTAATTCTCTCTTCCACTTTCCTAGACAATTATATATACTTTCTTCTCTCTTCTCAAATCTTTAACACCTTCTCCCCAGTTGTAATGCTTATCACAGCACCTTGTTTCCCACCACAATGAGAACACAGAAACAGAAGATAATTTTTATAAGCATATACAACGGACTTATACTCATTTATATCTGTATCTGTGCCTACGTATGCTACCTTTTCTCCTGCTAAGTATGAATGATTTGTACATACTTTCAGCCAAAGCAAACCCCACCACCTCAGTATCTTATCCCATCCTTTCCAATACTCCAATCCTCCTTCCTGGAACATTATTCTTTCCTACTTGCCTTAGAGCATTCTCATCAACACAGAATCTTCCTTAGTGTTAATATGTCTAACTTTCATGAAATAAACCTATTACTATTTTTAAAAACCCCATAGAATATTACTGTTATTTCTTGCAGAATAAATAAAAATTCTCATGACTTTTCCCTCTCTAGCTATCCCATTTCTCTTCTTCCCTTTACAGAAATATTTTCTTTTTTAAAATTTTTAATGTTTTATTTATTATTGGGACAGAGAGAAACAGCATGAGTGGGGGATAGGCAGAGAGAGAGGGAGACACAGAATCTGAAGCAGGCTCAAGGCTCTGAACTGGCAGGACAGAGCCTGATGCAGGGCTTGAACTCACAGACCACAAGATCATGACCTGAACCAAAGTCAGACGCTCAACCAACTGAGCCACCCATGTGCCCTGATCCCTCTGTCTTTTTAAAACACTGAAGAGGGCACTTGTTGTGATGAGTACTGGGTGTTGTATGTAAGTGATGAATCCTGGGACTCTAACCCCCAAACCAAGAGCATACTGTATACACTGTATGTTAGCCAATTTGACAAATAAATTATATTTAAAAAAAATACTTTTTGCTTGGTTTCCACAATCCCACACTTATCTGGTTTTCCATTGCCTCTCTGGCCACTCCTTTTCATTCTTTTGTTCTTTTTCATTTATTTAAATTTGGATTGAGTTAATCTGTAGGAATTTTTTAAAGATACATTTATTACTTGAGCGATCTTATCAGTTACATGGTTTTATATATTATCTATATGATTATGGCTCCTCAATATAAATCTCCAGGCTGAAACTCTACCTTGAATTCCAGATTTATATATCTAACTACTTACTTGGTTTACCCAATCTGATGTTGAATACACTTCTCAAATTAATGTTTCCAAAATTGAATTCATGATAGTATTCAAAACCCCAAACATATCCCCATGCAAGGTTTCACACATCTCAATAACTGTGACATCATGGGCTCATTACTTTCAGCACACCTAAATCTAACCTGTCAACAAGAGCTGTGAGCTCTACCTTTGAAATATAACCAGATGTCAAACCACCTCTTAACACCCCACTGCCCCCAATCTGGTCTAAGCAAAGCATCATCTCTTGCCTGGATTATTGCAAGAGCCTTCTTACTGGTCTCCCTCCTTCTACCCTTACTTTCTTGCAACTTTTTCAATATAGAACCCAGAGTAAACCATTAAAAGTAGAGGTCTGATTATGTCCCTTTTCTACTCAAAACCGTCTAATAATTTCCTGTTTCACTCAGCATAAAAAATAAGCTCTTATATAAAAGAGAAAGCTCTAGAACTCTTTCAAGTGGTAAGAGACTTGATGGAATTCTCTGTTTGGAAGGGGTGATAGACAGTCTACACTCCTCCTCCACCTTGAAATCACAGACCAGTGTCCAGGCACCCTAACCAGCATGCCAACTCAGTGAGACCTGGGCTCCTAACCCACACCAGTACTAGATATTCTACCATAGCAGCCACAGGGTTGTGCACACCAGGACACCTCTGGTTAGTGCTCACTACAGCTCCAGCCTTTGTGCCAGGGTAACACAAGTACAAGGTGCCCTGAGACACTCCAGGCCCATACCATTTTGGTTTCAGACAGCTTACTAGGGCACCACTGCTGCAAAGTGGTCCAGTACCTCCCAGCTGACATCTGCTTCAGATCCAGCCAACCCATCAGGGTGCTCCCTGTGTAAAGCACCCAGGAACACCCCCACCCATGCCAACCCTGGATCCAGTTGCCCAGGCATAACACCTCCTGCACTGACAGCCCTGGTTTGCATTCACTTTGTTTCAGCTGTCCCACCAGGGTGCCCTCAGTGTGGAGAGCCTCATGGCACTCCAGCTTGCAACCACTTCAGTTTCAGCCCAGGAACCACAATGTCCCATTCACTTTCGCTGTCTTGCCAGGGTGCCCCCTGTGCAGAACACCCCATGAACTCCCAGCCTATATCCTGCTTCAGCTACACTGCCACTCTAGGGCACACTCTATATGGAGAGTCCTAGAATAACCTGGTTTACACCCATTTCAGCTTTGGCTTCCCTGCCAAGGTGCCCTCTGAACACAGAGTCCTGCATCCCCCCCCCCCCCCCAGTTTGTATCCACTTTAGCTTTACCTAACCTGCAAGGGAACCTTCTATACAAAGAGCCCAGGGACTTTCCAGCCGCACACTGCTTCAGCTCCAGCTGCCCCCCGCCCCCCGGGCACTCCCACTGTGGAGCACCACAGGATCCTCTGACTTATACCCACATCAGCTTCAGCTGTCCTGCCAGGGTACCCCCAACATGTAGAACACCAAGACCCTTGGTCTCCACCCACAACAGCTTTAGCTGTCCTGTCAGTGTTCAGTATGCTGAAAGCCCCAGGAACTGCTGGCCCACACCAATCTCAATTCCAGCTTACCTACTAGGGTGCCCTCTGCACAGAGAGCTCCAGGATGTCCCACATAACCTCCACTTTGGCTCTAGCTATCCTGACAAGGTGCACTCAATTTGTAGAGCTTTAGGACACACTGACATGCATCCACATCAGCTTCAGCTGTCCTGCCAGGACACCCACTGCATGGAGAGGCCAGGAACTACACTGATTTGCACCCACTTCAGCTTTAGCTCTTTTGCCAGGAGGCCCATTATGTGGAGAGCCCTGGGACCCTCGGCCCATACCAGACACAGATCCAGCCAGCCAGAAAATGTCACCAAGCACACAAAGTCTACATAGGGGACGACCATACGAAGGACTATTCCTTCAAGTTTAGAGAAGTATCTGTTCTAGATAATCTTTAAAAATTAAGAGAATAGAAATTCAAACAAAATGGGGAGAAAAGAGGAAAGAATTCCAAAAGAAAAAAAGAGATGAACTTCAGAAAAAGAACTAAATGAAATGGAAATACACAATATGCCTGATAAAGAATTTAAAGTGGAGTCAATGACTATTTTCCTCAAACTATTCCAAAATAGAATAGAAGAGGAAAACAGCTTCCAAATATATTCTACAAGGCCAGCATTACCCTGATACCAGAACCAGACAAAGACACCACAGAAAAAAAAAACTACAGGCTAATGTCCCTGATGAGCACAGATGCATAAACTTATCAGTGAAATACTAGCAAACCACACACAACATTGAAAAGATCATTCAGCAAGATCAGGTGGGACTTATTCCTAGGATGCAAGAGTGGTTCAAAATTTGCAAATCAAACAATGTGATACACCCCACACTATTAAAAATCATATAATCATCTCAATAGATACAGACATAGATAAGATTCAACATCCATTCATGTGAAAACTCACCAAATGGGGCTGGGGGAACATACTTCAACATAATAAAGTCCATATATGAAAAACAGAGCTAACATCATACTCAATGGTGAAAAACTGAGAGCTTTCCCTCTAAGGTCAGGAACAAGACAAGGATGTCCACTCTTAGCACTTTTATTCAACAAAGTACTAGAAGCCTAGTCACAGTAATCAGACAAGAAAAGAAATAAGAGGCATCTATATTGGTAAAAAATAAATTAAAATATCTCTATTTGCAGAAGTCATGATATTATACATTAAGAATTCTAAAGATTCCACCAGCAACTACTGGAAACAATTTCAATAAAGCAGCAGGATACAATACTAATACTCAGTAATCAGTAGCATTTCTATACACTAAACAATGAAGTCAGAAAAAAAAAAGAAATTTAAAAACAAACATTTACAACTGCAAGAAAAAGAATTAAATATCTAGGAATAAACTTAACTAAGGAACTGAGAGACATGTACTCTGAAAACTATAAAACATTCATGAAAAAAACTGAAGATGACACAAATGAAAATATATTCCACACTCATGGATTGGAAGAATTAAAATTGTCAAAATGTCCATATTACCCACAGGAATCTAGAGATTCAATGCAATCCCTATCAAAACACCAACAGCATTTTTCACAAAACTAGAACAAATAATACTAAAATTTGTATGGAACCATATAAGGCCCTGGATAGCCAATGCAATCCCGAGAAAGAACAAAGTTGGAGGTATCACAATCCCAGATTTCAAGATATACTACAAAGCTATGGTAATCAAAACAGTATGGTTCTGGCACAAAAACAGACCCATATATCAAAGGAACAGAATATAGAGTCCAGAAGTAAACCCACATTTCATTTATATGGTCAGTCAAACTATGACAAAGGAGACAAGGATATATAATGAATAAAAGACAATTTTTTCAATAAATTGTACTGAGAAAAGTGGACTACTTTCTAATAAATAAACACAAAATGGATTAAACACCTAAACGTGAGGCCTGAAAAAACAGAAATCCTAGAAGAGAACATAATCAATAATTTCTCTAACATTAGCCATAACAACATTCTAGATATGTCTCCTAAGGCAAAGGAAACAAAAGCAAAAATAAAATATTGGAACAATATCAAAATAAAAATCTTTTGCATGGTAAATGAAATGATCAACAAATTTTTACAAGCCTAATGCATAGAAGATAATTTCAAATGATCTATCCAATAAGAGGTTGATATCCAAAATATATTTTAAAAAGGTATACAACTCAACACACACATACAAACACAAAAACAACAACAACAACAAAATCTGATTAAAAATGGGCAGGAGCACCTGGCTGGTGTAGTCAGAAGAGCATGCAACTCTTGATCTTGGGGTTGTGGGTTTAAGCCCCATGTTGGGTGTAGAGATTACTTAAAAATAAAATCTTAAAAAAAATGAGGGGGGGGAGGACCTGAATAGACATTTGTCCAAAGAAGGCATAGATGGCCAATAGACATAAACAATTGCTCAACATCACTTATCATCAGGGAAATGCAAGTCAAAACCACAATGAGATAACACCACACTTGTTATAATAGCTAAAATCAAGAAGAAAAGAAACAACAATGTTGGCAAAGGTGTCAGGGGAAAAAAAGGAACGCTTGTAAACTGCTGGTGGGAATGTAAATTGATACAGCCACTGTTGAAAACAGTATGGAAGTTCTTCCAAAAATTAAAAATAGAAATATCATATGATCCAACAATTCCATTATTGGATATTTACCAAAAGAATACAAAGACACTAACTTGCAAAGATATATGCACCCCTATGTTTATTGCAGCATTATTTATAATAACTAAGTCATGGAAACAACCTATATATCTACAAATAGACAAATAGATAAAGAAAATGTAACACACACACACACACACACACACACACTGAAATATTAGCCATAAATATGTATGAGACCAGTCCATTTGAGATGACATGGATAGACTTAAAGGGTATTATGCTAAGTGAAGTAAGACTGGAAAGACAAGGGCCTTAGTCAAACATCTGACTCTTGATTTCAGCTCAAGTCATGATCTCATGGTCATGAGATTAAGCTCCATGTTGGGTTCCATGCTGAGCTGGAGGCTGCTTGGGATTCTCTCTCTCCCTCTCTCTCTGGCCCTCCCCTGTTCACACACACAAACATATACTCCCTCTCTCTCTTTCTCTCAAAATAAACAAACATTTAAAAATTAGAGAAAAGACTAAGACAAATACTATATGATTCCACTCATAAATGGAGTCTAAAAAATGAATAAAGCAAAAGCAGAATCAGATCTATAAATAGAAAAAAACTGATGGTTGCCAGAGAGGAGGGGGAAGTGTGAAGTTGAGCAAAATGGGTGAAGGGGAAAGGGAGATACAGGCCTTCAGTTATGGAATAAGTCATGGGAATACAAAGTAGAGCATAAAGAATATAGTTAATGATATTGCAGTTGTAATGTAATGGAATAGATGGTAGCCATACTTGTGGTAAACACAGCATAATATATAAGCCCGTAAATCACCAGGATGTACACCTGTAATTACTGTAAATTTGGGTGTCAACTATTATCAAATAAAATAAAGGGAGACAAAAAAAGAACACACTAATCTTGATGAGTACTAATGTACAGAATTGTAGAATCATTATATTGTACACCTGATACTAATATAACACTGCATGTTAATTATACTTGAATGAATGAACAAAGTAATTATTATAAACATGCTCACTAGGCTGGAGAGAAGAGTGGAAGGATTCAGTGAGACCTCCAATAAAAAGATAGAAAACATAAAAAAGACACAAACAGAGTTGAATATAATAACTAAAATAAAAAATATACTAGAGAGAATCAACAGTAGATTAGTGGATGCAGAAAATCATATCAGTGATTTGGAAGACAAGTTAATATAAAGCACCCATTCTGAACAGCAAAATAAGTAAAGAAATTTTTAAAAAATTTAAAAAATAGGTGAAGGGATCTCTTGCACAACATCATACAAACAAACATTTGCATTATAAAGATCTCAAAGGAAGAAGACAGAGAAAGGGGTGGAAAACTTATCTGAAGAAATAATAGCTGAAAACTTTCCTAACCTATGGAAGGGAACAGACATTGAAACAGTACAGAGTTCCAAACAAGATGAACCCAAGAAGGTCTACACCATGACCCACAATAATTAAAATGCCAAAGTTTAAAGATAAAGAATTTTAAAAGCAGCCAGTGAGAAGTAAAAAGTTACATACAAAGGAAACCCTATAAAGTTATCAGCTGATTTTTCAGCTATAATTGTGTAGGCCAGAAGGAAGTGGCACAATATATTCAAAATGCTGAAAGGAAAAAAAAGAACTACGACCAAGAATACTCTATCCATCAAAGTTACCATTTAGAATAAGAGAGATAAAGAATTTCTCAGACAAATAAAAGTTACAGAAGTTTATCACCACTAAACAAACCCTTCAGAAAATATTAAAGGGACTTTAAAAAAACTTTTTAACATTTATTTATTATTGACAGACAGAGAGAGACAGAGCATGAGCATGGGAGGGGCAGAGAGAGAGACGCAGAATCCAAAGCAGGCTCCAGGCTCTGAGCTGTCAGCACAGACCCCGATATGTGGCTCAAACTCACAAACTGTGAGATCATGACCTGAGCTGAAGTCGTACGCTTAACTGACTGAGCCACCCAGGCACCCCTAAAGGGACTTCTTTAATTGGAAAGGAAATGGCCATAATCCGACATAGGAAAGTTATGAATAAAAAGACATAAAATATGACAGTATATACATAAAGTGTGGAATAGGGGTTTAAAAAGAAAGTTTTGAAAGAATATGTTTGAATTTAAGTGAACATCAACTTAATATAGTCTGCTATATACTAAGAATGTTATACATGAACCTCATAGTAACCACAAACCCCAAACCAATAATATATACACAAAAAACAAAGACAAAGAAAGCCAAACATAACACTACAGAAACTCATCAATCACAAAGAAGAAAAGAGAAGAAATAGAGAACTACAAAAATAACCAGAAAACAATTAACAAAATGGCATTAAATACAGACCTATCAATAATTTCTTAAAATGTAAATGATCTAAATTCTGCAATCAAAGTAGAGGAATGAATTTAAAAAAAAAGGACCCATCTATATACTGCCTACAGGAGATTCACCTCAGACCAACAGACACATACAGACTGAAAGTGAAGGGATGGAAAAATATTTACCATGCCAAAGGAAGCAAAAAAGGGGCCAAGTTATCAATACTTATATCAGATGAAACAGACTTTAAAACAAAGATGAAATAAGAACAAAGAAAGGTATTGCTTAGTGGTGAAGGGATCAGTCAATCCAACAAGAGGATATAACAATTGTAAATATCTACACACCCAACACCAGGGCACCTAAATACATAAAGCAAATATTAATGGACATAAAGAGAGAAATTGACGGTAATGTAGCAATAGGGGATTTAAATTCATACAATTCACCTTTTCTGACCACAACAGTATGAAACTAGGAATTACTCATAAGAGAAAGACTGGGAAAAAACCACCCAATTAGTCAAAAAAGAAATTAAAAAATCCAAAAATACATGTAGAGAAATGAAAATGAAAAAACAGTGGTCCAAAATCTTTGGGAAAGAGTTAAATAAATTCTAACAGGGAAATACATAGCAATACAGGCCTGACTCAAGAAAGAAGAAAAAACTCAATCTAATTTGACACGTAATGGAACTAGGAAAAGAAGAACAAATAAAGTCCTACATAAGTAGAAGGAAGGAAATGATAAAGATCAGAGTGGAAATAAGTGACAGAGACCAAAATAATAGAAAAAAAATCAGTAAAACCAAGAGCAGGCTTTTTGAAATGATTAACAATACTGATCAACCCTTATCCAGCCTCAAAAAGAAAAAAAAAGATAAAAAACTCAATAAATAAAATCAGAAAGAGGACTAGCAACAACTGACACTACAGCAATAAAAGGACTCTAAGTATACTACAAAACATTACATGGCAACAAATTAGACTACCTGAAAGAAATGGATAAATTCCTAGAAACATAGAGTGTTTCAAAACTAAATCAGGAAGAAAGAGTGAATCTGAACAGACCAATCACTAGTCAAGAAATTTTATCAGTAATTGAAAATCTATTAAAAAATAAAAGTCCAGGACCACATGGATTCAGAGGTGAACTGAACCACTTAAAGAAGAGTTAATACTAATTCTTCTCAAACTATTTCAAAAACAGAAGAAGGAAAGCTTTCAAATACATTCTGTGAGGCCAGAATTATCCCAACACCAAAACCAAAAATATCACATACAAAAAAAACTACAGACCAATATCTCTGATGAACATAGAGGTAAAAATCCTCAACAAAATATTAGGAAACTACATTCAATAAAATATTAAAATGACCATTTACCACGATCAAGTAGGATTTATTCTGGGAATGCAGGGATGGTTCAATATTTGCAAATGAAACAACCTGATACACCATATCAACAAACTGAAGGATAAAAATCATACCATCATCTCATTAGATGCAGAAACATCATTTGACAAAATTCAACATCTGTTCATGATTTAAAAAATCTGAACAAAGTAGGTTTAGAGAGAACATACTTCAGCATAATAAAGTCCATATATGAAGAACCCACAGCTAACTCAATAGTGAAAAACTGAGGCCTGTCCTCTACGATCAGGAACAAGACAAGCATGTCCATTCTCACCACTAGTACTAGAAGTCCTAGCCACAGAAAACAGACAAAAATTGAGAGGCATCCACATTGGTAAAGAAGTTAAACTGTCACTATTTGCAGATGGAATGACACTATACATAGAAAACCCTAATACTCCACCAAAAAAACTGCTAGAAATAATACATGAATTCAGTGAACTGGCAAGATACAAAGTTAATATACAGAAATCTGTTGTCTTTATATACATAAATAATGAATTAGCATAAATAGAAATTAAGAAAACAATCTCATTTTCAATTTCACCAAAAAGAATGAAATACATAAGAATAAACTTAACTAAGGACCTGTCCTCTAAAAATATAAGACACTGATGAAAGACACTGAAGATGACACAAACAACAATATATTTCATGCCCATGAATTGAGAGGCTTAACATTATTAAAATGTGCATACTACCCAAAGCAATCTATGATTCAATGCAATCCTTATCAAAATATCAACAGCACTTATCACAAAACTAGAACAAATAATACTAAAACTTGTATAGAACCACAAAAGACCCAGAATAGCCAAAGCAATCTTTAAAAAGAAAAACAATGCTGGAGGTAACACAATCCCAGATTTCAAGATATACTAAAAAAGCTGTAATAACCAATACACTATGGTACTAGCACAAAAACAGACACATATATCAATGGAACTGAATAGAAAGCTAAGAAATACACGCAAACTTATATGGTCAATTAATCTATTACAAAGGAGGCAAGAATATACAATGGATAAAAGTACTTATCTTTAATAAATAGTGCTGGAAAACTGGACAGCTACATGTAGAAGAATGAAACTCAACTATATTCTAACACCATATAAAGAATAAACACAAAATGTATTAAAGCCTTAAATGTAAGACCTGAAACCATAAAAATCTTAGAAGAGAACACAGGCAGTAATTTCTCTTACACTGGCTGTAGTAACATTTTTCCAGATATATAAACTAAGGCAAGGGAAACAAACGATAAATACTATTAGGACAACATCAAAATAAATAAAATATATTCTGCACAGCAAAGTAAACCATCAACAAAACAAAAAGGCAATCCACTAAATATGAGAGGATATGTGCAGATGATATATCTGATATGGGGTTAATATGCAAAATATATTAAAAAACTTAGACAATTCAACACCAAAAAACAATCTAATTAAAAATGGGCAGATGACCTGAAGAGATATTTCTCCAAAGAAGACAGATGGCCAACAGACACATGAAAAGATGCTTAACATCACTAATCATTAGGGAAATGCAAATCAAAACCACAGTGAGATATCACCTTACACCTGTCAGAATGGCTAGAATCAGAAAGACAAGAGGGGTGCCTGGGTGGCTCAGTTGGTTGAGCTGCCAACTTTGGCTCAGGTCATGATCTCGCGGTTCGTGAGTTCGAGCCCTGCGTCTGGCTCTGTGCTAACAGCTCAGAGCCTGGAGCCTGCTTCAGCTTCCGTGTCTCCTTCTCTCTCTTCCTCTCCCCTGCTCACGCTCTGTCTCTCAAAAATAAATAAACATTTAAAAAAAAAAGAAAGAAAGACAAGAAATAAGTGTTAGAGAGAATATGGAGAAAAAGGAATCTTTAATGCACTGTTGGTAGGAATGCAAATTGATACAGCCACTGTGAAAAATAGTAAGGAATTCCTCAAAAAATTAAAAATAGAAATAACATATAATCTAGTAATTTAACTACTGTGTATTTACCCAAAGAAAATTAAAATACTAATTTGAAATAATATATGCACTCCTATGTTGATTACAGCATTATTTATAATAGCCACAATATGGAAGCATCCCAAGTATCCATCTACTGATGAATGGGTAAAGAAGATGTAGTATATGTGTGTGTGTGTGTGTGTGTGTGTGTGTGTGAGTGTGTGGAATTATTATTCCAATAATAATGGAATATTATTTAGCCATAAAAAGAATGAGATCTTACCATTTGCAACAACATGGATGGAGCTAGAGGGTATAATGCCAAGTGAAATAAGCCAGTCAGAGAAAAACAAAATGCATATGATTTCATTCATATGTGGAATCTAAAAAACAAAACAAATGAGTATACAAACAAAAAACAAAAAAGCAGAATCCGATCCACATATATAAGAACAAACCAATGTTGCCAGAGGGGAGGGGTATAGGGGGATGGGCAATTGAGTGCAGAAGAATGGGAGATACAGCCTTCCAGTTGCAGAATGAAGTCATGGTAATAAAAGGCACACCATAGAGAATATAATTGATATTGTAATAGTCGTACATGGCGACATATGGTACTTACACTTGTGGTGAGCATAACATAATGCAGGGTGAAATTTAATCCTTATGTTGTACACCTGAGACTAATGTAACATTTTTGGGTCAACTATATTCAATCAAAACAAAATTTTTAAAGTTTTTTAATGCTTATTTATTTTTGAGAGAGAGGCAGTGAGAGCCAGGGAGGGGCATAGAGAGAGAGAGAGACAGACAGACAGACAGACAGAATCTGAAACAGGCTCCAGGCTCCAAGCTGTCAGCACACAGCCCAATGTGGGGCTTGAACTCACAAACCACGAGATCATGACCTGAGCCGAAGTTGGACACTTAACCGACTGAGCCACCCAGTTGCCCCAAAACAAAATTTTTTAAAGCAAAGTCTTAACTATGCCCTGAACGGGCCTACATGATTTGGCTCCCTATCACTTCTATGACTTAATTGACTATTCTCCCTTTTTATATCCAGCCCGGCTACACTGGCCTTCTTACTGCTTCTTGAACATGTCTGGGACACTAACATATCAGAGTGCTCTCTGGTCTGGAATGTTTCAATCATATATCTACATGGTTGCTCTCCTATCATATTCAGGTCTTAACTCAAAAGCCACCTTCTCAATAAGACCTTCCCTAGACACTCTGTAAAATTTAGTTTTCCTACCTCCATATACCTCTCACATCCTTTCTCTTTCCCTTGCTTTTCCTCCTTAGCATGCATCACTTTCTAACATCATATATTTTTATTTATCTCATTAATGTATATCACCTCTACTATTAAAATTAGGGGAGGATTTTGTTCATTACTATATCCCAAGAAAATAAAACACTGACTTGTACATAGCATATGCTCAACAAATACTTGTTGAAAGAAAGATGGATTTGCTATAGGCCAGGCACTGGAGATTCCAAAATGGATAAGAACCACTCCCTACCCTGAAGTACCTCATGGTCTAGTAGAGGAAACATACCCACAAAACAAGATTTCCACTTACTTGTATTTTTTTAATATGAATCATAGTATCTTTTTACTGGAAGAGAGTGAAATATACTCAGTCTTCTTTAATGGCAGGAGTCTTGGTTATTCATCATTGATAGCATGTATACAATAATAGATATTTCAGTAAACATAATAAAATATATAATAGATGTTTGTTAAACAGATAAATTAGGGAATAGAGAAAAAATAGAAGTATGATTATAACAGAGAAAAATTTGAACTGTATCAAATAGTCTTCTTCACTTGATCCTGTAAAGTGTTTTCTAGTAAATTTGTGGAAATGGTATTTTTTTAATAGCTTAGATTAAATGCTTAAATTGGGGCTGGATATTCTATACTTCACTGAAATATAACAGAAAATGTGTTTGAAATTTCAAGTAAGATTCCATCATTCAAAACTACCATGTTGGTAAGTTAATTAAAAAGCTGACAATTTTAATCTCTATTTATCTCTGCATACAAATAAATTTACAACATCTAAATATTCACCTTCATATTCAAGGCTGTTATGTTTTTATTTTCTTGATTTATTGTTTCATAGTTCCTGGTAAATTAGCCTATTTAACCTGCACTGGATTAGCCTATTTAAGTGACACTTGCATATATGTCTTTCTAAGGTTAGCAACTGTAGAAGGAGAAGACTACAACTTCTTCCCATGTTAAATCTGGTTCTGGTCACTCCCCTATTCAGAATGTTCGGAGTACAGGACCCAGATTGTGCCAAGTTTTAGTGGTGGAGGACCAATAAACTAGAAAATAATCAGTTTGGGGGCACCTGGGTGGCTCAGTTGGTTGAGTGTCCGGCTTCGGCTCAGGTCATGATGTCGCGGTTTGTGGGTTTGAGCCCCGCATCGGGCTCTGTGCTGACAGCTAGCTCAGAGCCTGGAGCCTGTCTTCAGATTCTGTGTCTCCCTTTCTCTCTGACCCTCCCCTGCTCACACTGTCTCTCTGTCTCTGTCTCTGTCTCTCTCTCTCAAAAATAAATAAAACATTAAAAACCAAAAAAAAAAAGAGAAAAATATCAGTTTTTCAAATGTCTACATAGGCTATATATTGCTTAACTCTAAGGGATACCATTCACATAAACTAGGATGTGAACGTCACCCTCTAAAGGTAACGCAATACAGAAGCCCTGAATGTGGGCCTCTATCTCACATTCTTCCTGCTTCGAATCTAGATTAGGTTGGCTTCCTTAAGATAGGCTGAGCAGATCTTTTTCTCTTTTCCTTTCTATTGCTCTTTTACTAAATCAATTACATTTTTCTCATTTTTGCTTCTGCCCAAGCCTAGCCATGGGGTGCTGGTCCAAATTTTTCCTATTTCAAGGGTAAAGGGGATCCACTACCCTTCAGGGGCCTTAAAATCTTAATCCTAAACCACATGCCATAGCATCGAATGCAGCATAGCCTTACACTAGGGTATAGGATTCTAGGCCAGATAATAATAAAGTGAAGCATTAATTCTCATTCTGCTTTGTTGCTTGGTTATAGAAAAATCCTGCGGGGAGAAGGGGAAATTAGCAAGGTAGGATACAGGAGTATCTGGGTTCTTATCTATTACACCATTTACTGGAACTGCAAATCTTTAACAGAAACTACCATTTAGCTTCTCTACAAAGATTCAAGATTCACTGTTTATCTAAAAAGTTTAGGACTCTAAAAAAAGGTTCAAAATCTGGTATTTTTGCATTATTGCCGTGAAGTGTTACAATTAAAAATTAAATGAATTTCCTCATATTTTTCATTAAAGCACACAAGAACAGCACTCTCCTTGAAGCAGTAAGGATAATGACTACCACTTAACTCCTCCTCATACCTAATTTTGTACTTAATGAGTACTGTTAATCTCTGACTATCCTCCCATCATCCAAAAATTTCATTTTTAAAAAGGATAATCATAAATAGAAATAAAGAAGATGGGAATTTAGAGACTAAAATGAGGGAAAATCCCAGAAAGGGCCATATAAGTAAAATAAGATGAATACTAGAATATATTTAAGAGAAAATACAATAAATTCTACATAGCACTGTTCAGTGAGAATATTTAAAAGCAACTAAAATTATTATGCTTTGTATATTCTTTTTCAAAGAAGGCTAAAGAAGGAAGGCAATTTAATATGAGGGACTTATTAAGAAAAGTAACCATCTGTCATATGGTTAGTATAGCTTCAGCTATTTTTTTTTTGAGAGAGAGAGAGGGAGGGAGAGGGAGAGGGATAGATTATATATATATATATATATATAGAGAGAGAGAGAGAGAGAGAGGATATATATATATATATGGGGGGATAGGGAGGGAGAGGGAGGGAAGGAGGAATGGAGAATGAATGAGTAAGTGAGGGGCAGAGAGACAGATAGGGAGACAGAGAATACGAAGCAGGCTCCTGGCTGTCAGTGCAGAGCCCAACGCAGGGCTTAAACTCACGAACTGTGAGATCATGACCTGAGCTGAAATTGGATGCTTAATTGACTGAGCCACCCAGGCACTCCATCAGCTAAATATTTTATACATCCATGTTATATATAGTAGTTATACATCCATGTTATATATAGTAGTTAACTTTTTTAGTAATTAACATTTTTAATGATAATCCTAGATTCTGTGAAATCTTCAAATGTCTTCTGAATTACAGAAGATTAAGTTTACAACAGTTATAGTGCTAAATATATTTTTCCATAACTAATTACTCTTTGAAATGATAAGCCATAAATGGTATCTGGCAAGTTAAAGTTAACCTTAATATTTCATTAAACAAAACATCTCACTGCCCTTATTCTAACTGTATGGGATTTACTGCATACAGATTAAATACAGCCAGTATTCAGGTTTCAAATTTCAACCATAATACATTTCGTCATGACTAAAATACGTATTTTCCCCATTCACTTATGTGATCTGTGGCCATGTCATGTCAACATCAGAGAAGGAAGGGAATCCAGAATTCAGACCCATTTGTTAGAATGGTCTGATTTGATCAGAGAACAAATATAGATCAATATATCTGACAGGTGTGTCATTATGTTGCTTCCTCTGGTTTTGTAGTTCACATGCTGGTCCTTGCTCATAAAGAGCTTATGAGTCAACTGTATAATCCAAGAACATAGTAGATGCCACTCTAATAAACAGAATAAATAAACAATAGTTAACAAGCCTAATGGGCTCTTTTTACAAAAAGCCTAGTTTTTAAAATAAATGTTTGCAGGTATCTCAATATCTTTGGGGAAAACATTAAGTTCTCACAAAACAATTACCATGTGTGGATTTTTCTAAGTTTTCTGTTTGTTTTCCAGGGCTCTGTTGATTCTCTAGCTTAAAATGAAAACACTGAGGTAATAAGATATAGTCCCCACAAAATACTGAAAACACATAAACATCAAGACCTACTTTTATAAAATATCAAAAAACTGCCTTGGATTTAATCAAGTATTTTCTATTTTTTAAAATAGCGGTGAATTTAGACTGGGTGTAAAAGATTATATATTGGCAAATATTTAACTGTCTTTTAAAAAATTTTTTTTGTTAACATTTATTTATTATTGAGAAACAGAGAGAGAGAGACAGAGCATGAGCATGGGAGGGGCAGAGAGAGGGGAAACACAGCATCTGAAGCAGGCTCCAGGTTCTGAGCTGTCAGCACAGAGCCCGATGCAGGGCTCGAACCCACAAACCGTGAGATCATGACCTGAGCTGAAGCTGGATGCTCAACTGACTGAGCCACCCAGGGGCTCCTATATTAGCAAATATTTAAAATAAAATCATTCATCAACCAAATAGTTACAATATAATTCAATGATACTCAGCAAGCTATGATTCAACCATGACTATAGGGGAATCATGTCTTTAGATTACTCCCATCTTGTATTTTGTAACACATCAAAATTACGATATTGATGGCAGTATTGTGACAATATCAACCTCATTTTTTTATATGAAATAAACATGCATTCATTAAGAGGAACCTAGTATTGAGCAACTATTATTCCCAGGCACCATTCCAAGAACAAATAGAGATGTTTTTTATATATTGTATCATTTACCCAATAGCAACCCTATGACTTAGATATTACTACTTCCATCTTACAATGCACAAAGGAAGACTAAGAAAAACTTAGACTAAAGTAACAGTTAATGAGAGATCAGGGATTTAACCCAGGTGCATGGGAACACAAGTACCAATACTCTTCATTATGATCATGTATTCTTTTCACCCAAGTTATCCTTGTTAGTAAAGTTCACTGAGCAACAAGTACCTGAGGAGCTTTAAAGTATAATGAAGCTTGGATCCCTCAGAAATGATTCTGATGGAATAGCTAAAATGAACAAATCAGGAGACTATAGATGCTGGCGAGGATGTGGAGAAACAGGCACCCTCCTACACTGTTGGTGGGAATGTAAACTGGTACAGCAGCTCTGGAAAACAGTGTGGAGCTTCCTCAAAAAACTATCAATAGAACTCCCCTATGACCCAGCAATAGCACTGCTGGGAATTTACCCAAGGGATACAGAAGTGCTGATGCCATAGGGGCACATGCACCCCAATGTTCATAGCGGCACTTTCAACAATAGCCAAATCATGGAAAGAGCCTAAATGTTCATCAACTGAAGAATGGATCAAGAAGATGTGGTTTATATATACAATGGAATACTACATGGCCATGAGAAAGAATGAAATCTGGCCATTCGTAGCAAAGTGGATGGACCTTGAGGGTGTCATGCTAAGTGAAATAAGTCATGCAGAGAAGGACAGATACCATATGCTTTCACTCACATGTGAAACAGGAGAAACCTAACAGAGGACCATGGGGGTGGGGAAGGGGAAAAATAGTTAAGGAGAGGGAGAGAGGCAAACCATAAGAGACTCTTAAATACTGAGAACTGAGGGTTAATGGGGGTCGGGGAGAGGGAAAAAGGGGTGATGGGCATGAAGGAGGGCACTTGTTGGGATGAGCACTGGGTGTTATATGGAAACCAACCTGACAATAAACTATAAAAGAAAAAAAAAACACAAATGATTCTGATGGAATTGGCCTGGTCACTAAAAATTTCTAAAGGTTCCCAGCTGATTCTAATGTGCAGACAAGAGCGTGAATCACTAGTCTATGTGCTTATCTCATTTTCTAGACCTGATGTTTTGTGAGACAAATAGATCTTTCCTTTCATTCAAAAAGGATATTACAGAAGGGGTGCTTGGGTGGCTCAGGTGGTTAAGTGTCCAACTCTTGATTTCAGCTCAGGTCATGATTTCAGAGTTGTGAGATTGAGCCCTGTGTCAGGAACTGTGCTGGGCATGAAGCCTGCTGAAGATTCTATCGTTCCCTCTCCCTCTGCACCTCCTCTGCTCTTGTTTTCTCTCTCTTTCTCTCTTTTTCTCTTTCTCTCTCTCCCTCTCTCAAAAAAAAGATATTACACAAGGAATCTAACTAAATGCACAACCTATGTTATAAAAAAATTCCACAGACTAAAGCCAAATACTGTTTGTTTATCTGTACAAAGTATGGTACTAATGAATATACAGTTTGGCTTTTTCTTAAGCAAACAAAATACCTATAAGATAGATGATACTGGTTGATTATATTAGAGAATGTTCCCCTACTGTGTTTCTTTAGTGAGTTCCCCTATGAACTTAATTAAACTTTAATTAAAACATTTAATTAAATGTTTTTTTCACATTTCTGAAAGCAAAGTACATGAATTGCAAAAAGAAAATGCACATGGCAATGATGTAAATCCAATTTATAAGCAACCAAAAAGTGAATTAAGAAATAAAGTACTAAACTAGTATATAAATATTCAGAAAGCATTGTTTAGAATAGGTGATGTTTATCACGGAATACTCCTTAGAAAATGGGAATTTTGAACTAGTTCTGTATGGACTGTGAAACCCAAATCAAAGGAGAAGAAAGGGGATGACATTACTAATACAAGACAAAAGAAAAATCTTGGCCTGTGGAGGAGAAGGGAGTGGAGGGAAAAAGAACAGTGGGAAGGGAAAGGGAGAGGGAGGGAAAGGGAAGTAAAAATGCATGGCAAATGGATTGTTAAAAATGTGGAGTTAACAAATTTGAAGAGACAGTATAACATGGTGATAGAAGTGGTTGTGAGATGAGGAGAGGGAAGATGGTGGCAGAGGAGGAGGACCCCACTATCAAATCATCCTAAATACCCGAAACAAAAATAGACCTGAAGACTGACAGAACAAATTCCACAACTAAAGGGAGAGAAGAGGCCATACTGAAGAAGGTAGGAAATGTAGAAACATGGTTTAGGGGAGAAATATGTGGTGCAGAGGGAAGGGAGCATGGTCATAGAGAAGGGCAAGAAAGAAAGAGGAGCACACAGTGGAATGCACAAGGAGAACATTTCCCTAAAGTTATTGCCTTGGAAATTAAGAGGGGCTGAATTGCAATCAGCAGGGCTTTAAACCTGGCATTTAAAAGACAGTGAGCTTGGCTGGGATACAGCCCTGAGGGCACTGCCCTGTACCTGGAAAGAAGGTAGGCAAATGACCCAAGGGCAGAGTGTGGAAACAGCAATCTGAAGAATCCCAGGGGAATACGGGGTGGAGTGGGAGGGATTATTTCCTCTTTCCAGAGCAAGTCCCTGAGAGGTAGCCTCTCTAGGAACAAAGGAGCTGACTGGCACCATTTCCCTCCCCTGCCCCTCAGCATAAACACAGAACCACTGCAGGAAACAGCGTAGCAGCAATACTGGCTGCTTAACTTGCTTACACCAAGCCTCACCCCCCTTCCCTTTGGTGGGCATGCCCTTCACAGTTAAGCTTGCCTAAGTCCCCACACAGCTAGACCCTCCCACAGAAGAGTAGAACAAACAATCCTAAATTTTATATGGAACCACAAAAGACCCTGAATAGCAAAAGCAATCTTGAAAAATAGAAACAAAGATAGAGGCATCACAATTATGGACTTCATGTTATAATACAAAGCTGTAGTGATTAAGAAAACATGGTACTGTCACAAAAATAGACATATAGATCAATGGAACTGAAGACACAACCCAGAAATGTACTGGGCAAGGGAAAGAAAAGCAAAAATTAACTACTGGGACTTCATCAAAATTAAAAGCTTCTGCACAGCAAAGGAAATAATCAAGAAAACTAAAAGGCAACCTAGGGAATTAGAGAAGATATTTTGAAACAACCTATCTGATAAAGGGTTAGTATCCTAAATATATAAAGAGCTTATTAAACTCAACAGCCCAAAAATGAATAATCCATTTAAAAAATGAGCAGAAGACATGAATAGACATTTTTCCAAAGAAGACATACAGATAGCTAACAAACACATGAAAAGATGTTCAATATCCCCGATTACCAGGGAAATACAAATCAAAACTACAATGAGATACGGCCTGTCTCACCTGTTAGAACAGCTAAAATCAACAACACAGGAAAGAAAGGGTGTTGGTGAAGATTTGGAGAAAGGGAAACTCTTTTGCACTGTTGGTGGGAATGCAAACTGGTGTAGCCACTGTGGAAAACAGTATGGAGGTTCCTCAAAAAGTTAATAATACAGCTGCCCTACAATCTAGCAGTCACTACTATGTATTTACCCAAAGAATACAAAAATATGAATTCATAGGGATACATGCACCCTGATTTTATTACAGCATTATCTACAATAGCCAAATTATGGAAACAACACAAGTTTCCAATGACTGATGAATGGATAAAGAAGAAGTGGTATATATACACAATGGAATATTACTCAGCCATAAAAAATGAATCTTGCCATTTTCAATGACATGGACGGTGCTATAGAGTACATTATGCTAAACAAATAAGTCAGTCAGAGAAAGACAAATACCATATGATTTCTCTTGTATGTGGAATTTAATAAACAAATGAGCAAAGGGAGAAAAAAAGAGATAGAGGGGCAAACCAAGAAATAGAATGTTAACTGCAGAGAACATACTGATGGTTACCAGAGGGGAGGTGGTAGAGGGATACTCTAAGTATAGATGGGGATTAGGGAGTGTATTTGTGATGATCGGCGAGTATTTAATGGAAGCATTGAATCACTGTATTGTATACCAAAAACTATTACACCATTAACTAACTGGAATTTAAATAAAAACTCAAAAATAAAAGTGGGTGTGAGGTTCTAGAGTTGCACTAACTGGGTTACTTCCTGGTTCTAGCACTTACTAGTTCTGGCCTTAAGGTAGTTAATTTGCACCCCTGTGAAGAGGTCTGTAAAGAAGAGTATATGAGTTATATATAAAGTCTTTAGGACAGTACCTGGAACATCGTGTTAGCTCTTTGTGTGCTTGTGTGTGAGCGTCCATGCATGCATGTGAGTGTGTTCATGTAAATAGGCGTGTATGTGTACAAAAACAGGCAATCCTTTCAATTTACATCAGAAAAATGGGAGCTCAGAAAGGTTAAATGAGTTAAAGTCAGACTTGTTATAAGCTTTATAAAACTTACAAATATGTAAATATTTGTTCTTGGAGAAGAAGCAGCTAAAGAGCAAAATGTTTTAGGTGTTTAGAGACATGAGTGAAAGACTGCAGAGAAAGTTAGGCTCTCTACTAGATGTTAAAACAAACTGGATTACTGATAACAGTTTTCTGGTTACTATGGACAAGGGAGGGTTAATTTATTATCTTTGAGATCTAAGATATTCTTCTTAAAATTTTTGCTAATGCCTATTCTTGACCCTTGTAGAAAACAGGGGAAATAGGCAGAGTGGCCCTAAAGCCATTATGAAGGTCTTCAGCACTACTGATAGTGCCTTCTCCTTGACTGCAGTTGCTCATTTTATTCTTGACATGTCTTGAATTTCCCATTATAATTAACTATGTGTCTTGATCTAGGAAGTTAACTACTTACTATTGATTATTAGTGCTAGAGTTGGAGTGAAAAGACTGATAATTAAAAACAATGGACAATCTCAATAACTACTAAGTTCTTTAAAATGTATTACAGATTTATGATTGCCAATTTACCTTTTTAAGTAAGTTTCTGATTATGGAAAATAATAAGATTGAATTATATTCCCTGAATATACACACATGGACTTCCCAGCAAGGAAAACCTACATGATACCATGATGGCAGATAGGGAAAGCTAAGATGTAGAAAGAAGTTCACCCACAAAATAACCAACACATGAAAATTTGAGACCTGAGTACAATGTTAATAGCCAATTTCAAAATAGGTTTTTAAAGACACATAACCGGGGCGCCTGGGTGGCCCAGTCGGTAAAGTGTCCAACTTCGGCTCATGTCATGATCTCATGGTTTGTGAGTTCGAGCCCTGTGTCGGGCTTTGTGCTGATAGCTCAGAGCCTGGAGCCTGCTTCAGATTCTGTGTCTCCCTCTCTCTCTGCTCTTCCTCCATTCATGCTCTGTCTCTCTCTCAAAAATAAATAAACACTAAAAAAGTTTTTAATGACACATAAACAATGTATATTCTGCTAAGTCTGAAAAGAATGGCTCAGAGATAAGTGAGACAGAAAGAATCTGAAAGAGAGAATGAGAAATTAATAAAATACACAAAAAACAGTTATCTATTGAAGAAAAAGATAAATTTCATCCATTGATGTTTAAATACAATAATTCTCTGTGCCCATTCATAGCAAATATATTTTTGTTATATAGTCTATTTTCTAATTGTGATAGAAAACTGCAACACTATAAAGATACAAGAAACATTTCAGCACTTCATTGACTTTATGAATGGAGATTAGCAAAGAAGAAAAAAAAATATAACTTATACTAAAGTGAGTAGATTATTTACTCTTGTTCCTTTAACAGAGAAAAATTAAAATACAATGGAATAAGCAATTAGGCCATAAACTTTATAAGTAGCAAAATACCAAAATGTCTTAGAGATTTATCCTATATCACCTTCAAAAAATCAGCATTGAAATTCCTTATCTAGCCCAACAGTGTAAATGTTTCAGAAAACTGTTGTGATATTCAATTTACCATCTAGAAACATAAAAATCTATTTATAGCAAATAAGTAAACAACATATGGAACGTATTTATTGCCTTATTTATTACAATCAGGTATTCCATTTTACCAGAAACATCAGTAAACACAAAGCTAAACTCTTAAGAGAATAAAAAAGCAGTACCCTACAAACAGGGCTATGTATTTTTCAGAACTCTGTAAGCTAGAAATTTGAGTTTTAACATTGTTATTAAAGGTTTCTAGAGTTTTTTTTTTCAGAAATACTATGCTTGAATTACCATGTAAGGTTTCACTAAAAATTAGCAAGAGGTGTATTGACATCATTAGAAACACTATTTTTCATGGAGACTTTTCTTGTCTTCCAGAAATTAGCACAGAAAGGAGACAGAAAACAAATAGAAAGGAGGTAGAAAAAATATAATCATAAAACAAGTGAAAAGGTCACTTGAATTAAACTGACTGAAAATATACATATACAAACTGTACAGAACATAGTTATAAACTGGTGCACAATAAGAAATGTTTCATTGCTGCAAAACATAAAAGTATCAAGTTATTTTTCCAATGTTACAGATCACCAGCTTATTGAGCATCTATTACAATAAGCACTTTAGGGAACATAAGAAAACATAAGGTACTCTCCTTGCCTACAAAACTTTACAACTTAGCTAGGAAAATAAGATACACACACACACACACACACACACACACACACACACACCCATATACTTGAAAAGTCAACTAGCAATGCAAGCAGTATATATAATTAAGTACCCAGTGAACTGCACATAAAAAGAGAATATGAGTTCAGAGAAGGAGAGACTGGATGTGATGAGAAAAGGCTTTTAGGTATGGACCTTAAGTTTTACTTTGACACATAGGTAGAATTCTGACAAATAGGTGAAAGGGATAGAGTAAATATTCCAGGATGGGAAAAATTAAAAAAAAGAAGGGGGCACCTTGGTGGCTCAGTCACTTGAGTGTCCGACTTCAGCTCAGGTCATGATCTCGTGGTTTGTGAGTTTGAGCCCCATATTGGGCTTGCCACTCTAAACCTGTCAGCGCAGAGCCTGCTCTGGATCCTCTTTGCCCCTGTCTCTGTCCCTCCCCCGCTTCCACTCTCCCAAAAATAAATAAATATTAAAAAAATACAAGTTGAAATAGAATATAAAAAATAACAGTAACAAAGGGAATAAATTGGATGACACAAGGCATGCACATGGGAGTCAATGAGTAAATCAGACTGGCTTTTACAAATTAGAAAAATTTATTTATGAGATAAGTTTAAAATACAGTTGATGGGCCATAGGGAGACACTAGAGTTTCTCAGTATGAAAGTGACTTGTCCAAAATGATGCCTTTTGTGAAGATTAATCTAGAAATAGTACATACAGTGAATTAGACTAAAGGGCAAAAGCCTAGGAGTATGATAATAGGAATGAGAAAAGAGAAGAATGGGGAAATACCTAACATTACAATTTTAGAATCAATCACATTTGGTGATCAATATGTATAGGAAATCAGGAGAAAAGGATTAACCAAGAGGACTAGATACATGGCTTTGGTCAAATTATTTAACCTTCTGTGCCTCAGTTTCCTTATCTATTATAATGAGAAGATTCTCTAGAGTTCATTCCAAATCTAAAATGATTCCATGATTCAATAGCTTCAAGATTTCAAACTTGGGTAACTGACTAGGAGAATGATATACTGATGGCAGAAATTGTTTTATTTAGAACAGTTCTCAAACTTTAGCCTACATTAAAATCACCTGGAAGGTTTCTTAAACACAGATTGCTGACCCAACCACCAGAATATCTGGAGTAGTGGCAGAGAATGCACATTTCCAACATGCAGGTGATTCCAATACTGCTGGTCCAAAGACCCTACCTTGACAAAGACCCTACCTTGAGAATCCCTGGTTTAGGAAACGGGGAAAAAAATGCATCGAACTGGAATGTGTGTACACTATAATTTGGAATGGTTCTCATGAAAGCACACTCAAGTATTCAAGAAACTATTCTCTTTATCACTGGTGCATATACTTAATAACTATGTTTTGCAAAATTTTACATGAGAAAATGAAGTCACAGAATTATAGTTTCATATAGAATTATAGTTGTTTCTTCTGGTTTCCACAGCACTTTCTATACATATGTATTACTTAATATTGTTAATATCTCCTATTGGATTATCACATCATTTGCTTTTATGTCTGTCTCTTTCAATGCACCCTCAAGTCCTAGAGATAGAGGATCATCTTATTTCATTCCCAACATCTAATAATTCCTGAAACATCAAGAAAAAAATGAGAGCATTTTTCTTAAAGTAGTAATTTAAAAATCAGATGGAAGCAAAGATTTATCCACAAAGATATTCAATGAAAATTAAGCATTCAATAAAGGAAAGGTTAGATACATTATGGATAACAGACTGTTAAGCAGATATTTACAATCATTTTAAGACTGCCTTTGCTGCATCTCAAAAGGTTTGGATTATTGTGTTTTCATTTTCATTTGTTTCCATATATTTTTTAACTTCTTCTTTAATTGCCTGGTTGACCCATTCATTCTTTAGTAGGATGTTCTTTAACCTCCATGCATTTTGGAGGTTTTCCAATCTTTTTCTTGTGGTTGATTTCAAGTTTCATAGCATTGTGATCTGAAAGTGTGCATGGTATGATCTCAGTTCTTTTATATTTATTGAGGGCTGTTTTGTGACCCAGTATGTGATCTATCTTGGAGAATGTTCCATTTAAAAAAAATCATTTTAGAAGAGTACTTAATAGTACTAGAAAATGTTCAAGATGTTAAAATTGGGTACAAAATGTTGTATACTATGATCCAAATTATGAAAAATATGATATGCATAAAATACATATAGGTAGAAAAATAATAAAATATAATTTGGGTTATCTTTTGGTGATATTTCAGTTTAAATTTTTTTGGAATTTCTGAAATTTTCTACATAAACATGCCTCTTATAATCTGAAAAGTATTTTAATTCAATAAAAAGTATACAATAATTTCATCATCAACTTGAGGTTTAGTTGTGGTATATCACATCAAAGTTGAATGCAAAAATTTTTGTACTGTTTTTATTTGCTTCTTATGATCAATAAATGTTTATGGAGAAACTACTCTAGGTAACCCTAATGCTAGATGATAAAGATGAACGGTATCCCAAAATCATTTTCTTTAGAATTTATTAACTGGTATGTAAGGTTTCTTTTTAAATGCTAGATAATATTATGTTAAATGTTAAGGGTCTATCATATTTCTGTCTTGAGCTTTTGCTGATATATTTTCTTTTAAAAAATTTTTTTAAGTTTACTTATTTTGAGAGAGAGAGCAAGTAGGGTAGGGACAGAGGGAGAGGGGAGGGAGAATCCCAATCAGGCTCCACACTGTCAACACAGAGTCCAATGTGGGGCTCAAACTCACGAACCATGAGATTATGACCTGAGCTGAAATCAGGAGTTAGACATTTAGCCAACTGAGCTACCCAGGTGCCCCTGGCTGTACTGATGCATTTTCAAAATCCCCTTCATTTCAGACATTCAGAATGGAATATTTCTTCAGAACAAAGGTAAAATCTAAGTACAATTCTTAGTATGATTCTCCTTACATTTGGATTTTTTTTTATTTTTTAAATTTATTTATTTTATTTTGAGAGACAGAGAGCAAGCAGGGGAGGGGCAGAGAGAAAGGGAGACACAGAATCCGAAGCAGGCTCCAGGCTCTGAGCTGTCAGCACAAAGCCCGACGTGGGGCTCGAACCCACAGACCGTGAGATCACGACCTGAGCCGAAGTACATTTGGATTTTTTAAATAATTTCTATTTGAGAACATTTGTGTTTGCTATGAAACATCTCTTTCCTTTTAATCAGGATAAAGAATGAACAATATTCATGACCATGAAAAACTTCCTTTTTAATCTTCTTGATTAAGATGTTTCTAACAGAAAGAGAAACAGCAATCAAATAAAATAGGATACTATTTTAGTAATCCAAGCCCCCCAAATCACTTGTACCTGATATTATCAGATAACTGAAGCAAAAATCCTATGTATATATACAAGTATGCATCTCTGAGTTCCCTTAATAGCATCTAGTGAAAAGAAAGTTCTGGCAAAAAATAAGAGCTTAATTAACATTAAGTAAAATAGCATAACTATCATACTTAATTATTACCATTCACTAGTGCCAGTAACTGGTGTTTTGAGGAAAAAAAAAACTAATAGAAGAAATGTTCTGGCTTTCCATAAGTTACAGTACAAGGTAATGGTCCTCAAGCTTTTTGAGTATAAAGACCTTTTTTTAATACCAAAATGATTCCATGAACCCCACATAATAGTAGTTGTCAAGTTCAGTGTTGCCGACTGAGCAACTATATAAAAATAATAACTTTCATAAATTTAGTACCACTTTTTAAGTAAATGAGGAATTTTATTAAACTACAGTCAATTCTTATTGCAAATAAAAGCATGGATCACCTGCAATGACTTAGAGCTCTTGATTCCTAAGGGAATCACCAGTCAAAAGTGTATAGCTTTGGCAAAGATATACATACAATGTAAATCAATTGACTATAATAATTTTGAAGTTCCTCCTAGGTGCCAGGCACTATGACAGGCCCGGGTGATAAAAAGATAAATAGAGTCCTTAATCTTCAAAAAGTTTAATATAATTGAACATTAACCAAAAATTATAAATACAATCTGTCAGTACAAAGAATGATATAATTAGACACGGGGATAGTGAAGTGGCCAAGAAAAGGTGCCTATGGATGACAATTGGGCCAAGTCTTAAAGGATGAATTGTAATTACTTGGATTTAAAAGGAGATGGAATTCCAGGCTGAATGAAAGCCCAAAGCAAATCTACAGAAGGGATAGACAGTATTATGTGGACTTGGAGTGAAAGCTCTGAATTGGTTCTATAAAATGATATATAAAGCAATTGTAGAATATGAGGCTAAAAGAGATAGGGAGAGGACAAATCATAAAGGACCTTATGTGATTATGTTAAGGAGCCTGAATCTTATGCTGCAAGTAATGAGGAACCATTAAAGAGCTTTAAGCTGAGTTGTGGCATAATGAGACTTCTACTTTAGATAGAACTTTCAGGTAGCTGTACAGTAGATGAACTTGAAAAGGATAAGAAGAGAGGTAAGGAAAATATTTATTGAATGAAATGATTGAATGGATGGGTAATGCTGTAATAGTCCCAAAAACAGAAGGTGATCTATGACTGTAGTAGTAGGAACAGAAAATAAGGAACAGTTCAATAAATATTTACATCAAATCAGCAGGATCTAGTGACTGATTGAATGTAAAATATAAAGGAGAAGAAGTAAAAGATAAATCCTGGTTTGAGTAACTGTGTAGAAAATGGTGTTTCCAAATGAGACTGAAAATACTGAATGAAGAAGTCTTTTGAGGGAAAAACTGAGGAGGTCAATTTTAAATATGTTGAAGTGCCTGTGAGACAGAGCTATCTAGCAAGAGTTGGATGATGAGGAAGAGGTGAGTGTAAAGCTCAAGTGAGAGAAATGTGAGCTTGTCATATAGATTAATCAAAGATAAAGTATAAATTAGTTCATACAAGGAAAGAGTACAAAATCAGAAAAAAATGTTGTATAAGAGAATCCTGGGAACACCTACATTGAGAGAGTGGAGAGAAGTCCATGAAATGCATAGAGAAAGTACAGTTAAATATACACAAGGAGAGCCAAAAAATGTTAAAGAGTGCTATGAAGTAGAAACTTTCAAAGAAAAAAATGTGATCAATATTGTGGAATGAAGTTGTGTTATCTAGTAAGATCATCAGACTTAGCAATTAGATAAATAGCAATAGTGATAAATAACAAGCAGTTTCTGTGGAATGGAAAGAAAATTAGATTACAGTGGGCCATAAATTCCTTTATTTCTTCAACAGTGATTTATTAAGTATCTTTTATTTGCCAAGCATGATACTATATACTGGGCATAGAGTGGTGGACAAAATAACATGATTGCCTTTCCTTATGTAGCTTTCACCATGTGGGTAGGTGCCTGTCTCACCAAAGCTCTGGACTATGGAGAAAAATAATTTTAATAGGAATATTAAAAAATAAAGAAAATAATTTGCATCCATTTTCCTGGTTAGAGAGAAGAAATATATTCTCAATTATGAGGAAGAGAGAAGATCATATATTTATACACACACACACACACACACACACACACACACAAATGCAAAATGCCATAATCCTGAATCAGCTGAGCTCTAGGAAAACCAAAAACAACCTAGATTTTTTTTACTTTCTTTATTTTTCCCCATCTTAAGAAATGACGAGAAGAAAGGAAATAGATCAAAAATGAAGCTGTATTGGATAGACAGGTTGGAAGATGGTGGCAGTGTAGGAGCACCCTAGTCTTGGCTTTGTCCCACAAATACAAGTAGATAACTATGATCATCCTAAATACTTCAGAAATTGATCCGAAGACTGGCAGAACAAACTCTACAACTAAAGGTAGAGAAGAGGCCACATAGAAGAAAGTAGGAAATATGAAGACATGGTTTAGGAGAGAAATAGATTTTGGCCACTGTGGTGGCGAGGGAGCTGCAGTCATGGAGAGGGGCAAGAGAAAGACTAACACACAGAGGAGCTCAGAGGTGGGGAATAAATTCCTATAAAAACTGGCTTGGAAAGGGAGAGGGGTCAAACTTCATGAATTCTGGCAACCACCTGGGCTTAAAGCCTAGGATAGGGGCTGAAGGGCATTGTGCCACTCTTGGAGTGAAGGCAGGCAAACAACCCATGGACATACAGTATGGCATCAGTGATATGAAGAGTGTTGGGACACACAGTAGGGAGGTTATTTTCTCATTTCAGAGTGTGCCTCAGAGAGGCAGCATTCACGGAGAGACACCCCTGGGAACAAAAGAACTGGCAGGTGCTATTTTCCTCCCCTGCCCCTCAGCATAAGCACAGGGCCACCTGCAGGAACAAGAGCAGCTCCAAAACTTGCTATCTAACTTGCTTACACCAAGCCCTGCTCCCCTATATTCTGGGGAACTGACCTTCTCAACCTCCTTTGCTTCAGCCCCAGTGTGGTAGGCCCCCTACCCCAGAGAATTGGCCCAAACTCCTGCTCACACTGCATCTCCTGACTTGGGAATTTTGCAGAGTCTCGGTTCCAGTGGTGGTAGCAACAGGTCTCATTTCAGAAGCAGACCAGACCATGTCTAGTTAAAACACACTACATTCAGGCCAGGGACCAAACACCACCCACAACAGGCAAAGAGTGCCTCTGCAGACAACTGCCTTGAAGGATAAAGCAAAAGGCAGAACATATGCAGCACACATTGGAGACATTCCCAGAAGCACCAGGACCTGGAGAACAGGGGACACTACATGGCAGGGCACTACAGGACCTTTTCTTCATAAGGCCATTACCCTCAAAGAGATCTCATTTTCTTATCTCCTCACTTTGGAAATATGCTTTCCTGGGCCTATCTAGTAAACCAAATATCAGATTCAGCAGATTATATGGATCTATATCCCTATAACTTTTGGACTTTTTTGCCAAGAACCCTAGGTTTTCCATATTCTTCCTAAGTTAGAGACTTGCCATATTTTCCAGTATTATTTTTGTTTTTCAGCCTGAGTTTTTCCATTTTAATATCTACCTTGTTCTTTATGGGTAAAAAGCTCCTAGCTACTTCTGAATACTTCTTTGCTTTCCTATTGATACCCTTTGTTGTTGTTATTCTAATAAATGGATTCTTTGATTTCAATTTGAAATTTTAAAATCTTTGGATCTCTCTAGATATTACTAATCTTTACTATTATTCTTTGCTACTTTGAAAATAGGTGCCTAACTGGCCACAAAATGTGAATAAAATACTCCTCTCATTACTTTTTTTTAAGGGCAGTCTTATTTTAGCAAGTGTATCCTTCAAATCCTTGCTATCCTCAACATTTTACTGTCACTCTCTAAAAGCAATCCACAGTAAGGGATAATTATAGCCAATAAAAATACTGTTACAGAAGCTTACATTTAGTCTGGGAATCCCTTTTGAGCTGCTATTATTATGTTTGTAATTGAGTATATTGTACTGTGAAGCAAATTATCTTAGAAAATACAGCATGCCATGCTATTAGCATATGCCTTAGTGATCATCTGGCCTTGAGCAATTTTTTTTATACCTCAAAACTTAATTTCTAGGTGGGGAAATAGTATAATGCAACAATAGCAAGTATATTAAAAAGTCAGGAAGCATGATGGACTAAATATGTATTACAGCACTATATATATATATATATATATATTTGAATTTATTTATTAGTGAGAGAGAGCGAGTGTAAGTAGGGGAGGGGCAGAGAGAAAGAGAGGGAAACAGGAGACAGAATCCTAAGCAGGCTCCATGCTGTCAGTGTAGAGCCTGATGTGGGTCTTGAACTCATGAACCCTGAGATCATGACATGATCTGAAATCAAGAGTCTGACGCTTAACCGACTGAGCCACCCAGACACTCCAAGCACTAGATACATTTTAGCATTTAGATGGATTGTCTAGAAATTCTTACTGACATTTAAAATCCTCAGTAATCTAGGGGCGCCTGGGTGGTTCAGTTGGTTGAGCAACCAACTTCAGCTCAGGTCATGATTTCGCGGTTCTTGAGTTTGAACCCTGCATCAGGCTGTGTGCTGACAGCTCAGAGCCTGGAGCCTGCTTCGAATTCTGTGTGTGTGTGTGTGTGTGTGTGTGTCTGTTCCCTGCCCCCATCCCCTAATCGTGCTTTCTCTCTCTCTCAAAATAAATAAACATTTAAAAAGTTTAAAAAAAAATCCTCAGTAATCTAAAAAAAACATGTAAAAGAGTTTATATTTTTCTTAGATGTTCTTTTAGTCTTTTTTATTTCATGCCTTGGAAGATAAAGGCGCTTAGAAATTCTCTCACTTTTGTTATACTTTTTTGTAGTTTGATGCTGGATTTGCTTAATGGGTGTTGCATCATCATTTGTGCACAAAGAAGTTTAAACTGCTATGAATAACACATTTAACAACATTGGAAAACACTTTAAAATAATCAATAAAATATTTTGTAAATCAAAAAACTCTCTTGGTATATTTGAGAATCCCTCTGGAACCATACTTTCTTAAGGTATTATTAATCTCTGTACTATATCAAAATGAACTAAGAAATATAAAATCATAATTCTAATCAGAATTTAACTGTTAATATGAGACACATTTTAAAATTCATAACAAGAGGGATCAGCTTACATTATGATTAGCATCACATAGGTTAATTACAGGATTGTGGTTATTTCACATTAGCTATCTTGGTGCAAAGGTATGGAAGGTTTTAGGTTTGGGAATTATTAGACTGATAGAAATTCAAATGCCAGCTCTGCCACTCAATAACTAAGGAGTCATGGATAAATTACTTAAATTCATAAAGTCCCACATCTTTCATTTATAAAATGTACCTAATTTTAGTATACATGGGTGCTATGAAAATTAAAATGAGAATGTACTATGTAAAGTGCCCATCCTGCTACCTTAAACATTACAGAGTCTTCAATAAATATTGAAAGCAGCATGATCTAGTAGAAAAAGAATATGATAGTCTTGGAATTCTAATATACCAGGGCTTGAATCTGAGTATTTATAATTTATCAACTATGTTACCATGAATAAGTTATCTAATCTTTGTATCTTTGTTTTCTCATCTATAAAATGAGGGCAACAATGATAATATACTTTATATGGCTATTCAATGATTAAATAAGAAAATACACAGTGAGCATCCAATAAAGCATTCATTCTCTTACCTTTTCTTAAAAATCAAATAGAATATATAGCTATCTCTTAAAAAATAGAATGGAATATTACTCAACAACAAAAAAGAATGAAATCTTGCCATTTGCTACGTTGTGGATGGAGCTAGAGAGTATTATGCTAAGTGAAATAAGTCAGAGAAAGACAAATACCATATGATTTCACTTATATGTGGAATTTAAGGAACAAAACAGATGAACATAACGGGAAAAAGAAAGTCAAAGACAGGAAATAAAACTCTTAACTATAGAAAACAAACTGAGAGATACTGGAGGGGATGTGGGTGGGGGGATGGGTTTAATAGGTGATGGTGATTAAGGACTGTCTGTACTTGTTGAGGACTGGGTGGTATATGTAAGACTTGAATCATTAAATTGTACACCTGCAACTAATATTACACTGTATGTAAACTACTTGGAATTTAAATAAAAATTTGGAGAAAGAAAAAACTGCATATCTGGTACGTCACTATAAAAACACTTAGCTCTAGGTGAAGGGGATTAGGAAGTGCACTTGCTGTGGATGAGCACTAGGTGTTTTATGGAAGTGCTGAATCACTATATTGTACACCTGAAACTAATATTACACTGTGTATTAACTGCAATTTTTTTTAAATTTTTAATGTTCATTTAATTTTGAGAGAGAGTGACAGAGCAGGAGTGGGGGAGGAGCAGAGAGGGAGACACAGAATCTGAAGCAGGCTCCAGGCTCTGAGCTGTCAGCACAGAGCCTGATGCGGGGCTCCAACCCACGAACTGTGAGATCACGACCTGAACTGAAGTCGGCTGCTTAACTGACTGAGCCATGCAGGTGCCCCTAACTAACTGGACTTTAAGTAAAAACTTAAAAAAAAAAAAGACATTTAGCTCTAATGTCTTCTTTGATACAAAAGGATAACTGAGAAAGTCCTTATCAAAAAATGAAATAATAAGCTATAGCCAAAAATGCTGTTTTTAACTTTGTTTTGTAAAGTACTACTACTTTAAGTGAATTTTACTAAAAAGGACAAAATTCAGGGCACCTGGGTGGCTCAATAGGTTAAGCGTCTGACTTCGGCTCAGGTCATTATCTTGTGGTCTGTGAGTTTGAGCCCCACGTTGGACTCTGTGCTGACAGCTCAGAGCCTGGAGCCTGCTTCAGATTCTGTGTCTCCTTCTCTCTCTGCCCCTCCCCCGTTCATTCTCCTCTCTCTCTCTCTCTCTCTCTCTCTCTCTCTCTCTCTTCCCCCCCGTCTCAAAAATAAAAAATAAACATTAAAAAGTATAGAAAAACTAAAAGGACAAAATTCTAAAGTTATTTTATATAATAAACAATATTAAAATCTACATTAAAGCCAAAGAGCTAGAAAAATAAGACATTTTAGTATTTTCTCAATAAAAATACTGACTCCATTATTAAGGTTTCATAACACATTTGCAGAATAAATTCCATAAGGAAAACACTCATATTCTCTCTCTCTCTCTCTCTCTCTCTCTCTCTCTCCTTCCCCCCTGGCCCTTTCTCTCTCTCCCACTACTGGGGCAATCTATTTAGTATTATAAATAATGGCACTGACAATACTTTCAACTTTTCCTAACATACCTTGAGAAACTATTAAACAGTGCAAGTGAAACTTGTGAAATAATCAGTGAACCCAATGTCTGCCTGAAGAGATTTCACATTAGCTATGACATAACATATTGCTATGACAAAACAGAGTATGGGGACAAGAGCAACAATTACTATTACAATTATTCTGCTGCTACTGCTGCTCTTAATAATGACTCTTATCTTTTATGGAATATTAGTTGGGTTTCCTGTAGTCTGCTAAATACCTTTAACTATTTTGTCTCAGTTAATTCTTACAACAACTCTATGAAGAATGTATAACCACCTTTGTTATATAGATGAAGAAACTAACTTGCCAAAAGGCACAGGTGTCAGAGTCAGGATATAAAAGCCAGGTCTAACTCAGGGTGCTCATGTGGCTCAGTTGGTTAAGCATCTGACTCTTGATTTTGGCTCAGATCATGATAGCATAGTTTGTGGATTTGAGCCCCTTGTCCAGCTCTGTGCTGACAGCTTTTGCAGAGCCCACTTGGGATTCTGGGTCTCCCTCTCTCTTTGCCCTTCCTCCACTTGTGTGTGTGTGCATGCACTTTCTCTCTCTCTCAAAAATAGATAAATATTAAAAAAACAGGTCTAGCTCTAAAGTCCATGCTTTTTAAAACTACCTTTTACTGCCTCCTAATTTCTCTAGGAACATTTGTCTCAGACTGCTAGTAATAAATATATAAAACGCCATGAATCTTGTTCCTTTTACAAAATTTTAAAATAAAAACCAAGACATGGAAGTGTATGCAGTGGATGATTCTGATGTTTCTTACATAAAAAATGAGAATATTTATTCTCTATCAGGCAAGTTTCCTTAATATTAAGAACACCGCTAATTATAACATTAACAAACAAACATAAAAAGTAGTTTGAAAACTTGGAAATATAATTCCTGGTAATTCTTTTCTGATCCTACAAAAAAAAGTTTTTAAATGTTTACTTATTTTTGAGAGAGAGAGAGAGAGAGTAAGGGAGGGGCAGAGAGGGAGACACAGAATCTGAAGCAGGCTCCAGGCTCTGAGCTGTCAGCCCAAAGCCCGATGTGGGGCTCAAACTCACAAACCGTGAGATCATGACCTGAGCTGAAGTTGGTTGCTCAACCGATTGAGCCACACAGGTGCCTCTGATCCTACAAAATTTGTAGGTTAATAAAATATACTGTACAATGTCTTGGTAAGTCAAAAATTGAGTATCAACATCTAAGTTCCATACTCCCAAATTCCCATGAAACTAGCCAAAGGAATATATAGAAAGGGAACAAACAAACCCTGTGTCATCTCTAGAAACTGTGGAGTGATACCTACCTACCAGAAAGTAATTTTGAAGGATTTCTGTTCAATATAGAGTAAGTGAGGACAGGCTGATGGGAGGCACCAAAGACTTCCTGATAAAGAAAAATGGCATCAAGAAGTGAGGACCTTGCCATGGACTTCACATACAGAATTTCCCATCTTGGAACAAAAGACAGAAACCTATCTTGGAGATTAAGTATAACTATATATTTATATTTGCAAACAGAATCTCTGGAATGATATTTATAAGTAATGTAAGTAATAGATTACCTATTTGTGAATGAAGAAACAGAAGATTGGGCAGTAAGGGACAGGGATGGTAGAAAAACCTCAGTGTTTAATTAGATAGATAGATATATGGTATGCATGTTTAGATTTGAGCTTATCTATTTAAACTAAATAAAAAATAAATAAACAAACAAAAGCCTTCCTGCATTGAAACTTACCTGTGCAACATGTCTTCTAGAGTTTGAAGTTTTTAGCCTTTAATACACTAATTCATGCTAAAAAAGTTGTCTATAATGTGTTGTCCCCTTTAGGGGATATTAAAACAGGATTATATAAGAATCACTAATATTAGGAATTTCTGGTATATGAGAGGATAATGATAAGATTTACCAGGGCTAGCATATTTTTAACAACAACATTCAAATCATACTTAGTCTCATATAGGCAATATGTTATAGTAAAGACTAGATTTGGAAAGGAGAATATATAGATTTTAATATTGACTCTAATACTGTGCATGGGGCTTGCCAACTCACCTCACCACTTTGAAACTTCAGTCTCCTCTGTTAAATTAAAGGGTTGGACTAGGTTATTAAGAACCTTAGCATCTCTGAGGCACCTGGGTGGTTCAGTTGGTTAAGCGTCCAACTCTTGATTTCAGCTCAGGTCATGCTCTCTTAGTTCGTGGGTTTGAATCCCACATCGGGCTCTGCGCTGACAGTGCAGAGCCTACTTGGGATTTTCTCTCTCTCCCTCTCTCTCTGCCCCTCCCCTGCTCTCGCTCTCTCAAAACAAATAAATAAACTTTAAAAAAGACCCTTAGTATCCCTATCCTTATATGAGTCTATTCTATAAAAACAGAAGGTCAGCTATATTAAGGACACTGTACAAAACTACTTTGCTCAATTTGGAACTGTCTTCATTATCTTTTTCAGTTTTATTTCAATATGTAGAGCTATTTGTGAAGAGTTCCCTTGGTTCTTCTAATGTATATGCCTTTATCACAAATATCCAAATAAGCTGAACTATTGCTCTGTAATCTCCCTGAACATACACTATCAAATATCACACACCATTTCTCCCATATCATGTGCAACGAAAAATATGCATTCCTCCTAGTAACTTCCCCAGACTAAGAACTTGAGTTGAATGTTATTTTGTACTTTAAGAAAAAAAAGTCATAATTTATTGAAATATATTTTCTAGTTCTAGCTTATATCAAATTAAAAATTAATTTTTATATCAAAATTCAGCTTTAAATCACATACAGTTAATCAGTGCAAACAGGAAACAACACTATCAAATTCTAAAATTAACGATTCAAACTATCAAAATATTCTCCAAATCTACCTGAATCAAAATAGCATTTCTTTTGGTTCAAATGCCTTAATGGGGCTCTTTTTCACGCTTCTATTAGAACTGTGTGGTAAATGATATCCACCCAATAAGATAATATTAGCTTAAAATTCATTCAAAAAAAGAAACACATCTTTCAATACCAAAAACCAAAATTTTATTCACAACTTATAAATTATCTCATTACTAATCTGCCCATTGAGTTATTTAGCAATAATAAGATCTTACTGCAGCATTATTGCTATTGTATCGTATTAAGTGCAAAGTAAAAAAACAATGGTGTCATTATAGGTAGTACAGTAAAAGCTGTACTTTTATGTTTACTTATGTGTAAGATAGTTTAGTGATGCCATAAATATCAACCAATAAACCAGGGACAACTGATTTCTCAGTCTCACTCATCTGGACCTTGTAAAATTATTTTAATATCATACAGCTCTAAACTATCTTTTAAAGACTGGTATCTCCAGTATATACTACACAGGACAGAGTTAACTAGGAAAATATTACTAAGATATTACCCTTGATATGCTCATTTGATTGGTAGCATTTTCAGTCAGTGAATATATGCAATAGAATAAACAAGAAATACATTACTTAACTACATAAACACTAGAGTTTCATAGTCTCTCAGCTAGGATTTAAAGTGGGGTTACTGATTTTACCAACACAAGCATACCCCTGGAATATAAATAGGTATTAATCCTTACCCCTATGTCTTTGGTCATGTCATTCTACCTATCTGGAATTACTTTCCTTTTCCCCATGGCCTATCCTAATCTTTTAAGTCTGATGTCTTCCATGAAACCTTGCACATTCTAGTCAATATTGATATCTTCTACATCAAGCCAGTGCTGCAAAATTAACACTTAGTGTTCTCATATTGTTTAATATATGCTGGTTTTATTTCCACAACTGAGTTATAACTTCCTTGAGGGCACATTCATGTCTTACATTTCTTTTTCATCCAGAGTTGTGGAAAAAAGAAGGTATCCAAAAATGTTTATTAATTGATTAATTAGATTCAACAAAAATATCCCCTATTACTACATTAGTACAAACACATTAGGAGAACCTTTATTCAAAAAAAAATCCCAAAGAATAATTAAAACCACAAGTCTGCTTCATGAAGAAGAGAAAACTACTGATTTAATCAAATCAGTGTATTCTTTGTGTATAGTTTGTAATATCAATTTGTCCTATGATTATAAGCTTGAAGAAAGTTCTTTGCCTATTCCATTTTAGGACCAATATTTAAAAGTTCTTACTACATCTCTATCACCAAAATGCTCCATATACAGTTAAAAAATAATAAACCAGGACTTGCTTCCTGTAACACTTAACTACATGGTATTTTGACGAGGTCTTCTTTTTTAGTCGTTCAAAATGAAAATCATCTTTTGTGGTGGGGGGTGGATATATTTCTCTTGAAAAGTATTCTAACCAGCAGGACACTTCAATATGTGATATTTAATAACTGTAAAATTACAGAACCATCAATCAACTAATGTATACCATTTATAAAGGTATCAGAATAATAAAATCAGGAACAACTTTGCGAGCACCAAAATTAGTTAATTTTTAGTATCATCAGAACAGAGACACCTGAGAGTCATAAGAGTATTTTCCACTGCTAATTCTGTTGGAAGTTCATTCATGCTCAGTTACTGACTGGTATCAAAAGCATCTAATATGTTTAAATATAAGTAATCTGCTATTTGTATTGAACAGGTAGTTCTCAACTTCAGATATATTCACTTAGGGAGAGATTATTTTAACAGAATTTTTGCCTACTGAAAATAAGTTTCTTGTCTTTTCTTTTCAGCTAATTATTCTTTTCCAAATCTCTTACTCCTCAAATATTTGCATATGTCTCCCAATCACAGACATGAAACTGGTTATGAAGGCAGCTCTCTGAATAAAAGAAATAGCTCTAATTTAAAAAGTAATAATAAAAATTTATCAATATTAAAAATGTACTAAGTTTCAACTATATGCAAGGAAATCAATTGGTTCCAGGGGTCAAAAGTCATAAGGAATAAAATAACCTGGTCCTAAAGAAGATTATAAACTGAATGAAGAGATAAGGCACACAGATAAAAAGATAACAATTTATATAGTAACCAAAGTTGTTTACCACAGTGATTACTATAAGTGGTTGTATCACTCCAATTATTTGACACCAAATTTCTAAATGGCACTTTTTTAAAAGTTTATAGGGTTCTAGTATATATTAAGAAACATGAAGTATTGGAACATTTATACATTCATGCACCTGGTGTGGCCCTCTTTGCCTAATATAAGAGTATTAACTAAATCTTCACCTTAATTGCACTGTATCCTATGAATTCCAGTAAACCCTTCTGAGTCTAAGTATAGAAATCTTGGTTGAGCCTGAGATTACTTGGTCAGGCATGACTTTAAAAGTATCTGAAAGGGTTGGTACTAACGATGAATATGAGAATTATTAAAAAAAATTAGGGAGGGGCACCTGGGTGACTCAGTTGGTTGAGCTTCTGATCAGACTTCAGCTCAGGTCATGATCTCATGGTTCATGAGTTTGAGCCCTGCATCGGGCTCTGTGCTGACAGGTCTGAGCCTGGAGCCTGCTTCAGATTCTATGTCTCCCTTTCTCTCTGCCCCTCCCCTGCTCACACTCTGTCTCTCTCTCGCTCTCTCTCTCTCAAAAATAAACATTAAATTTTTTTTAAATTAAGGAAAGGGTAATAAGAAAGGAGAAAGGAACACTAACAAATACTACTGCTTTAAATAAATAAGAAATATAAATAATAATATAATGGAAAATATGCTTATCAAATATATGCCCATAATCTTTCTTTCCTTTCCTCTATCCCAAGTTGAACTGCTTATTAAAACTATTCTTTATTTATTAATGTAATTGTCAAAGGGAATTTTCAAGATGATCCTTTCTACCCTGTTCATAAATACATAATAAATGAGGAGTTATTTGAAAGGTGAAATAAGAAATGAAGGGCTTAATTCACACCAACCTAATGTATGGTCTTTAGCAAGTTCCATAACCTCTCTTTTTCCTCCAAGTCATATATATTTGTACCTCTCCAAACTTTGTATCTTACCTCCAGTTAGGGGAAACTCAGTTAGACAGATGTGAAATGTTGGATGATTCCTTTTACAAAGAATTAAATCTGAAAAAAGAAATAGGTTATTAATTTTTGTGTAGTCTAGACCATTGCCTAGGTCTGATTAAGCTTAGGGCCTAACTTAGAAATAGATCAACTGAATATAGTTACTATATAAATTCACTGTTTGGATTTCAGGCAACTGAGATACACAAGGCCTGGAATAATTTGTGAAATGAGATTTTAAGTCTTTATTGGCCGAATATGGAATTTGAGACTTCTTGTGGTGAAAGTGGTTATCTCAATGAAAAGTTCTATGAAAAGTCTAATAAATACCATTTGAATAAATTCCTCTGAAGAGGGCCCATAGGATTAGTTTCTCATAGTTTATTTTCATAAATTCTTATTTTTTCTTTACATTCTTGTCAGAATTTGCCTTTTAAATGACTGCCTCTTTTATTCTAGTTTTATGATGGATCAAGAGATACATAAGCATATTTCCCCTCTCTACCTTCACATGCCTTATACAATACCCATTTTATGAAAGAATAATATACATGAAAATGTTAACTTTCATACATCTCAGCTACAACTGATCAATAACGGTCTTATAATTGTGAGGTTCAGAGAGGAGGAAAGCTTGTGACAATCCTTCTTGACCAGAGCTATGCAAAGCAAACAGGCAATGAACCTGATATACTCACACTTTGTATACTTTTGCCCGGTACACTGATCTTGCCCTGTAGTCTTTCCTTTTGACTGAATAAGAGCATAATAAAGCTACCCTCGATTAGTTCATCCAGCTCAGTATTCTGTTTCTAATAATATCAGTTGTGCAGTTCTGAGCACATAGTAGGCAATCAGTATTTCATTGAACTGTTTTCGAAATAAGCAGGCATATCTGACTTCTAAAGCATCCCAAATAAAAGCCATAAAATGCTTCCATTAAATGCATGCAAATTTAACTCCTTTTCGAACCTTCATTTCCAGTATACAAAACCTTTTTAACTACTTTTCCATTTATCTTAAAATAGCTATTTTTACCCTATGTCCCAGTAATTCTACTTTCAGTTATATACCTTAGAGAACTCTTGCAAATGTGTACAGCATTATACACTTAGTCATTGCAGTCAATGCATTCCATGCATTCCATTGCATGGAATATATGCATTCCATATATTGGGAAATATATATTTCCCAAGGTATACTATAATTGGGAAAAAAATGAAAGCAACCTATAAATGTCCATGAAGAGGGAATAGATAAATAAAATGAGCCAAATCTGTATAATAAATTATTACACACACAAATGTAGATACATCATCATGGGTAGATCTCAAAAGTAATGTTTAATAAAAGGTACGGAACCTAGACATATACTAACTGTAATATTTATGTAAATTTAAAAACATAAAAATATTGTCTATTTTATTTTATTTAAATGTTTATTTATTTTTGAGAGAGAGAGAGAATGCGAGCAGGGGAAGGGCAGAGCCAGAGACAGACATAGAATCTGAAGAAGGCTCCAGGCTCTGAGCTGTCAGCACAGAGCCTGACGCAGGGCTTGGACTCACAACTGTTGAGATCATGACCTGAGCCGAAGTTGGACACTCAACCAACTGAGCCACCCAGATGCCCCCAAAATATTGTACATTTTACATGAGTGCATATTTATGCATGGAAAAGGATACACATAGTACTTCATGAAAGTAGTTGTCTCCAGGAGGGAGAACAGAGAATAATACTAGTGAGTGTGGTCAAAGAAGACTTCAATTTCACTATGTTTTACTTACTTGGTTTTAAAAAGAACTGGAAACAAATGTGACAAAATATTGACTATTATAAACTCTTGGAGGCAGAAACATGGATGTTTAATACATTATTATTTATATCCTCTATATTTTGAATTTTTCTCATAAAAATAAATTTTCTTGGGGCACCTGGGTGGCTCAGTTAAGCATCTGACTGGCTCAGGTCATGATCTCGCGGTTTGTGAATTCAAGCCCCACATTGGGATCTGTGCTGACAGCTCAGAGCCTGCAGCGTGCTTCAGATTCTGTGTCTCCTCTCTGCCCCTCCCCTGCTCGTACTCTGTCTCTGTCTTTCTGTCAAAAATAAAGGAATATTAAAATTTTTTTTTAAATTTCTTATAAAACTACAAAGAGAATCATGTAATATTGAGAGAATATACTATAAACTTATTAAAAACAAACAAAAAATGAATACCTCCCTCTATCATTGAGTAGGCTGAGTCACAGGAAGATGGCCTACTCTTTGTTGCTCAAGATCCTAGAAACAAATTCATATTTACTCTATCCATAAACTCCATCATGTTATGCTGATTCAATTAACATGTGCCCATTCTTTCTAGACAGAAGAATATTAAATAGTCCATCCTGATCAAAGCCCTTCTGACACTTTTTGTAACTTCTTCTCTGACCTCTTTCTTTTCTTTTTTTAATGTTTGTTTGTTTATTTTTTGAGAGAGAGAAAAAGAGAGAGAGAGAGAGAGAAGGAATGGAGGAGGGGCAGAGAGGGGGACACAGAATCCGAAGCAGGCTCCAGGCTCTGAGCTATCAGCACAGAGCCGGGCTTGGGGCTGGAACTCACAAACCGGGAGATCATGACCTGAGCCGAAGTAGGACACTTAACCAACTGAGCCACCCAGGCACCCTTCTGACCTCTTTGTTGACATTCATTCTTTCTCAAGAAGCAGTGTACAGAAATGCCAAAATTTTTCCAAGCACCAAGGTACCATACTTTAATATCAGTATGGTTTTCTCTTTTGTTTCAAATACCTTTCTTTTCTTATTTTTTTATTTATTTTTTCAATATTTTTTAACATTTGTTTATTTTTGAGAGAGAGACACAGAGTGTGAGTGGGGGAGGGTCAGAGAGAGAGGGAGACACAGAATCAGAAGCAGGCTCCAGGCTCTGAGCTGTCAGCACAGAGCCTGATGTGGGGCTCAAACCCATGAACTGAGATTGTGATTTGAGCTGAAGTAGGCTGCTTACCCGACTGAGCCACCCAGGCGCCCCTCAAATACCTTTCTTGACGGTTACCTCTTTATTTAGGGTGTTTTGGCTACAGAAGACATTACTAAGCTATTATTTCTGAGAGCCTCTATTCTAAGTATTCTAACATTCAGAATAATCTCTTTTAATCCTCATAATAAACCTAGGAAATAAATATTATTACCCCTGTTTGTGCAAATGAGGAAACTGAAACACAGAGACTAAATAGCTTGTCCTAAATAATTAGCTATTAAATATAGGAGCCAGAAATTCAAACCTAGCTCTGAATGACTCTAAATGTCCTGCTCTTTCCAAAACCTCCAAAGAGAAAAATTTTACAATGACTTCAAAACCCCTGTCCTGGATCCAATTTTAGCAATTTTAGTAAAACAGTTCAAAATCTAGAAATGTTATTGTTGCATTGCTTTTGTCACAGTTATTCCTAAAAAAAGAGTAAGCTGAAAGATGTTTTGCTGTTATTGCTGTTATATGTCTGTTGGTTTAATACATAAGGCAGCACTAGCTGATATTAGAGCTAGAGTAGTGGTTCTTAACTAGAGGTGGTTTTATCCTCTAGAATATATTTGGCAATCTCTGGAAACATTTTTGGTTGTCACAACTTTGTAGGAGGGAGGAAGCTACTGGCATCTAGAGGCCAGGAATATTGCTAAAAGTCTTACAATGTGCAGGACAGCCCTCCAAAACAAATTAACCTGCCCAAAACATCCATAGTGCTGGTTGAGAAACCCTGTCCCAGATCTAAGAATTATGGGCTACATTATAGCTGATTCTGGGAAAAAATAATATTAAAAAATAATATAATGTATGTTAATTACATCAGAATTAAAATAAAAAGAACTTTAGAAGATAGAATGTGTGTACTAAACTATAGAGAACTCAAAGGATTTACAAAGCATGCTCTATTCTAACCAGTTACCAGATAAATTTCTAAAACCATGGCAATGACTTACAGAATTTTGACTTGAAATTCCACAACCAGTCTATGGTGAGAAAGTAATAGTAAATAAAAGCAGTGTCTAGAACTAAGTGCTGTGGTCAGTAAAATGGGATACAAGAGTACAGAATAGTATCTTTTTAAGAGCGTGAGCATTTTGTTTTTTACCTTGCCTTCTCCTGTCCTTCTGATAAAATTCTCTTATTTTTGCTTTTTATTCTCAAGCTTTCTTCAATCAGCTCCTGGATGGTGAAATAACAGAGATAAGAAAAAGGCTTATTAAAAATGTGTTTCTTTATAAACATTTACACCTATATTAAAGAATTTCTGAATTATACAACTCTCAAAACTAATTTGGAATCATCCCAAAGTAGGAAAGTATCTCTAATAATAGTGGCAAATGCTTATATTCTTTCTCATGTCACCCTTTAAGAATCAATCAACTCATCTAATGATAGGATATAATTGTATTGATTATTCAAGTTTCAAAAAGGTTTCCTGGCAAAAGCAAATTTTAATGTCTTGAGTGCTCTGTTAAAATCAAAGCTTTCCATAGAAATTCTCTTTCTGACAACTATATATTACAATCACCAAATATCACCATGTTATTAAAATAACGATGAAATCTTAGGAATGATTACTTATAAAAATGGTAAATATATAGATGTATAATTATCCAAGACTTTTTTTCTGTTTCTTTTCAGTTGACTCTTACACTTAGCTTATTTTGTCTCCTTGTCCTCATCTCTCACTTGATTATTATAAACTGGATATTTTTCAGGTCACCTACTGTAGCCACTGTCTTTAAACTTCTGTTCCTACCTCACCTTCTATTTGTCTCAGTTAATAGAGCTTTACCTCTACTGTGGCTCTAATCTCTTTCTCCTGTCACTTGAAGAGTTCTAGAGTAGGAAAACCAGGAGACAAATGAAACCAGCCAGGTGCTTGTTGCCTGCCTAGGGAAAACCTTTTTCCATTGTGACCAATGAAAAATCCTATGACATGGATGGAGCTAGAGAGTATTACGCTAAATGAAATAAGTCAGTCAGAGAAAGACAAATATCATATGATTTCACTCATACGTGGAATTTAAGAAACAAAACAAATGATCATAGAGGAAGAAAAAAAAGAGAGAGGCAAACTGAGAAAGAGACTCTTAACTATATAGAAACAATGGATGGTTACCAGAGAGGAGGTGGGGAGGGGATTAAATAGGTGATAGGGATTAGGGAGTACACTTGTGATGAGCACTGGGTGTTGTATGTAAGTGTTGAATCACTAAATTGTACACCTGAAACTAATATTACACTGTATGCTAACTGGAATTTAAATAAAAACTAAAAAAAAATGAATAAAGACCCTTAGATTCTACCTCTTGGGGGGATTTCTAAAAAACTGAATCTTCTTATAGAAACCAGAAAGCCTGCTGACCAACTGGAATAACTGTTCATTTCACTCCTATACCAAATGGGCAACTAAACTATAGAAAGCAAGAAACAGAAGTGGTCTAATGATTCCTCCTTGCCAATCTGCTATATGTATTCAAAAGTACTGGATTAGATATCAAGGAGTCCTGAATTGAATACAGACTCTAATTGCTCAAAACTTGCTTGGGCAGGGGCACCTGGCTGGCTCAGTTGACCAAACATTGGACTCTAGACCTTGGGGCTGTGAGTTCATGCCCTACTTGGGTGTAGAGCTTACATTAAAAACAACAACAACAACAACAACCCAAACAAAACATGCTTGGGCAAATTGTATGATCTCTCTGAGCTTTGGTTTTTAACTTTTTCTTTTAATTGTTAAAAAGAGGATCATAATGCCTGCTGAAGTTGCCTCAGATTACTTTAAGTATGAAATGAAATGATACATAAGAAGCATGTTGTAAACTATGAAGTTGCATCCACATTGAGCTATTTTAGGCAAAGCAAGGTATATATTACTCTATATTAAAATGTTCATTTCAATTACACAAACAGAGGCAAAATATAGACTTCTGGGACCTATTCCAAATTTATTCTATCAGAATCTAAAGAGGTGAGTCCTGGCCATCTGTATTTTTAACAAGAACAGCAAAGTTTGAGAAATACTACATACACTACACCATTCTCATTCATGGTTTACTCCTTTCTTTTTACTTCAATGAAAGTTTAACTGTATTTACCATTTGATTTTCTGATCATCTTGAAACCAGTTGGTAAAATATAACAAAAATGCTGTGTTGTCACAAAACAACTGAAATTAAATTTAAAAATTAAATAACAGGTTTTAACTGCAATTTTTAATAAATGTTTTTAACTTTAAAAAGCAACGCTTGTTCTTTTTTAACACAGTAGATTGTAAACATAGTTATTAACTATGAATATAACTCAATTTACTGTAGGAATTATTATAATTTACCACATTAACTTTATTTGAATAATATCAAATTTTAACATATTCAATAGATGCTGAGTTAACTTAAGACACTGTATTGGCTCTTTACATCTCAAATATCCTAGTAAGAATGCACAGATATTTTAAAACACATCTTTCTAAGTATCCATAATGAAATTTACCACATCTGGGTTTATCAATATGTGACTGATGTTGCTTCAGTTAAACCTTCATATCTAGAGTTAACTAAAATCCAAAAGAGCAATTTGGGAGGTCCAATACTTGTCATCTTTATCATTATAGCCCTGTTCAAAGGATGAAAGGAGAACAAGGTAGTTGCCTATTTAGGTGAGACAGTGTTGGAGGTATTACTCACTCTGATAGCGTGGAAGAACCAAAGCCAAGATCCAAGATAACCCAAAACAATAAGAAATGTAAATATAATAAACAATAAATGAGGGGTGCCTGGGTGGCTCAGTCGGTTGGGCATCCAACTTCAGCTCAGGTCATGATCTTACAGTCTGTGAGTTTGAGCCCTGTGTCAGGCTCTGTGCTGACAGCTCAGAGCCTGGAGCCTGCTTCGGATTCTGTGTCTTCCTCTCTCTCTGCCCCTCCCCCCACTCTCACTCTCTCAAAATAAAATAAAGACATAAAAACTTAAAAAAACCCAATAAATTAATAATAGTTTCTAAGGTGAGAGAGTAAAATCATAAAGATTATATCCAACTTTAAAAAGGTTAATTTTAATCATCACTATAATGAAATAAATATTTCCAGATTTCATCCTAATATGTTTAGTAGACCTAAGTTATTTATCTTAAGTGTTTAAAATACATGTTATTATAACACTAATATATTCTTAGAGGCTATATTAACCTGGAAGCAACACAGATATCCATAATCAGGACAATGGATGGAAAATTACAAAATGTTTATATAGTGGAATACTCTACAGCAGTGAAAATGAATGAACTATGGTTATAAGAAGTAATACAGACAAGGGACATTACAATGAATTACAAAGGCAAGTCAAAGAAAAAAAGCAGTATCATTTACATAGTATTTAGAAATATGAAAAACTAAATAATGTATTGTTCAGGGATGCATAAACTATGATAAAATTATAAAGAAAAGCAAGGAAAATACATACACATTTGAGACAGCAGTGCCTCTGAGGAAGGAAGGAAAGGAATGTGATTAGGGAAGGAGTACACAAGGGTATTTAAAAGGAATGGTAGTTTTCTTAAATTGGGTCACAGATGTTTGCTGTATTGCTTTTGTTTATTCTGTACTCATGTTTTACAAATATCATTTTATTAGGTATTCAATATTTAATAAAAACAATTAAATGTCTTTGCTTTCTATATTTCTTGTAATAAAATAAGTTAATGATTTTAAGACATTTCAATTCCTTGCTTCGGCAGCAGCAATTATACATATACTTTAAATATTTCTATACCGGTCTAAAATCAAAAAATAAATTATAAATCTAACTTTAAGACATAAGATATACAACAAAAAAACAGTGCAAGTTTGGAATCAAAATTAGTTCACAACTCATAAACATGAAAAGAATTTCTTAATCTTCTAAGTGATTAATCAAAGATACAGGTTATACTTTTTTTTATTTAACATGGACAACAATAACAAACTTCCTAATTGAAAATAATCTTTAGATCTTAATTCTACTAAAAACCCTATTCGATCCTAAAGATTCCTATCTTAAGTTCTATGATATGCAAAACACTTTAAAAACACTTTTTTTAAAAAAGGCTTACTTTATAGGCTATCCACATATAACTAAAATAAACACAAAACATGGAAATTCTTAAGTTTAGTGAATTGTTCTGGTCTAAATATGGATTTATTGAAAGAGCTGTGTTAATACATATTAAGCATATAGGAAAGAACTTACTTAAAAATAATTTTCATTTTCATACAAAAAAAAGTCCTCAAACAGTGAAATGCAATTGTTTATCTAGAATGGAAAGTGATGAAAAAACGATGAAATGTGCCAAGTTTTTTCTATCTCTATAAAGGTAAATCGTGCATCTGAAACCTATAGAAACAGAGCAGAATCAAAATATAAATATAATCCTTATACAGTTTCATTTATGTAAGTGGTTTCCAAATTGTACTTTCCCTGAAACCTTCTATTCCCCCCAAAAATGTTTTTCAAGCATCAAGCATTTATAATTAGGTAACAGTCTGAAGCCTTCCGATCTTAAAAAAAGTGTAAAACAGTACCTTTTAGAACCATTTTGGTGCACCAGGAAACCATCCTAAAGATAAAAAGACCATTATGTATTCACTATTTTCCCACATATTGAAATTTTAAAGATGAGAAAAAATTTAAACCCAAACTTATAAAATTCCTCAGAAAGAGAACAATTATTCTATTTTTTTTCCAAAGCAGATCTCTGAATTTCCAAGAGTTTTGAATCGAAACGCAGCGATACCGGTAAAGATGCCCCCCTTCCTTTCCACAAATCTAGAGACGGCGTCTAATAAATTACCCTTGGATATTTTAATATCGTGTATAAAATGCCGACCACTTAGCGTTTCAGTTAACCCGCCACCGATTATACTTTGGAAAGGCTTCATAGTAATTTTTCGTATTTTACACCATCTACTGTGAAAAATAAGAATATTCTTTACGAATTTATATTTCACAGCAACTTCACCTCTTAAACCTGCGCTTACTTTTTTGTCCTCCCCTTCTAACTTAAAACTTTAAGGATCATGATCCTTTTTAAAAATTAAGCTGAACCTCACAAATGAAAATTACCAACTCCGCTAATCCCGCAGGCCCTCATTTCACACGGTTATACATATTTTTGAAATATTTTAAAAGCCCTATACCTTTTCCTTCCTCCGTAAGACTTAAACTCTGACAACAGAAGTGAGGGGCCAAGGATAGTGTGAAATCTGAGGAAAGAGCTGGGGTGGAAGATTAAGTAGAGTTCAGAGTACGACAAAAGAAAGAACTAGACGGTTAGGGGGATGACGACATCCGTTAGGCGCTGGGTTAAGAACACGAGGGGGAGGGGCATAACCTCTAGAGCCTGCCGACGCCCCCAAGCGACTGCAGCCCACCCTAACAGCCTCTCTCGGAGGCAGCCATTTTGGCGTTACACCAGCCCCGCCCCTCCGTCGCAGAAGGCTCTTTATGGGGCCGGTTTTGCGCAGAAACAGGAAGTGGGATTGCAAGCCTGGGAGCCCGGCGGGCAGCAGGTCGGAACCAAGGTGGTACTCTCTGAACGCTGTGTATTCAAACTCGTGTCACTGCTCTGCCCTGTCGCCTCATGAGAAAAGTTGTGGGACAGTGTCGAATATGGAGAGTATCCTTTCCCGTCTGAAAAGTTGCTGCCAGGGTTTAGGGAATGGGAGAAGGGCAGGGGCTGGTGACCTTTTAGGTCTACTTGTGGAAGGATGAGGACACTGATGCTGATTGATAGGCGCCTGTAATTTTTGTTTTGCTTGTCGTTATTGTTGTTTTCGTGGTAGCAGCCCCTACCCGGGAAACGGGACTGCTTTGGCTAGAGTCAGAGTTGGGGGACTGGCTTGAAATGATTCTTGAGCTTGGACCCTTCGTCGTTCAGGGCTGCTGTCGCCTGTCCTTTCAGTTACTTTAGCCACGTCTTAGAAATTGAGGGGGAGTTGTATGGAAAAAGGCAGCAGGAGTTTGCCAGAGGTTTAGAGTAGAGGTATAGGTTTTGAATGCAATACGAAGGCAAATAGTTTTTGTGGAATTTCTTCGTTTTTCTGGGTGTAGGTGACAGGTAATGAGGTGAAATCCTTAATACCAACCCTGCAAACTAAATCGAATGAGTGCTTGCTTGTTAATAATCTGATTTAGCACATGAGGAAACTCATAGTTCTCCAAAGCTCTAAAAATTCATCAATTGCACCTGTGTTCCCCCTTAAGCACTAAGGTTAGGTCAGGGTTAGGAACCAAGCTGTGTGACACCCTGAATTGCAGGATGAAATCGTTTTTCACAACTGAAATACCATCACAGGATTTCCATTTCTCTGTAATTCCGCCTTCTTCCAGGAGTTGGCATTGTAGAAAATAGAGTAGCTTGGTATTTTGCCACTGAATGAAACTTGGCAAAATGACAAAATGTAGGTAGGTAATTGTTATTGTTTGATAGCTCATTATAGCTCTTTTGTTTTCATTACTTTTTATGTCTGAAAAATAGGAAGACTGCTGGTAGGATAAAATCATATAAACCATACTGAGAATATTGATAACCTATCCTGTGCAGAACTGATCAAGATAAACCAAGAATAAAATGACCTATTTCATGAACAGAGTAGATAACAAAAAGGTCCAGTTATCGCTGTAGTCTAAAGGATGTGAGTTATGGAAGTGTAGTTGTGTTAGATGATTTTTTTTTAAAGCAGCATCATAAAGGAAAGAGCAATGGACTGTGAGTCAGAAGATGAATTTCTAATCCCAGTTCTGCCTCTTAAGAAGTGAGTTAGGGCCAGTCATAAAGCTTCTGTCAGACAACTGTTATTCATTTGTAAACATACTAACTAACCTGCCAACCTTATAAAGATACTGTGAAGGTAAAATGAAATGGAAGGGCTTACTAAATTGTAAAGTTTTGAACTTACTGTTAAGTATTATGAAATAGAGTACAAATTGCTATCTCTTTCCCCAGAACTTTGGGAAGTATTTGAGGTAATAGCTCTAAAATTGCTTTTGTTTCCTACTCAAATAATGCAAGTTATTTTTGCTCATCCTAAACCCACCTTATGTGATTTCCAATAACAAGATAGTTACTAATTTTCTTTACTGAAAAGCATGTATGCCTGACTATAGTTAAAATTAATAGTACTGTTATCAATAGTTTTATACCTAAAATGAACTATTAACTACCCTTCATTCTATCAGAAGAAGTGTAGAATCCAGACCTTTTCTTTATAGAGGAGTAAAATGACATGGACTTAGGCCTGTCTTCCATAAATAAATGACTTGAGCTGAAACTTGAGTAACATTCATCACCTACATAAAATGAAAAAATCTCATTGTTACAGTATATAAGAAGACCAAATGTGCTAACAGTTGAATTAGTATGGTAATTGTGACTTCTGTCTTCTGTTAAACACATTGAATTTATCGTAGTAGACTAGATTAAATTTCACTTAAAGAACTTGATGGAATGACCAAATATATCTGTTGTAACGTGTTTGTAGGTGTTTTACAAGTGTATAACTAAGAGCAATATGTGTGTAATATTAATACAGGTGTTTCAGTAGTGTTTGATTAACTTAAAGGAATGAAACAATAGAAGGGAAATTAAGGGATATTTCCCTACTCCAGGCTCCCCCATTTTTTTCCTTCCTTCTCTATGTTTCTACCCCTTTTCTGGCATTTTGTTGTTTTTGTTGGACTTGGCTCAAGCATGCTTCATATCCACGGAAGCTTTTGATGTCATCTTCTTAATTTCCTAACTTGCCATCCTCAACAAACCTAAAAATCTGTGAGCACCAGTTCCTCTTCTGTGCTCACCTAGAAATCTGTGAGTACCAGTTCTTCTGTACTCTTTTCCCCATCTGTTTTTCGTTCCACTTTAGCATTTTTCCCACTATTGTAGTTATAGTTTTACTTATTTATCTCTTACAGTAGACTGTGAGTTCCTTGAGGATTGGATCCTTGTCTTTCATCTTTGAATCCTCATTTTCTTGCACAGCATTTGGCTCATAATGGACACAAAATGGGTAAATGACCTTTTGTTAAGAATTAATTATTAACATATATTGAGTCTCTACTATGTGCTGAGGAATGTGCCCAGGCTTTTGATACAGAGGGTTATAAGATTCATTCCTAACTTCTAGCACCTTTACAATTTACTTATTTTGAGAGAGAAAGAGTGATTTGGGGAGGGGAAGAGAGAGAAGGGGAGAGAGAATCCCTAGCAGGCTCTGTGCTGTCAGTGCAGACCCCAACTGAGGGCTTGAACTCACAAACCATGAGATCAGGACCTGAGCCTAAATGAAGAGTCTGAAACTTAACCTTAAGACAGAGCCACCCAGGAGACCCTCTCGCACCTTTTAATCTGAGTCAGGACGTACATGAGTGGGGATAAATATCAATACAAGGTAACCCATGCTAACTGAGGTGAATGCCTGAACAGTGATTCTTCATCATATGTGTGCTAAACTTGAAATTGTATGTAAGATTTTTTTCTGTTAGTATGTGCCTTTCCCTGGGGAAAATATATGTAGCTGACATCTGTTTTTTCCAAGGGGTTCTAACCTGAAAAAAGTTGATAAGTAATGAAGTAGATAATAGGTACTGTAGACATTCTGAGAGTAGAGAAAAGGATGTTGAGAACTGGCCTGGTATCATTGTCTCCTTTTGTAGTCACCCAGACAGATGAGACTGTGTTATAGGCAAAGAATACCAGCTGCCTTAAGAATGTCTGTTTGCCGTTATGAATGGCTTTATATCCTAAAGCAGAACGAATTACATATAAGAGTCTCTGAGGCTTTTATAGTATTGACAAATGTATTGTGATATTTTCTGGACTAAATATTAATAATACCTCAAATGTGCTTTGTAAATATCGTTACCTGACATTGGTCTTATAATTTATGGCCTGCCATACACGTTGTGCCTTACAAGAAGTATTACATGTAAGGATTACTTACGGCTCATCATTTGAGGCCATTTAAGGACCAATTCTGAGCAATTCACTCTGAAAGCTAAAATGCAAAGAGGGAAATAATGAGTTGTGCTGGATTTGAGTTCCTTGTTCTTTTATTCAGCAGTCACTGCTCAGTGATCTAGCTTTAGGCTTTAGTCTTCACATCTATAACATGAGGGAAGTTGACAAGTGATTTTTAGGGTTCCTTTCAATTCTGATGATCTCCCTGTATTTCTGGGATCCCAAACTCTACCTACCAGAAATACACAAGGGATGATCAAAGTGCTGGGAGCTGAAAAAGAGGAAAATTGGAGGTATAATGCCATGTCTTCTCATCAAATGTATGAATAAACAATCTATGGTATTGGTATTGCTGCTTTATTCTAGAGCAGGCAGGTGCTGGTGTAACATTTTTATTTCCTTCCTCTTCATTTTTTCCCCCATCCTTTACTTCTGTGTGCCCAAAGGACTGCATAATCCTACTGTTAGCACATGGAATCAAATAGCTTTCTGCCTTATTGTGTTTGGATAATTTACTTGGTGTTGCTCCACCACTTCAGAGAGGCAGGCAGGACATGAGATTTCTACTAAGAAATTCTTCTGGTAAACTGAGTATAACAATTTTTCTTGAGGGAGCAGACTAAAATCTTAAAGCAAGACTTCATTATTTATGCATAGGAATATGTTGAACCCTAATGATTCTTATTTATTGAAAATTTAAAGCAGTAATATGTTAAGGCATAGCTGATTTTCATTCCTTGCCTGTCAGCAGTGTAATTGCAAATATATTAACTCGCATAGAATGTTTTAAAGAGACAATGGAACTTTTTATTCCCAAAATAACCATATTGTCCAATTAAGATATGTGACTTAGTGAGGTGGTAATGAAAATGTATCGAACACCTATAATGTGCTAAATTTTGTGCTAGGGGTTTTGTATATATTATGTTAGACTCTCAAAACAACACTGGAAGACAGGTGGTAGTATCATTTTATAGAAGACAAACTTAAAGCTAAGAAAGCCACATTGCTTGTAAGCACAGTGTAAAGGATCTGGGCTGGGCTCATGTCTCTGTTGTGTTCACTTTAACTTGGTACCTCCACATACAGCACAATTCAGTTATGTTTAATGGAATCCTAGAATTATGCAGAGATACTTTTTCTATATGATGACATTCCACTCGAGATTTTGCTTTAAAAAGAGTTTGAGAAACCATGAATCGACACAATCACTTTAGGGAAGCCTAGCCTACATTGGTCTTGAAGACATTTCCTAGTAAAAGGTACACCTAGATGAAGTAATGTTTTTACATTTTGATTTTGTAGAATTGGAAGGTGGGGAGTTACTGCCTTCTAAAATTTTGAAATAACTGAAATGTTGAAATGATTCATTGATTTCCTTATTTATCAATCCCAAGGGCCACTTGAATTTGTTTTTTATTTTACATGGATTTGGCGGGAGGAGGGAAATCTATTGCCATTAATGGAGTTCTTTGAGAACAGTTTCTCAGAGTCAGTGTTATTGTTTATGTTAGCCGAAAAGCAAGCATGGTGGTGTGTCTTAAACCTCACAGGAGTTAAGAGGAACAGGGTAGAAAGGGGAGGGAAGGGTAAACTAGGCAAAGGAATTGTATATAAAGGCAGAGAGTCAGGTAACTGGTAGAGGCCAATATCCTTGAACCACAAGGTGCTGGAGCCTGGGATTACCCAACATCTAGTTTAGGACCTTCTGTATCATTCTGTACATGTTAATAAACATTACTGTTCAATCTTTTTACACTTTCAGTCCATTAAAAATAGAGTATTTCAGCCATTGTCTTTCCAGTGGGCAAAGAAAAACAAATGCTGTCTTAATAGCTTTGCCAAATTGAACATATGATTAGTCAGTGAAGGAGATTATTCTGCCAGTGTTGTATTTCCAAATAGAAAAATACTCCAGGGATTTATAGTCAACTAAAATATCCAAAGTATTGCACAATATGTAAACTCTGGTTCGTAGCTCAATTTAATAGTTAAATTGACCCCGTTATTTTCCATATTAGCAATCAGTTTCCCCCCCTTCAATATAGAGGATAGTCACTTATTGTAGTATTCACAGAGGGTGACTATTTGAATTGCAGACACCTGAATTTAAGGATCTCATTCCCTGCTTGTAGAAAGTACCCAAGTGTTAGAGGCAAGGGATGACCCAGGGATGTCTTGATTTCTGGCCTTGGGCAAAAAGATTCATCATCAGGAAAACACTGCTGTTACAAGTTGCCTGGGCTATGTAGACCTATATGAATATATTTGGCAGTGGTGGTAGTCTAAGATATGTAGTTCTTCTCGGTGGATTCATGTGCTTATATTTTAACTCTTTACATAGAGTGCCTTTCCAAAAAGAAACATTGAAAAATCGCCTTATTTCTCAAGTACTTTTATGCTTTTAAAGTGTGAACATTTTAAACAATAACTGATGTAGAAACAAAGGCAGAAGGAAATGGCAGATAAAATTAAATTTCCTTATAACCTGCAGCCCATTGACAAATACTTTAGGCTTGCAGAGTAAAACTTTTCTCCAGGAACTCCCTACTGTCTTTAATGCTAATGCTTTGCTAGAGGGAGAAACAACCTTAGCTTGACAATAGCTGGGCCTCCAGTATCCTGGAATTCTTTAGCATATGAAAATCTCATTGGAACCTTCCCCTGGAGTTTACCTTCCCCAACTCCCAAGTAAAAAATCAGTCTTTCCTCCTGGTCCTGGGGCAGTTCTTCCTGTCCATGGGTCCTGTCCCCATGCTTTAATAAAATCACCAGTTTTCCACCCAAGATGTCTTCAAGAATTCTTTCTTGATCATTGGCTCTGGACTTCATGAACCCCACTATCACCCCCAAATTACCTCATCAATAACCATTCCATGTCATGGGTGATTGAGAAATTTGCCATATACAGGGAAACAGGTTCCGATTTGAGTTGCCATTCATTTTAATATTCAAATCAGAATTCAGACTTCTTCAAATTTTAGAAAGGCAATAAGGCACATATGCCATAATTGCATTATATGTTAGTGGCTTGAGGGAGCACCTCATAATCATGTACACTAGTAATTCTGCACTGGAACATGTGAACATTAAATGGGATAAGTTAAAGACTGTACTTGTTAGTTGAGATCAGGTTTTGTTATCAAATTTGTCTGGTCAGGTCGTGCTTTTTTTTTTTTTTTTATTTGAGTATAGTTGACATACAATGTTACTTTAGTTGTGTGTACAGCATAGTGATTGGACAAGTTTATACATTATCCTATGTTCACCTAAGTGTAGCTACTATCTGTCCCCATTACTTTTATATCACTATTATCATTGTGGTTTTTATGCTGTGCCTTTTATTCCTGTGACTTGTTTTGTAACTGGAAGCCTATATCTCCCACTCGCCTTCACCATTTTGTCCCCCACTCCTCCCACTCCCTTCTGGTAACCATCAGTTCTCTGTATTTATAGGTCTGATTCTGTTTTTTGTTCATTTTTTTTTGGTTTTACAATTTCACACATATAGTCACGTCATGCTTTGCTATCAGATATTACGTATAACTTTCAGTTTTCAGAACTTCTTGGATTTTGGAATTTTGGATAAGAGGATCATGGAGATATATATATATCAGAAGCATTCCAATATATATATGATATATGTATATCATATATATATATATGATATATGTATTGTGATACATACATACAGGTATATGTATATATACATAAGAATACATATGTATATCATAAGAATCAGATAGGGTTCCATGATCTCTTATCATGTTGCTTATGATAGCAACAGAAACATTCCAGTATTTCAATTTTCCTGTGGAAAAAGATACCAAATCAGTGGTTTCTGAACCTAAATGTGCATGCAAATCACCTGGTGAATTTTTAAAAACTACAGAGTTCTGAGAACCATGTCAAATACACCAAATTGAAAATTGCAGCAATTGGGTCCCAGAACTCTATAGTTTTAATAGTTTTATTGGTAATTGTCATACTGCTGGTGTGTGACTAGGTTTCAAGATCAAGTCCAAATGGGAAAAATAAGAAGGGATGATGTAAAATAAATTTTCCACAGATAAGTGTATTCAATTTCAAAAGCTATCTCTTTTATTGTCTCCTTGTTTTTGGTGTTGATATATTCCTTCTTTTAATTATACCAGGACATGAAATTTAAGAAGTCTGGGATCTGCTATTGTTACGGAACCTGGTCTGGATCACCCAGTGGAAGAACCAAGCTGCACTTGGAGATCTTGGAAGGCAGGAGGTTTATTTCACACTGGCAGGCTCAGAGGAGATCACTCTCCAGAGGTCTGAGCCCAGAGCATAAGCAAAGGGAACAATTAATAGTCTGTTACTTCCACATTCCGCATTAGTAGTAATTTGGCGCTTGGCAAGTGGGGTAGGAAGAAGAACCTGGAAGGGGATCTTTGGTTGGGGACTGGAATTTCCCTATCAGTCCTGTCAGCCATCTTATAACAGATTTTTCCCTATCACTATGACCTTGGTTTTTTTTTATCAGCATAGTCCTTTTTTAATGAATGAAATCTTATATGGAATCCTAATATATAACACAGATAAACAGCACTGTATTAGTATCAATTTGTTTATAAGCTTTTTTAATTTTTTTTAATGTTTATTTATTTTTGAGAGACAGAGTGACAGAGCTTGAGCAGGGGAAGGGCAGAGAGAGAAGGAGACACAGACTTGGAAGCAGGCTCCAGGCTCTGAGCTGTCAGCACAGAGCCCGACGCGGGGCTCGAACCCACGATCCGCAAGATCATGACCTAAGCCGAAGTCGGCCACTTAACAGACTGAGCCACCCAGGCGCCCCTATTTGTTTATAAGCTTAAATGTGTAATTGAGACGTCTTGCCCAGCAATACTTGTGCTTTTTTCCCCAATATATCATGTGCCCCTGGAAAATACTTTTCTACTATTCATTTACATAGAACTCTGTATATCTTTGTTAAGCACTACACTAGCCTGATAAGATAAGGATGATTAGGACTTATCCTTATTTTCAAGGTGTCCGTCCATCCATTTGAACAATCAGACGTGTAAACAAAGAGTTAAAATGAGCTACAGAGAAATACATAGCATGATATATAAAAGAACATGGGAATATAGAGTAAATAGCTACTGACACTGTAAACTTCAAATTAGTGTTTCTTACAGGAGTGTATTTAAAGTTTAGAAACAGAATGCATGAAAAATGTCTTGGAGACAAGCTGTTTTATAACTGAATGTATATCAAGCACAAACTGGTTCAGCTTATCTAAGTTATAATATTGCTACACTTTCCTAACCGTGTTCCCCATATACTAGTATTATTTAATACACACTAATTGTTTTTTTTTTCTTTTCCTTTTTAAATAAGCCTCCTTTTAAAAATTCAAAAATACCATCTTGTGGATCAGGGACTACTATAAACTCTTAGTTCATCTAACCTTTTATTTCAAATGATTTTCTTTTTTTTTTTTTTTTTTTTTTTTTACAAAAATCATGTAGCTTTAATCTTACTCCCCCCAAAAAAGAAAAAAATACCAGTTACCTACCACTTAACTGAGCTTAAGAAATAAAACATTTTCAACTTAGCTCCCTTCTCCCACCAAAGGCAACCACTGTCTAAAGTTCCTATTTATCATTTCTGCATGTTCCTTTATATTTTACCACATACATGCACATTCTTATGATATGATTGTATCTTGCATATTTCCCAGTTTTATGTGGGTGGTACTGATTAAGTTTTGGGGTGATGGTGGGGGGTCTGGAGCTGATGACCAAAAAAGAATTCTTGAAGACGTCTTTAGTGCAAAAAGGTGATTTTATTAAAGTATGAGGACAGGACCTCTGGGGGGTATGAGCTGTGCTGGGGTTGTGAAGAATGGCTGGTTTTATACTATGGATTTTGGGAGGTAAAGTCAAAAAGGAGGCCTCCAGAGGGACTTTGATATGCTAAGGAAGACTCCTAAGATACCTGAGGCCTTACCATTATCAAGCTAAGATTGTTTTCCCTCTAGTAAGGCATTAACATTAGTGTTGCACATGAATTTATCCTCAGTCCTTCCATCTGACACAGAGTTTACCTTCTGGCCTCTACTTGGAGGGCTACAAGACAACCCTCAGGTGCAAGGAAAAAAAAAAACAAGAGAACAAGGGTTAATATCCCTGCTAATGGTTGTTTATGACACAGTTTGCATACTTTGTCCTTGAGGTAATGACTATTCCCTTGAAACTCCCCTACAACCCTAAACCTTGCCTTCAAAATAACAAATGTTTTCCTACATACCAAGATAAGGTCAACTCTTTATCACTTTGTAGCCTTTTTGCAATAACTGCTCAATTCTGCTTCTGTACTGCCCGCTTGCCTGCTTGCTCATTATAAAAAGCTCTAAGTTCTTGGACTCGGGCTGTTCTATGTTAAATCTGTGTGGTCCCGGCCTGTAATAAAGACTCCCTTAATTTGGCTTCAGTGGTCTCAGTTGGTCTGTGTTTCTCGGCATAACAATGGGACATGAGGGGGTTCCTGGAGAAATGTTATACTTTATTTTCCTCAAGTGTTTGTCAATGGGCTGCAGGTTATAAGGAAATTTAATTTTACCTGCCATTTTCTTCTTGCCTTTGTTCCCCATATCACTAGGGAGGGGTGATGTTGGGGCTCCAGGAAACAGTCTACAGGCTTCTGGAGATTAGGCTATTGATAAGATTGCCTTTTTCTTGTAATTTACTAAGATATTTGTAAACTGACCTGTGTTCTTTATGACTGTGATTTCTATCAATTTCCCATTTGTTTTCTTTCCTTTGTCCTTGGGCATCCAGGAGTGCCTGAAGAATATCACACACATCCCCCCTGAGGTGGGGGTTCACTAGCTTGCACTTTGTCCTCAGCCCACCCTCATCAGTATCATATTGCGATTTTCTTTTTTATTTGATGATGTTTGGGGTTCATTATGTCATTTTCATTTTCATTTTCACTTGCATATTTTCATTTTCATTTTCACTTGCATATTTTTTGAGAAGTAATTATATCTATGTTAAATGAAGCTGAGCATTGATAGTAAAAGAACTAAGATACAGTAAGAGGTGGGATAATAATTATGATAGAATGAGATAGAATGGAAATCTTCTACTGATATATACAGAAGTGATATTCAAATATTTAATAAGCTGCTGACAAATTTAAAATGCATACTGGCTCTAACCCATAGAGCTAAGCCTGTACACACTGCCTCAGTAATAAACTTGAGTGTATACAACATAAAAACAACTGTACATGGGGTGCCTGGGTGGTTCAGTTGGTTAGTATCCTACTCTTGATTTAGGCTCAGGTCATGATCTCTCTGTTCCTGGATTTGAGCCCTGTGTCTGGCTCTTGCTGACAGCATGGAGACTGCTCAGGATTCTCTCTCTCTCCTCTGCCTGCCCTTGCCCTGTTCCCGTGCTTTCTCGCTCTCTAAATAAATAAACTTAAAACAATTGTATATAGGTAAATCAAAATGTTAAAATTTTTCCTGAAGTAATTTTTAGATAATTCTTAAAATGTGTATCTAAAGTAAGTATTTTAGAGTTTAGGATACTATGTCATGTATTTTTTCTTTATCTCCAAAATAACAATCTTAAGTTAAAATTAAAAACATCAGATAATGAAAGGGATAGCAATGGCCAATAATTATATAAAAAAGGGTTCAACATCGTTAGTCATCAGGGAAGTGTAGGGGCCAAGGGCAGGCCACTCTGAGATGTGCTACTTGAACATGAAGATTATTTTGAGTTAAAAGCAATCAAAACACAGCAGATTAAGGAAAAATTCTTTACCTTCTTCTCCAATGCCTAAATTTACATAGGAAAGGAAAGCCTGTCTCAGGAAGAGGGCAATTAACAGATTCCTTGTAAGAAACTTATGTGCATAACAGGGCAGCCTTGATTTTCCAACCTTCTTTCATATTCCTACTAATGGTCTTCCATTACTTTGTATCCCCATTTCTAGGCTTCTACCCCTTTCCTTAGGTCAGGATGTCATATAAGCCTCATGTTGCCAGTTTTTGGAATTTCATATTTGTGTGGACTCCATATGTATGGAATTAAATTTGATTTTCTCCTGTTTAAAAAAATCAATTTTTTTCATTTTCATGTCATTTATTTTTCTTCTATGAAATTAAAATCTAAGTTGATTTTTAATTATTTTAAAGTTTTTATTTAAATTCTAGATAGTTAACATATAGTGTAATGTTGGTGTCAGGAGTAGAATTTAGTGACTCATCACTTACATACAACACCAGTGCTCATCGCACGTGCCCTCCTAATACTCATCACCCAGTTAGCCATCCCCTGCCCACTTTCCCTCCAGCAACCTTCAGTTTCTTCTCTATCCTTAAGAGTCTCTTAAGTTGCCTCACTCTCTTTTTTTGTCCCTTCTCCTCTGCTCATCTGTTTCTTAAATTCCACCTATGAGTGAAATGATATGGTATTTGTCTTTCTCTTACATATTTCGCTTAGCATAGTATACTCCAGCTCCATCTATGTTGTTGCAAATGGCAAGATTTAATTCTTTTTTATGACTGAGTAATGTTCCATTGTGTGTGTGTGTGTGTGTGTGTGTGTGTGTGTGTGTGTGTGTATATATACATATATATTCACCACATCTTCTTTATCCATTTATTAGTCAATGGATGTTTGGGTTCTTTCCATAGTTTGTCTATTGTTGATAATGCTGCTATAAACATTGGGGTGGATGTTTCCTTTCAAATTAGTATTTTCATATCCCTTGGGTAAATACCTAGTAGTGCAATTGGTGGATCATTAGATAGTTCTATTTTTAACATTTTGAGGAACCTCCATAGTGTTTTCAGAGTGGCTGCACCAGTTTGCATTCTCAGAAACGTGCAAGAGGGTTCCCCTTTCTCTGCATCATTGCCAAAATGTGTTGTTTCCTGTGTTGTTATTTTTAGCCATTGTGACAGCTGTGAGGTGGTATTTCACTGTGGTTTTGATTTGTATTTCTCTGATGATGAGTGATGTTGAGCATCTTTTCACGTGTCTTTTAGCCATCTGTATGTCTTCTTTGGAAAAAATGTAAATTCATGTCTTCTACCCATTTCTTTTTTATATAAGCTATAAAACATTTATTGCAAAGCAAACATAAACAAAACAAACAAAATCCCAAGCATAAACAAGTTTAGAATACAAAGAACAATCTGAGAAAGGAAAAAGAAAGAATAAGTTAATAAAGGTAAATATTTAGGTTTAAAATAAAATGGCCCAAGAATTTGTAGACAATATAGAAATCGATACAAATATACATGGAATGTATATAAGAGCACCCTCAGCTGGATTTCAGATAGAATTTAATAAAGGAATATATTCAAAGATATGCTCACATTTTTTTTTAGTGGAACTTTTTTTTAATTTTCTAATATCACCTTTTCAGTGGGCATCCTTAGGACTCCTTGAGAGGTTCTGAGGGCTAAAATTACCACCAAATCTTTCTTTTCCTATGTCAGCCCTTAGTTTTGACCTTTTTTATTCCCTTAAGATCCTTGGTTCAGTCATAGCCATCACGTGCTTGGTGTGACCAAATGTGAACTTCTGCTATTTGCCATCATTTATGTAATTTCAGTGTTAACTTGTTGACTTTTATTTCTATTTGTTTGTTTATTTATTTAAATTAAGGTTAGTTAATATACAGTGTAGTATTGGTTTCAGGAGTAGAATTTAGTGATTCATCACTTACATATAACACTCAATGCTCCTCCCAACAGGTGCCCTCTTAATGCATGTCACCCATTTAGCCCATCCCCCCCACCTCCCCTCCAGTAACCCACAGTTTGTTCTCTATATTTAAGAGCCTTTTATGGTTTTCCTCCCTCTCTTTTTTATCTTATTTTATTTTTCCTTCCCTTCCCTTATGTTCATCTGTTTTGTTTCTTACATTCCAAATATGACTGAAATCATATGATATTTCCCTTTTCTGGCTGATTTATTTTGCTTAGCATAGTAAGCTCTAGTTCATCAACATTGTAAATGGCAGGACTTCATTCTTTTTATGGCTAATACTCCATTTTTTATATAAACCACATCTTCTTTATCCATTCATTAGTCGATGGACATTTGGGCTCTTTCCATAATTTTGGCAATTGTTGATAGTGCTGCTCTAAACATTGGGATCTATGTGCCCCTTTGAATCAGCATTTTTGTATCCTTTGCATAAATAACCTAGTAGTGCAATTGCTGGGTCATAGGGTAGTTTAATTTTTAACTTTATAAAAAAAAATTTAATGTTTATTTTTGAGAGAAAGTGAGAGAGCATGCAAGCAGGGAGGGGCAGAGAGAGAGGGAGACAGAGAGTTGGAAGAAGGCTGTGCTGACAGTAGACAGCCCGATGTGGGACTTGAACTCACCAACTGTGAGATCATGATCTGAGTCAAAGTCAGATGCTCAACCGACTGAGCCACCCAGGCACCCCTATTTTTAACTTTTTGAGGAAGCTCCATACTGTTTTCCAGAGTGACTGTACCATTTTGCATTCCCACCAACAGTACAAGAGGATTCCCCTTTCTCTGCATCCTTGCCAAAACCTGTTTATTGTGTTGTTAATTTTAGCATTTCTGACAAGTGTGAAGTGCTATCTCATTGTGGTTTTGATTTGTATTTCCCTGATGTTGAGTGGTATTGAGTATCTTTTCAGATGTATGTTAGCCCTCTGGATGTCTTCTTTGGAAAAGTGTCTATTCATGTACTCTGCCCATTTCTTAACTGGGTTGTTTGTTTGATGGATGTTGAGTTTGATAATATCCATTATAGTTTCATTATAGATTTTGGATACTAACACTTTATCAATTTTGGATACTAACTCTTTATCAGATACACTATTTGCAGATCTTCTCCCATTCCATTGGTTGCCTTTTAGTTTTGTTGATGGTTTCCTTCACTGGGTAGAAGCTTTTTATTTGATGAAGTCCAAATAGTTCATTTTTGCTTTTGTTTCCCTTGCCTCAGGAGACACATACAGCTGATGTCAAAAAGGTTACTGCCTGTGTCCAGTTTTCCCAATACCACTTGTTGAAGAGACTTTTTTCCATTGGGTATTCTTTCCTGCTTTGTTGAATATTAGTTGACCTTATAGTTTTGAGTCAATTTCTGGATTCTCTGTTCCATTGATCTATATGTGTGTTTTTGTTCCAGTACAATACTGTCTTGATCACTACAGCTTTGAAATATAACTTGAAGTCTGGAATTGTGATGCCTTCAGCTTTGTTTTTCTTTTTCAAGATTGCTTTTGGCTATTCAAGGTCTTTTGTGGTTTCATACAAACTTTAACATTGTTTGTTCCAGCACTGTGAAAAATGCTGCTGGTATTTTGATAGGGATTACATTAAATGTGTAGACTGTTTTGGGTAGTATAGAAATTTTAAAATATTTGTTCTTCCAGCCCATGAATATGGGATGTTTTTTCCATTTCTTTGTGTCATCTTCAATGTCTTCCATAAGTGTTATATAGTTTTCAGAGTTTAGATCTTTTCTCTCTTTGGTTAGGTTTATTCCTAAGCATCTTATGGTTTTTGGTGCAATTGTAAATGGGATTGGTTCCTTGATTTCTCTTTCTGCTGCTTTATTATTGGTATGTAGAAATGCAACATATTTTTGTACATTGATTTTGTATCCTGTGACTTTGCTAAATTCGTATATCAGTTCTAGCTATTTTTTGGTGGAGTCTTTTTGGTCTTACAAATAGTGAAAGTTTGACATCTTCTCTGCCAATTTGGATGCCTTTTATTTCTTTTTGTTGTCTGATGGCTGAGGCTAGACTTCCAGTACTATGTTAAATAACAATGGTTAGAGTAGACATCCTTGTCTTGTTCCTGACCATAGAGGAAAAGTTGTCAGTGTTTCCCCATTGAGAATGATATTAGCTGTGAGTCTTTCATTTATCATGATGTTGAGGTATATGGTCCCTCTGTCCCTACTTTGTTGACGGTTTTTAACAAGACTTGATGCTGTATTTTGTAAAATGCTTTTTCTGCATCTATTGAGAGGATCATATAGTTCTTGTCCTTTCTCTTATTAATGTTGTGCATTACTTTCAATAATTTATGAATATTGAACCACCCTTGCTGCCCAGCAAGGTGCCACAGTTGATCATTTTGACTAATTCTCTAATATACTAATGTAATGTTGGATTCAATTTCATAGTATTTTGTTGAGAATTTTTGCATCCATTTACATCAGGGATATTGGCCTGTAATTCTCCTTTTTAGAGGGGTCTTTGATTTTGGAATCAAGGTAATGCTGGCTTTGTAGAATGCATTTGGAAGTTTTCAGTCCAATTGTATGTTTTGGAATAGTTTGAGAAGAATAGATTTTTTTAAAAATATTTTTAATGTTTATTTATTTTTGAGAGAGAGAGAGAGGCAGAGAGAATGAGAGAGAGAGAATATGAATGGAGGAGGGTCAGAGAGATTGGGGGGGACAGAGTACAAAGCAAGCTCCAGGCTCTGAACTGTCAGCACAGAGCCCGACACGGGGCTAGAAGTCACAAACCGAGAGATCATGACCTGAGCTGAAGTCGGACGCTTAACCAACTGAGCCACCCAGGCGCCCCTGAGAAGAATAGATATTAACTTTTCTTTAAATGTTTGGTAGGATTGCTCTGGACCATATTGTTTTTCATTGCAAAATGGCCTATAATTTTCCATTCTGTTAGTGATGGACATTTAGTTTCTTTCCAATTTTTTAAATGTTTTTTTTTTTAATTTATTTTTGAGGGAGAGAGAGAGAGAGAAAGTGTGAGCAGTAAGGGTCAGAGAGAGGGAGACACAGAATTCGAAGACAGGCCCCAGGCTCTGAGCTAGCTGTCAGCACAGAGCCTGACACAGGGCTCGAACCCATGAACCGCGAGATCATGACCTGAGCTAAAGTCAGACGCTTAACCGACTGAGCCACCCAGGTGCCTCTCCAATTTTTTGTCATTACAAATAATATTGCTATGATCATTTTTGCACATATATTTTATTTTGTCTGAGGATAATTTCATTTGGGTCTATACCTCAGGATAGAATTTCTGGTTTTGAAAATATGAGTACTTTAAGTTTTCTATGTAAACATTTGTATTATTTGAAAGTAATGATGCTTTGATGATTTTCATTGTTATCTGTATGCATTGTGTTTTTTATCATGTTGCTCGACTCCAGAATGATGCTTAAAAAAACAAGAAAACTATAGGAGAATCATTTTCTTGTTACTGATTTTAAAAGGAATTCTAAGGGGCGCCTGGGTGGCTCAGTCGGTTAAGTGGCCGACTTTGGCTCAGGTCATGGTCTCACAGTTCGTGAGTACGAGCTTCGCGTTGGGCTCTGTGCTGACAGCTCAGAGCCTGGAGCCTGCTTCAGATTCTATGTCTCCCTCTCTCTCTGCACTTCCCCTGCTCATGCTCTGTTTCTCTATCTCTCAAAAATATTAAAAAAAAATTTAAAAAGGAATTCTAAAAATTCACTATTAACGATGATATTTGCTGTAGACTTTTGATACACTTCTTTTAGGTCAAAGATATTTTCTTCTTGGTTTGTAGGAGTTTGGTCATGAACCATTCATCTAGTGTTGATTTGATGTATACTTAAAATGTGGATTTATTTTAATGTTTTTTTTAATATATATTGAGATTATGCTCTGTTTAACTTTATTTATTTATGTGTTATAATACATAGATGTTTGTAATGTTAAACCCTTCTCTATCTAGGATAAACCCATCTGTGTATGAAGTACCTTTAATGCATTGCTTTATTTCTAATATTTTGTTTAGTATTTTTCCATTTCTGTTCATAAATAAGCTTGTTCTTTACTTGTCCATTCATATATAGTATCCTTTTTTGATTTGAATATCAAAGGTGAGAAGTGTTCCTTCTTTTTTTCTATTTTTTAGAAGGGCTTCTGTAAGATAGGATTTTTTTTTTCTCTCGATTGATGTGTTACATCAGCAAAACCATCTGGGCTTGTATCTGTTGTTAATTAATTCCTTAATATGTTAAAATGATTTAATGTTTTAACATATTGAATCAAGAATTTAGTATTATTCAATTATTTATTTTTTAGTTCATTGTATTTTTAGGATTGTCCAATTTGTCTAAGATTTCCAGTTTATTAGCATGATGTTTATAATGTATTATTTTAAAACATCTCTATTGTATCTTCAGGGTTTTTTTCCTTCAAAATTTGTTTATGCCTCTTCTTTTTCCCATGATCAGTTTCTGAAGAGGTATGTTAGTATTATTAATCTTTAGAGAGGACTTAACTTTGAACTTTTTGATCTTTTCTATTATATCTTTTTTTTTCCTTGTGTTTTCTTTCTTTTGCTTTTTTGGGTTTATTCCATATTTTTTCTTGACTTTGTGAGGTAAATGCTTATCATGTTCATTTTCAGCTTACCTTCCTTTCTAGTGTGAAGTTTTTGAAAATATATGTGCACTTTTTAAAATTCAAGTATAATTAACATACAGTGTAATATTAGTTTCAGGTTACAATATAATGATTTAACAATTTTATACGTTTACATTATTCAGTGTTCATCATAATATGTATACACTTAATTCACGTCACCTATATAGCCCACCCTTCCACTCACTTCCCATCTGGTAATCACCAGAGTGGTTATTTTTAAGAGTATATTTTATTGTTTGTATGTTTTTTTATGTGTATTTGTTTCTTAAGTTCCACATGAGTGAAATCACATGGTACTTGTATTTCTCTGACTTATTTTCCATAGCACTGTACCCCTCTAGATCCATCCATGTTGTTGCAAATGGCCAGATTCCATTCTTTTATATGGCACAGTAATATTCCATTTTCTATATATACCACTTTTTTATCTGTTCATTTATGAATGAACATTTGGGTTGCTTATATATCTTGGCTGTTGTAAATAATGGTGCAATATATGTAGGGGTGCGTATATCTTATTTAGTTAGTGTTGTCATTTTATTTGGCTACATACACAGTAGTGGAATTCTGGGATCATATGGTAATTATGTTTTTTAATTTTTTGAGGAAGCTCCATACTATTTTCTATAGTGACTGCACCAATTTGTATTAGTATCAATAGTACACACAGGTTCCTTTTCCTCCATATTCTTGCCAACACTTCTTGTTTTTTGTATTTTTGATTTTAGCCATTCTGACAGGTATGAGATGATAACTCATTATAGTTTTTTTAAAAAAAATTTTAATGTTTATTTTTTGAGAGAGGGACACAGAGTTCAAGTGGGGGAGGGGCAGAGAGAGAGAGAGGGAGAGACACAGAATCTGAAATAGGCTCCAGGCTTTGAGCTGTCAGTACAGAGCCTGATGTGTGGCTTGACTCATAAGCCATGAGATCATGACCTGAGCTGAAGTTGCTCACTTAACTGACTGAGCCACACAGGCGCCCCCATTGTACTTTTGATTTACATTTCCCTAATTATTAGTGATGTTGAGTATCTTTTCATGTGTTTGTAGGCTATCTGTATTTCTTCTTTGGAAAGATGTTCAGGTCCTCTGCCCTTTTTTAAATTCAATTAATATTTTGCTATTGAGTTGTAGAAGTTCCTTATATATTTTTTATACTAACCCCTTATCAAATATATCATTTACAAATCTCTCTTCCATTCACTAGGTTGTCTTTCTGTGTGGTCTATGGTTTCCTTTGCCATGCAAAAGCTTTTATTTTGGTGTAGCCCCAATAGTTTAATTTTTCTTTAATGTCCCTTGCCTTAGACATACCTAGAAAAGTATTTTTGTAGCTGATGTCAAAGAAATTACTTCCTATTTTTTCATCTAGGAATTTTATACTTTCAGGCCTCATATTTGGATCTTTAATCCATTTTGAGTTTATTTCTGAGTAATAAGAAAGTGGTCCAGTTTCATTCTTTTGCATGTAGCTGTTCTGTTTTCCTAGCACTATTTGATGAAGAGACTTTTTCCCATTGGATATTCTTGCATTGTTTATCATAGGCTAATTAACTAAATGACCATTAATTTATTTCTGGGCTCTCTGTTCTGTTCTTTTGATATATGTTCTGTCTGTTTTTGTGCCAGTATCCTACTGTTTTGATTACTATAGCTTTGTTATGTATTTCAAAATTTGGGATTGGGATACATCCACTTTGTTCTTTCTCAAGATTGCTTTGACTATTTGGGTTCTTTTGTGGTTCCATATGAATTTTAGGATTATTTTTTCTAGTTCTGTGAAAAATGCTCTTTGTATTTTGAAAAGGATTGCATTACATCTGAAGATTGTATTAGGTACTATTGACATTTTAACAATGTTGGGTTTCCTAATCCATGCACATGGGATATCTTTCCATTTATGTCATCTTTGATTTCTTTCATCAGTGTTTTATAGTTTTCAGAGTATAGATCTGTTACCTACTAGGGTAAGTTTATTCCTACATATTTTATTATTTTTGTAATAGTAAATGAGATTTTATTAAAATTTCACTTTCTGCAGTGATTTGAAGGATGTTTGGACACACAGGGGGTAAATTATTCGCTCTTCTTGGAGCACTTCCATGAGAGACAGCATTCTTGGAGAGGCCTGTCCATTAACAAAGGAGCTGGGTGGTGCCATTTCCCTCCCCCACCCCTCAGCATGAACACAAAGCTACCTACTGGAAGCAGCACACTGCCAACACTGGCTCCTTAACTTGCTTACACTAAGCTCAACACCTTGTTGCTGTGCTAGGACTGCCCTTTTTAGTTAAGTCTGCCTCAGGCCCAGTGCAGTGGTCGTCACCCCCAGACCAGCACAAACCCCTGCCCACACCATGTCTCTAAAGCCTGGAGTTTTAAAGGTCATCGGATATGGCTGAGATAGAGACTGGAGAGCACAGGCAAAAGACCCTGAGGCAGACAGCATAGCATGGAAACAGCGAATTGAACAACATGTTCAGCACATAGTGGGGAGATTATTAGCTCTTCTTGGAGTGCTTCCCTGAGAGGCACCATTCACAGAGACTCCTCTCTAGGAACAAAGCTTGCTGGCACAATTTCCCTCCTACACCCCTCAGCATAAACACAGAGCCACCTGCAGGAAGCAGCATAGTGCAAACTCCAAATCCAACCCACGGTACTCTGTTGTGACTGCCCTTCTGTCAAGTTTACCACAGACCCTGCCCACACCACATCACCCAACTAGAGTTCTACAGGGCCTTAGTTCTTGTGGAAGTAGTTTGTGATTTCTTTCACAAACAGACCAGAGCACACCTACTTAAAACTTGCCACATTCAAGGGCGCCTGGGTGGCTCAGTCAGTTAAGTGTCCGACTTCGGCTCAGGTCATGATCTCACAGTTTGTGAGTTCGGGCCCCGTGTGGGGCGCTGTGCTGACAGCTCAGAGCCTGGAGCCTGCTTCAGATTCTGTGTCTCCCTCTCTCTCTGCCTCTCCCCCACTGATGCTCTGTCTCTCTCTCAAAAATAAATAAATATTTAAAAATAATTAAAACAAACAAACAGAAAAACTTGCCACATTCAGGCCAACACCAAACACTGCCCTGAGAAGGCAAGCAGAGCCTCTACAGATGGCCTACCTGAAGGATACCAGCCAAAACACAACAGCAGACTGCATGAAGCACACACCAGAGACACTCTCTAAGCACCAGGCCTTGGACACTACATGACCTCTTCTTCATAAGCCATTACTTTCAGGAGCAGGAAATGTAACTGGCTACTCTAACATAAAGAAGAAACCAGAGAGTTAGACAAAATGTGAAGACAGAGGAATTCATCCCAAATGAAAAAATAAGATAAGGCCACACCAGAAATCTAAATGAAACAGATACAAGTAACATGGCCTGATGGAGAATTTAAAGCAACAATAACAAGGATACTCATTGTTGCCAGAGTCCTGCTCCGACCGGTCCAGGGGTACCCTGAAGGAGGGCTGGTGTTGGCGCAAAGGAATGGACACAGCTCAGGTGAACCAATCTGGACAGTTTATTGATTTTTCAGCAAGCTTATATATGCATTCTACTCTCTATATGTTTGCATCAAGCTATTGTTTTTGCTCTCAGAATGTTCTCAGGGAAATCATCCATGAGAAAACTTTCTGGTTATTTCCTTGCGTTACTGCTTTTTTTTTTTTTTTACTTCAAAGAATTAATCTTTAATCTTACTATTTCTATGCCTGACAAGCTAGAGGGCTAGTTATTTTTTATATTATTATTCCAATTGTTTTAGCCTAAACTGGTAAAGCCTATTCTTTAGAGAAATTGGAGCGTGACTGCTTTCTTGGTAACTGCCCACTGTAAACTTCTACAGGGGCATGTTTTTCTTCAAGGTGCCCTTAATGATTAACTAATTGCTAAGTTACAGGGAAAGGCCCAGTCAGAAAAATATAAGCTGATTGAATAAGCTGATTGATTAGAAGAAGGGATATCAGTAGCTTTGCTTCCAGAGAACCGCTTTGCGGTCTTCTCTTGTCAACCCCCTGGGCTTTGCCATCAGGTGGGTGATGAAGGTCGGCTCCCAACACATTGTGCTTGAGAAAAGTATAGAAGACATGAGTGAGACCTTTACCACAGAGATAAAAGAGTTAAAAAGAATCAGAGCGGCGCTGGGGTGGGTCAATTGGTTAAGTATCCGACTCTTTGATTTCAGCTCAAGTCAGGATCTCACTGTTCATGAGTTTGAGCCCTATGTTGGGCTCTATGTAGCTCAGAACTGATTGCAATTCTCTCTCTCCCTCTCCCTCTGCCCCTCCCTAACTCGTCTATCTTTCTCTCTCTCTCTCTCTCTCTAAATATAAATTAAGAAATTAAAAAAAGAAACAGAAATGAAGAATGCAATAAATGGGATTGGAAACAGGCTTGGGGCAATGAACAGCAGCTGGTAGAAGGAGAGGGAAGAATTAGTGACAAGACAAAATAATGGAAAATAATGAAGCTGAAAAGAATTATGGAATAGACTTTCAGAACTCAATGACTCCATTAAACATAGTAACATTCATATTAAAGGAGTCCCAGAACATGAAGAGAGAGAAAATGGGGCAGAAAATTTATTTGAAGAAATAAGAACTGAAACTTTCCTTAATCTGGGAAAGGAAAGAGATATCTGGGTAGGAGGCACAGAGAACTCCCATCAAAATCAACAAAAGCAGACCAACACCAAGATATATTGTAAATAAGTTTACAAAATACAGTGATAAAGAATAAACCTTTAAGCAGCAAGGCGGAAGAAGCCCTTAACTTATAAGGGAAGACCCATATGGCTACCTGGAGATTTCTCAACAGAAACTTGACAAGCCACAAGGCAGTAGCATGATATATTCAAAGTACTGAATGGGAAAAATTTGCATCCAAGAATCCTGTATGCAGGAAAGCTGTCGTTTAGAATAAAAGGAGACAGAAGTGGTCCCTAGGTGGCTCAGTCAGTTAATCGTCCGACTTCGACTCATGTCACGATCTCACAGTCTATGGGTTTAAGCCCTGCATACGGCTCTGCACTGACAGTGTGGAGCCTACTTGGGATTCTCTCTCTCCCTTTCTTTCTACACTTTCCCTGTTCTCTCTCTCTCAAAAATAAATAAACTTAAAAAAATTGAAAACATTTAAGAAGCAGAGAGCATTTCCCTGACAAAAACCATAGGAGTTCATGACCACAAAATCAGTCCTGCAAGAAATATTAAGAGGGACTCATTGAATGGGAGTGAAAGACCAAAAGTGACAAACACAAGAAAGGAATAAAGAAAACATCCAGATAGGATAATAAAACAAATAATAAAACAGCACTAAATATACATCTATCAATAATTACTCTGAAGGCAAATGGACTCCAAAACACTCCAACAGAAAGGCATAAGGAGTCATGGGGTACCTGAGTGGCTCAATTGTTAAGTGTCTGAATCTTGGTTTTGGCTCAGGTCATGATCTCACAGTTCATGAGTTCAAGCCCCTCACTGGGCTCTGCACTGGCCTGCTGGAGATTCTCTCTCTCCCCCTCTCTTTGCCCATCCCTCACTTGTGCTGTCTCTCTCTCAAAATAAACTTACATTTTAAGATATAGGGTGTCAGAATGGATAAAAAACTAGACCTATCTATATACAAGATAGGTATACAAGAGATTGATTTTGAACCTAAAGACATCTGCCGATTGAAAGTGAGGCAATGGAGAAACATTTATCACACAAATGGATGTCGAAAGAAAGCCAGAGTGTCAATACTTATATCAAACTAAAGAGGTAAAGAAGGGCACTATATCATAATACAGGGGACAAACCAACAAGAACTAACAATATTAAATATACACCCAATATGAGAGCACCCAAAATAAAATAATAACAAACATGCAAAAACTAATTGATAATAGTACAATAATAGTAGGGAACTCTAACCCCTCTCTTAACAGCAATGATGTATCATCTAAACAAAAAATGAACAAGGAAAAGTGGCTTTGAATGACCCACTGGAACACATGGACGTAACAGTCCTATTCATAACACTCTATCCTAAAACAGCAGAATATGTGTCCTTTTCAAGTGCACATGGGATATTCTCCAGAATAGATAACATATCAGTACATAAGGACAGTTGGACCAAGAGAAGTGTGTGCTATAGGGCATGGATGCAACAGGAGAACCAAGTCCCAGGTACTAATGAAATACACAGTTCCTGTCTCATAACAGTAGTATGGTGGATTGGCTGCCAGATGGCCACATACCTGTCATGTCATCACTGCAAGAAGGAAATTGTTAAGACAACCAAAAATTATGAAAAAAAATACATCTGAAAAATGTACCCAACATAGGGCATGGATTGTTGGTTAGTCTGTCCATGAGAATTCTGTTCATGAGAGTTTTTGGAACTGTGATAGATGAAAGGAGAATGTCATAGAAGGCCAAATGGCTGAGGAAGAAGTACCTTAAGGTGTTGAGGCAAGGGTCCAGCCTGATTAGCAGGATGATGACCAGGTTCTGCTGCACTGTGGTCAGTTACATGCCCAGGAACAGGGCAAAGAACATGCCTGGCTACTCTGGCTGGTTGGGGAGCCCCAAAGGGAAGACCTGTGACTTACTGCTCTGGTTCTCCCTCCTCATGCTGTTCTTATTTCTGCTGGCAATTGAGGAAATTGGGGAATGTCAGTGAACATGTCATAACATTATCTATAAGGTTCTTTCTATAAAAATTCTTAACTTCAGCTAATAAGTAAATTATCTTTCTGCAACATAATTAGTATATGGATATACAACATATTTCTATATATTAATTTTGTATCCTGTACCTTTATTGAATTCATTTATCGGATCTAGTAGTTTTTGGTGCAATCTTTCAGGTTTTCTATACATAGAATCATGTTATCTGCAAATAGTGAAAGTTTTACTTCTTCCTTACCAATTTTGATGCATTTATTTTTTTGTTGTGGTTTTATTACTGTGTCTAGGACTTCAAGAACTATTTTGAATAAAAGTGGTGATAGTGGACATCCTTGTCTTGTTCCTGGCTCAGGGGAAAATCTCTGATTTTCACAATTAAGAATGCTGTTGGCTGTGAGTTTTTCATATAAGATTTTTATTTTGTTGAGGTATCTTCCCTCTAGACCTACTTTACAGAGGCTTTTTTTTCATGAATGGATATTGTACTTTGTCAAATGCTTTTTCTGCATCTATTGAAATGATCACATGATTTTTAGACTTTCTCTTGTTAATGTGATGTATTACATTGATTGATTTGTAAATTTTGAACTCCTTGCATCCCTGGAATAACCCCCCCACTTGGTTGTGGTGAATGATGTTTTGTATTTTTGAATGAAGTTTACTAATATTTTGTTAAGGATGTTTGCATCCTTGCACATGGAGATAATGGTCTGTTGTTTTTGTTTTGTTTGTTTGTTTTAGTATCTTTATCTGGTTTTGGTGTCAAGGCAATGCTGGCCTTGGAAAGCCTTGGAAGCCTTCCTTTCTCTTCCATTTTTTGGAGTAATTTGACAATAATAGGTATTAACTCATCTTTAAATGTTTTGTAGGATTCACCTGTGAAGGGATCTGGTCTTGGACTTGTTTGTTTAGAGTTTTTTAAATTACTGATTCAATTTCATTGCTAATAATTAGTGTATTCAAATTTTCTCTTTCTTCCTGATTTAGTTGAGGAATGATATATATGTTTTGGAATTTATCTGTTTTCTCTAGGTTGTCCAACGTGGCATACAATTTCATAATTTTGTTTTATAATCCTTTTTATTTCTCTGTCGGTTGTTTTATTTTCCTATTTCACTTCTGATTTGAGTCTTCTCTCTCTCTCTCTCTCTCTCTCTCTCTCTCTCTCTCTTTTGATGATTCTTGCTAAAGGTTTATCAATTTTGTTGATCATTTCAAAGAAATAGCTCCTGATTTCATTGATTTGCTCCATTGTATCCTTCTTCTTTTTTTTTTTTCATTTACTTCTGTTCTAATCATTCTTATTTCCATCCTTCTACTGGCTTATAACTATGTGTGGTTTGCTTTTTCTACCTCCTTTAGGTGTAAGGTTAGGTTTTTATTTTGGATGTTTTTATTGCTTCCTGAGATATGCCTATATTGCTATAACCTTTCCTCTTTGAACAAGTTTTGCTGGATCCCAAAGATTTTGGACAATTATGTTTTCATTTTTGTTTGTGTCCATGTATTTATTTCCTCTCTGATTTCTTTGTTGACCTTTCATTGTTTTATAGCATGTTATTTAAGTTCCTTGTATTTTCTACTTTACAGGTTTTTTTTGTGTGTGTGTGGTTGATTTCTAGTTTCCTGTCATTGTGGTCAGAAAAGATGAATGATATGATTTCAATCTTTTTGAATTTGTTAAGACTTGTTTTGTGGCCTAATATGTGATCTATTCTGGAAAGTGTTCTGTGTGCTCTTGAAAAGAAAGTGTATTCTGCTCTATTAGGATGAAATATTCTGAATATATCTGTTAAATCCATCTGTTACAGTGTGTTATACAATGCCTCTGTTCCCTTGTTGATTTTCTGTTTGGATGACCTGTCAGTTGATGTAAATGATGTGTTAAAGTCCCCTGATATTATTCAGTTATTATCAGTTTCTTCTTTTTTCTGTTAATATTTTCTTTGTGTATTATGTGCTACCATGTTGTGTGCATAAATATTTAAACTTGTTATATACACTTGTTGGATTGCTCCAATTATGATTATGTAGTGTCTTTTTGTCTCTTGTTATAGTCTTTGTTTTAAAGTCTATCATATTTGATATAAGTATTGCTACCCCAGCCTTCCTTTCACTTTCATTTGCATGATAAATGTTTTTCCATCCTTTCATGTTAATTCTGCATGTGTAATAGATCTGAAGTAAGTCTCATGTAGGCAGCATATAGATGTGTCTTTATTTTTTTTTCCATTCAGTCACCCTGTAACTTTCGACTGGAGAATGTGCCTTTTTACATTGATAGTAATTATTGATAGGTATGTACTTACTGCCATTTTGTCACTTCTTTGATGATTATATTTGTAGTTCACTGTTCCTTCTCTTGTGCCTTCTTTTCTAGTGTTTTTATGGCTTTCTTTAGTGATGTACTTGGATTCCTTTCTCTTTATTTTTTGCATATGTATTACAGGTATTTGATTTGTGGTTATCATTGCATTTGTATATAACATCTTTGCATATAGCAGTCTATACTGAGTTGATGATAACTTAATATTTGATGCATTCTAGAATTCTTAGATGTTTACTCTCCCCATGCACATTTTACATACAAGATGTTATACTTTACAACTTTTTATTTTGTGAATCCCTTGACTGGTCTTTATAGATGTAGTTGATTTTATTGCTTTTTTTCCTTTAACCTCCATACTAGTTTTGTAATTCATTAAATTAGTACTTTAATTATGTTTGTATGTACCTGTGAATATTTTTTTTTCATTCCTTATTTTGTTACTCCTGATTATGGCCTTTTCTTTCTACTCAAAAATTTGCATTAAAGTTTCTTAGAAGGCTTGTTTAATGGGGATGAACTCATTTAACCTTTGGGAAATTCTCTATTTCTCCTTCTGTTCTAAACGATAGCCTTGCTGGATAGAGTCTTCTTGGTTGCAGGTTTTTTTCCTATTGGACTTTGAATGTATCATGCCACTCCCTTTGGTTTTTAACAGTTTTGGTGAAAAATCAGTTGATAGCCTTATGGCATTTTCCTTGTATATAATTTCTTTCTTTTCTCTTGCTGCTTTTAAAATTCTGTATCACTACTTTTTGCCATCTTAATTAATATGTGTCTTGGTGTGAACTTCCTTGGATTGATTTTTGGGCGGCTCTCTCTCATTCCTGCATCTAGATGTCTGTTTGCTTCCCCGGATTTCGAAGTCATCAGCTATTATTTCTTCAAATACATTTTCTTCCCCCTTATCTCTCTCTTCTCCTTCTGGGATCCTTATATTGTGAATATTATTATGATTGATTTTGTTGCAGAGTTCCTTTAACCTATTTTAATTTTTTTTCTTTTTGCTATTCAACTTGGTTGCATTCTATCACTCTGTTTTCCAGCTCACTAGTCTGTTCTTTTTATTCATTTACTTTTTTTATTAATTTTTACATTAATGCCAGTATTATTAACATACAGTGTTATAATAGTTTCATGTGTGCAATATACTGATTGTATATATTAGTGATCATCAAGATAAGTGTTCTCCTTAATCCCCATTACCTATTTTACCAATCCCCCATCCCACCTCTCCTCAGGCAACCATTATTTTGTTCTCTGTAGTTAAGAGTGTGTTGGGTTTGTCTCTCTCTCTCTCTCTCTCTCTCTCCCTCCCTCCCTCCCTCCCTCTCTCCCTCTCCCTCTCTCCCTGTCCCCCTCTCCCTCTCCCTCTCCCCCTCTCCCTCTCCCTCTCCTTTCCCCCCTCTCCTTTTTCCCCCTTAACTCAGTTGTTTTATTTCTTAAACTCCACATATGAGTGAAACCATATGGTATTTGTTTTTTTCTGACTTCTTTCCCTTAGTGTTATACTCTCTAGCTCCATCTATGTTGTTGAAAATGGCAAGATTTCATTCTTTCTTATGGCTGAATAATCTTTCATTCTGTGTGTATATACCACATCTTTATGCATTCATCAGTTGATGGACACTTAGGCTAATTCCATAATTTGGTTACTGTTGATAATCCTGCTATAAACATACAATTGTATGTATCCCTTTAGTAATCTAAATGCTTTTTTGTATTCTTCGGGTAAATACCCTGTAGTGTGATTGCTGGATCATAGGGTAGTTCTAGTTTTAACTTTTTGAAGAACCTCTATATTCTTTTCCACAATGGCTGCATCAGTGTGCATTACCACCAACAGTGCAAAATGGTTGCTTTTTCTCAATTACATCTTTGCCAACACTTGTTGTTTTTTGTTTTTGATTTTAGCCATTGTGACAGATGTGAGGTGATATCTCTCCCTAGTTTTGATTTGCATTTCCCTAATGATGTGTGATGTTGAGCATCTTTCATATGTCTGTTGGCCATCTGGATGCCGTTTTTGGAGAAATGTCTGTTCATGTTTTCTGCCCAATTTTTAATTGGATTATTTGATTTTTTAAACTTAGAGTTGTATCACTCATTTATATATCTTTGATTCAATAGGTCATGTGTAATATCTTCTCCCATTCATTAGGTTGCCTTTTAGTTTTGTTGATTGTTTCCTTTGCTGTACATAAACTATTTATATGTAGTCCCCATAGTTTACTTTTGCTTTTATTTCCCTTGCCTCAGAAGACATATGTAGAATAATGTTGCCATGGCCAATGTCAGAGAAATTACTGCCTGAGCTTTCTTCTTTGATTTTGATGGTTTCTAGAATTATATTTAGGTTTGTAATCCATTTTCAGTTTGTTTTTGTGCATGGTGTAAGGAAGTGGTCCACTTTCATTCGTTTGCATGTAACTGTCCAGTTTACTCAACACCATTTGTTCAAGAGACTGTATTTTCCCCTTGCATATTCTTTCTTCCTTTATTAAAGATTAATTGACCATAAAACTATTGTTTTTTTTCTGGGTTATCTCTTCTGTTCCATTGATCTATGTATCTGTATTTGTGCCAGAACCATACCGTTTTAATTACTACAGCTTTGTAATATAACTTCAAGTCTGGAATTATGATACTTTCAGTTTTGCTTTTCCTTTTCAAAAGTGCTTTGGCTATTCAGAGTCTTTTTTGTTTCCATACAGATTTTAGGATTATTTCATGTGAAAATGCTGTTGGTGTTATGATAGGGATTACATTAAATCTGTGGATTGTTTTCAGTAGTATAGTCATTTTAACAATATTTATTTTCCCATTGCATGAGCATGGAATGTCTTTCCATTTCTTTTTGTCATCTCGAATTTCTTTCATAAGTGTCTTAAGAGTTTTCAGAATACAGGTATTACATCTCTTTGGTTAAGCTTTTTGCTACATATCTTGTTATTCATTGTGCAATTTTATTCTTAATTGTTTTAATTTTATTTTTTAGAGAGAGAGATAACACGAACGGGGGAGAGAAGTAGCGGGGTGAGAGAGAAAAAGAATCTTAAGCAGACTCCACGCTTAGTGTGGAGCCCAGCACGGGGCTCAGTCCCACAATCCTGGGATCATGACCTAAGCCAAAATCAAGAGTTGGATGCTTAACCAACCGAGACACCCAGGCGCCCCTCATTGTGCAATTTGAAACAAGGTGTTTTTATTTCTTAATTTCTCTTTCTGCTGCTTCATTATTAGTGCAACAGATTTCTCTTCATTGATTTTTGTATCCTGCAACTTTAGTGAATTCATCTATCGGTACTCGTAATTTTTTGGTAGAGTCTTTAGGGTTTTCTAAATGTAGCATCATATCCTAGACTTGTTCTTTGGGAGTTTTTTTATTATTGATTCAATCTCCTTGCTTATGATCAGTCTATTTAAATTTTCTACCTCTTCCTGCTTCAGTTTTTGGTAAATTTTATGGTGTAGGAATTTATCCATTTCATCTAGGTTATGCAATTTTTCGTCATATAGATTTTCATATTGTCTTACAATTGTATTTCTGGGGAGTTTGTTGTTATTTTTCCTTTTTCCTTTGTAATTTCATTTATTTTAGTCCTTTTTCTTTGTTTTTTTTATTGAATCTGGCTAGAGATTTATTAATTTTGTTTGTCTTTTCAAAGAACAGGCTCCTGTTTTCATTTATCTGTTCTACTGTTTATTTAGTTTCTATATCATTTATTTATACTCTAATCTTTATTATTTCCTCCTTTCTGCTGGTTTTAGGTTTTTTTTGTTCTTTTTCTACCTCTCTTAGATGTAAGGTTAGGTTGTTTATTTGAATGTTTTCTTCTTAAAGTAGGCTTGTATTGCTATAATCTTCCCTTTTAGAACCACTTTTGCTACATCCCAAAGATTTTGAACCATTGTGTTTTCATTTGTTTCCGTGTTATTTTTTATTTCTTGTTTGATTTCTTGACCCATTCATTGTTTAGGATCATGTTATTTAGCCTCCATGTATATGTGTTCTTTCCAGATATTTTTTGTGGTTTATTTCTAATTTTCATAATGTTATGTTTAGAAATGATGCATGCTATGACTTCATTGTTTTTGAATTTGTTGAGACTTGTTTCCTGGCCTAATGGATGATCTATTCTGAAGAATGTTCCATGTACATTTGACAAGAATCTTTATTTTGCTGTATTAGGAAGATATGTTGTGAATATATCTATTAAATCCATCTGTACCTGTGTGTCATTCAAAGCCACTGTTTCCTTGTTGATTTGCTGTTTGAATTATTTGCCCATTGATGTAAATATAGTAGTAACGTTCCCTACTATTATCATGTTACTACTGATTATTTTCTTTATGTTTGTTATTAATTGCCTTATGTATTTGGGTCCTCCCATGTTGGGTGGATAAATATACAAGTGTTATATCTTCTTGTTGGAATGTCTCTTTTGTTATTATATAGTGTACTTTGTCTCTTGTTATATACAGTCTGTATTTTAAAGTCTATTTTGTCTGAAATAAGTTTTGCTATCCTGACTTTCTTTTGACACCCGTTTGCCTGATAAATGTTTCTCCATCTCTGTACTTTCTATCTGCAGGTGTCTTTAGGTCTGAAATGAGTCTTTGTTAAGCAGCATATAGATTGAGCTTGGTTTTTATCCTCTCTGTCACCTCATGTCTTTTGATTGGAGCATTTACTACATTACAGTCAAATTAATTATTGATAGATATATATTTATTGCCATTTTCTCTCTTATTTTACGGTTGTTTTGGTAGTTTTCTCTGATCCTTCTATTGCTCTTGTTCATTTTTTTAATTTTCTTTAGTGATACTCTTGGATTCCTTTTTCTTTATTCTTTGCATATCTATTATTGGTTTTTGATTTGCGGTTACCATTTGGTTTGTGTATAACATCTTCTGCATATAACAAACAGTCTATGTTGATTGTCACTTAAGTTTGAATCCATTCTTTACTCCTCTCTTCCCTATATTTTAGGTGTATGGTGTCAAATTTTACATCCTTTTAGTTCATGAATACCTTGGCTGATTTTTACAGATATATGTATATTTTTTACTGCTTTCATGATTACTACTTTTCATACTCTCACTCATGTTCTTTCCTTTCCACTCCAAATGTCCCCTTAAATATTTCTGGTTGGGCTAGTTTAGTGGACATTAATTTCTTCAGGTTATGTTTGTCCGAGAAACTTTTTCTTTCCTTCTACTCTGATAGCCTTCCTGTACAGAGTATTCTTGGCTGCAGATTTTTCCCATTCAGTCCTCTGACTATATCATGCCACTCCCTTTCTGATCTGCAGTTTTTCTGCTGAAAAATCCCCTGATAATCTTTTGGGTTTTCCCTTATATGTAACTGGCTTCTTTGCTCTTGCTGCTTTTTTTTTTTCTTTATCACTACTTCTTGCCATTTGAAGTACTGTGTGTCTTAGTGCGAACCTCCTTGGATTGATTTTGTTGGGAGTTCTCTGTGCCACTTTGATCTGGTTTTCTGTTTCCTTCCCAAGTTTAGGGAGGTTTTCAGCTATTATTCCTTCAAGTAGGTTTTTTGTTCCTTTCTCTTTCCTCCTTCTGTGATCCTTATAGTACGAATGTAATTACATCTGATGGAGTCACTGCATTTCCTGTCTATTCTCATTTTGCATGATTTTTTTTCTTTCAGTTATTCATCTTGATTGCTTTCATTACTCTGTCTTCCAAATCATTACTTTCATTCCTCTGCTTCCTCTAGCATGCTGTTTATTCTACCAAATGTATTTTCAAATTCATTTATTGTATTCTTCATGTCTGGTCCTTTTTTATTTCTTTGTTTAGGGTCTCACTGATATCCTCCACTGTTTTCTCAAGGCCTTTGAGTATCTTTAATGGTCATTACTTTAAATTATCTATCATGCATATTACATATATCTGTTTCACGTAGGTCTCTTGGTGTGGTTTTGGCCTATGCTTTCATTTGGGACTTATTAATCTGTCTCTTATTTTGTCTAACTTTCTGTGTCTTTTTCTGTGTGTTAGGAAAGTCAGCTGTATCTCCTCTTGAAGGTAATGGCCTTATTAAAAAGAGGTCCTGTAGTTCTCTGCAGTGCAGTATCCCCTGTTCTTCAGGACCAGGCACTTTATGGAGTATCCTCTATGTGTATTGCCTATGCCCTGCAGTTGTGTCCTGACTGCTGTTTCCATCAGTCCGGTCATCTGTAGAGACTGTGTTTTCCTGTTATGGTCAGTGTTTGGTCCCCAGAAATAGAGGGGCATGATTTAACATGCCTGCATGTGAAGAGTCCCGCTGCCACCACCCCTACAACCAAGGTCCACAACACATGCGTGTTAGAGATATGGTGTTTCAGGATTTGTACTGGTCTTCTGGAGGAGGGGACCTGCAGTGCCAGGACTGAGGCAAATGTGACTGGGAAGTGCGAATCCTCCAAATCACAATGAGGCAGGGCTTGGTGTAAGCAGGTTAGGAGGTGTATGTCTGCATAGAGCGGGTTTCCACAGGTGGGAGTGTGTTTATGCCGAGGGGTGGGAGGGGCAGATGGAGCCTGCCAGCTCGTTTATTCTTGAAAGTGTCTTCATGCTGTCCCTGCCCCTCTGGGACTTCCTCTGAGATGAGTAAATACTCTTTTTCCTGTATGCCCCATGTGTTTTTCTAACTACTGCTTCTAGGCTTTATCTGCACCTGCTGTTTGTCATTCTGTCTCCTTAAGGGTGGGAACTTAGGTTCCTATCACCCTCCAGGTTCTTCTAGAGTTGTGCCCACCATTTTTAAAATTCCAGGCTTTAATTCCCACTTGTTTAAGAATTCATGAAATTCTGCACCTCTCACATTTAAAGCCAGATGTTATGGAGATTTGTCTTTTTGGGGGCTCCCTGATGTGATGGTCTGTCTCTTGCTCTTCACTATACCACCAACTTCTTCCTGACCAAAGACAGCCAATTTGTTTTGCTCTGGAGCCACATCTCACCCTTCCTACATTTGTAGATGTGGCCTCTTTTTTACCTTTCATTGTCGAGTATGTTCTGCCATTCTTCACTTCGTTTTCTCAATTATTAACAGTGATTTGAGTGTTCTCTAGTATCTGTGGAAGGAGACAAGCTTAGGGTCCTCCTGCTCCACTATTTTTCTAACCTCTTAGAATATCGGATTTGTTCTTTTGCTTCCTCTCGTCTATCATTTATTCCCTGTAGTGTATTTTTACTTTCATTTTTTTTAAATTTTTAAAATTTTTAAATTTATTTTTGAGAGAGAGACAGCATGAGCAGGGGAGGGTCAGAGAGAGAGGGAGACACAGAATCCGAAGACAGGCTCCAGGCTCTGAGCTAGCTGTAAGCACAGAGCCCGGCACAGGGCTCGAACCCACAAACCATGAGATCATGACCCGACCAGAAGTCGGATGATTAACCAACTGAGCCACCCAGGTGCCCCATGTATTTTTACTTCTAGTTATTGACTTTTTAATCTCTTATTGCTACTTTATAAATATTTTCTATATCTTTGTCGAAGGTTTCACTGAGAACTTGCAGTCTTTTCTCAAGTCCAGTAATTATCTTTACAACCATTACTTTGAATTCTCTATGAGGCGTATTGCTTTTCTCTGTTTCATTTAGCTCTTTTGCTGTGATTTTGGCCTGGTCTTTGATTTGAACATTATGTCTCCTCGTTTTGTCTAATTCCTGTTTCTGCATATTAGGAAAGTCAACTATGTTACCTGATTTTGAGAGTAGTGGCCTATGAATACAAGATCTTGAGGGCCCTGTAATGCAACTTACCCTGTTTACCATATCCAGGTGCTTCAGGGAAGTACCTTGTACATTGTCAGCACTCTACTGTTGTGGTTAAGATGCATTTGCCTTCAGTCCACTTAGCTTCAATGGCCCCCTTTGCCTGTTGTGGTCAGGGTTTAGTCCCTATACTGTTAAGGGGCCAGTTTTGGGCCTCCATGGGCTTGTAGATGGGTAAGACAAGGTGCTTTCCTTCAGTACTTTGCTGGGATTGGAATCACATCAATCTGCAGGATGCTCTTCCTGTGTTGTCCTTAGAGGCTTTCATTGGTGGGCAGAGCCTGCACTTAGACCACATGTCTGTTGGTGTTGAATTTAACTTGAACTATGGAGCTATCTCCTTGCGCTGCCCACTGTGATTTTGTTGTGTGTTTGTGAGTGGGGCTGGCAGTCAGATCACATATCTGCCACCAGCCTTCCACTGGGGCTGTAGTGGAAGTGGTGTGTGGCATTATCTTCCCCACTTCCCATGGCAAGAGTCATTTTGGAGTGGTTCTGGTCACTCTAGGGGCTGCTTGCACAATGAGAAGCATCAGGTGTTTCTTCAGAGGAAGTCCTGCCTGGAGGTATGGGTTGGATAAGGCTGTAGGCAGGAGAACTTTCTCAGGAGGCAGAGTGGTTGGCATTAGCTTGCTATATTGAGAGTTTTACCACTGGTTCCCATGTGTTTCAAGGTATCTAGTCTGCAACAGGAGGTGGTGAGAAATGGTGCCTGTTCTTGGAGAAGTCTCCTAAGTATCTCTAATCTTCCAGGAAACTTCTGACATTAGTAAATAAATCCCCTTCCTGTATAACATAGGCACCTCTCATACTGCTGCTTCTATGCTCTATCAGGGTGGGGTTGTTTGTTATTTTGGCTCTTTAATGGTGGGCACTCAGTTTCCCATGTCCTCTGTATCTCCAAGAGCTGAGCCTCCTGATTTTTAAAGTTCTTAGTGTTGAGCTCCACTGATTGTAATAACGCTGCAAGTTAAACCCTACTGGTTTTCAAAGCCAAATTGTATGAGGACTCATTTTCCTATGCAGTTCCCACTTGTCTGTGGTGCCTGGTGTGAGGTTGTTGATCTCCCTTCTCTGTGCTTGTGGTGTACCTCTTGTTTATGGTTAGTTTGGTTCCAGCCTGTGACTCTGTCTTTAATACTGTTTTATTTAATTTCTTAAAATTTTCTTTAAATCCCAGTTAGGTAACATACAGTGTGCTATTGGTTTCAGGTATACAAAACAGTGATTCAACACCCAGTGGTCATCACAAGTGCACTCCTTAATTCTCATCATCTATTTAACCCATTCCCCTACCCATCACTCCTCTGGTAACCATCAGTTTCTTCTATATTGTGAAGAGTCTGTTGTTTGTTTGCCTCTCCCTTCCCCCACCTTTGCTCAGTTGTTTTGTTTCTGAGATTCCACATATGAGGAAATCATATTGTATTTATATTTCTCTGATTGACTTATTTCACTTAGCATACTGTGTAGTTCCATCCATGACAATACAAATGGCAAGATCTCATTCCTTTTTATGGGTGAGTAATATTACTTTGTGTATGTGTGTGTGTGTGTATGTGTATGTATATATATATATATATATATATATATGTATACTATATTTATCTACAATAGCCTAATTATGGAAACAGCCCAAGTGTCCATCAAATGAGGAAAAAAGAAGATATGGTGTGTGTGTTGTATGTGTGTGTATGTATATGTATATATGTATACTGTGTGTGTGTGTGTGTGTGTGTGAGACTGAGCCACCCAGGTGCCCTTCATTAGTTCTATTTTTACCTTTTTTGAGGAATCTCCATACTGTTTTCAAAGTGGCTGCACCAGTTTGCATTCCCTCCAACAGTGTAGGAGTGTCTCCGTTTCTCTGCATCCTTGCCAACATGTTCTTTCCTGTGTTGTTAGTTTTGGCCATTCTGACAGGTTTGAGGTGGTATCTCATTGTGGTTTTGATTTGTATTTTCCTGATGATTGATGTTGAGCATCTTTTCATGTGTCTGTTGGCCATCTATCTTCTTTGGAAAAATGTCTATTCATGTCTTCTTCCCATTTTCTAATTGGATTATTTATTATTGGGGTGCTGAGCACTATAAGTACTTAATATGTTTAGGTTACTGTTTATCAGACATGTCATTTTCATATGTCTTCTCCCATTCCATAAGTTCCCTTTTAGTTTTGCTGATTGTTTCTTTGTTGTGCAGAAGCTTTTTATTTGGATGAAGTCCCAATAGTTCATTTTTGCTTTTCTTTCCCTTGCCTCAGGAGACCTATCTAGAAGTTGCTACAGCTGATGTCAAAGAGGTTACTGCCCATGTTTTTCTCTAGGATTTTGATGATTTCAGGTCTCACAGTTATGTCTTTCATCTATTTTGAGTTTATTTTTTATGTATGGTATAAGAAAGTGGTTCAGTTTCATTCTTTTGCATGTTGCTTTCCTGTTTTCCCAGCACCATTTGTTGAAGAGACTGTCTTTCCCATTGGATATTCTTTCCTGCTTTGTGGAAAATTAGTTGACTGTATTGCTGTGGGTTCATTTCTGAGGTTTCTATTCTGTTCTTTTGATCTACGCGTTTTGTGCCTGCACCATACTGTTTTGATCACTACAGTTTTGTAATATAACTTGAAGTCTGGAATTGTGATGCCTCTAGCTTTGATTCCCTCTACCCGCCAAGGTCCTTTGACTATTTTGGTTTTTTTGTGGTTCTATTCAAATTTTAGGATTGTTTGTTCTAGCTCTGTGAAAAATGCTGGTGTAATTTTGATAGGGATTACATTAAATGTGTAGATTGCTTTGGATAAAATAGACATTTTAAGTTTCTTCCAATCCATGAGCATGGCATGTCTTTTCATGTCTTTGTATCATCTTTAATTTCTTTCATCATTTTTTTAATAGTTTTCAGAGTACAGGATTTTCACCTCTTTAGTTAGGTTTATTCCTAAGTATCTTACGGTTTTTGGTGCAATTGTAAATGGGGTTGATTTTTTATTTCTCTTTCTGGTACTTCATTATTGGTGTATAGAAATGAAACAGAGTTCTGCACATTGATCTTGTACCCTATGACATTGCTGAATTTATCAGTTTGAGCAATTTTTTGGTGGAGTCTTCAGGGTTTCTATATGTGTTATCATGTCATCTGCAAATAAGGAAAGTTTTATTCTTCCTTGATGATTTGGATGCCTTTTATTTCTTTTTGTTTTCTGATTGCTGTGGCTAGGACTTCCAGTATGTACTGTTTTAAATAACAGTGGTGAGAGTGAGTGGATATCCCTGTCTTCTTCCTGACCATAGAGGAAAAGCTCTCAGTTTTTCTGCATTGAGGATTCTACCTGTTTTTCATAGATGGCCTTTATTATTTTGAGTTATGTTCCCTCTAAATCCACTTGGTTGAGAGTTTTTATCAAGAATGGATGATGTACTTTGTCAAATGCTTTCTTTGCATTTATTGGGAAGATCATATGGTTCTTATCCTTAATTAATGTGTCACACTGATTGATTTGTGAATATTGAACTACACTTGAAACTCAGGAATAAATCCCACTTGATGGTGGTAGATGATTTTTTAATGTATTGTTGGATTTGGTTTGCTAGTATTTTATTGAGGTTTTTTTGTATCTATGTTCATCAGGGATATTGGTCTCTAGTTCTCTTTTTTAGTGGATTCTTTTTTTAAAATGTTTAAATATTTATTTAACATCTGCAGAGGCAGAGAGAAAGAGGGAGACACAGAATCCAAAGCAGGCTCCAGGCTCCGAGCTGTGAGCACAGAGCCTGACATGGGGCTCAAACCCACAAACTGTGAGATCATGACCTGAGCTGAAGCCGGATGCCCAACTGACTGAGCCACCCAGGTGCCCCTTTAGTGGATTCTTAATCTGGTTTTGATATCAGGGTAATACTGGCTTCATAGAGTGAATTTGAATGTTTTCCTTCCTTTTCTATTTTGGAATACTTGGAGAAGCATAGTTACTAATTCTACATTCAATGTTGGGCAGAATTTGCCTGTTAAGCCTTCTGGTCCTGACTTTTGCTTGCTGGGAGTATTTTGATGGGTGATCTAATTTCTCTGCTGGTATTGGTATATTTGTGTTTTTTACTTCTTACTTTTTCAGTTTTGGTAGTTTATATGTCTCTGGGAATTTATTCATTTCTGCCATGTTGTCCAATTTGTTGGCATATAGTTTTTCATGATAGTCTCTTATAATTGTTTGCAGTTCTATCATTTTGCTGGATATACTCTCTCATTTGTGAGTTGTATTTATTTGGGTCTCTTTCTTTATTTGATAAGTTTGGCTAGAGTTTTATCACTTTTGTTAAATTTTTAAAGAACTAGCTCCTTGTTTCATTGATCTGTTCTATTTTTTTAGTTTCTATATAATTTATTTCTGCTCTAATCTTTCTTATTTCTTATTTCTTATAATCTTCCTTCTATTGGCTTTAGACTTTATTTATGTTCTTTTCTAGCTCCTCTAGATGTAATGTTAGACTGTTTATTTTAGATTTTTCTTCCTTCTTGATGTAGGCCTGTATTGCTATATAATTTCCTCTTAGAACTGCTTTTGCTGAATCTGAAAGATTTTGGTCCATTTTGTTTTCATTTTCATTTGTTTCCATGTTTTTTTTTTAAATTTCTTCTTTGATTTCTTGTTTGACCCATTCATTATTCATTGTCATGATGTTTAACCTTCATGTATTTGTGGTCTTTCCAATTTTTTTTTTCTTCTGTGACTTCTAGTTTCATAGCCTTGTGGTTGGAAAATATACATGGTATGATCTCAGTCTTTTTGTATTTGCAGGGCCCTGATTTTTTACTTAATAAGTAATATATACTGGAGACTGTTGCATGTACTCTTGCAGAGAGTGTGTATTCTCCTATTTTAGGATAGAATGTTCTAAATATGGCTGTTAAGTCCGTATGGCCCAGTGTGTCATCCAAAATCATTGTTTCATTATTTTCTGTTTAGATGATCTATCTATTGATTTAAGTGTGGTGTTTAAATCCTATATATTATTCTATTATTATCAATTAGTTACTTTTTGTTATTGTTTTATATATTTAGGTGCTCTGTGTTGGGTACATATATATTTACAATTATTATATCTTCTTGTTGGATTGTCTCTTCTATTATGATATAGTGCCTTTTTTGTCTTTTTTTGTCTCTTGTCACAGTCTTTGTTTTAAAGTCTAGTTTGTCTGATATAAGTATTGGTAATCTGGCTTTCTTTTGACATCCATTCGTGTGATAAATCATTCTCTCATTCCCTCACTTTTAGTTTGCAGGTCTCTTTAGGTATAAAATGAGTCTCTTCTAGGCAGCATATAGAGTCTTGATTTTTTATCTGTTCTGACACCCTATGTCTTTAGAGTGTTTACTCCATTTACATTAGAAGTAATTACTGATAGAGATCTATTTAGTGCCATTTTGTTGTTTTCTTGTTCTTTCTGGAGATTTCTCTGATTTTTTCTGGTCTTTTTAACTTTTGTTCTCTCCTTTGCACTCAAAGAGTCTCCTTTAATATTTCTTCCAAGTCTTATTTCATGGTCATGAAATCCTTTAGTTTTTGTTTGGGTAGGTCTTTATATCTCTTTCTATTCTTACTTTATATCTCTTTCTATTCTCTTCTCACCTTGCTAGATAGAAGATTATTGCCTGCATATTTTTTCCATTAGACATTTTGCCTATATCATGCCACTTCCTTCTGGCTTTCCAAGTTTCTGTTGAGAAGTTACCATCTAGCCTTAAGAGATTTTCCTCATAAGTTAAGGACTTCTTTTGTCTTGCTCCGTTTAAGGTTTTTTTAATTTATCACTCTATTTTGCCAGTTTAATTACAATATGTCTTGGTATTGGCCTGCTTTTGTTGATTTTGATCAGACTTCTCTATGCCACCTGGTTTTGGATGTCTGTTTCCTTCCCCCAAATTAGGGAAGATTTCAGCTGTTGTTTCTTCAAATAAATTTTCTACCCCTTTTTTACTCTCTCCTTCTTTTGGAACTCCTATAATACATATGTATTATGTTTGATGGAGTCATTTAGTTCCCTTAGTCTGTTCTTCTGTTTCATAATTCTTCTTCCTCTCTTTTGTTCAGTTTCATTATTTTCCATTTTTTCTTCTACTAAGTCACCAATTTATTCCTCTGCTTCTTGCAGCCTGGTGTTCATTGCATCAGGCCTGTTTCCAATCTCATTTATTTCATTCCTTATCTCTGGTTTATTCTTTTTTAACTCTTATATTTCTGTGTTAAGGGTCTCACTCATGTCCTCTATTCTTTTCTCAAGCCCAGTGACCATCCTTATGATTGTTGCTTTAAATTATCCATCAGGCATGTTATTTATATCTTTTTTTACTTATATTTCTAGATGTGGCCTTATCTTGTTCTTTCATTTGGGATAAGTTTTTCTGTCATAGCATTTTGTCTAAGTCTCTGCCTTCCTCTGTGTGTTTGAAAAGCCAGCTATGTCTCCTGCTCCTGAAAGGAATGGCCTTATGAAGAAGAGGTCATAATGTGCTCATGGCCTGGCACATCAGGGTGTGTTTCTGGTGTGTCCTGCGTATGCTCTGATATTGTGTTTTGGCTGATCTACCCTTCAGGCCAGTCATCTGGAGAAGCTCTCCTTGACTGCTGTGGACAGTATTTGTTCCCTGGGCTGAATGTGATGAGTTTTAAGTAGGTGTGCTTTAGTCTGCTTGTGAAATGAGACCTGACACCTCTTCCACCAGAACTGAGGCCCTTTAGCACTCTCTGGTCAGGAACATGGTATGGGCAGGGGTTTGTGTTGGTCTTCTAGGGGAGGGGGCCTCCACACTGGGATTGAGGCAAGCTTCATTGAGAAGGGCAGTCCGACTAGGGCACAGTAGAGTAGGTCTTGGTATAAACTAGTCAGCCATTGTTGGTGCTGTGCTGCTGCCTGTACTTATGCTAGAGGTGAGGAAGGCAAATGGTGCTAGCCAGCTCCTTTGTTCCCAGAGATGAGTCTTCACGAATCCTACCTCTTATGGAATTGCTCCAAGAATAAAATAATCTACCCTCTGTGTGCCCCAGGCATTCTTCAGATTGCTGTTTCCACACTGTTCTGACTCTTGGTTTTTTGCCTGCCTTCTCTTTAGGAGCAGCACAGTGTCTACCAGGCTCAGATTCCTGCCAAGCCTGCTGACCTTTAAAACTCTACACTTTAAACCCAAGTGGTTGTAAGAACTGACAAAATTCAGAGCCCCTCTCATTTTACAAGCAAATGGCTTAGGGGAAATGTTCTCCTTGTATGTTCTCCTGTGTGGTCCTCTCTCTCTCTCTCTCTCTTCCTTCTCTGTGATCATGGCTCCCTCCCCTCCATAGCATCCATGATCTGTTTCTCCCTTAAACCATGTCTCCATGGTTCCTTGCTTCTTGATTGTGGCCTCTTCTCTCCTTTTAGTTGTGAGGTTTGTTCTGTCAGTCTTTAGGTTGATTTCTGGGGTATTTAGGATGATTCAGTAGTTAAATAGTTGTGTTCATGGGTTGAGATAAGTCCAGGGTCCTCATACTCCAACACCATCTTCCTTTCCTACACTTCCTCCTGATTTATATGTGGCTTCCTCTCTAGGATTAACCGTGGAGAGTCTGTTCTGCCAGTCCTCTGTTTTCTGGGTTAGTTTCATTGATTTAGCTCTTATCTATGTATATCCTTGGAAGAAGGTGAGCATACGATCCTTCTACTGCACCATCTTCCCAGTATCCCTCTCCAATGTGAATTTTTAAGTCTAGAAAATCCCTTCTGATCATGATTTATTACTTGATCATGGTGAATAATTCTTTTAATATACCGTGGAATTCAGTTTGCTACTATCTTCTTGAATTTTTACATCCATGTTCATCAGGGATATTGGCCTGTGATTCTCCTTTTTAGTGGGGTCTTTGTGATTTTGGAATCAAGGTAATGCCAGCTTCACAGAATGAGTTTGGACCCTTCCCTTCTGTTTCTATTTTTTGGAACAGTTTGAGAAGAATAGGTATCAACTCTTCTTTATATGTCTGGTAGAATTCCCCTGGGAAGCCATCTGGCATAGGATACTCACTTTTTGGGAAATTTTTGATAACTGATTCAGTTTGTTTGCTGGTTATTGTTCTGTTGAAATTTTCTATTTTTTAATAAAGATTTTTTAAATATTTATTTATATTTGAAAGAGAGACAGAGTGCAAGCAGGGAAGGGGCAGAGAGAGAATGAGACACAGAAATCAAAGCAGGCTCTAGGCTCTGAGCAGTCAGCAGGGCTCAAACACATGAACTGTGAGATAATGACCTGAGCCCAAGTCAGATGCTTAACTGACTGAGCCACCCAGGTGCTTCAAAAATTTTCTGTTTCTTCCTGCTTGAGTTTCAGTAGTGTGTGAGTGTCTGGGAATTTGTGCGTTTCTTACAGATTTTCCAGTTTGTGAGCATATAATTTTTCATAGTATGTTCTTACAATTGTTTATATTTCTGTGGTGTTGGTTGTGATCTCTCCTCTTTGATTCGTGATTTTATCTATTTGGTTCCTCTCTCTTTTCTTTTTGAGAAGTCTGGCTAGGGATTTATCAATATTGTTTATTTATTCAAAAAAATGAGCTCTTAGTTTCATGGATCATTCTACTGTGTTTTTGGATTCTATATCATTTATTTCTCCTCTAATATTTTTATTTCCCTTCTTCTGCTGGATTTGTGCTTCATTTGCTGCTCCTTTTCTAGCTCCTTTAGGTAGAAGGTTAGGTTGTATATTTGGGAGCTTTCTTGCTTTTTGAGATAGGCCTGAATTACAATGTATTTTCTTCTTAGGAGTGCCTTTGCTGCATCCCAAAGGGTTTGGACTGTCATGTTTTCATTTACATTCGCTTCCATGTATTTTTTAATTTCTTCTTTAATTTCCCAGTTGACTCATACATTATTTAGTATGATGTTCTTTAATCTCCATGAATTTGGGGGCATTCCAAGTTTTTTCTTGTGGTTAATTTCAAGTTTCATAGCATTGTATCTGACATATACATGATGTGATCTCAATTCTTTTATATTTCTTGAGGGCTGTTTTGTGACCCAGAATGTAATCTATTTGGGAAGATATTCTATGTGCACTCAAATAGAAAGTGTATTCTGCTGCATTAGGAAGAAAATTTCTGAATATATCTGTTAATTCCACCTGGTCCATTGTGTCATTCACAGCTTATGTTTCCTTACTGATTTTCTGCCTAAGTGATCTGTCCTTTGCTGTAAGTGGAATATTAAATCCTCCTACAATATGGTATTATTATCCAAACGTTTGCTTATGTTTCTGATTAAATTTCTTATATATTTGGGTTCCTCCATGTTGGGAACATAAATATTTACAATTGTTAGCTCTTGTTGATGTATATACTCCTTAATTATGATATACTGCCCTTCTTCATATCTTGTTGTAGTCTTGTTTTAAAATCTAGTTTGTCTAATATAAGTATGGCAACCTCAGATTTCTTTTGATGCCCATGAGCATGATACATGGTTCTCCATCCCCTCACTTTAAATTTCCAGGTGTCTTCTGGTCTAAAATGAGTCTCTGGTCTAAAATTAGACAGTATATGGATGGACCTTGTTTTTGTTTTTGTTTTATTTATTCTGATACCCTATGTATGTTGATTGGGGCACTTAGTCCATTTATATTCAGTGATTAATGAAAGATATGAATTTAGTGCCACTGTGTTATCTGTAAATTTCATGTTTGTTGTGATGCCTCTGGTCCTTTGTAGTCTTTGCTGCTTGGCACTTAACAGAGTCCCCCTTAGGATCTCTTGCAGGGCTGGTTTAGTGGTCATGAACTCCTTTAGTTATTATTGGTCTGGGAGTCTTTATCTCTCCTTCTATTCTGAATGACAGCCTTGCTGGCTAAAGGATTCTTGGCTGCATATTTTTCCTATTCAGCACATTGAATATTTCCTGCCACTCCCTTCTGTCCTGCCAAGTTTCAGTGGACAGGTCTGCTACTACCCTTATGTGTCTACCTTTGTAGGTTAAGGTCCATTTGTCCCTAGCTGCTTTCAGAATTCTCTCTTTATCTTTGTATTTTGTCATTTCACTATGATATGTTGTGGTGTAGACCTATTTTTGTTGATTTTTTAATGTTTACTTTTGAAAGAGAGGGAGAGAGAGAGAGAGCGCGCGCAAGTGGGGGAGGGCAGAGAAAAGAGTGAGACACAGAATCTGAAACAGGCTCCAGGCTCTGAGATTTCATCACAGAGCCCAATAATGGGCTTGAACCCACAAACCATGAGATCATGACCTGAGCTGAAGTCAGACCCTTAACCAACTAGCCCCTGTTTTTGTTGATTTTGAAGGGAGTTCTCTGTGTCTCTTGAACTTGGATGCCTGTTTCCTTCCCCAGATTAGGGAAGTTCTCAGTCATAATTTGTTCAAATAAACCTTCTGCCCTTTCTCTCTCCTTTCTTCTTATGTTACTTCTACAATACATATATTATTTCATTTCATGGAATCATTTGGCTCTCTAATTCTCCCCTCATGATCTAGTAATTTCCTTTCCCTCTTTTTTTCAGGTTCATTATTTTCCATAATTTTATCTTGTATTCCACCTATTCTCTCCTATGCTTCTTCCATCCTGTCAATCACTGTATCGAGTTTATTTTGCATCTCAATTTTGGCGGTTTTTTTTCATTGTGACTAGTTCTTAGGTATTTGATCTCTGCTGCAATAGATTCTCTGGTGTCTCTATGCTTTTTTCAAACTCAGCTATTAGTCTTATGATTGCTACTCTAAATTCTTGTTCAGATATATTGTTTATATCTGTTTTGAGCAATACTCTGATTTCTTCTTGAACTCTCTTTTGGGGGAAAATTCCTCCATTTTGTCATTTTGGCTAAGTTTTTGTCTTTTGCATATTTTAAAAGTTTATTATGTGCCCTGCACCGGAGAGTAGTACTATTGTATTAAAAATAGGTCATACATGTCCAGGGCCTGAATCTTCAGGAAGTATTTTTAGTGTATGTTGTGTGCACTCTGTTATTGCATTTTGACTCTTCTATCCCACTGGTCAGTCCTCTGCAGAGCAGCTCATTGCTTTTAGTGGTGGAGTGTTTGGACCTTCAACCACCTGTGCTTTGATTTGTTTGTTGAAGTAACCCTGGAAAAATAAAAGGAAAAGGGTGGGGAACCTTGATCCCATAAAAAGAAAAATGAAAAGGGAGAAAAGAAGACCAAACAAAGAATCAAAAAACCATGAGGCTGGGGTGCCTAGGTGGCTCAGTCAGTGAAGTGTCTGACTTTGGTTCAGGTCATGATCTAATGATTCATGAGTTTGAGCCTTGTGTCGTGCTCTGTGCTGATGGCTCAGAGGCTGGAGCCTGCTTGGAATTCTGTGTCTCCCTCTCTGCTACTCCCCTGCTCACGCTTTGCTCTCTCTCTCTCTCAAAAATAAATAATAAAGACATTTTTAAAAAAACTATGAAGCTAAATGCAGAGAAAGAGAACAAAAAATGAAGGAGAAAAGGAGGAAAAAGAATAGAATAAAAATGCCTGATCAAACAACAACATATATATGTTTTTATATAAATAGACCAAAAACAAATCAGAAACTATGAGCCTGATTCCAAAAGAAAAAAAGAAGAACAAAGAATGAAAAACAAAACCAAAATTGTCTTTCGGCACCTGGGACTGGTGCTGTGCTGGTCTGGAGAAGAGGATGCCTGTGTTGGGTCAGTCTTCCTCCAGTACATAAGCAGTTGTGAGGCTGGGAGTGGCAGCATTTTATGTCGCACTTCCCCTGGGATTGCTGAGCTGCTCTCTGAAATCCCACTATGTTTTTGGGGGCAGGAATATGGCGATACCCAATCTCTTCTTTTCCAACTGGGTATCTTAACCCATGCTGTTTAGGCAGCCCTCACAGAATAGTGAGAGTGGTCAGTTTGGCCTTCTCCACAGTTCTCCTGTGCTTTTTAGGCACTCAGCTTGGATTCAAAACCCGAAGTCCTTTTTTTTTTTTTTTTTTTTTTTTTAATTTTAACATCTATTTATTCCTGAGGGAGAGCAAGAGCGAGAGCACACAAGAACAAGTGTGAGCAGGGGAAGGGCAGAGAGACAGAGACACAGAATACGAAGGAAGCTCCAGGTTCAGCTCACAGCACAGATTCTGATGCTGGTCTCGAGCTCACAAACCACGAGATCAATGACCTGAGCTGAAGTCAGACACTTAACCGACTGAGCCCTCCAGGTGCCCCCAAAACCTGAAGTCTTAAAGGACCCAGCTCTGTGTGGCTATCTCCCCTCTTCCAGAGTCACTCAGCCCTGCTGATAAAAGGCCTTTGGCGGACACCTGCAGGATTTTTTTTTTTTTTTTTTTTTTTTGTCCTTGGCAAGGCAATAAACCCTCTTCCCATATTATTCCTGGAAGAAGGACTGTTCTCTCCTAGTGCACCCCCGAGATCACTACACTGTGCTATGCACTCCAGGGCCAGCTCCTTCCTCCCCAGGAGGGTGCCCCAAGGCTCCTGGCTTTGCCTTGAAAGTTGGGCACTTTCAGAACCTCCAAGTTACAGCTCTTAAGGCTGTTTGCAAAAAAAAGAAACGTACTCTCGATATTTTTCGTTCCCTTTCTATGGTCCATAGAAGTTTTCCTCTTGTGCTAATTCAATGCTGCCCTTTCACAACCCCTCTCTCTTTCTTTCCCTTTTGTCTCTCCACAGAAAGGGTTCCCTCCCCCCCATGTCTATGTTGTTTTATCTCCCCCAGTTCACATACACACACCACGATCCTGCCAGCTGTCTCCCTCCAGCTGTGGAGATCTTTCTCTCACTCCACAAATTGATTTCCTGTTATCTGTAATGCAAGTAATCTGACCTCAGTACAGCTGTGTTTGAGGGATGAGGAAAATCCGGGTCCCCCTGCTTCTCCACCATCTTAACTCCCTCTCCATAAGAGACTCCTAAAGATAGAGAACAAACTGAAGGTTGATGGAGGGAGGTGGGTGGGGGATGGACTAAATGGGAGATGGGTATTAGGGGCACGTGTTTTGAAGATCACTGGGTCTTATGATGATCACTGGATCTTATATGTAACTGATGAATCAGTAAATTCCCCTGAAAAATATATCATACTATATGTTAACTAACTAGAATTTAAATAAAAATTCAGAAAAAAAGATTCTCTCATATGTACAATTTAAGAAACAAAACAAACTAGCAAAGGCATGAGAAACAAGAGAGGCAAATGAAGAAAGAGAGTCTTAATTATAGATAACAAACTGATGGTTACCACAGGAGAGATGGGTGGGGGGATGAGTTAAATAGGTGATAGGGATTAAGGTGTGCACTTAAGATGAGCACTGGGTGTTGTATGGAAGTGTTGAATCACTATATTGTACACCCGAAACTAATATTACACTGGTATGTTAACTGGAATTTAAATAAAAACTTTAAAAAATGGGAACACACATAAAACAAGGTTATATGTTGATAGGTTGATGAAAATGATATGAGTAGAGCCGTGCAGCCAATCCTGTATTTCCCCTTAGAGCAGTGGCTCTGTACTTGCTAAATCAGTGTTTGAAGTCATTTCATGATACATAATGATTGTGAATAATGTGAATCTATTCTGTATCCTTTGGAAGTTAATGTTCTTTTTGAAAATTCACAGTCTGATTTTAGGACTTTTGTAAATCTGAATTTTCATAATGTCTCTTTTAAGGCTATTTCAGTCTTTGATATTCTGAGGTTTACTAAATTGTATCTAACTGTGGATTACTTTGTACATTATATCTGTCTTGGGACTCCCCTTTGTCCTTTATGAATCTAAAAAAATTTATTCCTCTCATGAGTTATGGGAGACTCTCAGGCATTATTTCTTTGAATATTACCTTTTCCACATTTCCTTTATTATATGGAAACTGTGGGATTTCAGATATTAGAACTGTTTATTCTGTTTTCTTGATTTCTAAGCCTCTCTTCCATATTACCATTATTTTTTCACTCTAAATTCAGATCTATATTTAGTTCGCTAATTTTCTCACCTCTATCTATTTTTTTTTATCTAGTTTTCTCTATCCCCAGCTGTGGTCAAGACCCATAACGACAGTTGCCTTGTCATTTCCTCTTCTTTTAGCTGGTTTATAAAACTTTTCTTTCAAAAAAAAAGAAAAACCTTTTCTTTCCCACCCTTATGCTAATATTGTAGCCTTCAGGTGTTCTAGCTTTAGTCAGAAAGTTCAGTTTAAGCACCTCATCTTGTGTGGGCTCAATAGGGGGCTTTGGCTTCACTGTTTACCTACTATTGATAGTTTCTTCTTTCACTTTCCTTCTTTCCCCTGAGGATTTTCCTTCTTTTTTTTTTTTTTTTTTTTTTTTTTTTTTTTTTTTTTTTGCCAGATAAACTCTGTATTCAAAAGGACATTTGTAGTTCATCCAGTATTTCAAGGTGTTTTCCTAAATCTATGGGCTTCCATATTTAGGAAGGGGTTCATGTTTTCTTTAGGATGAAGGAGGAAAAACGCTTTGTGGCATTAAATTTGTCTTTTTATGGATCCTCTATATTTTTGATCAATATTTTATAACATGATCAGTCTTAACTATTGATATTAAATAAGGTTTGGCTATTATAGGCATAGTCCATCTTCATTTTTGCAGTTTATAATAAATTTCACATTTAAAGAAAGCTGAAATCATTCTCTAAAAACAACAAAGAATATATTAATGAAGTGAAATCATCTAAAATAATTGTCTTCCTAAATTAGCTTTTAACTGTAGTGATTTTTTTCTGCAGAGATAACAATTCTATATGGAAGATGATTTGGTGAATGAAAAATGCATTCTTTTTTCTTTATTTCCATCTATATCAGTGATTCAGATTCTCAGCAGAGTTTGTTTTTTTTTCCACTCCCGGGTGACACTTGACAATGGCTGGAGACATTTTTGGATGTTGCATTTGGGTGCTAGTGTCATATAGTGGGCAAAGCCCAGGGATGCTGATAAACTTCCTAGAATTCACAGGATGGCCACGATAACAAAATATCAGTGATATTATCTGATCTAAAATATCAACTGTGCTTCGGTTAAGAAACCCTATTTACAAAAGGAACTATAACTTTCTCAGTCAGCTAGCTGAAATTAATCTTACTTATAAATGTAAAGTATACTTTACATTAAAATTACCCACAAATTCATACACATGCACTTATTTTCTTAATTCCAGATATATCTACTAATGAAAAATACTCAGGGTAGCCACCTCATCCCTATCATTTACCATAAAGAAGGTATAAAATTAAAACCATGAAAACACTGAGAGATGAATAAGGTTGCTTACTTGATGTTTTAGCTTTGGTAAATAAAAGAATCAACTAATTCTTATTTACTGACAGTGGTTTAATCAATCTAAATAATCAACCCTTTAAACTATATGGTGTGTGTGTACCTTAAAAAAAGTCTCCATCTTTTTTGTAGATGACCTGAAGAAATACAGAATCAAGGTTAAGAAGTGTATTTTACCTTTTTCTAAAGAACAGAAAAAAACATAGAATCTTTCTAAGTAGGAATTTAATCTACACAAACCAGTTGTTTTGAAATAATCCACATTGATTTGTCACATTAATGAACATATAATTCATATTTGGGATTTTTGGGGTGTGTGTCATGAAAATAAAAGATTTATAGTATTGCTCATTGGGATCTTGTTGAATAGAGTAACTTTCTTCCTATCGTATTTTTCTTCTTTTTTAATTTAGAATTTTTAATCTTAAAATACTTTTAGGCTTAAAGGAAAATTTCAAAAAAATTTGTTACTGTATACCTGTTACCAAGCTTCTTCTAATGTTAACATCTTATATAACCATAGTATAATTATCAAAAAGAGGGGGGAAATTACTATAATATTATTAACTAAATTATAGATCTTACTTGGATTTCACCAATATTTCCACCAATACTCTTTTCTTCTGTTTCAGGATCCAATCCAGGATTTCATATTATATTTAGTTAGCATGTCTCCTTAGTCTACTCTATGACATTTCCTCAGCATTTTATGAACTTGACATTCCAAGAGTACACTGGTCAGTTATATCATGAAATGTCTCTCAGTTCAGACTTACCTGATGTTTTCTCTTGAGTAGATTGAGCTTATATATTGGCAACAACATAATAACACCACCACAGAAGTGATGGTGTACCTTCCTCAGTTTATCATCTCAGAAGATAAATAATGTTGAAATGTCTTATTGCTGGTGATGTTATTCTTCGAAAGGTGGTGTCTGACAAGTTTCTCTACCACAAAGTTACTATTATATCTTTCTTGCCATTTCATTAAGTTTTTTTTTATAGTTTATTATCAAGTTGGTTTCCATATAACACCCAGTGTTCTTCCCCACAAGTGTCCCCCTCCATGACTATCACCACCCTTCCCCTTTCCCCCTCCCTCTTCAGCCCTCAGTTTGTTTTCAGTATTCAAGAGTCTCTTATGATTTGCCTCCATCCCTCTCCCTAATTCTCCCCCCCCTTCCTGTGGTCCCTTATCAAGTTTCTCCTGTTAGACCTATGAGTGAAAACATATGGTATCTGTCCTCCACCTGACTTATTTTGCTTAGCATGACACCCTCAAGGTCCATCCACTTTTCTACGAATGGCCAGATTTCATTCTTTCTCATTGCCATGTAGTATTCCATTGTATGTATAAACCACATCTCTTGATCCATTCATCAGTTGATGGACATTTAGGCTCTTTCCATGATTTGGCTATTGTTGAAAGTGCTGCTATGAACATTGGGGTACATGTGCCCCTATTCATCAGCACTTCTGTATTCCGTGGGTAAATCCCTAGCAGTGCTATTGCTGGGTCATAGGGGAGTTCTACTGATAGTTTTTTTAGGAACCTCCACACTGTTTTCCAGAGTGGCTGT
>CM053579.1:51635765-51678489 GCA_028646485.1 Cryptoprocta ferox
ATAAACTATAAAGTTAAAAAAAAAATCATTATCTTTCACTAAAAAAAAAAAAAAGACATTTACATCCATGGTTATACAGAATGTTGTCTTGAGTGTGTATGTGGACTTGAAGGCCACTTTGAATAAGATTGATTTATGAGATTAGGGATATTGGCTAGGATGTCTTCCACATTTATAAGGGAGTGTGTGGTTGAAAAAATAGTATTATTCTTCTTTTCCATCATCCATTCCTTCTTATTATAGTCACATATACTGATTATTGGTTTTCCCCTGGGGAAGCATCTTTGTGAGTCCAGTAGGGTAGACATCTCCCTGAAGCAGGTAGGGTTGTCACACAACCCAGATCTGCCCAATCAGAATCACTGTCCCCTAAACCATAGATTTTTGGTTTAGGAATTGGTTAAGTTGGTCTAAGACTTAACTCCACAATGTCTTCTGGGACTATTGGAAAGAGACCAATCATTTCCATTGAACTTACAGCTGGTTAGGTATAGGAATAGAACGGCTAAAAGCTATCCCCTACCACCACTCAGACACCCATACACAGAAAAAAAAAATAGAGACCAACTCCTTGTGACATTTTTGAACTCCTTAATCTTCCTAGAGTTTTAAGTTATAAATAAACTCCATTTGTTACTAAAACTAGTTTTAGTTGGATTCCTAGCAATTGCGTATAGAAAATTTTGACTCATCCATAAGTGATCATTGTCATCAGGGTCTCATAGTAGGGGAGATAAGTGATTTCATAAATATTAAAACATAAAGTACAAAATGTTCAGCTCCAATGATATAAAAATGCCATGATTTTAGAGAAGAGATGGATAAATTGCAATAAAAATATAGAACTACCATTTATTGTGTATTGATACCAAGCATTATCTCATTTAACCCCCATATGAGCCTGATCAAACAGGTATTTATTTCTACTTAATTACAGATACTGAACCTCAGAGAGATTAGGTAACTCTTCCAAGATTAAGCAGCTAGAAAATGGAAGATGCAAAGGTATAAACTCTCTGCCTCACTTCAGTGTTTTTACCTCTTTATTATATTGCTGGTGTGACTTTGAGGAATCTGAGACTCTGAGAGGGCTTTATGAAGAACACGAACTTTGGAGGATGGGTGCTAGAAGAATGGGAGGACAATTCAGGTAGCAACAAGGGCAAGAGCAAAGGGATGGATCACATTTTGGGATGACAGGGCTGTTCAAGGGGAGAAGTAGGAAATGAATGACAAGTTGGCTTGGTGATTTTAAGATCAAGCTTCTTGAATTGCCTAATGGCATCTACTCTAGACTCTCCGTAGCTGATGAATTTTCTGTTCATCTATTTTATCTGTTATATTCTCTCCCCAGCAGCTTTGCTCTTTATCCTGGTTTTGTTTTGATTGTCATCCGGTCGGTGGCATAGGAAAGCCTGAGTGTGAGGTGGAGACCACAACATTGATTGGTGAAGGCGCTATCACAGAAAACAGATGACACCTTTTACTAACTTCTTTACATGTTTCATACTCTTACGTTTACTTGGCATCCTCTAATATATTTCCATCATATTTATTTTTTTATTCATTTATTTTTATTTTTTTCTTTTATAGTTTATTGTCAAGTTGGTTTCCATATAACACCCAGGGCTCATCCCACCCAACAAGTGCCCTCCTCCATGCCCGTCACCCCCTTCCCCTCTCTCCCACCCCCATTAGCCCTCAGTTTGTTCTCAGTATTCAAGAGTCTCTCATGGTTTGCCTCCCTTCCCCCAACTATTTTTCCCCCTCGCCTCCCCCATGGTCCTCTGATAAGTTTCTCCTGTTCCACTTATAAGTGAAAACATATGGTACCTGTCCTTCTCTGCCTGACTTATTTCGCTTAGCATGACACCATAATTCTAACAGCTGTCACATAAACATTTACTTTAAAGAGCTCAGTTCCAGGGCACCTGGGTGGCTCAGTCGGATGACAGTCCAACTTCATCTTGGGTCATGATCTCACGGCTCGGCTCATGAGTTCAAGCACCACGTCAGGCTCTGTGCTGACAGCTCAGAGCCTGGAGCCTGCTTCAGATTCTGTGTCTCCCTCTCTCTCTGCCCCTCCCCTGCTCGTGCTCTGTCTCTCTCTATCTCTCAAAATAAATCAACATTAAAAACAAGCGTTCAGTTCCAAAAGCATCTATTATTTGATTAAGAAGCACTCACACAGTTTTTTCTATACCAGGCACTGATCCATGGTATAGAAATAAATATTAATAATAAATATTATTTTTTAATTATTGTAATGACCTTAAGAGATAAGAATTTGCAATTGTTCTCATTTTGTAGACAAGGAAACTGGGACACAAAGATATTAACTAATTTTTTCAACATTAAACAGTAAAATGTGGAGCTGGAATTTGTACACAGGCAATCTTGGCTTCACAATCTATTGCAGAAGGTACTAGAGATGACTACTCCCATAAGGACACATGCATCCAGGCTATGATTTTATTTCCCCTCTTTGGTTTACAGGTATCCCCAGAGATCTTTCAGAGACTCTCCCAACATGAAAAATGCCTAAAGATGTAGGCTTGCTTGGCAGTCCCCTTGTCACAACCCCACCAAGACTAGTCTTTGGGGCAGAATCCAGAGTATTGACCCTTAGAGACTGGACCGTTTTAGAAGGCATGGTTGGTGTCTAGATAATCACCGCACTCGTTTTCCTTTCTACTCAGTTACATTTATAGGATATCTGAGTCAGTGATTAACATCAGCCCCTGATGGCACGTCAGTGCATTGTGCAAAAACATTGGGCGTTTACTGGCATTATTTGAGCTCCTATCTTAGCTAACATCAAAATTTAAATTATACATATCTTTCACACTCGATAAAGAAAAGGGAGTGATTGAAAAAGCAAAAGTGTACTTTGGAGTTCAAGTATTTAGTATTTGTTGTTAATCCAAAAAGGAATCTGTATTCTTCACTTATTTTCATGTGCTCTTAAATTGCTATGTTTCAGTGAATTCTTAATACCAATCTGGTTAACTTTAAAATTGACTTTCTAAATTTTTAAATTAAAAAAATATTTTGAATAGTTCAAGTCTCACATTGGATGTGAGACTTGAACTCACAGCCCTGAGATTAAGAGTTGCATGCTCTACTGACTGAGCAAGCCAAGTGCCGCAAAAATTTAAAACTGATTCTCAAGGGGCACCTGGGTGGCTTACTTGGTTAAGTGTCCAATTCTTGATTTTGGTTCAAGTCATGATCTCACAGTTCATGGGATCGAGCCCCACATTGGACTCTGCACTGACAGTGTGGAGCCTACTTTGGATTCTCTCTCTCTCTCTCTCTCTCTCTCTCTCTCTTGCTCACTCTCTCTCGCTCTCTCTCTCTCTCTCTCTCTCTCTCCCTTTCTCAAAATAAGTAAATAAACATTAAAAAATAGATTTTCCAAGTTTAGAACATTAACCTCAAATGGCAATTTCAGAGTTATGTGATTGGTTAACTACAATTAAAAGTAACTGGACCACTTTCCTACACCATACACAAAAATAAATTCAAAATGGATTAAAGACCTAAGTGTGAGACAGGAAATCACCAAAATCCTAGAGAAGAACACAGGCAGCAACCGCTTTGACTTTGGCCAGAGCAACTTCTTACTATACACGTCACTGAAGACAAGGGAAACAAAAGCAGATATGAACTATTGGAACTTCGTCAAAATAAAAAGCTTCTTCACAATAAAGGAAACAATCATCAAAGCTAAAAGGCAGACTCTGGAATTGGAGAAGAGATTTTCAAATGAAAGATCTGATAAAGAGTTAGTACCCAAAATCGATAAAGAACTTATAAAACTCCACACCTAAAGTCAAACATCCCAGTTAAGAAATGGGCAGAAGACGTGAATAGACACTTTTCCAAAGAAGACATCCAAATGGCTACCAGACAAATGAAAACATACTCAACATCACTCATCATCAGGGAAATACAAATCAAAACTATGATGAGATACCACCTCACACCTGTCAGAATGGCTAAAATTAACAACACAGGAAACAACAGGTTTTGGCAAGGATGTGGGGAAAGGGGAACCCTCTTGCACTGTTGGTCGGAATGCAAACTGGTGCAGCCACTCTGGAGAACAGTATGGAGGTTCCTCAAAAAAAAAATTGGACTACCTGATGATCCATCAGTTGCACTATTAGGTATTTACCCAAAGGATACAAAAATACAGATTCGAAGGAGTCCATGCACCCCAATGTTTATAGCAGGATTATCAAAAATAGCCAAACAATGGAGAGAGCCCAAATGTCCATCGAGTGATAAATGAATAAAGAAGGTGTCGATGTCATGTATATGAGTGTGTATATACATATACATCATGAAATATTACTCAACCATCAAAAAAAAGAAATCTTGCCATCTGCAACGACATGGAAAGAGCTAGAATGTATTATTTATTTTGTAATGTTTATTTATTTTAGAGAGGGGGAAGGGGCAGAGAGAGAGGGAGACACAGGATCTGAAGCAGGCTCCAGGCTCTGAGCTGTCAGCACAGATCCCAACGTGGGGCTCGAACTCACAAGCCGTGTGATCATGACCTGAGCCAAAGTTGGACGCTTAATGGGCTGAGCCACCCAGGTGCCCCTAGAATGTATTATGCTAAGTGAAATGAGTCAGTCAGAGAAAGACAAATATAAGATTTCAATCATATGTGGAATTTAAGAGACAAAACAGGTGAACATATGGGAAGGGGGAAAAAGAGAAGAAAGGGAAACAAACCACAAGATACTTAACAATAGAGAACAAACTGAGGGTTGATGGAGGGAGGTGGATAGGAGATGGGCTAGATGAGTGATGGGTGTTAAGAAGGGCACTTGTGCTGAGCACTGGGTGTTGTATATAAGTGACGATCACTGAATTCTACTTCTGAAACCAATATTGCACTGTATATTAACTAACATAAATTAAAAAATAAAAATAAAGTAAACTTTTAAATAAAAACAAAAATAAATAACATTGAGTTCTCAACAATAATGGTTTTATCGATACCTTTGCTTTATTAGCAGTAGTCACTTTTGTTTGCCACAGAATCTCACTCCAGCTTATGGGGAAGATGAAGGAAAATATATGAAAGGGGAAAGAGAAACAACTGTCCATGGCATCATACTATAGGAAGCATTTTATTTTTCTTCATTCAGTAATGCATTCATTTATAACAAGTGTTCTAAATTTTAATTCCAGTTTAGTTAACATACAATGTTATAGCAATTTCAGGTATACAATATAGTGATTAAACAATTGTATGCCTTACTCAGTGCTCTTCATAATAAGTATACTCTTCAATGCCCATCGGCTATTTTACACATTCCCGACCACTTCCCCTCTAGTAACCATCAGTTTGCTCCCTATAGTTAAGAGTCTCTTTCTTGGTTTGTCTCTATAATTTTTCCCTTTCCTCATTTGTTTCTTTCTTAAATTCCACATAGGAGTGAAATTATATGGTATTTGTATTACTCTAATTTATTCACTTACCATTATATTCTCTAGCTCCATCCTTGTCATTGCAAATGGCAAGAATTCATTCTCAATTATTCCGTGTGTGTGTGTGTGTGTGTGTGTGTGTGTGAGTGTACACTCACACAAACACCATATCTTCTTTGCCCATTCACCAATGAACACTTAGGCAGCTCTCATAATTTGGCTATTGTAAATAACTGCAATAAATATAGAGGTGCATGTATCCCTTTGAATTAGTGGTTTTTTGTTTGTTTGTTTGTTTGTTTTTGGTGATATTTTGTTTTTGATATCTTGGGGATAGAAACCCAGTAGTGCGATTATTGGATTGTAAAATAGTTCTATTTTTAACTTTTAGAGGAACTTTCATACTGTTCTCCACAGTGGCTGCACCAGTTTGCATTCCCACCAACAGTGCACGAGGGTTCCTTTTTCTTCACATCCTCACCAATGCTAGTTGTTACCTCCGTTTTATTTTCACCTACTCTGACAGGTGTAAGGTGATACGTCATTTTAGTTTGGGTTGGAATTTCCCTGATGATGAGTGATGTTGTTGAGCATCTTTTCATATGTCTGTTGGTCATCTGTAGGTCTTCTTTGGAGAAATGTTTATTCATGCCTTATGCCCATTTTTTAAAATGTTTTTCTTTAGTTGAGAGAGAGAGAGAGAGAGAGAGAGAGAATGGGCGGGGAAAGGACAGAGAGAGGGAGACAGAGGATCCCAAGCAGGCTCTGCACTGTCAGGGCAAAGCCCGATGCAGGGCTTGAATTCATGAACCACGAGACCATGACCTGAGCTGAAGTCGACCGCTTAACTGACTGAGCCACCCAGGCACCCCTGCCATTTTTAATTGGATTATTTATTTTTGGGAGGTATTGAGTTATGTTAGTTCTTTATTTTGGAGACTAACCGTTTATTGGTTATATCATTCATAAATATCTTCTCCTATACAGTGATATATCATCGATAAATATCTTCTCCTAAACAGTAGGTTGCCTTTGATCTTTGTTGGTTGTTTCCTTTGCTGTGCAGAAGCTTCTTATTTTAATTTAGTTCCAATAGTTTATTTTTTTTATATTTAACAAAAGGTTTATTCCTTTTGTTAAATATATAATAGTTTTATATATTTTTAGTTTATATTAGAATAGTTTATTTATTAGTTAATATCTAATATATCTAAACTATATTAGAATTAGTTTATTTTAGAATAGTTTTCCATTTACAGAAAATTTGTTAAGATAGTACCATATGCCCCACATACCCCATATGCTTCAAACCCATATTTTTCTATTATTAATCTTACATTACTATGATATATTTGTCACAATTAATAAAGAAATAATGAAACGTAATGATCAAAAATAGTTGATAATTTATCCGGATTTCCTTACTTTATACCTAATGTTCTTTGTCTGTTCCAGAATCCCATCAAGGGAACATTACATTTAGTCCTCATAGATCATCAGGTTCCTCTTACTGTATCAGTTTCTTAGACTTACCTTGTATTCAATGACCTTGAAATTTTTATTTTATATTATTCCGTTTCAAAATTTTATTTAAATTCTAATTGGTTAACCTATAGTGTAATATTGGTTTCAGGAGTAGAATTTAGTGATTCGTCACTTACATATAACACTCAGTGCTCAACACAGCAAGAGCCCTCCTTAATAATACCCATCATCTATTTAGCCCATCCCTCGTCCACCTCCTCTTCATCAACCCTGTTTGTTCTCTATAGTTAAGAGTCTTATGGTGTGTCTCACTCTCTCTATTTTTCCTTTCCTCTATGTTCACCTGTTTTGTTTATTAAATTCCACATATGAGTGAAATCATATGGTATTTGTCTTTCTCTGACTGACTTATTTCGCTTAGCATAATACATTCTAGCTCCATCCCTGTCATTGCAAAGGGCAAGATTTCGTTCTTTTTGCTGGCTGAGTAATATTCCATTGTGTATGGGCACACATACACACACACACACACACACACACACACACACACACCACACACACACATATATGACATTTTTAACCACTCACCAGTCAATGGATATTTGGGCTCTTTCCATAATTTGGCTATTGTTGACAATGCTGCTATAAACATCTGAGTGCATGTGCCCCTTCAAAGAAGTGTGTTTGTATCATTTGGGTAAATACCTAGTAGTGCAGTTGCTGGGTCATAGGGTACTTCTAACTTAGCTTTTTGAGGAACGTCCATACTATTTTCCAGCATGGCTGTACCAGTTTACATTCCCACCAGCAGTGCAAGAGGGTTCCCCTTTCTCCACATCTTCACCAACATCTGTTGCTTCCTGTGTTGTTAATTTTAACCATTCTAACAGGTGTGAGGTGGTATCTCATTGTGGTTTTGATTTGTATTTCTCTGATGATGAGTGATGTTGAGCACCTTTTCATGTGTCTTTTGTCCATCTGGATGTATTCTTTAGAAAAATATCTGTTTATGTCTTCTGCCCATTCTTAACTGAGTTGTTTTTTTTTGGGGGGGGGGGCTGTTGAGTCTTATAAGCTCTTTATAGATTTCGGATACTAACCCTTTATCAGATATAACATTTACAAATGTCTTCTCCCATTCTGTAGTCTGTCTTTTAGTCTTGTTTATTGTTTCCTTTGCTGTGCAGAAGCTTTTTATTATGATGTAGTCCCAATACTTTATTTTTTCTTTTATTTCCCTTGCCTCAGAACTCATATCTACAAAAATGTTGCTATGGCTGAGGACAGAAGCATAATTTCCTATACTCTCTTCTAGTATTTTTATGGTTCCAAGACTGACATTTAGGTATTTACTCCATTTTCATTTTGTTTTTCTGTATGGTGAAGGAAAGTAGTCCGGTTTCTTTCTTTTTTTTTCTTTCTTTCTTTCTTTCTTTTCTTTTTTTTTTTTTTTGTATGTAGCTCTCCAGTTTTCCCAACACCATTTGTTGACGACACTTTTTCCTATTGTGTGTCGACCCCTCCTTTTCCAAAGACTAATTGTCCATATAATCTTGGGTACATTTCTGGGTTTTTTATCCTGCACCATTTACCTATGTGTCTATTTTTGTGCCAGTACTATACTGTCTTGATTATTATAGCTTTGTAATATAATTTGAAGTCTGGAATTGTGATACCTCCAGTTTCGTTTCTCTTTTTCAAGATATCTTTGGATATTCAGGGTCTTTTGTGGTCCCATACACATTTTAGGATTGCTTGCTCTAGTTCCATGAAAAATGCTGTAGGTATTTTGATAGGCATTGCATTAAACCTGTAGATTTCTTTGGGTAGTACAGATATCTTAACAATATTTGTTCTTCCAACCCATGAGTACACAACGTGTTTCCATTTCTTTATGTTGTCTACAATTTCTTTCATCAAAGTTTTATAATATTCACAGTGCATGTCTTTCACCATTTTGGTTAAGTTTATTCCTAGATATTTTGTAAATTTTGGTACAATTATAAATGGGGTTATTTTCTTGATTTCTCTTTCTGTTGCTTAATATACAGAAGTGCAACTGATGTTTGTACATTGATTTTGTATCCTGTGGCTTTACTGAATTCATTTTTTAGCTCTGGTAGTTTTTTTGGTGGAGTCTTTCGGGTTTTCTGTAAATAGTATCATGTCATATGCAAATAGTGAAAGTTTTACTTCCTCCTTACTGGTTTGGATGCCTTTTCCTTTTGTTTTCTGATTGCTGTGGCTAAGATTTCCAGTACTATGTTGAATAAAAGTGGGGAGAATGGACATTCTTGTCTTGTTCCCGACCTTAGAGGGGAACTTCTCTGTTTTTCTCCATTGAGTATGATGTTTGCTGTGGGATTTTTCATATATGGCCATTATTATGTTGAGGTATGTTGCCTCTATACTTACTTTGTTGAGGGTTTTTATCATGAATGGATGTTGTTCTTTGTCAAACGATTTTTCTGCATCTATTGAATTGATCATAAGCTTTTTATCCTTTGTCTTATTGATGTGATGTATCATGTTGATGGCTTGTGAATATGGAACCACCCTTGCATCCCAGGAACAAATCCCCCATGATCATGGTGTATGGTTTATTCAATGTATGGTTCCATTCCATTTGCTAGTATTTTGTTGAGGATTTTCCCTCTATGTTCATCAGAGATATTGGCCTGTAGTTCTCTTTTTTTGTGACGTCTTTATCTGGTTTTGGTATCAGGGTGATGATGGCCTCCTAGAATAAATTGAGAAGTTATCCTACCTCTTCTATTTTTTAGAATAGATTGAGAAGAATAGGTATTAACCTGTCTTTAAGTATTTGGTAGAATTCACCTGTGAAGCTGTCTGATCCTGGACTTCCGTTTGTTGGTAATTTTTTTGATTACCTATTCAATTTCATTGCTGATAATTGGTCTGTTCAAATTTTCTATTACTCCCTGCTTCAGTGTTGGTAGGTTATATGTTTATAGGAATTTATCCATTCCTTCTAGGTTGGCCATTTTGTTTGCATATAGTTTTTCATAATACTCTCTTATAATTGTTTGTATTTCTTTGTTGGTTGTGGTAACTTCTCCTCCCTCATTTGTGTGTGTTTCTTTTTAATTTGTATCCTTCCTCTTTTCTTTTTGAGAAGTCTGTCCAGAGGTCTATCAATGTTACTGACTTTTTCAAAGAACCAGCTCCTGGTTTCATCAACCTGTTCTATTTTTTTTGTTTGTTTCTATATTATTTATATCTGCTCTGATCTTTATTATTTCCTTCATTCTTCCCATTTTAGGCCATGTTTCTTCTTCTTTTTCTAGCTTCTTTAGGTGTCAGGTTAGGTTGTTTATTTGAGATTTTTCTTGCATCCTAAGGTAGGCCTGTATTGCTATATAATTTCCTATTATGACTGTTTTAGCTCTATCCCAAAGGTTTCGGACCATTGTCTTTTCAGTTTAGTTTGTTTCCATGTACTTTTTTATTTCTTCTTTTATTTCCTGGTTGACCCATTCATTGTTTAGTAGCATGTTATTTAACTTCCATGTATTTTTGGTTTTTCCAGATTTGTTCTTGTGGTTCATTCCCAGTTTCAAAGCATTGTGATCAGAAAAGATGCAAAGTATGACTTTGATCTTCTTGAATTTGTTAACAGTTGTTTTGATGACTAATATGTGATCTATTCTGGAGAATGTTTCACGTGTACTTGAAAAGAATGTGTATGCTGCTGTTTTAGGAGGGAATATTCTGAATATATCTGTTAAATCCATCTGCTCCAGTGTGCCATTCAAAGCCACTGTTTCCTTATTGATTATTTGGATGAACTGTCTACTGATGTAAGTGGGGTGTTAACATCCCTTACTATTATGTTATTACTATTGATGGCTACTTTTAGGTTTGTCATTAATTGTTTTATGTATTTCAGTGCTTCCATTTTGGGTACATAAATAATTACAATTGTTATATCTTGTTGGATTGACCCCTTTAGTGTTAGTGTCCTTCGTTTTCTCTTCTTAAACTCTTTCTTTTAAAGTATATATTTTTTTCTGTTATAAGTATTGCTATCCCAGCTTTCCTTTGACATCCATTTACAGGATACGTTTTTCTCCATCCACTCACTTTCAATCTGCAGGTGACTTAAGGTCTAAAATCAGTGTCTTGTAGGAAGCATATAGATGGGACTTGACTTTTAATCCACTCTTTTACCATATGTCTTTTGATTGAAGCACTTACTCCATATAATTCAGTCATTGTTGATAGAGATATATTTATTGCCACTTTATTACTAGTTTGTTGTTTTTATAGTTTTTCTCTGATCATTTCTTCTCTTGCCCTCTTTCATGGTTTGTTGCCTTTCTTTAGTGATATACTTGGATTCCTTTGTCTTTTTCTTTGCATGTTTGTGACTGGTTTTTGATTTGTGTTTACTATTAGATTTGTATATAACATCTTCTGCATATAACAGTCTATATTAAGTTGATGGTCGCTTGAGTTTGAACCCATTCTTTACCCCTCCACCTTACCACTCACGTTTTATGTATATCGTGTCATATTTTCCATCCTCTTATTTTATGAGTCCCTTGACTTATTATTACAGAAATGCTTATTTTTTACTTCTTTTGTATTTTTTATTTTTCATCTCTTTAATATTTCTTTCAGGGCTGGTTTAGTGGTCATGAACTCCTTCAGGTTTTGTTTGTTGGAGAAACTTTATATCCCCTTCTATTCTGAATGACAGCCTTGCTGGATAGAGTTTTCTTGCTGGCAGATTTTTCCCATGCAACACTTTGAATCTATCATGCCCCTCTCTATCATGGCTGCAAAGTTTCTGCTGAAATATGCACCAATAGCCTTATGGGGTTTCTCTTGTATGTAACTGTCTTCTTTTTTCCTGCTGGTTTAACATTTTTTTTTCATCACCACCTTTCACCACGTTAACTACTATGTGTCTTGGTCGGGACCACCTTAGGTTGATTTTGTTGGGGGCCCTCTGTGCCTCCTGTATCTGGATATTTGTTTCCTTCCCCAGATTTGGGAAGTTTTCTGCTATTATTTCTTCACATAAATTTTCTGCCCCCTTCTCTCTTCTTCTTATGGGATCCCTATAATATGAATGTTATTATGCTTGATGGAGTCACTGAGTTTCCTAAGACTATTCTCAATTTGCATAATTCTTCCTTCATTTGCTTAGCTTGGTTATTTTCCATTGCTCTGTCTTCGAGGTCATCAGTTCGTTCCTCTTCTTCATCTATCCTGCTATTTATTCATCAAGTATATTTTCAATTTCATTTATTGTGTTCTTCATCTCGGATTGGTTCTTTTTTACCTCCTTGTTAAGGGTCTCACTGAGTATCTCAGTGAGTATCTTTATAGTCATTATTTTAAATTATCTATGAGGCATATTACTTACAACCATTTCACTTAGGTCCCTTGCTGTGGTTTGGTCCTGTTCTTTCATTTGGGACATATTTCTGCGTCCTCATTTTGTCTAACTCTCTGTGTCTGTTTCTGCATGTTAGGGAAGTCAGCTACATCTCTTGCTCTTGATAGTAATGGCCTTATGAAGAAGAGATACTGTAGTGCCCTGCAGTGCAGCGCCCCCTGTTCCCCTGGGCCTGGTGCTTCAGGGAGTGTCTCCTATGTGTGTTACATGTGCTCTGCTTTTGAGTCCTGGCCTCTGTTTCCCTCAGTCCAGTCATCTGCAGAGGCTCTCTTTGCCTGTTGTGGGCCGTGTTGTGTACCCCAAAGTGGTGGAGTGTGTTTTAACATGTGTGCACTGACTGGTCTGCTTGCAGAATGAGACCTCCCAGAACTGTGACTGAGGTCCCACAAAACATGTGGGTTGGGAGAGAAGGTGTGGTGAGGTTTGTGCTGGTCTGCTGAGAGAGGGGGCCTGCGGTTCTGGTACTGGGGCAAGGGTGACTGGGAAGAAAGATCCGCAGAAGCACAGGGAACAGTGACTGCTGTAAGCAAGTAGGTAGCAAGTGTAGCACTGTTCCCTTCTGGTCACTTTGTTTTTATGCTGGGGCCAGGGTATGAAAATGTTGCATTCCAGCTCCTTTGTTCCTGTGTAGTCACCCCGTTTCTTTGCCTCTCCAGATCATGATCTGGATGAGTAAATCACTCTCCCTCCCATCTGACCAGTTCTATGCTATATCTCTGGAGGCTGTTCATGGTGCTGTTTCTATAATGTCAGGGATTCCACTACCTAATGCCCTCTGTGCTCTCTCAGAGCTATGCTCAGCTGATTTTTTAAATTCCAGGCTTTACGTCTTGCTGCTTGTGAGAACTAATGAAATCTGGCCCCTTTTGCTTTCAAAATCAAATGTTATGGGGATTCACCTTCCTTTTTTTGGCTCCCACATGTTAAAATCTGTTTTTCACCCTTCTCCAAGCCACCAGCTGCCACTCCACTATGGACAACCATGTTCTCTTTCACTCCCAAATTGCATCTTCACCCTTTCTTCCTTCTTTGATGTGGCTTCTTCTCTATCTTTAGTTGTGTAAACTGTTCTGCCAGTCTTTGGGTCATTTTCTAGGTTATTTCTAGTGATGTGAGTTTTTTCTAGTTGTATCCATGGGACAAGGCAAGCTTAGGATTCTCCTACTCTACCATCTTCCCAGCTTCTTCCTTATTGTTAACATTTTTATTATTATTCCCTTATGACTTCGCCTTGGCCTCCAGTGAATGCTTTGATCTAGTCATTCCTTCCTGTAAGCCACCTTCCTGTCTGAAACCCTTCCAACAATCTTTCCCCATAGCTGTACAAGAACTCACCTGGAAAACAAAATGGAGGCATCTACGTCGTGGTAACAAAGAGTAGGGTATCCTTTTGTTTTGTTTTAATAAATAAAGCTACTATCACCCTACGTCTAATTTGTCACCCAGTGTTTTTCTAACATCTTTTTGCCTTTTCCTCTGTTAACATCTCTCCTTTGGATGTGCTTCTCTGAAGACAATTGAAGATATGAACTGAACTTGAAAACAGAATAGAGGTTCCTCAAAATATAAGACTAAAAATAGTAATAAATAGTAATTCCACTATTAGCTATTTACCCAAAGAACATTAAACAATAATTCAAACAATAGATGCATAACCACGTTTACTATAGCATTATTTGCAATAGCCAAGGCATTGAAGCAACCCCTGTCCATTCATAGATGAATGGATAAAGAAGACGTAGCATACACACACACACACACACACACACACACACACACTAGAATATTACTCAGTCATAAACGGGAAAGAGATCTTGCCATTTGTGACAAAATTCATGGACCTAGAGGGTATCATGCTAAGTGAAATAAGTCAGACAGAGACACAAATACTACATGATTTCATTTATATGTGGAATCTGCAAAACAAAACAAATAAGTGAACAAAAACAAACTCTTAAATACAAGGACAACCTGATGGGAGGTCATGGGGGATGGGGTAAATAGTTGATGGGAATTAAGAGGTGCAAAATTCCCATTATAAAGTAAATAAGTCATGGAGATAAAAAGTACAGCATTGGGAATATAGTTAATAATGTAATAACGTTGTATGATGACAAATGGTGACTACACTTAACATGGTAAGCACTGAGTAATGTGTAGAATTATTGAACCAATATGTTGTACACTTGTAACTAAAAAAATATTGTATGTTAATTAAACCTTAATTTTAATAGGAACTGAAAAAATAAAAATAAATAAAAAAGGATCTGGACTGGGAGTCAAATAATCTGGATTACATTTCTTGCTCTTCAACTAATGACTAAGAAAGAATATGCAACCATTGACACTCTATAATATGGAGAAATGTTTTTCCATCTTTATCTGTTTTGCAGTACAAAGAGAAAAATAAAACGAAAATGCCTTTCTACTGTAAAGATCTATACAAAGGATAATATTATAATATTACTTGCATATTTCCTTTTATAATGATTTATGGTTACTTTTAATAAATCACATGTAATTATTTAATAAATAATGTAAATAAGTTTAAAAATAATAATTTTTGTTTAAGAACTAACTCTATCTTGATGGAAGAAAAAAAGTTGGCTAGAAATTTTGTCATTTCTCCTTTACCAGTATCTGTGGGAAACCAGGACTGGTTACATAAGGCCTCACCCCATATACCTTGTACTCTGAGAATTTCAGGACATGATGTTCAGGAAAAGATTATCAATTGAAGTTATACACAATTTATCTACTCTCCTGAAGATAGACATTGTATATTCCATTTCCTCTCTCCTCAAACTTAGTTCTAATTTGAATGGTAAGTGAATATTAGATACTGTCCATTCATCTTTGTACCTGAAAACACATCATTTACCTTTTAAGCCCTAGAGTACACGTGAAAACTCATTCGAATGAAATTGGAAAGAACACCTGCACTGGAGAGAAATGTTTTTTAGGGTTTTGCTCTCTTTCATTACCCTACCAGACAATAGCTGCCAAAGTAGCAATAGAGGCAAGAACCACTGAATATAAAGAAACTTCAACATTTTTTCAAGTTATCCAGTCCTTAAAGGGGATAGTCCTGATAAGATTTGACATCATTTCTTCTCTCAAAGTTAAAAAGAAGAAATGCTCTCTCTCAACATTCAGGGGACTAATCTGGGCTCTACAAATTTATTAGATGTTTAGAAATATTTATATAACTTTCTCAAGTTCTTCATGAGAGGCCAAAAACTTAGAAGCAGTAGAGTACAGTGGTTAAGAGCATGAGCTTCAAAGCTATATGTATGGCTCTTGTTTCTACCATTTATGAGTGAGTGACCTTGGGCAATTTATTTAACTTCTCTGTGTCTCATTTTCCTTATCTGCAAAATGGATATGAAGACTAAATAATATTTTCCATGTAAAATGTTTAGAATAGTGCCTGAGATTTATCAAGTTAATGATAAGGATAATAATATATTTATAATATTATAAATATTATTTATATATTTATATAATATAAATATATTATATTTAAAATATATTTTATATATTATATATATTTATATAAAATATAAATATAAAATAATATAGAAATTATTATTATTATTATTATATCATCATTATGTCATCTAGCATAGCATGAATCAGGACTACTGTAGCTTTTATTTTTAAAAATTTTTGTTAACATTTCTTCATCACTCTCAAATTCAGACCACCAAAAATAATGCCCTTCTTATTAAATGTATTCAAACTACCTGTCTGATTGACTGACTCACTCTACCCACTTCTAAGAAGTCTAGTTGAATAATCCTAAACAACAAGTTGCCCATTTATCATGTGAACTTGGTCTCTCTCTCTCTCTCTCTCTCTCTCTCTCTTCCTCCCTCCTTCCCCTCTCCCTTTCTTTCTCCCTCTGAGTCCCAATCCATGGAAACTGTGAATATGTTACCTTACATGACAAAAAGGACTTTGTTATTGATATGATTAGGGGCACAAACCTTGAAGTGATTAAACTATTTTTGGTTTTCTGAATGGGTCTAATCTAATCACACCTATCCTTAAAAGTGGGAGAACCTTCCTGGACTGCGATCAGAAGGGAATGTGATTGAAAAATGGTCAAAGAGATACAATATTGCTGGCTTTGAATATGGGATAAAGGGCATGTAGTTGGTCTCTATAAACTTGAGAAGGCAAGGAAATTGAATCTCCCTCAGAGCCTCCAGAAAGGAGCGATAGTCTTTGATTTTGGCCTGGTAAGACCCATGTCCAATTTCTAATCTACAAAAATTTGCAGTTGCAATGAAAGGTTTTTTGGGCAAAAATTGCCCTTAACCTCTCTGAAACCTTGATCTTTCCATCTCTATCCAGGAATATAGATCTAATGTCTACCTCAAGATAATTAATTCCTATTACTAAAGAAAGAGGCAAGATTTTATCCTACCTTCTCCTTCCTTCCCTTACTTGTTTTTAGTCTTATAATTCCCAAACCATTACTAGACCATGTCAACTTTTGCATTTTCATGCACAATTCTTCCTTTGGAGACAGTCTCCACCTAGATCTCAAAAGGTCTGCTTGGCTAGAATATCCCTTTTGGTTGTGACTTTAGTAAATGCCTTCAGTAATATATTAGGAACCTGTCTGTTCCAACTTTGCTCTCCCTCTGGTAGAATTTTCAGCTTAACTAAAAAAGAGACACACAGGTAACAGAATAGTTATAAGATTTTTCAAGTCATATTTCTTTCTACACAGAGTCAAGAAGTAAGTGGAGCCTCTTTCAAACAAAGTTACTATCTTTTTTTACTAAAATCAGTTGTAAGGATTATGAAATAGGAAAATTATCTTCTTCAGTGTCTTTCTGGAAGCCAATAGAAATTTCTTCCCCACCAGTAGGGCTAGCTGCAAATTTAACTTGCTGAAATGATAGCTCAGAACTAAGCATATCATAGGTAGACTTTTGAACTGCAAGCAGAGCATCTATTGCCCTGCCTCTCCCAGTCCCTTCCCCTAAACACTTCTCTTCCTTTCACAATCCTCTCATTATCCCCTTATTTCTTCTTCTCTCTCATCTTTTTTCCTTTTTTTTTCCTTCTATTTTAGGAATGAAAGTCGCTTGCTTTTGTCTAAGTGAAAGCTTACAATCGCCATCTACTGGTTAGAGGTTCAAGTACAGGTTGTGGTTTTTATAAGCATTTGCATCCTTGATTATTACCCATATCTATGAGGTGATTATTTTCCTCTTTGGTAGCATGGTTCAGATTGTTTCCTGAAAAAGTTAACTGCTGTTTATCAAGTCTACCTTTTCTTAGAATGTATTTTTAAGAGATTTTAAAGCTACATTTACTAAAATTATAATTTACTAAGCCCCTTCAGGAAGGAATTTTGCTCAACTCATGAAGTGCCTGACCCACGGTAGGAATTTAGTGAGAGTATTTTGAACAAATATTTGTTGAATTGGTCCCTTGACACAGAAACAAAACTTGTCTTTCTCTCCAAGTGTAAATGTCAACTGGCTATTGCAAAGGCTGTTTAACTAGATTTATTGCTTTTATTCCCTTACCCTCTAATCCATCCCACATTTGTTTCTAGGTTGATTTTCCTGAGGTTGAGCTCTCTATTTATGCCAAAACATTTTTATATGTCTCAGATGACTACCTATTTCCCATAGAATGATGTTCAAAGTCATTAGCTGGACATTCAGATCTCCCACTCCTCAAATCTGACCTCATCCTAAATAGCTGAGTTCATTTTCTACAGCTCCCTTCACAACCAAAATGAATTACCTGTCGTTAATAAAACATACTGTGCATTTTACTGTATCTGTCCTTTTATTCAAATTTTATTTCCCTTCCTGCTTCACATTTTGCAAGCCTTTCCCTCTTTTCGAGTCCCTACTTATAAATGGCTGTTTCTTTTAAGACTTCTTTATCAGTGGCATATATGTTCCCACCCCAGAAGTGCCATCTCTTACTTCTGAAATCCCAGATCACTTTATCTTAATGTTTTTTTTTTGTCACTTTGCACTTTCTTTTTTTGTATTCTAGTTATTTGTGTACATGTTGTATTCCTCCTACTAGGCTCTGAGCTTCATAATCATGATAGAAAATATTGAATGTTTATAGGTCAGGTATACTGAGAGATGATATGAGACCTAGTAAATAATAAAGGCTGAATAAATGTAAGCTATCATTAATATTATTGTTGTTTGTCATTTTTATTTTTATTTTTAAATAAAATTTATTGTCAAATTGGTTTCCATACAACAACGAGTGCTCATTCCGCAAGTGCCCTCCTCCATGCCCATGACACACTTTCCCCTCTCCCGCATCCCCCATCAACCCTCAGTTTCTTCTCATTATTGAAAAGTCTCTAATGGTTTGTCTCCCTCCTTCTCTGTAACTTTTTCCCCTTCCCTTCCCCCATTGTCTTCTGTTAAGATTCTCCTGATCAAAATATGAGTGAAAATATATGGTATCTGTCTTTCTCTGACTGACTTATTTCACTTAGAATAATACCATCCTTTCCATCCACGTTGCTGAAAATGGCCAGATTTCATTCTTTCTCATTTACAAGTAGTATTCCATTGTATATATAAACCACATCTTCTTTATCTATTCGTCAGTTGATGGACATTTAGGCTCTTTCCATGATTTGGCTATTGTTGAAAGTGTTGCTATGAACATTGGGGTACATGTTCCCCTACGCATCAGCACTCCTGTATCCCTTGGGTAAATTCCTAGCAGTGCTATCCTTAGGTCATAGGGGAGTTCCATTTTTAACTTTTTAAGGAACCTCCACAATGTTTTCCAGAGTGGCTGCACCAGTTTGCATTCCCACCAACCGTTTAGGAGGGTTCCCGTTTCTCCACATCCTTGCCAGCATCTATACTCTCCTGATTCGTTCATATTAGCCACTCTGACCAGCATGAGGTGGTATCTCAGTGTGGTTTTGATTTGTATTTCCCTGATGATGAGTGATGTTGAGTATCTTTTCATTTGTCTGGTAGCCATTTGGATGTCTTCTTTGGAAAAGTGTCTATTCATGTCTTCTGCCCATTTCTTCACTGGATTATTTGTTTTTTGGGTGTGGAGTTTGGTGAGTTCCTTATAGATTTTGAATACTAGCCCTTTATTTGATATGTCATTTGCAACTACCTTTTCCCATTCTGTAGGTTGCCTTTTAGTTTTGTTGATTGTTTCCTTTGCAGCACAAAAGCCTTTTATCTTGAGGAGGTCCCAATAGTTCATTATTGCTTTCGATTCCCTTGCCTTGGGAGATGTGTTGAGTAAGAAATTGCTGCGGTTGAGGTCAAAGATATTGTTTCCTGTTTTCTCCTCTAGGGTTAGATGGTTGCCTGTCTCATATTCAGGTCCTTCATCCATTTTGAGTTTATTTTTGTGTATGGTGTAAGAAAGTGGTCTAGTTTCATTCTTCTGCATGTTGCTGTCCAGTTCTCCCAGCACCATCTGTTAAAGAGGCTATCTTTTTGCCATTGGATACTCTTTCCTCCTTTGTCAAAGATCAATTGGCCGTACATTTGTGGGTTCAATTCTGGGTTCTCTCCTCTATTCAATTGGTCTACGTGTCTATTTTTTGCCAAGACCATACTGTCTTGATGATTACAGCTTTGTAGTAGAGGCAGAATCCGGGATTCTGATGCCTCCTGTTTTGGTATTCTTCTACAATATTACATTGACTGTTAGGGGTCTTTTGTGGTTACATACAAATTTTAGGATTGTTTGTTCTAGCTTTGAGAAGAATGCTGGTGCAATTTTGATGGATATTGTATTAAATGTGTAGATTGCTTTGGGTAATATTGCCATTTTAACAATATTTATTCTTCCAATCCATGAGAATGGATTTTTTTTTCATTTCTTTGTGTCTTCTTCAATTTCCTTCATTAGTTTTAAGTATACAGATCGTTCACATCTTGGTTAGGTTTATTCCTAGGTATTTTATGTTCTTGGTACAAAATCCCATTGTGAATGGGATCAGTTTCTTGATTTCTTTTTGTGTTGCTTCATTATTGGTGTATAAAAATGCAACCGATTTCTGTACATTGATTTTGTACCCTGTGACTTTGCTGAATTCATGGATCCATTCTAGTAGACTTTTGGTGGAGTATTTAGGGTTTTCCATGAAGAGGATGATGTCATCCGTGAAAAGTGAAAGTTTGTCTTCATCTTTGCCAATTTTGATGCTTTTTATTTCCTTTTGTTGTCTGATTGCTGATGCTAGGATCCCCGGCACTATGTTAAACAGCAGTGGTGAGAGTGGACATCCCTGTCATGTTCCTGATCTCAGGGGGAAAGATCTCAGTTTTTCCCCCATTGAGGATAATATTAGGTATGAACTTCTCATAAGTGGCTTTTATGATGCTTAAGAAAGTTCCTTCTATCCTGACTTTCTCGGGGGGTTTTACTAAGAAGAGATGCTGTATTTTGTCAAATGCTTTTTCTGCATCTATTGACAGGACCATATGATTCTTTTCTTTTGTTAATGTGATGTATCACATTGATTTATTTGCAAATATTGAATTAGCCCTGCAACCCAGGAATGAATCCCACTTGATCATGGTGAATAACTCTTTTTATATACTGTTGAATTCGATTTGCTAGTGTCTTGTTGAGAATTTTTGCATCCATATTCATTAGGGATATTGGTCTGTAGTTCTCTTTTTTTGCTGGGTATCTATCTGGTTTGGGAACCAAAGTGATGCCGGCTTTGTAGAATGAGTCCGGAAGTTGTCCTTCCATTTCTATTTTTTTGGAACAGCGTGAGAAGGATACATATTATCTCTGCTTTAAATGTATGGTAGAATTCCCCAGGGAAGCCATCTGGTCCAGGACTCTTATTTACTGGGAGGTTTTTGATAATTGATTCAATTTCTTCACTAGTTATGGGTCTGGTCAAATTTTCTAATTCTTCCCATTTGAGTTTTAGTAATGTGTGGGTTTTAGGAATTTGTCCATTTCTTCCAGGTTGTCCCATTCGTCGGCATATACTTTTTCATAGTATTCTCTGATAATTGCTTGTATTTCTGAAGGATTGGTTGTAAAAAATCCATTTTCATTCATGACTTTATCTATTTGGGTCCTCTCTCTCTCTCTCTTTTTGAGAAGTCTGGCTAGAGTTTTATCAATTTTGTATACTTTTTCAAAAAACCAACTCTTGGTTTTATTGATCTGTTCTACTGTGTTTTTTTTCCCCCTTTGGATTCTATATTGTTTATTTCTGCACTATTCATTATTATTTCTCTTCTGCTGGGTTTTGGATATCTTTGCTATTCTGCTCTAGTTCCTTTAGGCGTGCTGTTAGATTTTGTATTTGGGATTTTTCTTGTTTTTTGAGATAGGCCTGGATTGTGTATTTTTCTCTTAGGAATGCCTTTGCTGCATCCCAAATGGTTTGGATCGTTGTATTTTCATTCTCATTTGTTTCTATATAGTTTTAAATTTATTCTCTAATTTCCTGGTTGACCCATTCATTCTTTAGTATGGTGTTCTTTAACCTCCATGCTTCTGGAGGTTTTCCAGATTTTCTCCTGTGGTTGATTTTAAGTTTCATAGCATTGTGGTCTGAAAGTTTGCACGGTATGATCTCAATTCTTTTATATTTATTCAGGGCTGCTTTGTGACCCAGTATGTGATCTATCTTGGAGAATCTACCATGTGCACTCTAGAAGAAAGTGTATTCCAATGCTTTGGGATGTAGAGTTCTACATATATCTGTCAAGTCCATCTGGTCAAATGTGGCATTCAGAGCCATTGTTTCTTTTGTGTTTTTCTGTCTAGTTGATTTATCCATTGCTGTAAGTGGAGTATTAAAGTCCCCTGCAATTAGCACATTATTATCAATAAGATTGCCTATGTTTGTGATAAATTGTTTTATATATTTAGGTGCTCCCGAATTCAGTGCATAAACATTTATAATTGTTAGCTCTTCCTGTTGGATAGACCCTGTAATTATGATATAATGCCCTTCTTCATCTTTTGTTACAGCCTTTAATTTAATGTCTGATATAAGTATGGCTACTCCAGCTTTCTTTTGACTTCCAGCAGCATGATAGATAGTTCTCCATCCCCTCACTTTCAGTCTGAAGGTGTCCTCGGATATAAAATGAGTCTCTTGTAGATAGCAAATAGATGGATCTTGTTTTTTTTATCCATTCTGATACCTATGCCTTTTGATTGGAGCATTTAGTCCATTTACATTCAGTGTTATTATTGAAGAATATGGGTTTAGAGTCATTGTTTTATCTGTAGGATTCATGCTTGTAGTGATGTCTCTGGTACTTTGTGGTCCTTGCAATATTTCTCTAACAGAGTCCTCCTTAGGATCTCTTGGAGGGATGGTTTAGTGGTGATGAATTCTTTCAGTTTGTGTTTGTTTTGGAAAACCTTTATCTCTCCTTCTATTCTCAATGATAGGCTTGCTGCATAAAGGATTCTTGGCTGCATATTTTTTCTTGTTCATGATGTTGAAGATTTCCTGCCATTCATTTCTGGCCTACCAAGTTTCAGTAGATAAGTCTGCTACTACACTTATGTGTCTCCCTTTGTAGGTTAAGGCCTTTTTATCCCTAGCTGCTTTCAGAATTCTCTCTTTAACCTTGTATTTTGACAGTTTCACTATGTATGTTGTTCAGAAGATCAATTCAAGTTAGGTCTGAGGGGAGTTCTCTGTGCCTCTTGGATTTCAATGTCTGTTTCCCTCCCCAGGTTGGGGAAGTTCTCAGCTATGATTTGTTCAAGTACCCCTTCAGCCCCTTTCTCTCTCTCTTCTTCTTCTGGAATTCCTATGATAGGGATATTTTTCCGTTTGATTGCATCACTCAGTTCCCGAATTCTCATTTCATGCTCACACAAACGCACAACACACAAACAAGCAAACAAATAAAACAAAAAAAACAAAAAAAATCTAAAAGCAAAAAACCCAGAAACACCAGCTACAAGTAAAGAACAGAGTGGAGGCCATGCTAATGGAAGAGCATTTACAAAGAGAGAAATGACAGGAGCGGAGAAAAAGAGAAAATAAACATTGACCAAGCAGAGAGACTGAAAGGCTTAATCCATAAAGAGAGAAAGGAGAATTAAGGAAGGAGGCGAGGAAAAAGAAACGAAGATAAAGTTACGCAGAGAAAGTATATGGCCTGATTATTCCACAGAGAGAGAAAGGAAAGGAAAGAGAGAGGTGTAGACCATGCATCAAGAGAATGGATTAAATATGTCTGTTTAAGCAAACCACTAACCAGAGTAACCAGCATAGAGGATGGAGGAAGTACTAAGGAGAAAAGGAAGAATATATCTAAATATCAATAATTGAACTAGAATTAATCTAGGCAATGCCGTAATGATGTTCTGGAGGAGGTGGCTGTCTGGTTCCACAGCATCTATCCAGCTCTAGTAGATAAGTGGCTATTCAGTGCAGAGGGGCGTGGTTTGGTGTAGGCGGGACCTGCCTCAACTGTGGGCCCCTCCATCCCTGAGGCCCCAATTTTGTGGTTGTGGGGAGAACAATGGCGACCCCCCAGTCCCTTCTTCAAGGATCAGTGTCCCAAATCACTCCTTTGGATCCGTCCTCAGTGTGCTGCAGGTTCAGATGAGGTGGATTGTCTGGCTCTGCAGTCTCCTATGTTCCATGTTTAGCTGGATTTTAAATTCCCACTCCGTACATGTTAAAGATGCTGCCCAAAATGGAATCCCGTGGCTGTGCTGCACCCTTCATGGGAGAGGACCAGATTCTCCTGCTGCAGACTGCGCGCCTGGCCTACCACCAAACCCGGAGGTGACTCCCCTCCTCCCCAGGTTTGCAAACAGGGCAGCCAGCCCCAGTCTGAAGAAATCCATGCAGTTAGAGATGAGATGATGGGATCCTTCTCCGTCCAGATCAGAGGTTTTTCTCTTGTCCAGATACAGTCCTAAGCTTCCCCAGCCGCTCTTTCTCTTCTCTTTGTCTCTCTGCAGAAGCGGATCCCTCCCCTCCATGCATCTGCAGCCCATTTTATACCCCACAATTCGCAGTCACGCACCTAGGGGGCCATCAGGTTTTCCCTTCCTGGTAGACTATGTCTCTTTTCTTCCCAGACTCTGGGTGTTCAAAATCCTTTGGCTTCAGCCATCTTTGTTTGAGAGACACAGGAAGTACAGATCCCCCTACTTCTATGCCATATTGGCCCCTCTGTTTGTCATTTTAAAATAAATATCCCCAAATTTACCAACTGCTCTTTCAAAAATATTCACCTTCAGAAGTCATAAACAATCCAGTTGTGCTTTCATCATTCAAAACTTTTGTTTCTTTTCTTTTAGGGAATTGTCTTCTTTTGAAAATACAGGTAGGCAAACATCAGAGAGCCACTCTGCTTGTTTGAATCCTGGCTCTACCACTTCATATTTGTAAGACCCTAGGCAAGTCAACCCTCTATGTTTCAGTTTTTTTATCTATAAAATGAAGATAACAGTGATACTTACTTCATGGGGTCATTATAATTATATAAGTTAAATAAATGCTTGTAGTATGGTAAATATTTAAAGCTGTTGTTGTTATTAATATTATTATTATAGCAATACTATGAAACAGGTACTTTGACAGACATGGTTTCATTTAATCCTCAGAACAACTTTGTGAGATAAAAATTATTTTTTCTGTTTTGCAGATGGAGAGGCCTAAATTAGAGAAAGTTAAATATTCTTCTAAGGCCTCACAGCTGGTAAAAGCCAGAGCAGGATTCAAACTCTGATGTGTGTGCCACACCCTAGAAAGCTAAGCAAGCATTGCTATTAATGTAATAAAGAGTTAAGAACTTTTGTAAATGTATGCAGAGGAGGCAATCATCCAGAAGACATGATTTGAAGGAGGCCTTGTCATAAAATCCCTCTACTTATTTCAGACTACAAGGTCTTTAATACTACTATTATTTCATTCTATGGGTTAAGCATAGAACTCTCTAGATTATTTGAAGGAATAGCACTTCAGCATGAATGTGTTTACCACATCATTAATACTAATAAGAATGCTTCAGAGCAGGGGGCACCTGGGTGGCTCAATCGATTAAGCGTCTGACTTCAGCTCAGGTCATGATCTCACAGTTCGTGGGTTCAAGCCCCGCATTGGGCTCTGTGTTGACAGCTAGCTCAGAGCCTGGAGCCTGTCTTCAGATTCTGTGTCTCCCTCTCTCTCTGACCCTCCCCTGCTCATGCTGTCTCTCTCTATCTCTCTCAAAAATAAATAAAAAACATTAAAAAAATTTTTTTAAAAGAAGAATGCTTCAAAGCAGGAATCCCCAGAGGGGAACCATTTTCTATAGGCCAATGCTGATACAGTGCACCCTGTTCAGAGAACCTGATTTAACCTGCATTCTCCATCTCAATTTGGAAGCAGTAAATTGGAGGTAACTGAGACAGGTCCTGGGTTCTAATGCCAGCTTTATCACTTCCTAGCTGTATGACCTTGGGCAAACACTGAGCCTATTTCCTTACCTGTAAAATGGGAATAACTATTTCTACTTTAATTTTTTTGATGTTTATTTTTGAGAGAGAGAGAGAGAGAGAGAGAGAGAGAGTGAGAGCACAGAGTTGGGGAGGGACATAGAGAGAAGGAGACACAGAATCCAAAGCAGGCTCCAGGCTCTGAGCTGTCAGCACAGAGCCTGATGTGGGACTCGAATCCATGAACCATGAGATCATGACCTGAACCGAAGTCAGACACTTAACCGACTGAGCCACCCAGTCTCCCCAACTATTTCTACTTTAGAAAGCTGTAATGGTTGAATGATTTGATGCACATAAGAGCTTAGTACAGTTCTTGGCAACTGTCAAGTAATTAAACATGAGCTAACTTATTCTAGCTTCTGTTGGTTCCACTGCAGGACAAGCCCTGGGCTCCTGTCCCAATAAAAGGAGCTTCATCTGTACTCAACTATGACAAAAAAATAATAATCATAAGCATAACCCTAACATTTGTGTGCTTTTCAGTTTGAAATAAAATGTTCATGAATTTTTAAAAAGATTTTAATGTTGATTTATTTTTGAGAGAGAGAGACAGAGAGAGACAGAGAGCGTGAGTGGGGGAGGAGCAGAGAGAGAGGAAGACACAGAATCTCAAGCAGGTTCCAGGCTCTGAGCTGTCAGCACAGAGCCCGACCCGGGGCTTGAAGCCACAAACTGTGAGATCATGACCTGAGCTGAAGTTGGACGCTTAACCGACTGAGCCACCCAGGCTCCCCATGAATATTTTTGAGTCCTATAGAACTCTGATAGATGAATTGATTATTATCCTCACTTTACATGTTAAAGAAAACAAGGCCCTTTGCAAAATTTTAGTGATTTTTCCAAGGTCACATGTTCAGTGAGCAACAGAGAAGACAAGACCAAGGTTTCCTGGCTGGTACTTTTTCCTCTGAACAAAATAACTCTAAGGAACTTGGATAGAACCTCAAAGTTATTTAATACTTGTCTTTGCTGTCTTTTTCATCTTCTGCAAGTGGCCCTTTCTTTTTGTTTTCTTTAAAAACATCACCTTGTATTTTCTATTTTAAGAAAAAACATGAGTGACTTAATTTTGCTGGTAACTTTCTTTTTTATGTTCAGCATAATGTATAGCCGCAAATATGGTTTAATTCATTGTTATCCTTTCATCAGTTTCAATTCCTGGAGAAAGAACATGAACACCATACGCACAAAAGTATTTCTCAGTAATATGGAAATAGGACGAGTATCCAAGAAAAATGGCCTATGATTTTTAGTAGATAAAATTGATTAACAGAAAATGACTAAGAAATACTGGTTTTCTTTTGTCTGCTTGGTGCTTTTCCTTTTCTGTTTCACATGTTTTCATTTTCTTTCATTTGTTCTTTTTACTCCCCAAACATGAGAAGAGGAAGAAAATCAGCCAAAACTTCAAATTTCCTGAATTTGTCTATTAAAGCCCTATCTTAAATTCCCTGAATGTTATCTAGACTTTATACAGGTGTTCAATTGTCCTATTAGTAGCATCTGGGCCTTGTTACATGGTTTTCCTTTTTGGCACGTGGAATCATATTGCATTGAGACAGAGGTCACAGCTTGATCTTTTTCTGTCTTTATCTTCTTGAGTTTTAAAGTTTTTTTTGGAGGTGAGGTCAAGGATGGTGATAAGTAATGCACAAAGGAATTGCCAAAGAGATTTTTCAAACGATCAATTATCCAGAGGAAGGGAAGTTGAGAGTTTATACTATACTAAAATCATTTTCTTTCCCCAACTAGTAATGTATCAATGGAATTAAAGCAAGTAGATGTTAGCATTCACGAATCCATGCTAGATGAACTTCATGACTCTCCTTCCATTTCTCTGTGTCTCACTTTAATGTACTGTCAAACATTAATCAAGCATTTGGAAGCATCCTACAGCAGTGCTACATAATCCAGCTCTGTGATTTAGTGTCTGATTCTTTCAGTTTCTGTTTGCCTCATTTGACTTTCATGTGGGGTAACAAAGGTCAGTCACCCTTGGAGTTGTGAGCAGTCCCTCCAGGTCCCATTTATTGCTGTAAGTTTACCTTGGTGCCTGTCCCCACAGACTTGCAAGATGTGTTTTTGTTCACCAAATCTGATATGATAATTAATTTGTAGGAGCCCATCCTTCAATTCTCTTTAGGAGGTCACTCACCAGGTTTGCCACTCGTTGTCAAAGGGAATTCAATTAACACATCATAAGTGTGAAAAACTATCCAGTGTTCTATATAGATACCAGCCGTCTTGAAGTATCTGGACTATATAGTCTGGCTATTCAGAGATGCCCAAGAACAATTCATCCAAGTTGTTTCATTTTATCCTCCTGTCTCTTTCTTTCATTTTCCTTTATTCACCAGCCTGATGGAAAATGGTTCAACTTCTACATCTGAGAGCCAAACATTAATACGATCAAAGGGAGAAAAAACTGAGTTCTTATTTAAAGCAAAAAGCAAACTCTGAAGACAATTTAATGAACACCATATTATTACCACGTCATGGACTAAACAGTGTATGTCTGAACAGTGGACAACATTTTTTCATGCTATTTGTTGCCAGAAGCATTTCGTAAGTCTGTAGCTTATCCTGATTCCCAAGGTTCTCTAAAAAGAATTAAAGTGATATACATTAGTAGTATGCTCAATTGGACTTTCAAATAATATGTATTGGGAAAACATTCCTCAATTAAATATATACTCTGTCTATCCATATCTGAGTTAATCAATACTCCCTTATTGGACATTGTTCAAACAGTCTGTGTTTGAACCTATGTTAGGGTGAATGAAATAATATTTCTTAAAAGGGAATTAAACAAATAAGTTGAGACTCACCTAGTTCCTGAAGCAAACACACTATATTTTGAAAGTTTCTGTCTTGCAAAACCTGGCATCACAATTGTACTAGAGGGTAGTAGATGGACTGTGAATTACCTTACAGAGAAAACTATATTTATTTCATTTGTTTGATATATTTAGCAGAGCCTTTATCTGCATTATTTTCTCAACAAAATGTGAGTTTACATAAAAAGACACTGGTAGTATATTCACCTCAAATTTAGGATTCATTTTCCACAGGTTGCAAGTTAAAAGAAATTTCCTAAGATTAGACACCATCAAACCTACTTTGAAACAATAGAATTAGAAGCACAAGCTAGGTTTTTAGCCTGGTCCTCTCAGTTTCCATTTGTATAGCCCTGGGGCAATAAAATGTGAGGTGTTGCTGCAGCCAACAACTTCAGTGGAAGAAAGAAGACTGACTTTTTTCCTTTAAGACAAAAAAAAAGGTTTTCATTTTATTTTATTTTTAATTTTTTAATGTTTATTTTTTGAGAGAATGAGAGAGAGAGAGAGAGAGAGAGAGAGAAAGCAGAAGAGGGGCAGAGAGAGAGGAAGACATGGAATCCAAAGCAGGCTCCAGGCTCTGAGCTGTCAACACAGGGCCAGAATCGGGTCTCAAACTCACGAGCCATGAGACAATGGCCTGAGCCAAAGTCAGACGCTCAACTGAATGAGCCATACAGATGACCCTAAAAAAAGGTTTAAAAAAATTATTTATCTCTTTTGTTTTTCTATTGAACCATTTGCAAGTTTCAAAAATAATGACTCTTCACAATAAATATTTCAGTGTATATTTCCAAAAAAAGTCCATTATCTAATAAACAATAGTAAAGTTATCAAATCCAAGAATTGATATTGATACAATTTAAGATTCCTATGTATAGTCCATCTTCAAATGTTGCTAATTATAGGGATGATAACTTTTAAAACGACCCTAAGTAGAAGAAAGGAGTAGCATGATTAGTTCAGGGGAAGAGGTAATAATGTAATAAGGATTGTGTGAATCTGCAAGGCTCCAGTTTTTCTCAATTTACTCTCAATTAAAAAGCTTCCTATAGCTGAATCCCCTATATAAAAGAGACAGAAGGACAAATAGCCTACAGAGATACAGCATAAAAGCAGCACTATGAAAAATGTCAGGGACAAATAGAAGGGCGAGTGATTTGCTCATTTCAGTGTGGCCAAGAGAGGCAGGGATAAAGGGAAGACCGATCAGGGAACGAAACAACTAACACGCCATTTCGAACGACCTCCTAAGCATAAATACAACGGCCCTGTAAGGACTAGAACCAACAAACACTACCTAACTTTCTTTACCAAGCCCAGCCACTGGTACTTCACTGAAGTTTCCCTTCCCAGTCACCCTTGCCCCAGTACCAGAACCGCAGGCCCCCTCTCTCAGCAGACCAGCACAAACCTCACCACACCTTCTCTCCCAACCCACATGTTTTGTGGGACCTCAGTCACAGTTCTGGGAGGTCTCATTCTGCAAGCAGACCAGTCAGTGCACACATGTTAAAACACACTCCACCACTTTGGGGTACACAACACGGCCCACAACAGGCAAAGAGAGCCTCTGCAGATGACTGGACTGAGGGAAACAGAGGCCAGGACTCAAAAGCAGAGCACATGTAACACACATAGGAGACACTCCCTGAAGCACCAGGCCCAGGGGAACAGGGGGCGCTGCACTGCAGGGCACTACAGTATCTCTTCTTCATAAGGCCATTACTATCAAGAGCAAGAGATGTAGCTGACTTCCCTAACATGCAGAAACAGACACAGAGAGTTAGACAAAATGAGGACGCAGAAATATGTCCCAAATGAAAGAACAGGACCAAACCACAGCAAGGGACCTAAGTGAAATGGTTGTAAGTAATATGCCTCATAGATAATTTAAAATAATGACTATAAAGATACTCACTGAGATACTCAGTGAGACCCTTAACAAGGAGGTAAAAAAGAACCAATCCGAGATGAAGAACACAATAAATGAAATTGAAAATATACTTGATGAATAAATAGCAGGATAGATGAAGAAGAGGAACGAACTGATGACCTCGAAGACAGAGCAATGGAAAATAACCAAGCTAAGCAAATGAAGGAAGAATTATGCAAATTGAGAATAGTCTTAGGAAACTCAGTGACTCCATCAAGCATAATAACATTCATATTATAGGGATCCCATAAGAAGAAGAGAGAAGGGGGCAGAAAATTTATGTGAAGAAATAATAGCAGAAAACTTCCCAAATCTGGGGAAGGAAACAAATATCCAGATACAGGAGGCACAGAGGGCCCCCAACAAAATCAACCTAAGGTGGTCCCGACCAAGACACATAGTAGTTAACGTGGTGAAAGGTGGTGATGAAAAAAAAATGTTAAACCAGCAGGAAAAAAGAAGACAGTTACATACAAGAGAAACCCCATAAGGCTATTGGTGCATATTTCAGCAGAAACTTTGCAGCCATGATAGAGAGGGGCATGATAGATTCAAAGTGTTGCATGGGAAAAATCTGCCAGCAAGAAAACTCTATCCAGCAAGGCTGTCATTCAGAATAGAAGGGGATATAAAGTTTCTCCAACAAACAAAACCTGAAGGAGTTCATGACCACTAAACCAGCCCTGAAAGAAATATTAAAGAGATGAAAAATAAAAAATACAAAAGAAGTAAAAAATAAGCATTTCTGTAATAATAAGTCAAGGGACTCATAAAATAAGAGGATGGAAAATATGACACGATATACATAAAACGTGAGTGGTAAGGTGGAGGGGTAAAGAATGGGTTCAAACTCAAGCGACCATCAACTTAATATAGACTGTTATATGCAGAAGATGTTATATACAAATCTAATAGTAAACACAAATCAAAAACTAGTCACAAACATGCAAAGAAAAAGACAAAGGAATCCAAGTATATCACTAAAGAAAGGCAACAAACCATGAAAGAGGGCAAGAGAAGAAATGATCAGAGAAAAACTATAAAAACAACAAACTAGTAATAAAGTGGCAATAAATATATCTCTATCAACAATGACTGAATTATATGGAGTAAGTGCTTCAATCAAAAGACATATGGTAAAAGAGTGGATTAAAAGTCAAGTCCCATCTATATGCTTCCTACAAGACACTGATTTTAGACCTTAAGTCACCTGCAGATTGAAAGTGAGTGGATGGAGAAAAACGTATCCTGTAAATGGATGTCAAAGGAAAGCTGGGATAGCAATACTTATAACAGAAAAAAATATATACTTTAAAAGAAAGAGTTTAAGAAGAGAAAACGAAGGACACTAACACTAAAGGGGTCAATCCAACAAGATATAACAATTGTAATTATTTATGTACCCAAAATGGAAGCACTGAAATACATAAAACAATTAATGACAAACCTAAAAGTAGCCATCAATAGTAATAACATAATAGTAAGGGATGTTAACACCCCACTTACATCAGTAGACAGTTCATCCAAATAATCAATAAGGAAACAGTGGCTTTGAATGGCACACTGGAGCAGATGGATTTAACAGATATATTCAGAATATTCCCTCCTAAAACAGCAGCATACACATTCTTTTCAAGTACACGTGAAACATTCTCCAGAATAGATCACATATTAGTCATCAAAACAACTGTTAACAAATTCAAGAAGATCAAAGTCATACTTTGCATCTTTTCTGATCACAATGCTTTGAAACTGGGAATGAACCACAAGAACAAATCTGGAAAAACCAAAAATACATGGAAGTTAAATAACATGCTACTAAACAATGAATGGGTCAACCAGGAAATAAAAGAAGAAATAAAAAAGTACATGGAAACAAACTAAACTGAAAAGACAATGGTCCGAAACCTTTGGGATAGAGCTAAAACAGTCATAATAGGAAATTATATAGCAATACAGGCCTACCTTAGGATGCAAGAAAAATCTCAAATAAACAACCTAACCTGACACCTAAAGAAGCTAGAAAAAGAAGAAGAAACATGGCCTAAAATGGGAAGAATGAAGGAAATAATAAAGATCAGAGCAGATATAAATAATATAGAAACAAACAAAAAAAATAGAACAGGTTGATGAAACCAGGAGCTGGTTCTTTGAAAAAGTCAGTAACATTGATAGACCTCTGGACAGACTTCTCAAAAAGAAAAGAGGAAGGATACAAATTAAAAAGAAACACACACAAATGAGGGAGGAGAAGTTACCACAACCAACAAAGAAATACAAACAATTATAAGAGAGTATTATGAAAAACTATATGCAAACAAAATGGCCAACCTAGAAGGAATGGATAAATTCCTATAAACATATAACCTACCAACACTGAAGCAGGGAGTAATAGAAAATTTGAACAGACCAATTATCAGCAATGAAATTGAATAGGTAATCAAAAAAATTACCAACAAACGGAAGTCCAGGATCAGACAGCTTCACAGGTGAATTCTACCAAATACTTAAAGACAGGTTAATACCTATTCTTCTCAATCTATTCTAAAAAATAGAAGAGGTAGGATAACTTCTCAATTTATTCTAGGAGGCCATCATCACCCTGATACCAAAACCAGATAAAGACGTCACAAAAAAAGAGAACTACAGGCCAATATCTCTGATGAACATAGAGGGAAAATCCTCAACAAAATACTAGCAAATGGAATGGAACCATACATTGAATAAACCATACACCATGATCATGGGGGATTTGTTCCTGGGATGCAAGGGTGGTTCCATATTCACAAGCCATCAACATGATACATCACATCAATAAGACAAAGGATAAAAAGCTTATGATCAATTCAATAGATGCAGAAAAATCGTTTGACAAAGAACAACATCCATTCATGATAAAAACCCTCAACAAAGTAAGTATAGAGGCAACATACCTCAACATAATAATGGCCATATATGAAAAATCCCACAGCAAACATCATACTCAATGGAGAAAAACAGAGAAGTTCCCCTCTAAGGTCGGGAACAAGACAAGAATGTCCATTCTCCCCACTTTTATTCAACATAGTACTGGAAATCTTAGCCACAGCAATCAGAAAACAAAAGGAAAAGGCATCCAAACCAGTAAGGAGGAAGTAAAACTTTCACTATTTGCATATGACATGATACTATTTACAGAAAACCCGAAAGACTCCACCAAAAAAACTACCAGAGCTAAAAAATGAATTCAGTAAAGCCACAGGATACAAAATCAATGTACAAACATCAGTTGCACTTCTGTATATTAAGCAACAGAAAGAGAAATCAAGAAAATAACCCCATTTATAATTGTACCAAAATTTACAAAATATCTAGGAATAAACTTAACCAAAATGGTGAAAGACATGCACTGTGAATATTATAAAACTTTGATGAAAGAAATTGTAGACAACATAAAGAAATGGAAACACGTTGTGTACTCATGGGTTGGAAGAACAAATATTGTTAAGATATCTGTACTACCCAAAGAAATCTACAGGTTTAATGCAATGCCTATCAAAATACCTACAGCATTTTTCATGGAACTAGAGCAAGCAATCCTAAAATGTGTATGGGACCACAAAAGACCCTGAATATCCAAAGATATCTTGAAAAAGAGAAACGAAACTGGAGGTATCACAATTCCAGACTTCAAATTATATTACAAAGCTATAATAATCAAGACAGTATAGTACTGGCACAAAAATAGACACATAGGTAAATGGTGCAGGATAAAAAACCCAGAAATGTACCCAAGATTATATGGACAATTAGTCTTTGGAAAAGGAGGGGTCGACACACAATAGGAAAAAGTGTCGTCAACAAATGGTGTTGGGAAAACTGGAGAGCTACATACAAAAAAAAAAAGAAAAGAAAAGAAAGAAAGAAAGAAAGAAAAAAAAAGAAAGAAACCGGACTACTTTCCTTCACCATACAGAAAAACAAAATGAAAATGGAGTAAATACCTAAATGTCAGTCTTGGAACCATAAAAATACTAGAAGAGAGTATAGGAAATTATGCTTCTGTCCTCAGCCATAGCAACATTTTTGTAGATATGAGTTCTGAGGCAAGGGAAATAAAAGAAAAAATAAAGTATTGGGACTACATCATAATAAAAAGCTTCTGCACAGCAAAGGAAACAATAAACAAGACTAAAAGACAGACTACAGAATGGGAGAAGACATTTGTAAATGTTATATCTGATAAAGGGTTAGTATCCGAAATCTATAAAGAGCTTATAAGACTCAACAGCCCCCCCCCCCAAAAAAAAACAACTCAGTTAAGAATGGGCAGAAGACATAAACAGATATTTTTCTAAAGAATACATCCAGATGGACAAAAGACACATGAAAAGGTGCTCAACATCACTCATCATCAGAGAAATACAAATCAAAACCACAATGAGATACCACCTCACACCTGTTAGAATGGTTAAAATTAACAACACAGGAAGCAACAGATGTTGGTGAAGATGTGGAGAAAGGGGAACCCTCTTGCACTGCTGGTGGGAATGTAAACTGGTACAGCCATGCTGGAAAATAGTATGGACGTTCCTCAAAAAGCTAAGTTAGAAGTACCCTATGACCCAGCAACTGCACTACTAGGTATTTACCCAAATGATACAAACACACTTCTTTGAAGGGGCACATGCACTCAGATGTTTATAGCAGCATTGTCAACAATAGCCAAATTATGGAAAGAGCCCAAATATCCATTGACTGGTGAGTGGTTAAAAATGTCATATATGTGTGTGTGTGGTGTGTGTGTGTGTGTGTGTGTGTGTGTGTGTGTGTATGTGTGCCCATACACAATGGAATATTACTCAGCCAGCAAAAAGAACGAAATCTTGCCCTTTGCAATGACAGGGATGGAGCTAGAATGTATTATGCTAAGCGAAATAAGTCAGTCAGAGAAAGACAAATACCATATGATTTCACTCATATGTGGAATTTAATAAACAAAACAGGTGAACATAGAGGAAAGGAAAAATAGAGAGAGTGAGACACACCATAAGACTCTTAACTATAGAGAACAAACAGGGTTGATGAAGAGGAGGTGGACGAGGGATGGGCTAAATAGATGATGGGTATTATTAAGGAGGGCTCTTGCTGTGTTGAGCACTGAGTGTTATATGTAAGTGACGAATCACTAAATTCTACTCCTGAAACCAATATTACACTATAGGTTAACCAATTAGAATTTAAATAAAATTTTGAAACGGAATAATATAAAATAAAAATTTCAAGGTCATTGAATACAAGGTAAGTCTAAGAAACTGATACAGTAAGAGGAACCTGATGATCTATGAGGACTAAATGTAATGTTCCCTTGATGGGATTCTGGAACAGACAAAGAACATTAGGTATAAAGTAAGGAAATCCGGATAAATTATCAACTATTTTTGATCATTACGTTTCATTATTTCTTTATTAATTGTGACAAATATATCATAGTAATGTAAGATTAATAATAGAATTCCAGAATTTATTCTGGAATAAACCTTTTGTTAAATATAAAAAAAATAAACTATTGGAACTAAATTAAAATAAGAAGCTTCTGCACAGCAAAGGAAACAACCAACAAAGATCAAAGGCAACCTACTGTTTAGGAGAAGATATTTATCGATGATATATCACTGTATAGGAGAAGATATTTATGAATGATATAACCAATAAACGGTTAGTCTCCAAAATAAAGAACTAACATAACTCAATACCTCCCAAAAATAAATAATCCAATTAAAAATGGCAGGGGTGCCTGGGTGGCTCAGTCAGTTAAGCGGTCGACTTCAGCTCAGGTCATGGTCTCGTGGTTCATGAATTCAAGCCCTGCATCGGGCTTTGCCCTGACAGTGCAGAGCCTGCTTGGGATCCTCTGTCTCCCTCTCTCTGTCCTTTCCCCGCCCATTCTCTCTCTCTCTCTCTCTCTCTCTCTCTCTCTCTCTCTCTCTCAACTAAAGAAAAACATTTTAAAAAATGGGCATAAGGCATGAATAAACATTTCTCCAAAGAAGACCTACAGATGACCAACAGACATATGAAAAGATGCTCAACAACATCACTCATCATCAGGGAAATTCCAACCCAAACTAAAATGACGTATCACCTTACACCTGTCAGAGTAGGTGAAAATAAAACGGAGGTAACAACTAGCATTGGTGAGGATGTGAAGAAAAAGGAACCCTCGTGCACTGTTGGTGGGAATGCAAACTGGTGCAGCCACTGTGGAGAACAGTATGAAAGTTCCTCTAAAAGTTAAAAATAGAACTATTTTACAATCCAATAATCGCACTACTGGGTTTCTATCCCCAAGATATCAAAAACAAAATATCACCAAAAACAAACAAACAAACAAACAAAAAACCACTAATTCAAAGGGATACATGCACCTCTATATTTATTGCAGTTATTTACAATAGCCAAATTATGAGAGCTGCCTAAGTGTTCATTGGTGAATGGGCAAAGAAGATATGGTGTTTGTGTGAGTGTACACTCACACACACACACACACACACACACACACACGGAATAATTGAGAATGAATTCTTGCCATTTGCAATGACAAGGATGGAGCTAGAGAATATAATGGTAAGTGAATAAATTAGAGTAATACAAATACCATATAATTTCACTCCTATGTGGAATTTAAGAAAGAAACAAATGAGGAAAGGGAAAAATTATAGAGACAAACCAAGAAAGAGACTCTTAACTATAGGGAGCAAACTGATGGTTACTAGAGGGGAAGTGGTCGGGAATGTGTAAAATAGCCGATGGGCATTGAAGAGTATACTTATTATGAAGAGCACTGAGTAAGGCATACAATTGTTTAATCACTATATTGTATACCTGAAATTGCTATAACATTGTATGTTAACTAAACTGGAATTAAAATTTAGAACACTTGTTATAAATGAATGCATTACTGAATGAAGAAAAATAAAATGCTTCCTATAGTATGATGCCATGGACAGTTGTTTCTCTTTCCCCTTTCATATATTTTCCTTCATCTTCCCCATAAGCTGGAGTGAGATTCTGTGGCAAACAAAAGTGACTACTGCTAATAAAGCAAAGGTATCGATAAAACCATTATTGTTGAGAACTCAATGTTATTTATTTTTGTTTTTATTTAAAAGTTTACTTTATTTTTATTTTTTAATTTATGTTAGTTAATATACAGTGCAATATTGGTTTCAGAAGTAGAATTCAGTGATCGTCACTTATATACAACACCCAGTGCTCAGCACAAGTGCCCTTCTTAACACCCATCACTCATCTAGCCCATCTCCTATCCACCTCCCTCCATCAACCCTCAGTTTGTTCTCTATTGTTAAGTATCTTGTGGTTTGTTTCCCTTTCTTCTCTTTTTCCCCCTTCCCATATGTTCACCTGTTTTGTCTCTTAAATTCCACATATGATTGAAATCTTATATTTGTCTTTCTCTGACTGACTCATTTCACTTAGCATAATACATTCTAGGGGCACCTGGGTGGCTCAGCCCATTAAGCGTCCAACTTTGGCTCAGGTCATGATCACACGGCTTGTGAGTTCGAGCCCCACGTTGGGATCTGTGCTGACAGCTCAGAGCCTGGAGCCTGCTTCAGATCCTGTGTCTCCCTCTCTCTCTGCCCCTTCCCCCTCTCTAAAATAAATAAACATTACAAAATAAATAATACATTCTAGCTCTTTCCATGTCGTTGCAGATGGCAAGATTTCTTTTTTTTGATGGTTGAGTAATATTTCATGATGTATATGTATATACACACTCATATACATGACATCGACACCTTCTTTATTCATTTATCACTCGATGGACATTTGGGCTCTCTCCATTGTTTGGCTATTTTTGATAATCCTGCTATAAACATTGGGGTGCATGGACTCCTTCGAATCTGTATTTTTGTATCCTTTGGGTAAATACCTAATAGTGCAACTGATGGATCATCAGGTAGTCCAATTTTTTTTTTGAGGAACCTCCATACTGTTCTCCAGAGTGGCTGCACCAGTTTGCATTCCGACCAACAGTGCAAGAGGGTTCCCCTTTCCCCACATCCTTGCCAAAACCTGTTGTTTCCTGTGTTGTTAATTTTAGCCATTCTGACAGGTGTGAGGTGGTATCTCATCATAGTTTTGATTTGTATTTCCCTGATGATGAGTGATGTTGAGTATGTTTTCATTTGTCTGGTAGCCATTTGGATGTCTTCTTTGGAAAAGTGTCTATTCACGTCTTCTGCCCATTTCTTAACTGGGATGTTTGACTTTAGGTGTGGAGTTTTATAAGTTCTTTATCGATTTTGGGTACTAACTCTTTATCAGATCTTTCATTTGAAAATCTCTTCTCCAATTCCAGAGTCTGCCTTTTAGCTTTGATGATTGTTTCCTTTATTGTGAAGAAGCTTTTTATTTTGACGAAGTTCCAATAGTTCATATCTGCTTTTGTTTCCCTTGTCTTCAGTGACGTGTATAGTAAGAAGTTGCTCTGGCCAAAGTCAAAGCGGTTGCTGCCTGTGTTCTTCTCTAGGATTTTGGTGATTTCCTGTCTCACACTTAGGTCTTTAATCCATTTTGAATTTATTTTTGTGTATGGTGTAGGAAAGTGGTCCAGTTACTTTTAATTGTAGTTAACCAATCACATAACTCTGAAATTGCCATTTGAGGTTAATGTTCTAAACTTGGAAAATCTATTTTTTAATGTTTATTTACTTATTTTGAGAAAGGGAGAGAGAGAGAGAGAGAGAGAGAGAGCGAGAGAGAGTGAGCAAGAGAGAGAGAGAGAGAGAGAGAGAGAGAGAGAATCCAAAGTAGGCTCCACACTGTCAGTGCAGAGTCCAATGTGGGGCTCGATCCCATGAACTGTGAGATCATGACTTGAACCAAAATCAAGAATTGGACACTTAACCAAGTAAGCCACCCAGGTGCCCCTTGAGAATCAGTTTTAAATTTTTGCGGCACTTGGCTTGCTCAGTCAGTAGAGCATGCAACTCTTAATCTCAGGGCTGTGAGTTCAAGTCTCACATCCAATGTGAGACTTGAACTATTCAAAATATTTTTTTAATTTAAAAATTTAGAAAGTCAATTTTAAAGTTAACCAGATTGGTATTAAGAATTCACTGAAACATAGCAATTTAAGAGCACATGAAAATAAGTGAAGAATACAGATTCCTTTTTGGATTAACAACAAATACTAAATACTTGAACTCCAAAGTACACTTTTGCTTTTTCAATCACTCCCTTTTCTTTATCGAGTGTGAAAGATATGTATAATTTAAATTTTGATGTTAGCTAAGATAGGAGCTCAAATAATGCCAGTAAACGCCCAATGTTTTTGCACAATGCACTGACGTGCCATCAGGGGCTGATGTTAATCACTGACTCAGATATCCTATAAATGTAACTGAGTAGAAAGGAAAACGAGTGCGGTGATTATCTAGACACCAACCATGCCTTCTAAAACGGTCCAGTCTCTAAGGGTCAATACTCTGGATTCTGCCCCAAAGACTAGTCTTGGTGGGGTTGTGACAAGGGGACTGCCAAGCAAGCCTACATCTTTAGGCATTTTTCATGTTGGGAGAGTCTCTGAAAGATCTCTGGGGATACCTGTAAACCAAAGAGGGGAAATAAAATCATAGCCTGGATGCATGTGTCCTTATGGGAGTAGTCATCTCTAGTACCTTCTGCAATAGATTGTGAAGCCAAGATTGCCTGTGTACAAATTCCAGCTCCACATTTTACTGTTTAATGTTGAAAAAATTAGTTAATATCTTTGTGTCCCAGTTTCCTTGTCTACAAAATGAGAACAATTGCAAATTCTTATCTCTTAAGGTCATTACAATAATTAAAAAATAATATTTATTATTAATATTTATTTCTATACCATGGATCAGTGCCTGGTATAGAAAAAACTGTGTGAGTGCTTCTTAATCAAATAATAGATGCTTTTGGAACTGAACGCTTGTTTTTAATGTTGATTTATTTTGAGAGATAGAGAGAGACAGAGCACGAGCAGGGGAGGGGCAGAGAGAGAGGGAGACACAGAATCTGAAGCAGGCTCCAGGCTCTGAGCTGTCAGCACAGAGCCTGACGTGGTGCTTGAACTCATGAGCCGAGCCGTGAGATCATGACCCAAGATGAAGTTGGACTGTCATCCGACTGAGCCACCCAGGTGCCCTGGAACTGAGCTCTTTAAAGTAAATGTTTATGTGACAGCTGTTAGAATTATGGTGTCATGCTAAGCGAAATAAGTCAGGCAGAGAAGGACAGGTACCATATGTTTTCACTTATAAGTGGAACAGGAGAAACTTATCAGAGGACCATGGGGGAGGCGAGGGGGAAAAATAGTTGGGGGAAGGGAGGCAAACCATGAGAGACTCTTGAATACTGAGAACAAACTGAGGGCTAATGGGGGTGGGAGAGAGGGGAAGGGGGTGACGGGCATGGAGGAGGGCACTTGTTGGGTGGGATGAGCCCTGGGTGTTATATGGAAACCAACTTGACAATAAACTATAAAAGAAAAAAATAAAAATAAATGAATAAAAAAATAAATATGATGGAAATATATTAGAGGATGCCAAGTAAACGTAAGAGTATGAAACATGTAAAGAAGTTAGTAAAAGGTGTCATCTGTTTTCTGTGATAGCGCCTTCACCAATCAATGTTGTGGTCTCCACCTCACACTCAGGCTTTCCTATGCCACCGACCGGATGACAATCAAAACAAAACCAGGATAAAGAGCAAAGCTGCTGGGGAGAGAATATAACAGATAAAATAGATGAACAGAAAATTCATCAGCTACGGAGAGTCTAGAGTAGATGCCATTAGGCAATTCAAGAAGCTTGATCTTAAAATCACCAAGCCAACTTGTCATTCATTTCCTACTTCTCCCCTTGAACAGCCCTGTCATCCCAAAATGTGATCCATCCCTTTGCTCTTGCCCTTGTTGCTACCTGAATTGTCCTCCCATTCTTCTAGCACCCATCCTCCAAAGTTCGTGTTCTTCATAAAGCCCTCTCAGAGTCTCAGATTCCTCAAAGTCACACCAGCAATATAATAAAGAGGTAAAAACACTGAAGTGAGGCAGAGAGTTTATACCTTTGCATCTTCCATTTTCTAGCTGCTTAATCTTGGAAGAGTTACCTAATCTCTCTGAGGTTCAGTATCTGTAATTAAGTAGAAATAAATACCTGTTTGATCAGGCTCATATGGGGGTTAAATGAGATAATGCTTGGTATCAATACACAATAAATGGTAGTTCTATATTTTTATTGCAATTTATCCATCTCTTCTCTAAAATCATGGCATTTTTATATCATTGGAGCTGAACATTTTGTACTTTATGTTTTAATATTTATGAAATCACTTATCTCCCCTACTATGAGACCCTGATGACAATGATCACTTATGGATGAGTCAAAATTTTCTATACGCAATTGCTAGGAATCCAACTAAAACTAGTTTTAGTAACAAATGGAGTTTATTTATAACTTAAAACTCTAGGAAGATTAAGGAGTTCAAAAATGTCACAAGGAGTTGGTCTCTATTTTTTTTTTCTGTGTATGGGTGTCTGAGTGGTGGTAGGGGATAGCTTTTAGCCGTTCTATTCCTATACCTAACCAGCTGTAAGTTCAATGGAAATGATTGGTCTCTTTCCAATAGTCCCAGAAGACATTGTGGAGTTAAGTCTTAGACCAACTTAACCAATTCCTAAACCAAAAATCTATGGTTTAGGGGACAGTGATTCTGATTGGGCAGATCTGGGTTGTGTGACAACCCTACCTGCTTCAGGGAGATGTCTACCCTACTGGACTCACAAAGATGCTTCCCCAGGGGAAAACCAATAATCAGTATATGTGACTATAATAAGAAGGAATGGATGATGGAAAAGAAGAATAATACTATTTTTTCAACCACACACTCCCTTATAAATGTGGAAGACATCCTAGCCAATATCCCTAATCTCATAAATCAATCTTATTCAAAGTGGCCTTCAAGTCCACATACACACTCAAGACAACATTCTGTATAACCATGGATGTAAATGTCTTTTTTTTTTTTTTAGTGAAAGATAATGATTTTTTTTTTAACTTTATAGTTTAT
>CM053579.1:51678989-51697291 GCA_028646485.1 Cryptoprocta ferox
TATATTTGTGGCTTTATTTCCGTCATTTCTATTCTGTCCCATCGATCTATGTGTCTACTTTTGTGCCAGTATCATACTGTCTTGATGGCCACAGCTTTCTAATATAACTTGAAGACCAGAGTGTAATACTTCCAGCTTTGCTTTTCTAGGATTGCTTTGGCTATTCGAGGTCTTTTGTGGCTCCATTCAAATTTTAGGATTCTATTGAAAACAGACTGAGGGCTGAAGAGGGAGGGGGAAAGGAGAAGCGGGGTGATGGTCATGGAGGGGGGCACTTGGGGGGAAGAGCACTGGGTGTTATATGGAAACCAACTTGGCAATAAACTATTAAAAATAAATAAATAAATAAATAGATGAATGAATAAATAAATAAATAAATTTAGGCTTCTTTGTTCTAGTCCTGTGGAAAATGCTGTTGGTATTTTGATAGGGATTGCATTAAATGTGTAGATTGTTTGGGGAAGTACAGATATTTTAAAAATGTTTTCCTTCCCATCCATGAGCATGGAATGTCTTTCCACTGCTTTATGTCATCTTCAATTTTTTTCAGCAGTGCTGTATAATTTTCAGAATACAGATCTTTCGCTTCTTTGGTTACGTTCATTCCCAGGTAACTTATTGCTTTTGGTGCAACTGAACATGTGCTCTTTTTTCTTAATTTCTGTTTCTGCTTCTTCATTATTGGTGTATAGAAATGCAAAAGATTTCTATACATCGATTTTGTATCCTGAGACTTAACTGAATTGGTATATTAGTTCTAGTAGATTTTTGATGGAGTCTTTCAGGTTTTCTATATTATATGAACATGTCATCTTCAAAAAATGACAGCTTTATTTCTTTCTTGCCAGTTGGGATGCCTTTTATTTCTTTTTGTTGTCTGATAGCTGTGGTTAGGACTTTCCAGTCATATATTGAACAAAACTGGTGAGAGTGGACATCCTTGTCTTGTTCATGACCTTAGGGTAAAGCTTTCAGTTTCAGATGATGTTAGCTATGGGGTTTGAATATATGGCCTTCATTAGGTTGAGGTGTGTTCTTCTAAACCTAGTTTGTTGAGGGTTTTTATCAAGAATGGATGCTGCACTTTGTCAGATGCTTTTTATGCGTCTATTGAAATAATCATATTGTTCTTATCCTTTCCCTTATTGATGTAATGTATCCCATTGATTGATTTACCAATATTGAACCGCCCATGCAACCTAGGAACAAATCCCACTAGGTCATGGTGAACGATGTTTTTAAATGTATTGTTAAACTCAGTTTGCTGGGGTTTTCTTTTGGGGGGGGGGCGGATATTTGCATCCATGTTCATCAGGGATATTGGCCTGTAGTTCTCTTTATTCAGTTCTGTCTTTATCCAGTTTTGGTATCAGGATAATGCTGGCCTTATTGAATAAGCTTGGGTGTTTTCCTTCCTTTTCTATTTTTTGGAATAGTTTGAGAAGAATCGGTATTAACTCTTCTTTAAGTGTTTGGTAGAATTTGCCTATGAAGCCATCTGGTCCTGGACTTTTGTTTGTTGGGAATTTTTTGATTACTGATTCAATTTCTTTGCTGGCTATCAGTGTATTCAAATTTTCTATTTATTCTTGTTCAGATTTGGTAGTTTGTTTCTAGGAATTTATCAATTTCTTCTACATGGTACAATTTTTTTGGCAGACAGCTTTTAATAATAATCTCATAATTGTTTGTATTTGTGTGGTTTTATTTGTTATTTCTCCTCTCTCATTTGTGGTTTTATTTATTTGAATATTTCCTCTTTTTTATTGATAAGTCTGGCTAGAGGTTTATCAGTTTTATTGATTATTTTTAAAGAAGCTGTTCCTGGTTTCATTGATCTAATCTACTGTGTTTTATATTCTAAATCATTTAGTCTGCTGTAAACTTTATTTTCCCTTCTTTCTTCCAGGTTTAGGTTAGTTTGTTGTTGTTTTTCTAGCTCCCTTAGGTTTAAGGCTAGGTTATTTATTTGAGATTTTTCTTCCTACTTGAAGTAGTCCTGTATTACTACAAACTTTTCTGTTAGAACTGCTTTTTCTGCATCCCAAAGGTTTTGGACCATTGTGTTTCAGTTTCATTTGTTTCCATGTAGTTTTCACTTCTTCCTTTATTTCCTGGTTGACCCATTCATTGTTCAGTGGCATGTTATTTAATTTCCATGTATTTTTGTCCCTTCCTGATTTTTTTCTTGATTGACTTCTAGTTTCATAATGTGGTCAGACAAGTTTCATGGTACGACTTTTATCTTCTTGAATGTGTTGATGCTGCTTTTGCGGGCTAATATATGATCTATTCTGGAGAATGTTCCATGTGCACTTGAAAAGAATGTATATTCTTCTGTTTTAGAATGGAAAGTTCTGCATATATCTGTTAAATCCATAGGTTACAGTGTGTCATTCAAAGCCATTGTTTCATCATTGATTTTCTTTTTAGATAATCTGCCCTTTGATGTAAGTGGGGTATTTAAGTCCCCTACTGATATTGTGTTTGTTATTAACTGTTTTATGTATTTTAGTGCTCCTCTGTTGGCTGTATCTATATTTGTAATTGTTATATATTCTTGTTGGATTGTCCTTTTTGTTATTAAATGGTGTCCTTCTTTGTCTCTTGTTAAATTATTTGTCTTAAAGTCTGTTTTGTCTGATATAAGTATTGCTACCCTGGCTGTCCCTTGACATCCATTTGCATGATAGATGTTCTTCCATCCCCTCACCTTCAATCTGTAGGTGTCTTTCAGTCTAAAATGAGTATATAAGCATATAAGTTGGGTCTTATTCATCTGTTCTGTCACCCTTTGTCTTTTGCTTGAAGTGTTTAGTCCACTTAATCCAAAGTAATTATTGGTATATATGTATTTATTGCCATTTTATTTTTTGGTTTGTGGTCGTTTGTACAGATTTTCTCTCATTCTTTCTTGTCTTTCTCTCTTTCATGGTTTGCTGATTTTCTTTAGTGATATATTTGGATTTCTTTTGCTTTATTTGTATATTTATTAGTGATTTTCAAATTTGATTATCATTAGGTTTGTATACGACCTCTTCTACATAGAGGAGTCTCTATTAAGTCGATGGTTGTTCACAGTTGAACCCATTCTTTATTCCCCTCCTGCCCACGTTTTAGGTATATGTTGTTATATTTTATATTAGGTTTTTCAGTGAGTTCCCTAATTTTTATAGAAATATCAGTTTTTACTCATTTTGTGTTTCCACCTTTATACTGCCACTTTTGGTTTCTCCTTTCCACTCAAAATGTCGCCCTTAATATTTCTTGCCTGGCTGGTTTAGTTGTCATGAACTCCTGTAGTCTTTGTTTGAGAAACTCTTTATCTCTCCTTCTACTCTGAATGATAGCCTTGCTGGATAGAGTATTTTTGGCTGCAGATTTTTCCCATGCAGTACTTTGTATGTATCATACCACTCTGTTCTGGCTTGCAATGTCTCTTTTGAGAAATCTCCTGCTAACCTTATGGGTTTTATGTTGTAAGTCACTGACTTCTTTTGTCTTGCTGCTTTTAATTTTTTTTCTTTAGCACCATATTTTGCCAATTTAATTTCTTTTTTTTTTGTTTATTTATTTATTTTATTTTATTTTATTTATTTTGAGAGAGAGAGAGACAGAGCACAAGCAGGGGAGGGGCAGAGAGAGGATCCTAAGGATCCCACAGGGCTCGAACCCACGAACTATGAGATCATGACCCTGAGCCAAAACCAAGAATTGGACGCTTAACCAACTGAGCCACCCAGGCACCCTGCCAATCTAATTTCAATATGCCTTGGTGTGAGTTTGCTTTTGTTTGTTTTGATGGGAGCTTTCTGTGTCTCCTGGACCTGGATATCTGTTTCCTTCCCCCAATTAGGGAAGTTTTCAGCTAGTATATCTTCAAATAAATTTTCTGCCCCCCTTCACTCTATTCTTCTTCTTCCAGGATTCCTATAATACAAATGTTATTACATTTCATGGAGTCACTGAGTTCACTAAGTCTCTACTCGTTTTGTATGATTCTTTTCTTTCTCTTTGTTCAGCATGATTATTTTCATTGCTCTGTCTTCTAGGTCATTTAGTCATTCCTGTGTGTTTCCCAGCTTTCTGTTCATCCCATCAAGCGTGTTTCTCATTTTGTTTATTGAGCCCTTTATCTCTGCTATGTTATTCCTTATCTCTGTGTTATGTTTCTCACTTATGTCTCCCACTCTTTTCTCAAGTCCTGTGAGTATCCGTATGATCAGTGCATTGATTTCTCTCTCAGGCATGTTACTTACATCTGTTTTGCTTAGATCTCTGGATGTGGCCTTGTCCTTTTCTTTCATTTGGAATAAATTTCTCCGTTTCTCATTGTATCTGTCTTTATCTGTTTCTTCGTGTTAAGAAAGTCATCTATGTCTTCTGCTCTTGAATGTACGGACTTTACGAAGATGGCCCAGAGAGCCCTGCAGTCAGTGTTTCCCTGTTCACTAGAACTGAGCACTCCAGGAGAGAATCCTATGTGTTGTTTATGCCTTGCTGTTGTATTTGAGTCACTTTTACTTTCACTGCAGTATTATGCACTGACTCTCTGCCTATTGTGGGGTGTTCTTGCTCTCTGTGGTGTTGGTGGGACCCAGGCAGGTCAGCTCTTAGGGGCGTGCCTGCAGGGGAACTTGGGAGTGGTGCGGCAGTATTACAAAAATGTGCACTGGGTCACTAATTTAATACAGGACCCCCAGAACGACTGTGGCAGCTGTGGACTGCATGCTGGGGATGTGAGGCTGAGCACTACGCATGATGATGAGTTGGTTTATTGACTTGGATGTGGATGGTATCTACTTGTAAACATGGTACCGGAGATCTAAGTGTCCTCCTACACTGCCATCATTCCAAGCTCCCTAAATACCTCCTTAAAGGAAACTTTTTGCTGCAAAGGAGACTGTAAGTAGAATTAAGAAAAGTAGGAAGCACCAAACCAATAAAATTAAGTATACCTGTAAAAATCAGTCAAGGGATTCACAGAATAAAAGGATGTAAAGTATGACACCATATGCCTAAAATGTGGGGGGAGGGGAGTAACTAAGTGAGGTATTCAAACTTAAGTGACCATGAACTTAATATAGACTGCTATATGCAAGTTATATATAAACTGAGCGGTAATCACAAATAAAGAAAAACTAGTAAGTAATAGATATGCCAAAAAAATAAGAGGAAGAAATCCAAGTTTATCACTAAAGAAAGCCAGCAAACCAGAACAGAATGAGGCAAAAAAAGAAAGGAACAGAGAAGCACTACAAAAACAACCATAAAGTAAGTAACAAAAGGGCAATAAGGACATACCTATCAATAATTACTATGAATGTAAATGGACTAAATGATCCAATTAAAAGAGATGGGGTGACACGGATAAAAAAGAAAGATCCAACTCTATGATATCTACAAGAGACTAATTTCAGACCTAAAGACACATGCAGATTGAAAGTGAAGAGATGAAAAAGCATTTATCATGCAAATGGATATGAAAGGAAAGCCAATGTAGAAATACTTATATTAGAAAAAATAGACTTTAAAACAAAGACTGTAACAAGAGGAAAAGAAGGCCAGTATACAATCATAGAGGAAACAACCCAACAAGAAGATATAACAATTGTAAATATTTACTCACCCAACATGGGAGAACCCAAATACATAAAGCAGTTAGTAACAGACATAAAGAAAGTCATCAATACCAATACGATAATAGTAGGGAACTTTAACACTCCACTTACATCAATGGATAGATTATCCAAACAGAAAATCGAGGAAACAATGGCTTTGAATGACACATGGACCAGATGGATTTAACAGATATATTCAGAACATTTTATCCTAGAAAGGCAGAATGCACATTCTTTTCAAGTTCACATGGAATATTCTACAGAATAGAGCATATATTAGGTCACAAACCAAGCCTTAACAAATTGTATTAACTGTTTTTATCCTCACAACTTCCAATTTACAGATGAAAAAATAAGTAAGTGGCAAGGCTTAAATTCACAACAAAATATTTCTTCTAAGTTCTTTCCACTCGCAAGCAACCCAGATAAGCTCAGATCATGTCTGCTAAAGAAGATTTATTATAAATAGAGAGAAATACAGAGATCATGATGCTGTTTTGATAACCACACAGCCAGGCCTCAGATAACTGGAATCATTACATAATCAGGATAGAGCATTGGCTCTAGCAGTCTGGCAAAAGATATAGATTATCAATACCTCTAATAAAAGTTTCCCTCAGAAATTGCTATTTCTCTTGCCTCTAATGTTACAGCATTGTGGTGATGTAATGATCACCAATATCAACTTACTCTACCTACTTCTACTGATCCAGTCAGCACCCATTATTGCCATAACCATTTTTTTTCCTATTTTTCATGGCCCTAATCTCCCTCCCTCAATATCAAATTCAAGAGAGGATCTGATGGGCTCAGCTATTCATCATCCCGCTAGGCCCACTGCTGAATAAAATTCTCATGCTAGACTGTCTTACGGACAACTGAAAAGCCCATTGTATGCTGCCAGGGTGGGATGGTCATCTAAGGATAAGGAAGTCCTTAGAAGGTTACAGTGAGCATGGGAAACAGTTTAAATGCCCTGTCCTGTGCATTGATACCTAATCTCCTATATGGTTACACCATGTCACCTCTTTTTCATTATGGTGTACTAACATTTTTATGACACTAGGTCCTTGCACCTTTTCATTATCTTGATAGTAGAGTACTTAAATCCCAAATCCAGCCCAGAAGGCATAAATTCATCTCCAGTGTCCCAGCTTTACTTTTGACATCCATCACCCTATTTTCAGTACCCTCCTTCTCATCATGTCTCAGAGCCCATTGCTTTGCTGAGAAGGAATTAACACATTGAATGCTTACTGTGTACCAGGCATGTCAAAAACATCTTTAGTAATTCTCACAATGGTCCCATAAAGTGAGATATTATCCCCATTTTTCAATAGGCTGGGCCTGAGGCTCAGAGAGTTGAAGTGGCTTAGTCATAGTCTCAGAGCTATGATGAGAGAGCTTGGATTTAATCCCTAGTCTGAACCCAAAGCCCATGGTGTTTATACTCTGCCAAACTGTCTCTGAAAAAGATGCATCTGCCAAACATGGAGATTTGGGGAAATATCTTGAGAGAGAATTTGGATTTCGGGTAATAATCATAGCTACCTTTTTTTTTTTAATTTATTTTTTTTTAACTTACATTCAAGTTCATTTGCATATAGTGCAACAATGATTTCAGGAGTAGATTCCTTAATGCCCCTTACCCATTTAGCCCATCCCCCCCCCACCACCCCTCCAATAAGCCTCTGTTTGTTCTCCATATTTAAGAATCTCTTATGTTTTGTCCCCCTCAACATCACTCATCATCAGGGAAATACAAATCAAAACCACAATGAGATACCACCTCACACCTGTCATAGCTACCATTTTTTAAAAAACATTTCCTACATGCCAAACATTGTGCTAAGCACTTAATAAATGTTATCTTTTTAATTATCATAACAGCCCTATCAAGGAAGGTACCATTCTTTACCATATTTTACAGATGTGGTAACTGAACTTAGAGAAATAGTGCAATTTGCCTAGGAAGAAGTGTTAGTAAATGGCTGAGTTCCAACTAGAATCAACATTCTCTTAATCACTGGATACACTGCTTCTCATTTTAAGGCCTTAGGAAGAGGGCAATGCTTAAGACAAACACTGCCAAGTAGAATTTGAGGCATGATTGCAAGGCTTATGAGAGATTTACTTTTTAGAGGGAAATCATAATACATCTATTTATAAGGTTATTCTGGTCTGAAGCATCCTTCTTCTTGCTTGTGTGGAGATCAACATATTAGAATCACACCCTCTTTACCTGCTTGCCCAACCTCGTTCCCCAAATTAAGCACCAGTACAACAATAGAACAACTCTTTTTTTTAATTTTTTAAGTTTATTTACTTATTTTGAGAGAGAGAGAGAGAGAGAGAGAGAGAGAGAGAGAGGGAGAGAGAGAGAGAGCGTGAGCATGAGTGGGGTAGGGGCAGAGAGAGAGAGAATCCCAAGCAGGCTCTGCACTATCAGCACAGAGACTGATGTGGGGCTCGAATTCACCAACCACGAGATCATGACCTGAGGCAAAATCAAGAGTCGGTCACTTAACCAACTGAGCCACCCTGGTGCCCCAACAGTAGAACAACTCTTGATGCTTACCTTATGCAGAGATGATCACCTCCTCTTTGCAGCCCCCCACCTTTTTTTTTTTTTCTCCTGGAGCAAGTTGTGCTGGATTACCATGGAAGCTGAGTCTGACTATCTAGGAGTCACTGCTTTTCTGAGGATAGGCCCTTTGGGGTTGAACACAGAGTTTCATGGTCTTCAGCATTCTCTGCATGAATAGTCCCTGCTTATTTAATTCAGTACTGGGAGATGGAGGCTGAGGACTGCAGATACCAGGGTAAATACAGTAAGACTCTCCAGTAAGTTAGCTGTTTCTTTTACCCAGTGGAATGATTGAAAAATAAGTGATCCTGGATCATTTCAAGTGAACAATTATTTCATACTTATTGCCTAGAGCTAAGAGCCAGTGTGGACCAGAATTTCACTAACCTAGAGTGTCTTTAGAACTGGCAAATCTTCCACCGAAAGTGGCTTACTGGGAGGGAGCAGCAGGGGGCCACAAGGGGTTCTTAAAGTGGCCTGCAGAGTACAGACCCCTACAAAGGGTTGCTGTTTCTTCTCTGGCCCTAGGGCTAGTCCATCTGGACAAGAAAGGAGGCTGTGGGGCCAGCCAGCTTCACCTCTGCTTCTTTCCTCCCTATGAGTACCCAGAAAACCATGCTATCTATGAAAGTCCAGGCCTCCTATCCCCTCATGGAACATATAGGGACATTGAGACCCAGAGAAGGACATGCCTGGTAAATATGCTATATCCACATCAAATCGGTGAGCTTTCTTGGCTCTAAGATATGAGGAATGGTAACATTAAAATTAATTTACATCAAAAGAACACTTTTTTTTAAACAGTTTTTAATTTTCTTATTAATTTATTTTGAGAGAGAGAGAGAGAGAGAGAGCAGGAGAAGAGAGAGAGGGAGACAGAATCCCAAGCAGGCTCCATGCTGTCAGTGCAGATCCTGACGTGGCGCTCAAACTCATGAACTGTGAGATCATGACCTTAGCTGAAACCAAGGGTCGGACGCTTAACTGACTGAGCCACCCAGGTGCCCCTAAAAGAGCACGTTTTAATAATTCAGTACAACTTTTCTGGAGTGACAAAGTTTACTAACATTCAACTTCTGTTTATGTTCCCCCCAATATGTTGATATGCTATTTGTTGAAACCCATATGGAAAGGATTTATTTTCACCATCAGAATTATTGTTCAATTATTCAAAACCTTTAATTTCTATAACACCTACTAATTTATAGGATGCTTTCACACGTGCCCTTAAGATTCATTTTCACAACCCTACAGAGCAAAAAAGGGCAGAATATTATTAACCTCATTTTATAGATGAATATCCAGAGGTGAAGATATTGAGTGATCTCTCCAAGGTCAAACCTAACCACTTGTGGTGCTAGCTTCTAGGAGTCTCCCCACTTTCTCTACTTGAGAATATTGGCACTTATTGCCCAAGTGCCATCTAGGGAGCAAATCACCAGCTCCCAAAGATGGAGAGGGTACGATATGTGAAATGGTTCAAAGTCCCCCATCCTTACCATGTCACACACATATTAAAAACAAAAACAAATTTAAAAACAGAATTATCTGCTATAGCCAAAATGTCTGGTTTTCTACTATTTGACTCATTTGTTTGCATGCTTCTTGTCATGGAAATTCTTTGAAATAAATATCCCATTAAACAGAATCAACCATTCACACATCCAGTATGAATTCCTGTATCTAAATTCAGCAAGTCAACTGCCTATCCCTAGCCAGATATCAGAGAAATAGAAATCAAGTCAAGATAGATTTTGACTGGGGTGAGGTTTAACATGAATAATGCCCACTGCCCAGAAATAGTGTTGGTGAATTGGGAAGCCAGAGGTGGCAATGTAAGGGGAGTACGTGGCAGAGTCATTAAAAGGAGAGGTGGGAAGAATATGCTGCAGATAAGCTTTACCAATCTCCTCATTGGGCTCAGAGTATCATTCCTTCCAGAAATGATGACCTCAGTAGCTGTCTGGAGGGGAGCACAAATTTTCCAGCCTCGGTCTATTTGTCATAAACTCCCCAGTCACACAGGAAAATATCTTCATTTCTCTAACACCGTTCAGTAGGAAATAATCAGATCCCAACCATCTTCATGTGTGTTACAAGTCTTAACATATGTTTATACATAAATTAAATCCTTCTATAAATGTGTGCCACTTTAATCATATCTTTTCCAAATTGGAGTGGAAGGAGTAAAAAAGGCAGCTCATAATATAGTGCTGGAAGGAAAAAAATGTCTCCCAAAGCTCCCTCTATTCTGTTACAAAAATTCCATTCAGAGCAGCCTCTGATCTGTCCACTGCTTTGGAAAACAACACAGGGCACCTGACAAAAACTCACCTTAAAATTAAATGGAATAGGAGGCACCTGGCTGGCTCAGTCGGTTAAGTGTCTGACTCTTGATTTGGGCTCAGGTCATGATCCCAGGGTAGTGGGATTGAGCCCACCATCTGGCTCCATGCTGAGCGTGGAGCCTGCTTAAGAGTCTCTCGCCCTCTGCCCCTCCTCCACTCACAAATAAAATAAAAATAAAATAGATAAATGAAATAAAAAATAAATATAAATAAAATAAAAATAAAATATAAAGCTTTTCTCAAAATATAAAAATAAAAAATTAAATGGAATAGTCATCTTCCTACAAAGATATTTCCTGCCCCAGAACATCTTCCCACTGTCTATCAACTGAAGTATCTTAAGTTCTACGATAATAATATCCTTGGGGTATATTAAAATATCAATACTTTTTCAGGGGGGAACCTTAAACTGCTAAAGCTCAAACAGTATTATTCAAAGTCTAATGCTAAAATCACCAGCAGCAGCATCTCCTGGAAACTTGTTACAAATGCAAATTATTGGTCTCATCCCAGACCTAAAAAATGGGTGGAGAGAGACAATCTGTGTTTTAACAAGACTACAGGTGATTCTGGTGCAGGCTAACGTTTAAGGACCATTGCTTTAGTAGGATTTAAAAGGATACTTTTCATCCTGCATAGTATCTTCTCATTATAGCTGGGCTTAGCACTTACTACATGCCAGACATTGGCCCATTAGGCTTACCTCATTTAATTCTCAGAATAAACACTCAAAGTATTGTTATTTTCTCTATTTTTAAGATGAAACTACTATGTCAGTGAGATTAAGTTACTGTCTCAAACTATTAAGTGATAGAGTCTATAACAGACCTCAGGCCTTCTGACTCTAGATCTGTGATTTTCTACCCTGTCTCAAAATTAATATCACTTAGGAGCTTATAAAAATCCCAAAGTCAATGTTACATTTCATATCGATTACCTCAGAATTTCTGGAGGTTGGTAACTTTGGTAACACTTTAAAGATCTGTAGATGATTTCAATGTGCAGCCAAGATTGAGAACGTTACTTGTTCTGAACTCTGACTGGATACTAGAATCACCTGGAAAGCTTGAAACTTGACTCTACATTTTACCAATTGCATCTAATTATCTGAGGTGAGGCTGCTTAAAGATTCCCACCTAGCCAGTGAGGATTGAGAAACCCTGTTGTAGAAACTGCTTTACTGCCTCCTTGAGTTTTAGACCGTAGGGCCTATGGAAATGAGTCCTTTTTTTTTTAAAGTTTTATTTATTTATTCTGAAAGAGACAGAGACAGCACAAGCAGGGGAGGGGCAGAGAGAGAGAGAGAGAGAGAGAGAGAGAGAGAGAGAGAGAGAGAGAGAGAGAGAGAGAGAGAGAGAGAGAAAGAGAGAATCCCAAGCAGCCTCTGCTCTGCCAGCACAGAGCCAGAGGTGGGGCTCAAACCCACAAACTGTGAGATCATGACCTGAGCTGAAACCAACAGTCGGATGCTCAACTGACTGAGCCGCCCAGGCACCCCTGGAAGTGAGTGTTTATTGGTGCTGAGAGAGGGTGATGTCAGGAGTTTACATAGGCAAACTGTATTCACAATTTTGCCAAAAGTCTGCCTGCCTAAAGCAGGTTTATAACCCACCTACCCTTTCCCTAATTCTGGCTGTTTCTTCTCCTTTCCTTATCTCCTATTCCCAAAGGCAAGACTCGATTTGTGCTCTTATGAAAGAAGCAATATATGACATAATTGCTAACTGCAAGGCTCTGAAACCAGACTGACACTTGCTATCTAAGCAACGATGGGGAAATCATTGAAGGTCTTTGTGCCTCAGTGTCTTCATGTGTAAAAAATGTTAATAATTGTATTGCCTACCACAAAAGTCTGCAAAAGGTCATAGAGGACTAAAGATAATGATCCATGAAACACACTTTTTAACACATTGACAAAGAGTAAGTGATCAATAAGTGTTAGCAAATCACTGAGCCTCAGTTTTTTTCATGTGTCCACTGAAGATAAACATACCCACTCTACCTGTCTCAGAAGGCTATTGCTAAGATCAAAACATATATATATATATATACACACACACACACACATATAATATAGCACTTTGTAAGCCGAGAGACCATATAGCTATAAGAGATTATGAGTTATCGCTTTCTTTAAGATAGAGAAAAGAGGGTTCTTGTCAGGGGACTTAAAGGAGTCTCTAAAGTCATTGCATCTTGGGGCTGGAAAGGCCTTTAGAATTCATCAGTCCAACACCTTCACTGGTTAGATGATACAAATGGAAGTCAAAGGGAGAAAAAAGACTTTTCCAAAGTCACCAGAAATTAGAGGCAGGGCTAAGAGGAAATCCCTAGAATACTGATTCTGGGTCCCAGGCTTTTGCCACCATTTCACATTCTCTATCACTTTCTGTCTCTATCTCCCTGCTTCCCCCACCACCCTCAGCTCTAAAGCCCTACTCTTCATATCCTAAACTGTAAACACAGAGGCTGAGCTGCCTTGCACCATTAAACAGCAAGACTGCTTCTTTTTAGAGGCCATATAATTAATGTGAACAACTAAGATTCCACCTCACAGGCTGTGTACAGCACAATCTGTGTGAATCAGGAACTTAGGGATCCATCTTACCTGAGGAGTGAAGGTGGCATATTTCTAACAGTTTATACTTTTGGACCTCACTCAGCTGGTACACACTGGTCTGGACTCTCTAACACACTAAATAGAAAACTTGCATACTCAGATTGGGATCTATCTCCCCTCCCCTATCAGTTTACAGATGAGACAGGATAGTTTTTATTTCTGGTCAGATTAAATGATAGTTTAAAAATTCACTGTTTGGAGATTAGAGGTGGGTTGAGGGAAGGATTGTATGTTGAGTCCTATAGTTAAGGTGGGCCTTATGCCTGATAGGGCAGAGAAATTGGCTGCAAATGCATAGTTATGTGCGGTTACTTGAAAGTAACACTTATGAGAAATTAGCTCCCTGACTTTTAAGGTATGGTGCCGAAAATCCCACTATTATCTATTTGTTATAACTGCCCTATTTCATACATAATATTGCATGTATGAAAACACCTAGTGCCTATCTACTGATAATTTGAAAAGAGCAAAAATCAAATCCGCAACATCTCTACTCTTTCTCTGCCACACACACTAAAAAATAAAGATAAATAAATAATGAATTAATTCAAACAGCATCTATCAATATTTACTTTAAAAATCATATTGAGAAATCTTAATTTGCCCTCCAACGGTGTTACACATTAGTTCCAGCCTGTTAGAAAAGATAGATGAATTGATATGACCTAAAAGTTGATAAAATCCATGACAGTTACACTAACCTTTCTTTTAAGAATTTAACGAACAGAATCACTTCGAGCATCCCAAAAGCCCTGTCCTCTCATCTTCTGCAGGTACATTCAATTTCCATGGTGAATATTAATGTACCAGATTCCTATTAATTTAGGCAGCAGGTGCCTAGATTCTTTGAGGCCAAAAGAAAGGCTAAACTATTCAATAAGGAAGAAGAGGTGTAGAATGATGCTAGAAATCCTATTTCAAAGTTAGGGCATATCCATTTATAGCTCCCCAATCATATGTGCACTCTTTAGTTTTTCAGAGTTTAAATTCAACAGTTCTATATATGTATGGTTCAAAGAGAATCACTTGGCAGGAGTAAGATAACTATATGTCCACATTTTGATAGCATGGATAGTATGGAATCAGTGGTATGCTAAAGTTGGCTGGGACTGGCTCATAAGAACCTATTGCCAAATTTAACTTCCCGTGGCTTGAAATTGGCTATGATAGGAGCACATACTCAAAGACAAATCAGGACTTTTTCATCTTATTTGTCTTCAGAGAGACGTTTGTTAAAATTATATTTGTAAAAATTGTATTAGCTTCTACTACTGCATGAAATCAAAATGGCCATTTTTCTTAGTGACATATACAGGAAATTACTGTAAAAATATCAATCTTTATGTTTCCCCTCCCAACAAAGCTTGTATGATATGAACAGTTCCAGTTTTTGTTTGATTAATGATAACGTGGTATTATAACATGACAATTTTTTTTCTTTCCATACTTTAAAAATGTTGCTCTTCTGTCTTGCTACTTGCATTGTTCCTGATGAAAAAAGTACTATCATCCTTTTCTTTGTTCTTCTCTACATAATGTATCTCTTCCCCTCTGGCTCATTTTAAGATATTCTCTTTATCACTGTTTTGTTTTGTTTTGTTTTGTTTGTTAGCCATTTGACTAGGACATGCTTTGGTATAGTTTAGTTTTCTTCCTGTTTCTTGCCCATAGGGGTTGTTGAACTTCTTAGATCTGTGGGTTTATAGTTTTCATCAATGTTAAAAAACTTTTCAGCCATTATTTCTTCAAATTTTTTTCTGACTCCCCTCTTTTGGGTACTTCAGTAACACATATATTAGGTCTCTTGAAGTAGTTCCAGAGCTTACTGATATCCTTTTCAACCTTTAAAATCTCAATTTCTGGGGCACCTTGGTGGCTCAGTCGGTTAAGCGTCCGACTTCAGCTCAGGTCATGATCTCGCGGTTCATGATTTCGAGCCCCGCATCAGGCTCTGTGCTGTTAGCACAGAGCCTAGAGCCGGCTTCCGATTCTCTGTTTCCCTCTCTGCCCCTCCCCTGCTTGCTCTCTCACTCTCCTTTTCTCTCTCAAAACTAAATAAACAATAAATTTTTTAATTTCAATTTCTATGTTTCATTTTGAATAGTTTGTATTGCTATGTCTTCAAAATCACTAACTTTTTCTTCTGAAATGTGTAATTTTATAGTTTGCCATAATTGCATCCAGTGAATTTTAAATCTCAGTTTTAATTTTTAGAAATTTGACTTGAGACTTTTTTCTTCATGTCCCTACTTAGCTTTTTAAACATATGGAATGTAGTTACAGCATTTTTTTAAACATTTTCATCTTCGAATTCTAACATCTGTGTACTTTTGAATTTCTTTAGATTGATATTTCTCATGGCATGCATTTCCTTGCTTTTTCTCATGTCTGAAAGTTTTTGATTGGATGTCAAATGTGAATTTTGCATTTTTGGAAGCTAGATATTTTTGTACTAATGTAAATATTCTTCAGCTTTTTTAGCTTTTATTTATTTATTTTGAGAGAGTGGGTGTGCACATGTGAGCAGGGGAGGGGCAGACAGAGAGGGAGAGAGAGAATCCCAAGCAGGCTCTATGCTGTCAGTGTGGAGCCTGACACAGGGCTCGATCTCACGAACCATGAGCTGAACCCAAGAGTCAGACACTTAACCAACTGAGTCACGCAGGCACTCCTATTCTTGAGCTTTTTTCTGGGCTAGAGTTAAGAGTTTGATTTTTGGAGAGAGTTTGATTTTTTTAGGTCTTTATTGTAATATTGATTAGGCAGGATGAGAACAGCATTCCGTCCTGAGTTTAGACTCAAGACTCGTTATTCCCCACCAATGAGGCAAATGCTTTGTGAGTACCTGTTTGTCTATACACTATGACGTTTTCCAATATGACTGGTAGTATCGGCACTAATTCTAACCCTGCCTAAATACTATTCTTTTTAATCCCATCAGATAATTGTTTCTCCACTAGTTTCCTGAAACGCATTTGCTGATGAGTACTCTGCTAAATACCCTCTGCAACTGTCCAAAGTTCTTTCTCTGTAGCTCTCTCTTCTTTGGTATTTTGTTTTGTGAACTTTAGCCAACTTGGTTTCCCTGTATTATCAGCTTTTTTTTTTTTCCTTTTTTATTAATCACAGGGAGTTTGCTCTCCGTGAGTTCCCTCTCCTTGTTCTGTGGCCTGGAAACTCTCTCAAGGAAGCAACCTGGGGTAATCATAGGACTCATCTCATTTATTTTTCATCTCTCAGATATCACTGCCCTTTGTTGCCTGACATCGTCTCTTAAAAACTGATATTTTACATAGCCTGTCTGTCTTTCTTGGCTGTTTCAGGCAGGAGGCTAAATCTGGTCCCTGTTACTCCATTTTGGCTCTAGGTGGAAGCTGAAGAAAGTGAATGTGATCCGATATTCAAGATATTTGCTTTAAGATATTTACATCCAGAGGGGGAAGGAGCCCTAGCCCAAGACAGGGAGAGCGTGCTGTGCCCAGGAGAGACCAGGAGAAGAGAAAGAGAGACGGAAAATGCGCATAGAACCATCTCTAAGGGAGGAAAAACTCGCCCATCTCCCCATACATAACTGCCGGGCGCGGGGAGAGAAATCCGTCCCATCTGGCCGGCGAATTATTCCTTGGGCGCAGCGGCAGCGGCATCCATTCCAAGCAGCACCGAGAAAGGCGGCTGCACAGATAAAGGCGGCGGCGGTGCGAAAAGCGGCGGCGGCTCCGCGAAAAGGGCAGCGCAAGCCGGGCGGGAGGCCAGCCGCCAGCGGGAACGCATCTCATCCCCGGTGACGGTGTTGGACTGCATGGACTAGGATTAGGAAGTGAGGCGGAGCTTGGAGAATAGTTTGGCTCGCCCGCGGCACAGGGAGATCGACTCAGAAGAGCGGCTTGCAACGCCTGGTTCTAACAAAGTTTTGAAGCGGCGCCATACTTCTCCAGGCAACCACCAAGGCGGGGCCTCGGAGAGAGCAGCCCCCACCCCGCCCCGAGACCTGACCTGACGCCCAACCACGCCCATCCGCACAGGGGAGTTGTCGTTTTTTTTTTTTTTCCTTTTTTCTTTGCTTCTCCTTCTTTTCTGCTGCCATCCAGATATATTTCCCTTAGCATATTCTTATATCTCCTCTTGGCTGGTTATATGCTTTTGGACTGTCCACAGTTTTTTGCTCTCTCTGTCCCCACCTTGTATTTCTTCTTCTTTTTGTTTTTGTTTCTTTTTCTTCTCTCTTTTCTTCTCTTCTCTTCTTTCTTTTCATTCCTTTCCTTTCTTTTTCTTTACTTCCTTTCCCCTTTTGGCTTGCTTGTTTGTTTGATTTGTCTGTGCGTCTGCATGCTTTTGTTCCCTGTATGCTAGTCTGTTTCCTTTTCAGGGATACCTCAAGAAACAAGCCAAAGTACACGTGGTGGAGAGTCCCAGATATCACTGACCAGGGAAATAAAATAATCAAAGACACAACAAGAGAAACGGAGAGACACCATTAAATGAACACTTCCTGAAACGACAGGCTCTGGACAGTCAATGAGCCTCCTTTAATAGAGCAATACCAACAGGTGCACAGTGCATAACAAGCTTTAAAAACTGACAAGAGACAGAAAGCTAGCCAAAATGACGACACGAAAGAACCCTCCCCTAAAGCAACTCCAGGAAGAATCACAGCCACAGAACTGCTCAAAACAGGCTTAAACAACGTAACTGAACAAGAATTTAGAACAATTGTCATAAAATTAATTGCTGGACTTGAAAAAAACATCAAAGAAGCTATTGATACAGACTAGGGACCTTCAAAATAGCTGTGACGAGTTAAAAAAGGCTACAAATGAGGTGCATAACAAAATGGAGGCAGCCACTGCACGGATCGAAGAGGCAGAGAGGAGAATAAGTGAATTAGAAGACACAGTTATAGCAAAAGAGGAAGCCGAGAAAAAGAGAGAGAAAATGATACAGGAACACGGAAAGAGAATTCGAGAACTGAGTGATACAATCAAACGGAACAATATCCGTATCATAGGAATTCCCGAAGATGAGGAAAGAGGTCCTGAAGGGGTACTCGATCAAATGATAGCTGAAAACTTCCCGAATATGGGGAAAGAAATGGACATTGAAATCCAAGAAGCGCAAAGAACCCCCTT
>CM053579.1:51704992-51761755 GCA_028646485.1 Cryptoprocta ferox
AGCAGTGCTATTGCTGGGTCATAGGGGAGTTCTATTGTTAATTTTTTGAAGAACCGCCACACTGTTTTACAGAGCAGCTGCACCAGTTTTCATTCCCACCAGCAGTGTAGGAGGGTACTGTTTCTCAGCATCCTCGCCAGCAACCATAATCTCTTGAGTTGTTCATTTTGGCCACTCTGACTGGCGTGAGGTGGTATCTCAGTGTGGTTTTGATTTGTATTTCCCTGATGATGAGTGATGCTGAGCATCATTTCATGTGTCTGTTGGCCATCTGGATGTCCTCTTTGGAGAAGTGTCTCTTCATGTCTTCTGCCCATTTCTTCACTGGATTGTTTGTTTTTCGGGTGTGGAGTTTGGTGAGTACTTTGTAGATTTTGGATACTAGCCCTTTATCAGATATGTCATTTGCGACTATCTTTTCCCATTCCGTTGTTTGCCTATTAGTTTTTTCGATTGTTTCCTTTGCCGTGCAGAAGTTTTTATCCTGATGAGGTCCCAATAGTTCATTTTTGCTCTTGATTCCCTTGCCTATGGAGATGTGTCGAGTAAGAAATTGCTGTGGTTGAGGTCGAGAAAGTTGTTTCCTGCTTTTTCCTCTAGGGTTTTGTTGGTTGCCTGTCTCACATTCAGGTCCTTCATCCATTTTGAGTTTATTTTTGTGTATGGTGTAAAGAGAGTGGTCTAGTTTCATTCTTCTGCATAGTGTTGTCCAGTTCTCCCAACACCATCTGTTAAAGAGGCAGTCTTTTTTCCATTGGATACTCTTTTCTGCTTAGTCAAAGATTAATTGCCCATACATTTGTGGGTCCAGTTCTGGGTTCTCTATTCTATTCCATTGGTCGATGTGTCTGTTTTGTGCCAAGATCATACTGTCTTGATGATTACAGCTTTGTAGTAGAAGCTAAAATCTGGGATTGTTATGCCTCCCGTTTTGGTTTTCTTCTTCAATATTTGGCTATTCAGGGTCTTTTGTGGTTCCATACAAATTTTAGGATAGTTTGATCTAGCTTTGAGAAGAATGCTGGTGCAATTGTGATTGGGATTGCATTGAATGTGTAGATTGCTTTGGGTAATAATGACATTTTAACAATGTTTATTCTTCCGATCCATGAGCATGGCATGTTTCTCCATTTCTTTGTGTCTTCTTCAATTTCCTTCATAAGCTTTCTATAGTTCTCATCATACAGACCTTTTACATCTTTGGTTAGGTTTATTCCTAGGTATTTTATGTTTTTTTATGCAATTGTGAATGGGATCAGTTTCTTGATTTCTCTTTCTCTTGCTTCATTATTGGTGTATAAAAATGCAACCAATTTCTGTACGTTGATTTTATACCCTGGGACTTTGCTGAATTCATGGATCAGTTCTAATAGGTTTCTGGTGGAGTCTGTCGGGTTTTCCATATAGAGTATCACATCATCTATGAAAAGTGAAAGTTTGACATCATTTTTGCCTTTTCTGAGCCTTTTATTTCCTTTTTTTATCTGATGATGCTAGAACTTCCAGCACTATGTTAAACAACAGTGGTGAGAGTGGACATCCCTGTCATGTTCCTGATCACAGGGGGAACCCCCTCAGTTTTTCCCCATTGAGGATGAGATTAGCTGTGAGCTTTTCATAGATGGCTTTTATTATGTTTAAGGAAGTTCCTTCTATCCCGACTTTCTCGAGGGTTTTTATTAAGAAAGAATGCTGTATTCCATCAAATGCTTTTTCTGCATCTATCGACAGTACCATATGGTTTTTATCTTTTCTTATGTTGATGTGATGTATGACATTGATGGATTTGCAAATATTGAACCAGCCCTGTAACCCAGGAATGAATCCCACTTGATCATGGTGGAAAATTCTTTTTATATGCTGTTGAATTTGATTTGTAAGGATCTTGTTTAGTATTTTTGCATCAGTATTCATTAAGGATATTGGCCTGTAGTTCTCTTTTTTTCCTGGGTCTCTGGTTTGGGAATCAAAGTGATGCTGGCTTCGTAGAATGAGTCTGGAAGTTTTCCTTCTATTTCTATTGTTTGGAATAGCTTGAGAAGAATGGGTATTAACTCTGATTTGAATTTTTGGTATAATTACCCAGGGAAGCCATCTGGCCCAGGGCTCTTATTTGCTGGGAGATTTTTGATAACTGATTCAATTTCTTCACTGGTTATGGGTCTGTTCATATTTTCTATCTCTTCCCATTTGAATTTTGGCAGTGTGTGTGTGTTTAGGAATTTGTCCATTTATTCTAGGTTGTTCAGTTTGTTGGCATATAGTTTTTCATCGTATTACCTGATGATTGCTTGCATTTCTGTGAGATTGGTTTTAATAGATCCATTTTCATTTGTGATTTTGTCTATTTGGGTATTCTCTCTTTTCTCTTTGATAATCCTGGCTAGAGGTTTATCAATTTTGTTTATTTCTTCAAAACAAAAACCTCTTGGTTTCATTAATCTGTTCTACTGTTTTTTTGGATTCTATATTGTTTATTTTTGCCCTGATCTTTATTATTTCCCTTCCTCTGCTGGGTTTGGGGTGCTCTTGCTGCTCTCCTTCTAGTTCCTTTAGGTGCACTGTTAGATTTTGTATGTGTGCTTTTTCTAGTTTCTTGAAATAGGCCTGGATTACACTATACTTTCCCCTTAGGACTGCCTTTGCTGCATCGCAAAGAGTTTGGATTGTTGTATCTTCGTTTTCATTTGTTTCCATATATTTTTTAATTTCTTCTCTAATTGCCTGATTGGCCCAATCATTCTTTAGTAGGGTGGTCTTTAACCTCCATGTTTTTTGAGGTTTTCCAGACTTTTTCCTGTGATTGATTTCAAGTTTCATAGCATTGTGATCTGAAAGTGTGCATGATATGATCTCAATTTGTTTACATTTATGGAGGGCTGCTTTATGACCCAGTATGTGATGTATCTTCGAGAATGTGCCAGAAGCACTCGAGAAGAAAGTGAATTCCATAGCCTCATTGTGTAGAGTTCTAAATATATCTATCTAATCCATCTGTTCCAATATGTCATTCAGGTCCATTGTTTCTTTAGTGATTTTCTGTCTGGTTGATCTATCCATTGCTGTAAGTGGAGTATTAAAATCCCCTGCAATTAGCACATTCTTATCAATAAGATTGTTTTTGTTTGTGACTAATTGTTTTATGTATTTGGGTGTTCCCGAATTCGGTGTGTAGATGTTTAGAATTGTTAGCTCTTCCTGAGGGATAGACCCTATAATTATTATATAATGCCCTTCATCTCTTGTTACTTCCTTAACTGTAAAGTCCAGTTTGTCCGATAGTATGGCTACTCTGGCTTTCTTTTGACTTCCAATCGCTTGATAGATATTTCTCCATCCCTTTACTTTCAATCTGAAGGTGTCTTCAGGTCTCAAATGAGTCTCTTGTAGACAGCAAATAGATGGATTTTTTTTTTATCCATTCTGCTACCCTATGTCTTTTGATTGTATCATTTCGTCCATTTACATTCACTGTTATTATTGAAAAATATGGGTTTAGAGTCATTGTGTTCTCTATAGGGTTCATGCTTGTAGTTGTGTCTCTGGTACCTTGTGTTCCTTATAACATTTCACTCATAGAGTCCCCCTTGGGATTTCTTGTTGTGTTGGTTTAGTGGTGATGAATTCTCTCAATTTTTGTTTCTTTGGGAATACCTTTATCTCTCCTTCTATTTTGAATGACAGGCTCGCTGGATAAAGGATTTTTAGCTGCATATTTTTTCTGTTCATCACATCAAAGATTTCCTGTCATTCCTTTCTGGCCTGCCAAGTTTCAGTGGATAGGTCTGCAACTACTTTGATAGGTCTCACTTTGTATGTTAGGGCCCTTTTATCCTTATCTGTTTTCAGAATTCTATCTTTATCCTTATATATTGCCAGTTTCACTATGATGTGTTGTGCAGAAGATCAATTCACGTTATGTCTGATGGGAGTTCTTTGTGCCTCTTTGATTTCAATATCTGTTTTCTTCCCCAGATTGGGGATGTTCTCGGCTCTAATTTGTTCAAGTACCACTTCCATGCCTTTCTCTCTTTCTTCTTCTTCTTCTGGAATTCCTCTAATATGGATGTTGTTCCGTTTGATTGTATTTCTCTGTTCTCGAATTCTCCTTTTGTGCTTCTGGATCAATTTATCTCTCTTTTCCTCGGCTTCCTCTTTTTCTATAATTGTGTCTTCTAATTCCCCTATTCTCCTCTCTGCCTCTTCAATCCGTGCAGTGGTCGCCTCCATTTTATTATGCTCCTCATTTGTATTATTTTTTAAATTCATCACAACTATTTTTTAAGGTCCATAGTCTTTGTAGCAATAGTTTCTCTGATGTCTTCCATGCATTTTCAAGCCCAGCGATTAATTTTATGACAATTGTTCTAAATTCTTGCTCCGTTATATTGCTTATATCTGTTTTGAGCAATTCTGTAGCTCTGACTTCTTCCTAGAATTTCTTTAGAGGAGAGTTTTTCAGTTTCATCATTTTGGCTAGCTTTCTGTCAGTTTTTAAAGCTTGTTATGCACTCTGCACTTGTGAGTATTGCTATATTAAAGGTGGCTCATTGACTGTCCAGGCTCTGTCTGTTCATGTAGTGTCCTTTTAATGGTGTCCCTTGGTCCCTCTTTTTGTGCCTTTGGTTATTTTATTTCCCTACTCGTAGTGACATTTGGGACTCTCCACCATGTGTACTTAGGCTTGTTTTTTGAGGTAGCCCTGAAAGGAAAACAGACATACCAACAATCATGGAACAAAAGCACACAAAGTTACAAACAAATCAAACAAACAAGGAAACCGAAAGGGGGAAAAAACAAACCAAAACAATAAAACAAAAAAGTCAAAGGGCAGTTTAAAAGCCTAAAAAGATATGCCAAGCTACAAATAAAGAGCAGTGTGGAGGCAGTGCTGATGGAAGAGCATATACAAAGAGAGTAATGACAGGGTTGGGGAGAAAGAGAAATTCAACATTGACCAGGAAGATAGACTAAAAGACTTAATTCAGATAGAGAAAAGAGAATATGGCAAGAAGTGAAGAAAGAAAAAAAAACCAAGATAATGTTACCCTGAAAAACTCTATAGTCTGATTATTTCAGAGAGTGAGAAAGGAAGGTAACTATGGAGGTGTAGAATATGTATCAGGAGAATGGATTAGATATAACTGTTTAAGCAAACCTATAAGCAGAATACCCAGTCCACGGGAGGGGAGAGATAAGAATGAGATAAGGGAGAATATATCTGAATAGCAAGAATTGATCTAGAGTTAATCATGGCATAGCATCAATTCCGGTCTTGGGTGAGGGGCTGTCTGTTTAGGCAGCATCTATCGAGCTCCACTAACAAAGCAGCTACACAATACAGATGGGCGTGGTTTGGTGTAGGCGGGTCTAGCCTCCACTGTGGGTCTTGGGGGCCACTCCCTGAGGCCCTGCCTTGGTGGTTGTGAGGAGAAAAATGGCAGCCCCCCAGTGCCTTCTTGAACCAAACGTTGCAAATCATTCTTTTTGGGTCTGATCTCACTGTGCCACGGGTGCAGCCAAGGTGGGCAGTGTTCTATGTCCCAAGGTGGGCAGTGTTCTATGTCCCACCCCCAGCCTCATTTCCAGCTCTTACTCCTTGAGCAGAAATGATACCGCCCGAAATGTAATCCCACAATCCCAGGCCAGGGCTCTTCCTAGCCAGGAATCAAGTAGAGGAGCAGTATTTCCTGATGCCGATGGAGTCCCTTGCATACAGTCTGTACCGGAGGGAATTTCTGGGACCGGGACACCCAACCCAAAGAAGCCTCCACAGTTAGAGGTAGTGTCTCTCTCCGAATGCCCTGCAGTTAGCAATGGGATGATAGGATCCCTCTCCATCCTGGTCAGAGGTTTTTATCTTTTCTAGGGACAGTTCTACGAGCAGTTTCAGAGGCTCTTTTCCCTTTGTCTCTCTGCAGAGTGGGCTCCCTCCCATCCGTGCTTCCATATCTCGTCCAGTTTTTATCTTCCCCAGTTTGCAATCACGCACCTATGAGGCTGTCTTTTTTAGTGGACTCTGTCTCTTTTCCTCCCAGACTCTTGTGGTTCAGTGTCTTTTGGCTTCAGCCCTCTTTGATAGATGCAGGTGGGAAGTATGGAACTCCCTACTTCCCCACTCTCTTGCCCTCAAAACTCTCTCCCTTCTTGTCTTACATTTGATTTCTTAAGGTTTCTTTTGTCTTTCTTTTTATCCTCTTCTCATTTGACCATTATTTATTATATTTGAATTCCTTAAGTGATTAAATTTAATCTTTAACAAATCAATTAATATTTCTAATATCCTCGGGGCGCCTGGGCAGCTCAGTCAGTTAAGCGCCTGACTTTGGCTCAGGTCATGATCTCATGGTTTGTGGGTTCAAGTGCCCCTTCGGGCTCTGTGCCGACAGCTCAAGCCTGGTGCCTGTTTCCAATTCTGTGTTTCCTTTTCTCTCTGCTCTTCTCCCACTAATCCACTAATGCTCTGTCTTTCTCTGACTCTCAAAAATGAATAAATGTTTAAAAAATATCTCTAATATCCTCATGATTAATTGAAAATGTCTTTTGAACATTTTGACCCCATTTACCCACTCCCATCTTCAATTTTATTTTTTTTAACATTTATTCATTTTTGAAAAAGAGAGAGAGAGAAAGGTGGGGGGGGGGAGGAGCAGAGAGAGAGGGAGACACAGAATCCAAAGAAGTCTCCAGGCTCCGGGCTGTTAACACAGAGCCTGACACGGGGCTCTAACTCATGGATGATGAGATCATGACCTGAGCCAACCTTGGACGCTTAACCGACTGAGCCACCCAGGCGCCCCTCTTCAACTTTATTTTATATGCTAGTATTTCAGTTTCACTTCGTTTTAACCTCTGGTAGTCATTATTATATATATTTTTTAACTTTATAGTTTATTGTCAGGTTGGTTTCCATATAACACCCAGGGCTCTTCCCCACAAGTGACCTCCACCATGACCATCACCCTGCTTCCCCTTTCCCCCTCCCCCTTCTGCCCTCAGTTTGTTTTCAGTATTCAAGAGTCTCTCCTGCTTTGTCTCCCTCCCTCTCCCTCTTTTTCCTCCTTCCCCTCCCCATAGTCCTCTGTTAGGTTTCTCCTGTTAGACCTATGAGTGAAAATATATGGTATCTGTCCTTTTCCGCCTGACTTATTTCGCTTAGCATGACACCCTCGAGGTCCATCCACGTTGCTATGAATGGCCAGATTTCATTCTTTCTCATTTCCATGTAGTATTCCATTGTATAGATGAACCACATCTTCCTAATCCATTCAACAATAGCCAAATCATGGAAAGAGCCTAAATGTCCATCAACTGATGAATGGATTATTATATTTTTTAACTTGTTAAATGTTGATTCTTATTTAGATTTACCCATATATTGCAAATTTATTTGTTCCGCATCCATCTTATATCCCATTATTTCTTTCTGAATTTAATGTCTTTCTTATTGAAGTATAGCTTTCAGTGCTTCTTTCAACAAAGTTCTCTTAATGGTGAGCTCTCTTATATTTTCTGCCTGAAAATGTAGTTATTTAACTATCACACTTAAATGATAAATTAGCTGGATGTAGAGCTTTAGGTTGGTAATTCTCTTCCTTTAGAGAATTTCAAATACTATTTAAAAATAGTATTCTGTTGCATACTAGAGTCAATTATTATTAATGATAGATATACTATCAGCCTAGTTTCTTTTTTGTAGACAAGCTGTAATTCTCTGATTGCTTTCAATATTTTCTTTGTCATTGTTGTTCTGTGGGTACACCACAATAGGTCTAGGTTTATATTTATTTGTATTTATTTCACTCATGACAGTGTGACTGTTCAATTTGAGGACACATACCTTTCTTTGACTTTGGAAATTTCTCTCTCTCTGTGTTTTTATTTTCTCCTTAAGTTGCTTTTAGATTTGTGGTCTTTGTCTGCTTGCATTGCAATAAAAAATACCATTGAATGTGTGGCTTAAACAACAGACATTCTTTTTACCACAGTTCTGGATTCTAGAAATCCAAAGCCAGGATGATTGCATAGTCAGATTCTGGTGAGAGCCCTTTTTCTGTCTTGCAGATGGCTCCCTTCTCGCTGTGTGGTCACATGATATTTCCCAGTGTGTGTGTGTGTGTGTGTGTGTGTGTGAGAGAGAGAGAGAGAGAGAGAGAGAGAGAGAGAGAGAGAGGTATCTTAGAAGGGCACTAATTCCATGATGAGGTTCCTACCCTCATGATCTAAGCTAAATTTAATTGTTTCCCAAAAAGGGTTCACCTCCAAATACTATCATGTCAGGGGGTAGGGCTTCAATATGTGAATTTTGAGAGGGCACAAACATTCAGTCTGTAATACATATGCTGGACTTTCTCATTGTATTTTCTTCATCACAATCTATTTTCTATTTTCCACGTTTGTATTTCTTTCTATTGCTGTTTGTGTTATTTCCACAATCTCTGCCTTTCAAATCACTAATTTTCTCTCTAAATGTATCAAGCTGCTATTTACTTAGCATAATACCCTCTAGCTTCACCCATATTGTTGTTGCAGATGGCAAAATATTATACTTTGTTATGGCTGAGTAATATTCCAGTGTGTGTGTATACATACATATATGTATGATGTAGTATATATAAAAATATATAAATATATGCAATATATATAATTTATATAAATAAAATTACATAAATATAAAATAATATATAAAATATATATTTTTAAGTTTTCACCTGTTCATCAATATTTTGTTTCTTAAAATTTATTTTTATTTTTCAGTTTATTTATTTATTTAATTTATTTTTTGTTATTGTTTTGTATTTAGTATCTTTTTTCTTTTATAGTTTATTGTCAAGTTGGTTTCCATGTAACACCCAGTACTCATCCCGACACGTGCTCTCCTCCATGCCCATCACCCCCCTTCCCCTCTCCCCCTCCCCGATCAACCCTCATTTTGTTCTCCGTATTCAAGAGTCTCTCATGATTTACCTCCCTCCCTCTCCCCAACTATTTTTCCCCCTTCCCATCCCCCATGGTCCTCTGCTAGGTTTTTTTGTTGTGATTCAACAATTCTATACATCGCACAGTACTCATCAGGACAAGTGCACTCCTTAATTCCCATCAACAATTTACCTACCTCCCATCAAGTAAACATCAGCTTGTTCCCTATAATCAATAGTCTGCTTCTTGATTTGTATTTTTGTCTCTCTCTTTTTCCCTTTGCTTATTTATTTTGTATCTTAAATTCCACATATGAGTGAAATCATTTGGTATTTGTCTTTCTCTGACTTATTTTCCTTAGCATTATACTGTCTAGCATCCATGTTCTTGCAAATGGCAATTTCATTATTTCTTTATGAATACAAATGTATTCAGAAGCTTTCTTTTCTTTTCTATTTTTTGAATAGTTTGAGAATAATTGGTATTAATTCTTTAAGTGTTTGGTAGAATTCATCTGTGAATCCTTCTGGTTGTGTATTTTTGTTTGTTAGGAGGTTTTGGATTTCCAATTCAATTTTGTAACTAATAACATTCCATTGTGTATATATATATACCAAATATTCTTTATCCACTCATCAATCAATGAACATTTGGGCTGCTTCCATATCTTTTCTAGTGTAAATAATACTGATAAACATAGGGGTGTATATATGCTAATATTTTGTTGAAGATTTTGGTATATGTTCATTAGGGATATTGGCCTATCATTTTTGTTTTGTTTTTGTTTTTATAGTAGCTTTTTTTCTGGTTCTGGTATGGGGCTATACTGGCCTCATAAAATGTATTCAGAAGCTTTCTTTTCTTTTCTATTTTTTGAATAGTTTGAGAATAATTGGTATTAATTCTTTAAATGTTTGGTAGAATTCATCTGTGAATCCTTCTGGTTGTGTATTTTTGTTTGTTAGGAGGTTTTGGATTTCCAATTCAATTTTGTAACTAATAATTGTTACGTTCAGATTATATTTTCCTGATTCAGTTTTGAAAGATTGTATGCTTTTAGGAAGTTATCTATTTCTTTTAGGTTGTCTAACTTGTTGGTATATAACTTTTAATAGTAATGCTTATAACACTTTTTATTACTGTAGTGTTGTTTCTTTTCTTCTTTTTGCCTGATTTTATTTATTTGAGTATTCTCTTTTTTCTTAATGAGTATGCCTATAGATGTATCAATTTTGTAGATGTTTTCAAATAACCTTCCCTTGGTTTCATTGACTTTTTCCACTATTTTTGTTTGTTTGTTTGTTTATATTTTATTTGTTTCTGCTCTGATCTTTATTATGTAATTTATTCTACAAACCTTGGGCTTTGCTTACTCTTCTTTTTCTAGTTCCATTAGGTGTAAGGTTAAATTATTTATTTGTAATTTTTCTATTTTCTTGAGGTAGTCTTTTGTCATTACAATTTTCCCTCTTAGCACTGATTTCCCTGCATCTCAAAAAGTTTTGCTTTATTTTTGTTTTGTCATTATTATTTTTTTATTACTTCTTCAATTTTTTCATTGACCCATTATCTGTTTAGTGGCATATTTTTTAGCCTCCACATGTTTGTGTTATTTTTCAGTGTTTTTCTTATGATTGATATTAAGTTTTATACTCTTGTGGTCAGGAAAACGTGGATGATATAATTTAAAATATCTTAAATTTATTGAGACTTGCTTTGCGGCCTAACATAATCTATCTTGGAGAATTTTTCATGTATACTTAAGGAGACTGTATTCTGTTGTTTTTGGATGATATTTTGTATATATCTGCTAAGTCCCTCAGATATAATGTGTTAATCTAAGTCATTGTTTCCTTGTTGATTTTCAGGCTGGATGATTTATCCACTTATGCAAGTGGGGTGTAAGAGTCACATACTATTATGTATTACTGTCAAGTTCTCCCTAATATCTGTTAATGTTTGCTTTATCTATTTAACTGCTACAATCTTGGATGTGTATTTACAATTTTTATATCCTCCTGTAGGATTGACCCTTTATCATTAATCTGTGTCTTTTGTTACAATGTTTCTTTTAAAGTTGATTTTGTCTTGTGTAAGTATTGTTTTTGTAGTTCTTCTCTGTTTCTTCTTTGCTTACTGTTTTTCCATGTGATTAATGACATTCTGTAGTGATATGCTTGTCTTTCTTTCTCCTTATTTTTTTGTATCTATTATAGCTTTTGGGTTTGTGGTTACAATGAGGTTCATATATGACACCTTAAGTATATAGCAGTATATATTATGTTGATGGCTACTAAATTCAAACATAGTCTATAAGAAATTTGTGTTTACTCCCCCTTCCACATTTTATTATATGCTATCATATTTTACATTTTTATTCATATCTTTTATTTCTAATTATTGCTTTTTTGTTTCTACTTAAATTACTCCCTTTAGCATTTTCTGTAAGGCTGGTCTTGTGGTGATGACCTTATAAACTTTTGTTTGTCCAAGATACTCTTTATTGCTTCTTCAATTATAAATAATAATCTTACTAGGTAGAGTGTTCTTGGTTTTTGGTGTTCTCCTTTCAGCTCTTTGAATAGATCATGACATTCCCTTCTGGCCTGCATAATTTCTGCTAAACAATCAGATGATAGACTTATGGGGTCTCCTTTGTATTCGATTCTTTCTTGGTGCTTTTTAAAATTCTCCCTTTATCTTTAACATTTTACATTTTAAGTATTATCTGTTGTGATATGGACCTCTTTTGGTTCATCTTGTTTGAAACCCCCTGTAATTCCTGAATCTGGATGTCTGTTTCTTTCCACAGGTTAGATAAGTTTTAAACCATTATTTCTTCAGATAACTTTTCTGCATCTTTCTTTTTCTCTTTTCCTTCTGGGACTGCTATAATGCAAATGTTTGTTGGCTTGATGTTGTCCAACAAATCCCTTAACCCATGTTCATTGTATCAAATTCTTTTTCTATTTTGCTGTTTTGCTTGGATGCTTTTCATTACTCTGCCTTCCAGATCACTTATCTGTTCTACTGCAACTACTAATCTACTGTTGGTTCTCTCTCGTGTCTTTTTCATTTTAGTTATTGTATTATTCAATTCTGATTTTTTATATTATATATTTTTGTTGATCTTCCCACTCAGTTCTTCCACTCTTCTCTCCAGTTCATTAAGCATTTTTACAATCATACTTTAAACTCTTTATCAGGTATTTTGCTTATCTCCATTTCATTTAGTTATTTTTCTGAGGTTTTGTCTTGTTCTTTTGTTTGGAACATATTCTTCTGTCTTATTCTTCTTGACTTTCTATGTTGATTTCTATGAATTAAGCTGAATTTCTCCTAAACTTGAAGGAGTGGTGTTGTGTATGGTCATTCTCTGTTTAGACTGTGTGCCTGATGACTTTGGCTGGCTAACTGGAGAAGTGGCTTGTGTTGGCAGGAGATTTCAGAGCACTCTGTGTGGGGTCTGGTATGGTGGAACTGAGTTACATGTAGGCTGTGTGGTCCTGATACTCTCTGTTTAGAGGCTGCCCTTGTGGGACAGATGAAGCTGAAGTGGATTCAGGCTGAGGGGTGGTCACTCGTCTCTCAACACAGAGCACAATGGTAGTAAAGCTAAAGCTGAAGTGGATGCAAGCCAGGCATTCTATGGGTTCTACAGACAGATGGCACCCTGGCAGGATAGCTGAAGTTGAAATGGATCCAAGGTGGGGTGTCCCAGTAGGGCACCGTGGTAGTGTGACTGGAACAAGGTGGGTCTCAGACCACTGTGTCCTGAGTTTCTCCATGTAGGTGGTTCCCTATGTGGGAAGTTGAAGTTGACATGGATGCAAGCCAGGGTGTCCTGGGGCACTCCACACAGGGGGCAGGTAGGGGTGGCTAGAGAAAAAGGAGCCATGAACCATGAGGTCCTAGAATGATCTCTGCCAAGAGTGCCGTAGAAAGCCACCTGAATCTGAAGTGGAACAGGCCTGGAGTGTTATGAGTTACATTATGGCTTTGTCAGCTTGGTGCAATGGCTGGAGCTGTAGTGAGCATTGCCCAGAGGTGTCCAGGTGTGCTGCACTGGGGCCACCTTGCTGGGATTGGTGAGGGTGGTGTGGGCTAGGGACCTAGGGATCACTGAGGCACTAAGCGGTCTACAGTACTCACATCCGAATGCTGTTTGCACTGTCAAGGTAGAAGGATGTTCACTGGGCCCTCTGAACTGGAGAGAGTTTTATTACCTCCCCCACTACTTGACAAAGTTCTAAGGCTGGTTCCCTTACATAGTAATTCCTCTTTTATTTTTATTTTTTTTGAAGATTAAATATCTATGGTTTATTTCAATAAAGTTTTCTTCCAGTGTAGTTATGAAATAGCTTACATAATTATATTCAAAGCTTTTTGATGGCATGATAAATATATTATTTACCTTTGGACATTTCCCTCTTCTTTCACTTTTCCTCACACCTCTCTCCAAAGCCCCATGAAAGATTTCACACAGACTTGGTGTACGGTGAATATGTTTTAAAGTAAAGAACAAATGCACAACCATTAAGTAATTGCTCTTTTAAACATCAGCTTTTTCCCTGGGGTCCAGGGAAGACAAATCTGCTCAAAATTTTTTAGTATCAGGGGTGGGGGTGTCTTTCATTACCATGTCTCTCTTGCCTTTTGCTATGTGGTGTCTCTATCTTTTGCTGTGTAGAAGTTATTCAGTCAGCCCTCCGTTCTTCAGGAACAATTGCTCTATAAATAGGTGTAGAATTGATGTGTCCGTGGAGGAGGTGAGTTCAGGTTTTTCCTATGTAAATATCTTGAAGAGAACTCTATTAAGTTTAATTTTATTGAGTGTCATTGCTAAAATTTCTATTTTCTTCTTTTTGAAACATGCTTCTTTTAATCCATAGAATCCTATTTCATTATGGAGTACATTCCCTCTTTATTACTTTTATAATTTTTCCTAGATATAATATGATTTTTTATAGTTTATTGTCAACTTGGTTTCCATAAAACACCCAGTGCTCATCCCCACAATTGCCCTCCTCCATGCCCATCACTCCCCTTCCCTGTTCCCCCTCCCCCTTCAGCCCTCAGTTTGTTTTCAGTATTCAAGAGTCTCTCATGGTTTGCCTCCCTCCCTCTCCCCAACTATATTTCCTCCTTCCTCTCCCTCATGGTCCTCTGTTAAGTTTCTCCTTTTCCACTTATGAGTGAAAACATATGGTATCTGTCCTTCTCTGCCTGACTTATTTCGCTTAGCATGACACCCCCGAGTTCCATCCACATTGCTACAAATGGTCAGATTTCATTCTTTCTCATTGCCATGTAGTATTCCATTGAATAGATGAACCACATCTTCCTAATCCATTCATCGGTTGATGGACATTTATGCTCTTTCCATGATTTGGCTATTGTTGAAAGTGCCGCTATGAACATTGGGGTACATGTGCCCCTATGCATCAGCACTTCTGTATCCCTTGGGTAAATCCCCAGCAGTGCTATTGCTGGGTCATAGGGGAGTTCTATTGCTAAATTTTTGAGGAACCGCCACACTGTTTTACAGAGCAGCTGTACCAGTTTTCATTCCCACCAGCAGTGTAGGAGGGTACTGTTTCTCAGCATCCTCGCCAGCATCCATAATCTCTTGAGTTGTTCATTTTGGCCACTCTGACTGGCGTGAGATGGTATCTCAGTGTGGTTTTGATTTGTATTTCCCTGATGATGAGTGACACTGAGCATCGTTTCATGTGTCTGTTGGCCATCTGGATGTCCTTTTTGGAGAAGTGTCTTTTCATGTCTTCTGCCCATTTCTTCACTGGATTTATTGTTTTTCAGGTGTGGAGTTTGGTGAGTTTCTTATAGATTTTGGATACTAGCCCTTTATCCGATATGTCATTTGCAACTATCTTTTCCCATTCTGTCGGTTGCCTATTAGTTTTGTTGATTGTTTCCTTTGCCGTGCAGAAGCTTTTTACCTTGATGAGGTCCCATTAGTTCATTTTTGCTCTTGATTCCCTTGTCTTTGGGAATGTGTCGAGTAGGAAATTGCTGTGGTTGAGGTCAAGGAGGCTCTTTCCTGCTTTCTCCTCTAGGGTTTTGATGGTTTTCTGTCTCAAATTCAGGTCCATCAACCATTTTGTGTTTAATTTTGTGTGTGGTGTAAGAAAGTGGTCTAGTTTCATTCTTTTGCATGTTACTGTCCAGTTCTCCCAGCACCATCTGTTGAAAAGACTGTCTTTTTTTCCATTGGATAGTCTTTCCTCCTTTGTCAAAGATTAATTGGCCATACATTTGTAGGTCCAATTCTGGTTTCTCTAGTCTATTCCATTGGTCTACATGTCTTATTTTGTGCCAATACCATATTGTCTTGATGATGACAGCTTTGTAGTAGAAACTAAAATCTGGGATTGTGATGCCTCCCAGGTGTGAAAACCTCCCAAAACGGGTTTTCTTCTTCAACATTACCTTGGCTATTGTTGGCCTTTTGTGGTTCCCTAAAAATTTTAAGATAGTTTGTTCTAGCTTTGGGAAGAATGCTGGTGCAATTTTGATTGGGATTGCATTGAATGTGTAGATTGCTTTGGGTAATAATGACATTTTAACGAGGTTTATTCTTCCGATCCATGAGTATGGAATGTTTTTCCATTTCTTTGTGTCTTCTTCAATTTCTTTCATAAGTTTTCTATAGTTTTCATCGTACAGATCTTTTACATCTTTGGTAAGGTTTATTCCTAGGTATTTTATGGTTTTTCGTGCAATTGTGAGTGGGATCAGTTTCTTGATTTCTCTTTCTGTTGCTTCATTATTGGTGTATAAAATGCAACCGATTTCTGTATGTTGATTTTGTACCCTGCGACTTTGCTGAATTCATGGATCAATTCTAGTAGGCTTCTGGTGGAGTCAGTCGGCTTTTCCATGTAGAGTATCAAGTCATCTTTGAAAAGGTTGACATCATCTTTGCCAATTCTGATGCCTTTTATTTCCTTTTGTTGTCTGATTGCTGATGCTAGGACTTCCAACACTATGTTAAACAACAGTGGTGAGAGTGGACATCACTGTCATGTTCCTGATCTCAGGGGGAAAGCCCTCAGGTTTTCCCCATTGAGGATGATATTAGCTGTGGGCTTTTCATAAATGGCTTTTACGATGTTTTAGTAAGTTCCTTCTATCCTGACTTTCTCGGGGGTCTTTATTAAGAAAGGATGCTGTATTTTCTCAAATGCTTTTTCTGCATCTATTGACAGGATATGTTTTTTATATTTTCTTACCACATTGATTGATTTGTGAATATTGAACCAGCCCTGTAACCCAGGAATGAATCCCACCTGATCATGGTGGATAATTCTTTTTATATGCTGTTGAATTTGATTTGCTAGTATCTTGCTGAGTATTTTTCCATCTGTATTCATCATATTGGCCTGTAATTTTCTCTTTTTTGGCTGGGTTCACAATCTGGTTTCATAATCAAAGTGATGCTGGCATCATAGAATGAGTATGGAAGTTTTCCTTCCATTTTTATTTTTTGGAATAGCTTGAGAAGAATGCGTATTAACTCTGCATTAAATGTCTGGTAGATTTCCCTAGGGAATTCTTCTGGCCCCGTGCTCTTATTAGTTGGGAAATTTTTGATAACTGATTTGATTTCTTCACTGGTTATGGGTCTGTTCAGATTTTCTACCTCTTCCCGTTTGAATTTTGGTAGTGCATGTGTGTTTAGGAATTTGTCCATTTCTTCTAGGTTGTCCAGTTTGTTGGCATATTATTTTTTCATAGTATTCCCTGAGGATTGCTGGTATTTCTGAGGGATTGGTTGTAATATATCCATTTTCATTCGTGATTTTGTCTATTTGGGTGCTTTCACTTTTTTTTTTGAGAAGCCTGGCTAGAGATTTTTCAATTTTGTTTATTTTTTGAAAAACGAACTCTTGGTTTCATTGATCTGTTCAACGTTTTTTTTTTTTATTTCCTATTGTTTATTTCTGTCCTGATATTTAACATTTCTCTTCTTCTGCTGGGTTTGGGGCACTCTTGCTGCTCCCCTTCTAGTTCCTTTAGGTGCCCTGTTAGATTTTGAATTTGTGCTCTGTCGAGTTTCTTGAAATAGGCCTGGATTGCAATATACTTACCTCTTAGGACTGCCTTTGCTGCATCTCAGAGAGTTTGGATTGTTGTATTTTCATTTTCATTTGTTTACATATATTTTTTAAAATTTCTTCTCTAATTGCCTGATTGGCCCAATCGTTCTTTGGTAAGGTGGTCTTTAACCTCCATGTTTTTGGAAGTTTTCCAGACTTTTTCCTGTGATACATTTCAAGTTTCATAGAATTATGATGTGAAAGTGTGCATGGTATGATCTCATTTCGTTTATAATTATGGAGGACTGCTTTATGCCCCAGTGTGTGATCTATCTTGGAGAATGTGCCATGTACACTGGAGAAGAAAGTGAATTCCATAGCCTCGGGATGTAGAGTTCTAAATATGTCTGTCAAATCCATCTGTTCCAATGTTTCATTCAGGTCCATTTTTTCCATAGTGATTTTCTGTGTAATTGATCTATCCATCTTTAAGTGGAGTATTAAAATCCCCTGAAATTAGCACATTCTTATCAATAAGATTGTTTCTGTTTGTGATTAATTGTTTTATGTATTTGGGTACTCCCGAATTCAGTGCTTAGATGTTTATAATTGGTAGCTCTTTCTGACAGATAGACCCTGTAATTATTATATAATGTCCTTCTTCATCTTTTGATACTGCCTGTCCTTTAAAGTCCAGTTTGTCCGATATATGTATGGCTACTCTGGCTTTCTTTTGACTTCCAGTCATATGATAGATATTTCTCCATCCCCTTACTTTCAATCTGAAGGTATCTTCAGGTCTAAAATGAGTCTCTTGTAGACAACAAATAGATGAATTTTGTTTTTTTTATCCATTCTGCTACCCTATGCCTTTTGATTGGAGCATTTAGTCTATTGACATTCAGTGTTATTATTGAAAAAATGGGTTTAGAGTCATTGTGTTCTCTGTAGGGTTCATGCTTGTAGTGGTGTCTCTGGTACCTTGTATTCCTTGCAACATTTCCCTCATAGAGTCCCTCTTAGAATTTCTTGTAGGGCTCATTTGGTGGTGATGAATTCTCTCAATTTTTGTTTCTTTGGGAAAACCTTTATCTCTCCTTCTATTTTGAACGACAGCCTCGCTGGATAAAGGATTCTTGGCTTCCTATTTTTTCTGTTCAACACATTGATGATTTCCTGCCATTCTTTCATGACTTGCCAAGTTTCAGTAGATAGGTCTGTAACCACTCTGATAGGTTTCCCTTTGTATGTTAGGGCCCTTTTATCCCTAGCTGCTTTCAGAATTCTCTCTTTGTCTTTATATTTTTCCAGTTTCACTATGATATGTCATGTCGAAGGTCGATTTAAGTTACATCTGAGGGGAGTTCTCTGTGTCTCTTGGATTTCAATGTCTGTTTCCTTCCCCAAATTGGGGAAGTTCTTGGCTCTAATTTGTTCCCATTTCCCTTCAGCACCTTTCTCTCTTTCTTCTTCTTCAGGAATTTCTCTGATATGGATATTGTTCCATTTGATTGTATCACTCAGGTCTCGACTTCTCTTTTCATGCCCCTGGATCAATTTATCTCTTTTTCTCAGCTTCCTCTTTTTCTATAATTGTGTCTTCCTCTCTGCCTCTTCAATCTGTGCAGTGGCCACCTCCATTTTATTATGTGCCTCATTTATGACATTTTTTAAAAATTTGTCACAACTATTTTTAAGGTCCATAGTCTTTGTAGCAATAGTTTCTCTGATGTTTTCTATGCCTTTTTCAAGTCCAGCGATTAATTTTATGACAATTGCTCTAAATTCTTGCTCCATTATGTTGCTTATATCTGTTTTGAGCAATTCTGTAGCTGTCAACTTCTTCCTGGAATTTTTTTAGAGGAGAATTCTTCCGTTTCGTCATTTTGGCTAGCTTTCTGTCTCTTGTCAGTTTTAAAAGCTTGTTATGCACTCTGCACCTGTGTGTATTGCTATATTAAAGAAGGCTCAATGACTGTCCATGGTCTGTCTGTTCAGGAAGTGTTCTTTAAATGGTGTCTCTTGGTTTCTCTTGTTGTGCCTTTGGTTATTTTGTTTCCCAACTCAGTGATATTTGGGTCTCTCCACCATGTATACTTTGGCTTCCTTCTTGATGTAACACTATGAGGCTGTCTTCTTAATGGACTCTGTCTCTTTTCCTCCCAGACTTTTGTGGATCAGGGTATTGTGGCTTCGGCCCTTCTTTGATTGATAGACACGGGTGGGTGAAACGTATAGAGCTCCTTACTTCTCTGCCAAATTGCCAGCTCCGAATCTTTTTATAATTTTAAACATACTTAGCACTGGCTGTATGTGTAAGTGATGAATCACTAAATCCTACTCTGAAACTAATATTACACTGTATGTTAACTAACTGGAATTTAAAGGAAAACCTTAAATTAAAAAAAAAAAGCATTTTCACAGAAAAAGAGAAAAGAAATGGTAAGGCTGAGATTCCACTGCAAAATTCCAATTAAATAATATTTATTGGGACACCCTAGTGGCTCAGTTGGCAAAGCGTCTGACTTCGGATCAGATCATGATCTCACAGCTCATGAATTAGAGCCCTGCATCAAGCTCTGTGCTGACAGCTCAGAGCCTGGAGTCTGCTTTGGATTCTGTGTCTCTGTCTCTCTCTTCCCACCCCTACTCACTCCCTCTCTCTCAAAAATAAAATAAACATTAAAAATACTTATTTATGATTTCCTTTCAGAATATTCTATTATCTCAAATGTTAGTCATTAATTTGTGTGTGTATGTGTGTGTGTGTGAGAGAGAGAGAGAGAGAGTGAGTGTATTCATTCTCTCTCATTGTTGGTAGTTTACTTATGGAATTTTAAGATTTTATATGTGAGCTAGCATTATTCATGCTTATTTATTTACTTACTTACATACTTACTTACTTGCTTATTTACTATGCATGTCCAGAGAGCCCTGGATTGTTAGAGTCCAAACAGAATTATTCTATGTTTGTTTCTGCCGTGGTCCCAGTGATTTCTCTGGTCTTAGGTCAGTTTTCATACTAATACCTTTTCTTTGCTTTGCAAAGCTATAAAATTAACTTAAATATTGATCTTATATACAATCATAGCCGGGGGGATGGAATTTTTACAGGAATTTTTATTTTGCTTTCACAGTAGTGACCAGATAGATGATAGCTTCCTGGTTGATTCCTTGACCAGTGTGGTTGGGGTTTTCCAGTCTGCTTTCATAAAGATAGCAGTTTTCAGTGTCTCAGTATTATGCAAATAACTTCAGTTTCAATTGTTTGCACAAAGTCAAGACCATTTTAGCACCTTCTAGGCTATTACAACAACTCTTATTATGTATTTACCACTATGGTTTTGAGATGCTTATTTATTACTGATATTTGAGGATTTCCTTGCTTTTCTTTTTAGCTCATCTATATCTTAAAATTTTTATTTGATTAAACTGTATTCAGTAACCTTATGTTTTTCAGAGTGAGAAGTAAATGCCTTATTGATAGTCATCATGTACTTAGGACAACGTGCTGCCAGTTACAATGAATTCTTTCTACACAGCCATGGTAATCTTGAAAACATATAAATAATATTTCATCAATCCCCAGTTTAACACCCTGTATTGCCTTACAATGATACCTAGAATAATTTAAAGCTCTTTACTTTGGTATACAGGCCTTAAGTAATCTGGATTATTCTTACCTCTCTGTCCTCATTTTCTGCAACTGCCTCTGTTACTCTGGGTAGAATGACCATAATTTTGAACCTAAAATTTGCCAAACTTTTTTTCACAAAATGCTCTTGGCATGTTCTTTTCCTGCCATCTGAAACATTCTGATGTCAGCTCTTTGCATTACTCCTTTCCAATCATGTCTTAGATCAAATGCCCCTTTAGTTAGGAATTTTCTGGGCAATCAGTCTTAATTAATGTTAACCCCTGGTCACTTTCCCTTATAGGATATTAGTTTATTTTATTGATCTAATTCATTGCCATCTTATATTTTCTTGCTTATTGTTTGCTGGTTGATTAACTTTTTCCCAAATTAGAATGTAAAGTGCATGAGAACAGGGGTCTCTTTCTCTTACTCACTGCTTAATTTCCCTGTTCTTACAAGTGCTGACACAAAGCAAACCCTTAATAAGTAGAACGAATAAATTAATGTAATTTCAGTAGTCTACAAGGTACATATGGTAAGAATTATATTTTTTAACATAGAAATAAATTGCACCCCAAAAAACCATATTGAATTAGGTAAGTTAATTATTGGTAGAGTGACACTCTGAGGGCTCTTGTGTCTAAGCTTAGTGCTCCTTTTACCTTATTGCACAAACTCCAATTCATTTGATGTCTAAGCCACTTTTGTCATTTAATAATTTATTGAGTAATAGTACATAGATAAATAGAGTGTCATAGGGGAATGTTTACTTTATGGAGATGAAACATACTGATAAAATAACACCATGTTTTCAGAAAATACCAAATGAAATATTTGTTAAAAATATAATGTGTTTAATAAAATATATAAAATGTGGCAGGCATTTATTGGAGGTAATGCTCTTTAATCTTTATGCATGTGGTTAAGAAAGCATTCATGATAAAGAATGTGGAAATAAATCTTAAAGGATAGATAAATATCTATGGATAGGGATGAAGACAAAGTCTTATTTTTGGCTGAGAGAATAGTGGGAGTATGGCCTGAAGATAGGAAGGCACAGTCAGCATTTGATTAATAATACATAGCCAAGTTTGGCATATAAGTAAAAAGAGTATTAATCCTCTTACAGCAACACAAGCAATCACTCAAAAAGTTACATCAGGATTGTAGCTTCCTGAGAAAATTTTCCTGAGAAAGTCTGTGAACTTTCAAGATACACAGTCTAGAAATTTTCCTCATATAATTTTTTGTTATTTCTTTCCAAGTAGTAATGCTGGATGGAAATAATTTCCTTTTAGTATTTCTGGGGTGTCTACACATTCTGGGTAATCTGAAAACAAATTTGATCTTCTTACAAATCAATGAACCCTTTATATTATCCTAAAACAAATTTAGTGTTTCTGAAAACATTTCTTTGTTAGTAGGCCAAGTAGGCCCCATGATCCTCTAATGTAAGGAAAGTTAAAAAGATCAGCTTTATAATAAACATTGACTATGCTGATTTAACTTCCCTTTACAGTCAACAGTGGTTGACTTAATTTTTTAAAGGAAAACTAGAGAAACATCATATCTTCTAAGATGTGAATATAACAATTGAATAAAAATTGTAACTATAGGGGGTGCCTGGGTGGCTCAGTTGGTTAAGCGGCCTACTTCAGCTCAGGTCATGATCTCACAGCTTGTGGGTTCAAGCCCCATGTCAGGCTCTGTGCTGATGGCTCAGAGCCTGTAGCCCGCTTCTGATTCTGTGTCTCCCTCTCTCTGACCCTCCCCCACTCATGCTCTGTCTCTCTCTCTCTCAAAAATAAAAAAAAACATTAAAAAATTGTTAAAAATATTGTAACTATAAAACTGCAATTTTAAAAGGTCTTAAAAGTTATTTCAATAATCTTTATCATCATATTTCTTTGATAAACTATTCTTTATATTTTTAAAAAATCAATAAACTTCACAAAATAATTATTTAAAGGTCATTTCTGGCCCTCTTTTATGGCATGCTCAGGAAAAGGTGAGACTATGTGACCTCTAAGGTTTCTTGCAGTGCTCATGTCTTCCATACTGTCAAATAGTGAGAAGAAAATATACTCACTTGAAAGGTGAAGTTATAGAGTCCTGAGCAAAAATATTCTCAAATGTATAGTATATTGTGAGGTAGGGAGAAAGGCCTAGATACAGAGCCAGAAGTCCTGAATTGTAATTTTGGCTATACCTATTACTTAAAACACTTAATTTTTTTAAGCCAAGGATTACCAATTTTTTTTACATTATGAATACATAAAAAATAATGATGTTTGTTCAGCATAGTAGGGTAAAGCATAGGGAAATGGTGCCACAATGGCTGCACATGGCTAGAGATTTGGAGGCTGCAGTTTTTCCACATCTCTCCTGGTCACCCCGGAGGTTAAGGGATTGATTTTTCTATTCATATCAGTATGCTGCATTCAAATTGTTTGAAAATCTATGCTGTGTGGAACTCAACTTCCCCATATAAAAAGGAACAATAGTATGTAATTTTCCTACGTTATCAATAAAAGTTCAATACAATTGATGCCTCAGAAAGTCTGATGGTCTCTTTTATTAAATTATGATTACATAAGCTTTATTCCTGGAATGCTTGACTTCCTTCCTCACCTGCCTGTTAAAAAATTTTAATTAATTTTCTATTGAAACACAATATTACCTTAGAGTCAAATGTAGAATAACAATTCAACAAGTCTATACATTATTATATACAAATGTAACTGGCATCAGTCACCATACAACACTATTAAAATACCATTGACTATATTCCCTATGCTGTACCTTTTATTGTCATGATTTATTCATTCCATTACTAGAAGCCTGTATCTGCCACTTCCTTTCACCCATTTTGCCCATTCTCCTAACCTCACTCCTCTGGAAACTATTACTTTGTTCTCTGAGTTTATGGGTCCATTTCTGCTTTTTGTTTGTTAATTCATTAGTTTTGGTTTTAGATTTCCAATATAAGTGAAATCATATTGTATCTGTCTTCATCTGTCTGACTTATTTCACTTAGCATAATACCCTCTAAGTCCATCCATGTTGGTGCAAATGCCAGAATTTTTTTATGATTGAGTAATATTCTATCATGTGTGTGTGTTTGTGTGTGTATGTGTGTGTGTAGAATATATATGGAGATATTGTATTTTTCCTGATCTTAGAGGGAAAACTCTCAGTTTTGCACAATTGAGTATGGTGTTAGCTATGGATTTTTTATATGTAGCCTTTATTATGTTAAGGTATGTTCCCTCTAAACCCACTTTGTTGAGAGTTTTTATCATGAACAGATGCTGAATTTTTTCAGATGTTTGTTCCGTATCTATTGAAATGATTATTTGTTTTAATCTTTTGTTTTGTTGATGTGATGTATCATGTTAATTGATTTGTGAATATTGAACCATCCTCGCATCCCCAGATTTAATCCCACTTGGTTTTGGTGAATGATCCTCTTAATGTATTATTAAATGCAGTTTGGTACTATTTTGTTGAAGATTTTACATGTATGTTTATCAGGGATATTGACCTGTAAAGTTTTGTTTTGTTTTGTTTTGTTTTGTTTGTTTTCTTTTGTTTTAGTGTATGTCTGGTTGTGATATCAGGGTAATGCTAGCCTTATAGAATGTATTTGGACCCTTTCTTTCTTCTCCTATTTTTTAGAAGAATATGTATTAACTATAGTTTTAGGAAAAGAGGTATTAACTTTTCCTTAAATGTTTGGTAGGATTCACTTGTGAATCCATGTGGCTATGGACTTCTGTTTTTGTTTTAGTTTGTTTTTGATTATCAATTCAATTTCTTTACTGGTAATTTGTCTGATCAGATTTTCCATCCTTTATGATTAAATTTTGGAAGATTGTATGTAATAGGAATTGACCTAAATCTTCTATGTTGCCCATTATTCTAGCATATAATTTTCCATAGTGTTCTGTTATAATCTTTTGTGTTTCTGAGTTTTCTGTATTGGTTTTTACTTCTCCCTTTCATCTTTAATTTTATTTATTTATATCCTCTCTCCATTTCTTGTGATGAACTTAACTAAAGCACTATCAATTTTGTTGCTCAAAGAACTAGATCTTAGTTTCATCATTTTTTTCTATTTTGTTTTAGTCTGTACTTCATTATACTTGCTCTCTTCTTTATTATTTTCTTCCTTCTATTAAACTTGTGCTTTCATTTGTCCTTTTTTTAGTTCCTTTAGATGTAAGTTTAGTTTATTTAAATTTTTTTGTTTCTTTTTTTAAATTTTTTTAACATTTATTTATTTTTGAGAAATAAAGTGAGACAGAGAGTGAGCGGGGAGGGGCAGAAAGAGAAGGAGACACAGAATCTGAAGCAGGCTGCAGGCTCTGAGCAAGTGTTCAGCACAAAGCCCGACATGGGGCTCGAACCCACAAACCGTGAAATCATGACCTGAGCCAAAGTCAGGTGCTCAACTGACTGAGCCACCCTGGCGCCCCAACAATAATATTTTAAAAGTCTCTTTTGTCTCCAGAGAAATACAAATACCATATGATTTCACTGATATGTGAAATTTAAGAAAAACAGATGAACATAAGGGAAGGGAAGGAAAAAAATAAGATAAAAACAGAGAGGGAGGCGAACCATAAGAGAATCCTAATTATAGAGAACAAACTGTGGGTTGCTGGAGGGGTGGTGGGGAGGATGGACTAAATGGGTGATGGGCATTAAAGAGGGCACTTGTTGGGATGAGCACTGGGTGTTATATATAACACTTATATATATATAAGTGATAAATTACTAAATTCTACTCCTGAAATCAATACTACACTACATGTTAATTAACTTGAATTTAAATGAAATTTAAAAAAAAATAAATAAGTAAATGAAATTTTGGAAGAGAAAAAATAAAAGTGTCTTTTGTTTGATATAAGTATTGCTACCCTGGCTTTCTTTTCATTCCTATTTTCATAGAATATCTTTTTCCATCCCTTCACTTTCAGTTTCTCTGTCTCTAGGTCTGAAGTGAGTCTCTCCGAAGCAGCATACACATAAGTCCTGTGTGTGTGTGTTTTTTTTTTTTTACCCATTCTGCAACCTTATGCCTTTTGATTGGAGCATTTAGACTATTTACACTTAAAGAATTACTGATAAGTATGTACTTGTTAACATTTTGTTCATTATTTTCTGATTTTTTTAGTTCTTCATTTCCTTTTTCTCCTTTTCCTCTCTTTCCTTGTGATTGATGACTATAGTGTTATGCTTGGCTTTGTTTTCTTTATTTTTTTGTTTATCTGTTATAAGTTTTGAGTTTGTGATTATCATGAGGTCACGCATAGGATCCTGAGTATATAGCAGTCTATATTAAGTTGGAAGTCATTTAATTTCAAATACATTCTAAAAGAATTTTTTACTCCCTCCTCTGTTTTATGCATATGTTGTCATATGTTACAAATTTTAATTAATAATTTTCTTACTTCTAATCATGGCTTGTTCTTTTCCACTTAAAGAAATCCCTTTAACATTTCTTGTAAACCTGGTTTAATGGTGAAATTCTTCTTTAATTTTTTTTCTTTTTGTCTGGGAAACTCTTTATCTATCCTCTAATTCTGAATGATAATCTTGCTGGGTAGAGTATTCTTTATTGTAGTTTTTTTTCCCTTTCAGCCCTTTGAATATATCATGCCATTCCTTTTTGAGGTCACCTACTTGGAGAGAGCAGAGCTAATGAGAAGTTGCCATACTCCCCATCACTGTCCTCAAGGTGAGTGGGAAATGTTTGGCTTGTTTATTCCCCAAATTTTTATTGGCTCCAAAAGAATTTCCCATGATTTTTGAGAGATGCAGAACAAAGATTTACTTCTCACCCAGAGATTCACAAAACTGTATCATATGGGGCTAATATGAAGACTTATGGTACAGGGTATCTAGATGAAGAGAAAATGGAAGTCAGCCTTCACAACTCCCTGCCACATCTGCATATAAATACTCAACCCAAAAGCACAGGCTTCAAGAGAATACAAAGGGGAATCTGGGAAGTTAAAAGGGAGATGTGGATCAGAGAGCAACCCATTTGAATAAGGGGGCAGGCAGCACAAGGGAATATTTTCAATATCACTGACAGTGGCACCAAAAGAAAATAAAATGCCATCCCTCAGGGACTTTTGTGCCTTAGAACTAAAGCATAAGACAGTCTTAAGTGCACATATTGCTTATTCCCAGAACATCCTAGAGGAAGAAGTCACCATCATTCAGCATGTACACATCACAAAGAAAACACATAGTCTACAATTCTGTCTGTCTGTACAGAATCTTAAAGAGAAGCAACAAGAGCTAACACAAAAGAAGAAGCAAATTTACTACCATTTGCATGTGGAGCCTCAATTTTATAGTTGCCCCCTTCTCAAATACCAACCCCTTGATCAGATGAAGAAGGTACAGAAGAGAGGAAGAAAAGAGTGGGGGAGAGATAATGAGCAGCACATGTCCCTCTTTACCACAATCAGGAAGTAGCAGCCTCACACACATCTAGCCTGAGGGGTAAATTTTTTTCTACTCCTGAGACAGAGTTGCAATGAGAAACTAATAATAAAACCCAAATTTTATAGAGCTATGTACCCAAAAGGAGCTATCTTTAAACCCAAAGTAACTGGAGTGGGTGGGACTGGACTGCATTTATTATGTTGATCTAAAAATGAGCTTTCTACTGCTGACTTGAAATTAGGGTTTATCAAATAATTTATCTATAATTATGAGAATAAACTGAGCTTCAGGTTTTCATGTAACTGAGATTGTGGGGACTTCAGTCAAACCAGTTTATATCTGGTTGGCCTAGAGGTCTTTTTGACTGATCTGGTAAAATGAAGCAGGAAAGAGCATAAAACAGATGGATCTCTCAAGGTCTGAGGTTCTCCTATGGAAATGGAATAATAGTGAATTAGTAAATTATTAAGAAAATTATTAAGAAAATATATTCAAAATATTAGGAGAAAATGTCCTAGGAGAATTCAAATAATTTTCTTAAAATGTCTTGTTGTTAGCACCCTAAAACATTTTTACATCTCAAAAGCACGTATAGACTTCCAGTTCATGATTTAGGAAGCTATTACCAAATTGTCTCTATAGCTTACCTTTTTCTTTTTTTAAATTTAATGTTTTTTATTTATTTTTGAGAGACACAGAGAGACAGCGCGAGCAGGGGAGGGTCAGAGAGAGAGGGAGGCACAGAATCTGAAGCAGGCTCCAGGCCCTGAGCTAGCTGTCAACACAGAGCCCGATGCAGGGCTTGAACCAACAATCCATGAGATCATGACCTGAGCCGAAGCCGGACGCTTAACCGACTAAGCCACCCAGGCGCCCCTAGCTTACCTTTTTCTATGCTCCTCTTTGCTGGAATTTTACATATTTAAACATAGATAGTTGGGTTTAACCCACTTCTAAGTTCTCTCACTGAAAATAAGATTTCCTTGATAGAACCAAAATGGTTCTGTCAAGAATGAAGCATCTAATTTAATCAGGATTCCCCCCACCCCCGGTTATGAAACTAAGACATGTCCATAGTAGAACATTACGAAATGGAAAGTTATAAAACAGAAAATAAAAATTACCCATAATCCCAATACTCAAAGGTATCCACTGCTACCATTTTTGTAAAAATTTCAGGCCTTATTTCTTTCTTCCACTTGCATACACAAGCATGGGAATACTTGCATGCATGTGCGTGCACACACACACACACACACACATACACACAACCCCTCTTATGTAATTGGTATAATTGTACATAGAATTTTGCATTCTGATACTCTTTACCATGGTATATTTCTCATGTCAATAAGTATTATTTGCTGATATGATTTGAATGGCTGTACAAAATTCCACTGAGAACACAGGAGTGCATTTCTTATTATACTTACACTTAATGCATTTCTTATTATAAAGTAATATAAAAACAGAGAAGGAAGAAAACCATGAGAAACTCTTAAATTCAGAGAACAAACTGAGGGTTGTTGGAGGGGGGGGTTGGGGGGGAATGGGCTAATTGGGTGGAGGGCACCCTGGATGAGCACTGGCTGTTTTATGCAAGTGATGAGTCACTGGGTTCTACTCCTATAACCAATACTACACTGTATGTTAACAAACTTGAATTTAAATAAATAAATTTTAAAAATGTTTAAGATATTTTTATATTTTACTCTAAAAAATGTAATGGGAGAATTCTACTTCTGGCCAAGAATGAGTTGCATCTTACTCTCAAGTTCTTCCTCATACAACTAAAAATAAAGCATAAGAAAACCCTGAAAAGTGAGAAGAAGAAAATAAAAGGCTTAGAGACCTTGGGACTTGAACAACATAGGAGAGCATCCTGTTGGGTTTTGTTTTCTTCTTATATATCCTGGACAATGTGCTGGAGAAACTTACAACCCAAAAATTTCAATAAACATAGATATAAAGGGCCCCAAAGAAAGCTGACTTTCTTTCCAAAGCATGTATGAAGGGGTATCAGATTAGAATACAAAGCATTTTTTAATGTTTATTTATTCTTGAGAGACAGAGAGAGACAGAGCATGAGTGGAGGAGGAGCAGAGAGAGAGAGGGAGACACAGAATCCGAAGCAGGCTCCAGGCTCTGAGGTGTAAGCACAGAGCCCAACGCGGGGCTCAAACCCAGGAACTCTGAGATCATGACTTGAGCCGAAGTTGGACGCTTAACCAACTGAGCCACCTAGGTGCCTCACAGAGAGCAATTTTGATAGTGCCCACGCTAGTCAAGCCAAACATCAATGGATGAATGGCTCCCTAATTCTTCTATCAGGGTAGTATTGGTCGGACTTCCATCCCCTGCCTAGTAATAGTAAGCAATACTTTGATTCCACTACCAGGGTGGTGTCAATAAGACCAAGTAAGAAGATGGGTTTTCACTGTCAGCCAACAGAAATGAAATAGAAAGAGTAGTGTAAGGCAATGTTACTTCTGCCTCTTCTTCACACCCACTTTTCTCCAATGTCAGAGGGGCCTTGTAGAGAGCTAATTCCACCCAGAACCAACAAGATAGAATGAAGCAGTTCAGGACTTTATTTTCAACTCCCCTAGTTTCAGTGGAGCCATAGAAAATGAGCTTTCATTCTCACCCAGCATAATTAAAATAGAATCAGATACTGTAGGGAAGATCCAGTTGGCACTCTTCTTTTCCCTCCATTGCTGTAAGTGAGGATTAGATGAAGCTGAGTTTCCATTGTAACCCGACATCAATAAGTCAGAATATGTCAATAAGGCTATGCAATGTAGTGATCGATGGTAGTTTACTTATCCCAATCTGAAGTCAGTGGGAACTCAACATTCACATACACCTGAAATAACTGAGATAGAATAAGTGCAAGGTGGCGCGAGTTAGCTACTATATCTTCCCTCATCATAGCAGGGTACAGCAGAGAGATGAACTGCCACCCAAAACCAGTGGCAATGAGACAGTATAAGTCAGTGCAACATATTTTCTAGGAGGGTGTCACTAGAACAGAAAAAGGTGCTAATCTTATACTGTTACCCACTGGCAAAATGACAGAGCAAGTTAGGGCCCTGCTTTGGCCAGGATGGTGTCAGAAGGGACCAGTGGGGAATTAAACATTCACTCCTCAACATTGCAGTGACTCAGATGTTGGAAATACCTGACAGGTATTTTAGAGCAGCAATCATAAATATGGTTCAATCAATTATTATGAGCACTCTAGAAACAAGAGGAAAACAGAAAATCACAACAAAACATGTAAAATATAAAATAAAATCAAAGGAAAATTATAGAATTAGTAAATATAATTTCTGAAATAAAGAAAAACACTTTCTGGGTGGCAAAGTAGTAGGTTGAAGATAATAAAAGAAAGAATCCATGAACTAAAAAACAGAACAATAGAACTACCAAACATGAACAACAGAAAATATACACAAATAAGCAGAGTCTCAATAGTAAGAGATCTAACATTTATTTTGTCCAAGAGGAGAGAAGAAAGAATCTGAGGTGAAAGAGTATTACAATAAATAATGGCTGAAAATGTCTAAAATTTGGCAAGTGTCATAAATCTTCAGATTTAAAATGATAAACCAAAAAAAAAATCCATATCAAGACATGGCACATACAAACTTCCAAAAACTAAAGACAAAGAAAAATACTGAAAACAGCCAGAGAAATGGCGCATTACCTACATGGGAACAATAACTCAAATAACAGTGGATTTCTCATAAAAAACAATGAACACCAGAACAAAACACCACATTTTTCAAATGCTGATAGAAAAGAATTGCCAGCATTCAGTTCTATCTCTAGTGAAACCATCCCTCAGAAATGAAGGAGAAATAAAGATTTTCAAATGAGAGAAAATTAGGAGTATTCATTATGATGGATTGTTTCTGGGGCCATAAAAAACGTCAACAAATGTAAAAATAGTGAGAGATACAGAGTATATTCTCTGAAAATAAAATGCAACACTGATTTGGATAGGTAAATTTAAAAAACAGGAAAAATTACCAAACACTGTAAAAATAAATAACACACTCTAAAATAATAGATAAGTAAAAAATAACTGTTTCAAACTACAAGGAAATATATTTGGAACTGAATAAAAATAAAAATACAACATGTCAAAATATGTGGTATGTAGCTAAATCAGTTTTGAGAAAGAAATTTACTATAATAAATACATTAGTAAAGAGAAAAGATTCTATATCAATAATTCATATTTCTACCTCAAAAAAATCAGAGACTCATCTTGCAGCCATCCAAGACAAGCCTTGAATGTAAATTCCTTATTAAAACTTCCACCTGCCAAAAAAATAAATTAAAAAAATGATTAAGAATTGATTTTACAGCAACGTAGCTTTTTTGTTAACTTATAGCATTGATTTATATAACTGTGCAATGTATTTATTCATGCACAGAGATAATAACTCTAATAACCAGAAATTTAATATCACATGTCCTGTCACAAAAGAAAAAAGGAAACATTTTCTTACCTAACTTGGTGTATGATATATATGGAAATCTTGAGCTTGTTTTCAGAAGTGGGAAGACAGTCTTGTTCTATTGCATTAAGTGTCAGGGTATGGATATTAAGACTGTCTCTTTCTGAGGAACGCAGAATATTTTCACTTGTAACAAAGCTGAACTCCCAGGACTGCAAAAAGCAAAAGAGGCAATCTTATTACAAGACAGAAACATCGAGTGTCTTAGACCCTGAGGGATGTGTAGATATTGTGTAGATATTATATTTTATTCAATGCAATAACACAATCTGAGCAAAACCGTCTAAGCATAATCTATAGAAAATGATGACTCCTGCACTAAGGCTCAGAAATCATAAAACTACAAAGCTTCTACAAAGACCACTTTCAGAGCACCAAGGAGAAAACTGAGGGGACTTCCAGTAAATGTCATTTATTCTCATGTCAGAAAAGATATTAAAGCAAGTTCTTTTGTTTGAAAAAAAAAATCAGAGAAATTAGAAGAAAACAAACTCAAAACAAAGAGAAAGAAGGATATAATAAAGACAAGGGCAGAAATAAATGAAATTGAATCAGAGAAACAATAAACAATAGTCTTTGCAAAGACCAGTAAAGATAAGAATTGTTCCAGGGGGGCAAGATGGCTGAGAAGTAGGGAGCTCTTGTAATGTTCACGCGCCCGCAACTATCAAACTAAGAAAGACTGAAGCCACAATACTCTGATCTACAAGAGTGGGAAGAAAAGACACAGAGTCCGCAAAGAAAACAGTCTTGTGCATGAAGCCACCTCAAGTAACAAGCCAAAGTACACATGGTGGAGAGTCCCAAATATCACTGAGTAGGGAAATAAAATAACCAAAGGCACAACAAGATAAACTGAGAGACACCATTAAAAGAATACTTCCTGAATGGACAGGCCTTGGACAGTCAATGAGCCTCCTTTAATTAAGCAATACAAACAGGTGCAGAGTGCATAAGAAGCTTTTAAAACTGACAAGAGACAGAAAGCTAGCCAAAATGATGAAACGGAAGAACTCTCCTTTAAAAGAAATCCAGGAAGAAGTTACAGACACAGAATTGTTCAAAACAGATATAAGCAACATAACTGAGCAAGAATTTAAAACAATTGTCATAAAATTAATCACTGGGTTTGAAAAAAGCACGGAAGTCATCAGAGAAGCAATTGATAAAAAGACTAGAGACCTTCAAAATAGCTGTGACGAGTTAAAAAAGGCTATAAATGAGGTGCATGATAAAACGGAGATGGCCACTGCATGGATTGAAGAGGCAGAGAGGAGAATAGGTGAATTAGAAGATACAATTATAGAAAAAGAGGAAGCTGAGAAAAAGAGAGAGAAATTAATCCAGGAGCATAAAAGGAGAATTCGAGACCTGAGTGATACAGTCAAACGGAACAATATCCGTACCATAGGAATTCCTGAAGAAGAAGAAAGAGAAAAAGGTCCTGGAGGGGTGCTTGATCAAATTATAGCCGAGAACTTCCCCAATCTGAGGAAGGAAACAGACATTGAAATCCAAGAGGCACAGATAACTCCCCTCAGATGTAACGTGAATCGACCTTCAGCACGACATAACATAGTGAAACTGGCAAAATATAAGGATAAAGAGAGAACTCTGAAAGCAGCTTGGGATAAAAGGGCCCTAACATACAAAGGGAAACCTATCAGAGTGGTTACAGACCTATCTAACGAAACTTGGCAGGCCAGGAAGGAAAGGCAGGAAATCTTCAATGTGATGAACAGAAAAAATATGCAGCCAATAATCCTTTAACCTGAAACCCTGTCATTCAAAATAGAAGGAGAGATAAAGGTTTTCCCAAAGAAACAAAAATTGAGAGAATTCATCACCACCAAATGAGCCCTACAAGAAATTCTAAGAGGGACTCTATGAGGAAAATGTTGCAAGGAATACAAGGTACCAGAGACACCACTACAAGCATGAACCCTACAAAGAACACAATGACATTAAACCCATATTTATCAATAATAACACTGACTGTAAATGGACTGAATGCTCCCATCAAAGGACACAGGGTAGCAGAATGCATAAAAAACAAAATTCATCTATTTGCTGCCTACAAGAGACTCATTTTAGATCTGAAAACACCTTCAGATTGAAAGTAAGGGGATGGAGAAATATCTATCATGCTATTGGAAGTCAAAAGAAAGCTGGAGTAGCCATACTCATATAGGACAAACTGGACTTTAAAGTTAAGGCAGTAACATGAGATGAAAAAGGGCATTATATAACATTACAGGGACTATCCATCAGGAAGAGCTAAAATTAGAAACACCTATGCGCCAAATTCAGGAGCACCCAAATACATAAAACAATCACAAACTGAAACAATCTTATTGAGGAGAATGGGCTAATTTCAGGGGATTTTAATACTCCAGTTACAGCAATGGATAGATCAACCAGACAGAAAGTCACTAAAGAAACAATGGACCTGAACGACACATAGGAACAGATAGATTTGATATAATTAGAACTCTACATCCTGAGGTTATGGAATTCACTTTCTTCTCAAGTGTTCATTGTACGTTCTCCAAGATAGATCAAATACTGGGTCATAAAGCAGCCCTCCATAAATATAAACATATTGAGATCATACCATGCACACTTTCAGATCACAATGTTATGAAACTTGAAATCAATCACAGGAAAAAGTCTGGAAAACCTCCAAAAACATAGAGGTTAAAAACCACCCTACTAAAGAATGAATGGGCCAATCAGGCAATTAGAGAAGAAATTAAAAAATATATGGAAACAAATGAAAATGAAAATACAACAATCCAAACTCTCTGGGACGCAGTAAAGGCAGTTCTAAGAGGAAAGTACATTGCAATCCAGGCCTGTTTCAAGAAACTAGAAAAAGCACAAATTCAACATCTAACAGAGCACCTAAAGGAACTAGAAGGGGAGCAGCAAGAGCACCCCAAACCCAGCAGAAGAAAAGAAATAATAAAGACCAAGGCATAAATAAACAGTATAGAATCCAAAAAAAAAAAAAATAGTTGAGCAGATCAATGAAACCAAGAGTTGGTTTTCTGAAAACATAAACAGAATTGATAAAACTCTAGCCAGGCTCCTCAGAAAGAAAAGAGAGAAAACCCAAATAAACAAAATCATGTATGAAAGTGGATCTATTACAACCAATTCCTCAGAAATACAAGCAATCATCAGGGAATACTATGAAACATTATATGCCAACAAACTGGACAACGTAGAAGAAATGGACAAATTCCTAAATGCACATGAATTACCAAAATTCAAACGGGAAGAGATAGAAAATATGAACAGACCCATAACCAGTGAAGAAATCGAATTAGTTATCAAAAATATCCCAACAAATAAGAGCCCGGGGCCAGATGGCTTCCCTGAGAAATTCTACCGGACATTTAAAACAGAGTTAATACCCATTCTTCTCAAGCTATTCCAAAAAATAGAAATAGAAGGAAAACTTCCAAACTCATTCTATGAAGCCAGCATCACTTTGATTCCCAAACCAGACAGAGACCCAACAAAAAAAGAAAACTACAGGCCAATATCCTTAATGAATACACATGCAAAAACACTCAACAAGATACTAGCAAATCGAATTCAACAGCATATAAAAAGAATTAACCATCATGATCAAGTGGGACTCATTCCTGTGTTACAGGGCTGGTTAAATATTTGCAAATCCATCAATAATACATCACATTAACAAAAGAAAAGATAAAAACCATATGATCCTGTCGATAGATGCAGAAAAAGCATTTGATGAAATACAGCATATTTCTTAATAAAAATCCTCGATAAAGTCGGGATAGAAGGAACTTACTTAAACATCATAAAAGCCATCTATGAAAAGCACACAGCTAATATCATCCTAAATGGAGAAAAACTGAGAGCTTTCCCCCTGAGATCAGGAACACGACAGGGATGTCCACTCTCACCACTGTTGTTTAACATAGTGATGGAAATCCTGGTATCAGCAATCAGGCAACAAAAGGAAATAAAAGGCATCAAAATTGGCAAAGATGTAGTCAAACTTTCACTTTTTGCTGATGACATGATACCCTACATGGAAAACCCGACCAACTCCACCAGAAGCCTATTAGAATTGATCCATGAATTCAGCAAAGTCGCAGGGTACAAAATCAATGTACAGAAATTGGTTGCATTTTTATACACCAATAGTGAAGCAACAGAAAGAGAAATCAAGAAACGGATCCCATTCACAATTGCACACAAAAAAACATATAATACCTAGGAATAAACCTAACCAAAGATGTAAAAGACCTGTATGATGAAAAATATAAAAAGCTTATGAAAGAAATTGAAGAAGACACAAAGAAATGGACAAAATTCCATGCTCATGTATCAGAAGAAAAAACATTGTTAAAATGTCATTATTACCCAAGCAATCTACACGTTCAATGCAATTCCAATAAAAATTGCAACAGCATTCTTCTCAAAGCTAGAAAAAACTATCCTAGAATTTGTATGGAACCACAAAAGACCCCGAATTGCCAATGTAATATTGAGGAAGAAAACCAAAACGGGAGGCATCACAATCCCAGACTTTAGCCTCTACTACAAAGCTGTATCAAGACAGTATGGTACTGGCACAAAAACAGACACATAGACCAATGGAATAGAATAGAGAACCCAGAATTGGACCCACAAATGTATGGCCATTTAATCGTTGACAAAGCAGGAAAGAGTATCCAATGGAAAAAAGACAGCCTCTTTAGCAGAACTAGACAGCAATATGCAGAAGAATGAAACTAGACCACTTTCTTACACCATACACAAAAATAAACTCAAAGTGGATGAAGGACCTGAATGTGAGACTGGAAAGCATCAAAACCCTAGAGGAGAAAGCAAGGAAAGAGCCTCCTTGACCTCAACCGCAGCAATTTCTTACTCGCCATATCTCCAAAGGCAAGGGAATCAAGAACAAAAATGAACTATTGGGACCTCATCAAGATAAAAAGCTTCTGCACTGCAAAGGACACAATCAGTAAAACTAATTAGGCAACAGACAGAACGGGAAAAGATAGTTGCAAATGACATATCGGATAAAGGGCTAGTATCCAAAATCTACAAGGAACTCACCAAACTCCACACCCAAAAAACGAATAATCCAGTGAAGAAATGGGCAGAAGACATGAACAGACAATTCTCCAAAGAGGAGATCCAGATGGCCAACAGGCACATGAAACAATGCTCAGCGTCACTCGTCATCAGGGAAATACGAATCAAAACCACACGGAGATACCACCTCACTCCAGTAAAAGTGGCTAAAATGAACAAATCAAGAGTCTATAGATGGGGGGCGAGGATGTGGAGAAATGGGCACCCTCCTACACTGTTGGTAGGAATGTAAACTCGTGCAGCCTCTCTGGAAAACAGTGTGGAGGTTCCTCAAAAAACTGTCAATAAAACTCCCCTATGACCCAGCAATAGCACTGCTAGGGATTTACCCGAGGGATACAGAAGTGCTGACGCATAGGGACATATGTACCCCAGTGTTCATAGCAGCACTTTCAACAATAGCCAGATCATGGAAGGAGCGTAAATGTCCATCAACTAATGAATGGATCAAGATGATGTGGTTTATATATACAATGGAATACTCCATGGCATTGAGAAAGAATGTAATCTGGCCATTTGTAACAACGTGGATGGACCTTGAGGGTGTTATGCTAAGGGAAATAAGTCAGGCAGAGAAGGACTAATACCATATGTTTTCACTCATAAGTGTAACAGGAGAATCTTAACGGAGGACCATGGGGAGGGGAAGGGGCGGAAAGAGTTAGGGAGAGGGAGGGAGGCAAATCATGAGAGATTCTTGAATACTGAACAATCTGAGGGCTGAAGGGGGAGGGGGAAAGGGGAAGGAGGGTGATGGTCATGGAGGAGGGCACTTGTGGGGAAGAGCCCTGGGTGTTATATGGAAACCAACTTGACAATAAACTATAAATAAAAAATATAAAATAAATAAAAAATAGACCAAGAAAATTGATAAAATTATGACAAGAGAAACATGATAAAAAGAAAGGCAAAAGTTACCAATATCAGGAATGATACTGGTGATATAACTACAGATGCTACAGACATTCAAAATACACTTAAGGCAGGGACACCTGGGTGGTGCAGTCGGTTAAGGGACAGACTCTTGATCTCAACTCAGGTCATGATCTCACAGTTCGTGAGCTCAAGCCCCAAGTCGGGAACACTTCCGCTGCTGAGCCTGCTTGGGATTCTGTCTCTCTTTCTCTCTGCTTCTCCCCTTCCTGTGCTTTCTCTCTCTCTCTACATAAATAAATAAAACTTTAAAAAATATAATTAGGGCATACTATGACCTACATTTTCTTCTAAATTCCAAAACTTAAATAAATGTACCAATTTCTCAAACACCAAAAACTAACACTGCTCACAAAATAAAACATAGAGAACCACAATAATTTTATAAAGATGCAAAATATTGAATTTGGAATTAAAAAGCTTTTGAAAAAGGAATCACCAGGTCCAAATGGCTTCCCTGGAGAAATCTTCTAAATATTTAAAAATAACTAGTTCAGGGCAGCTGGGTGGCTTAGTTAAACATCCAACTCTTGATTTCAGCTCAGGTCATGATATCATGGTTTGTGAGTTCGAGCCTTGTGTTGGGCTTTGTGCTGACAGTGCTGAGCCTGCTTGGGATTCTCTCCTTCTCTCTCTGCCCCTCCCCTTCTCATGCTCTCTCTCTCTTTCACTCTCTCTCTCTCTCAAAATAAATAAATAACAACTGTAAAAAATAAAAAATAATTCCAATTATACAAAATCACTTCCAACGTTTAAGAGGTGGGGATGCACTCCAAATTATTTTATGATAACAGTAGTATCCTAATGCCAAAAACAAATGAAAAGAACATATAAAAAAAGAAAACATCAATATTTCTCATGTCCACAGACACATAAATCCTCAACAAAATGCTAGCAAACTGCATCTAGCAAAAATACGAATTATATATCACAACAAAGCGGGACTTATTCCAGGAATGTAATTCTTGTTAAATATTTGAAATTCAGTCAATCTAATCAATCATATATCAACAGGATAAAGAAGAAAAATTATATGACCATATAAATTCATGCAGAAAACTGTTGTCAAAAATCAGTATCTATTTGTAATTTTAAAAAATCTCAGCAAGTAAATAATAGAGAGGAAATTCCTCAACTTGAAAAAAATCTATAAAATGGCTACAGCTACTATCACATTTAATGATAAAAAAAATGCATCTCCTGTAAAATAAAAAACAAAGCAAAGGCTGTCTGCTGTAACCACTCTTATTCAACATAATATTGGAAGTCCTAGCCTGTAGAAAAATGTAAGAAAATTAAGTAAAATATATGAAAATTGGAAAAGAAGTAATAAAACTGCCCTATTTGCAAATGACATGCTTGTCTATGTAGGTGATCTTAAAGAATCTACATAAAATCTAGAATAAGTGAATTCAGGAGGGTTTCAAGATCCAAGGTCAAATATCAAATGTATTTCTGCATATAAGCAATGGAACATGTGGAAACTGACAGTAAAATTACAATACTTTTAACAATTGTTCCAAAAATTGAAATATCTAGGTATGTATGTAATAAAAACAAGAAAGATCTCTATGCTGAAAATTAAAAGTAATAAGGAAATTAAAGATCTGAATAAATGAATAGATAAACTGTTTTCATGCATTGGAAGATTCAATTAAAATGTCACCTTTCTCTCAAACTGCCCTGAGATGTAATGCAATTTTTATCAAAATCTTTGCAAGGTTTTTTATAGGTATATACAAATTTACACTAAAAATTATATGGAAATACAAAGAAACTACAAGAGCTAAACCAACTTTGGAATATAATATAGTTGGAGAAATTATTCTACCCCATGTTAATAATTATTGAAAAGCCACAGTAGTCAGAAGAGTGTGGTATTCATGCTTTCATTTTGATCTTGGACTTCCTGTCCTACAGATCTATGAGAAAGAAATTTCTGTTGTTTATAAGCAAAAAAAAAAGTGTGGTATTGGTGGAAAAATAGCTGAATAGATCAATGGAAAAATATAGAGACCCCAAAAATAAAACTACAGAAATATGTAGAGTTGATGTTTGTCAAAGAAACTCATTGGAGGAAGGATAATCTCAACATATGGTGCAGGAACAGTTGAACATCCATAGACAAAAATAAAACCTCATTCTGAACTTTATAGCATTTAAAAACTGAGGCAAAATAGATGACAAATTTATTTATTTTAGTTTTTATGTTTATTTTTGAGAGAGAGAGACAGTGAGCTTGTGTAGGGGAGGTGAAGAAAAAGAAGGGGACAGAGGATCTGAAGTGGGCTCCAAGCTGACAGCAGATAGCCTTATGTGGGGCTTGAACTCACAACCCATGAGATCATGACCTGGGCCAAAGTCGGATGCTCAACCGACTGAGCCACCCAGGAGCCCCTACAAATCTAAAGGGCATAAGAGATTTTTTCCCAGAAATAGCACAAGGTAAAAAATGTTCTTAGATATTTAATAACAAAAGCATAATCCATAAAAGAAAAACATGGGTAAATTCAACATCATCAAAATTGCAAAGATTGGCACTGTGAAAAATTCTGTTAGAAGAATGGAAAAAACACTACAGAGTGGAAGAAAATGTTTGGAAACCATATAGCAAACAAAGGCCTTATAGCTAGCATATAGAAAGAATTCTCAAAACATAACGGTAGAAGGAACATTCCCGAACTCATTTTACAGGGCTACAATTACTGTTTCCAAAGCCAGATAAGGACAATAGAAGAAAACTATAGGCCAATAACCCTGATGAATACAGATGCAAAAATTCTCAATAAAATTCTAGTAAACTAAATTCAACAGCACATTGAAATGATCATGCATCATGATCATGTGAGATTTATCACTAGGATAGAAAGATTATTCATAAAAACAAATCAACCAATGTGATACTTAACATCAATAAAATATAAGATAAAAATCATAAGATCACTTTAACAGATTCAGAAAAACATTTGACACAATTCAATCTTTTCATGATAAAAACTCTCAACAAAAGGGTATAGAAGGAACATACCTCAATATACTAAGGACCATATATGACATGCCCACAGATATCATCATACCCAATGTTAAAATACTCAAAACTTTTCTTCTAAGAACAGTAACAAAACAAGGATGACCATTTTTATTACTCCTATCCAACATAGTACTGTAAGTCTTAGCCAGAGCAATTACGCAATAAAAGAAATAAATGACATCCAAATTAGACAGAAAGAAGTAAAACTTGTCTCATTGTCTCTGTTTACAGATGATATGATATTACATGTAGAAATCTTGAAGACTACACACACACACACACACACACAAACACACAAACTGATACAACTAATCAACAAATTCAGTGAAGTTGTAGGCCCCAAAATCAATATATAGAAATCAGTTGCATTTTTATACACTAACAACAAAATATCTGAAAAAGAAATAAATAAACAATCGATTCATAACAGCATCAAAAATAATAAAATATATAAGAATAGATTTAACAAAGGAGATAAATAATATGTAAACTGAAAATATAAGATGTAGATAAAAAAATTGAAGACACAAACAAATAAAAACTTACCCCATGTTCCTGAATTGAAAAAAAAATAATAGTGTTCAAATATCCATGCAACCAAAGCCATCTATAAACTCAATACAATATATATGAAACTTTCAATAGAATTTCTCACATATATAGAAAAAAATTCTTTTTTTAATTTTTAAAAATTTTTAATGTTTATTTATTATTGAGAAACAGATAAAAACAGAGCATGAGCATGGGAGGAGCAGGGAGAAGGGGAGACACAAAATCCGAAGCAGGCTCCAGGCTCTGAGCTGTCAGCACAGAGCCCAACGTGGAGCTCAAACCCAGGAACCATGAGATTATGACCTGAGCTGAAGTCAGACGCTTAACTGACTGAGCCACCTAGGCGTCCCTATAGAATAAAATTCTAAAATGTGTATGGAACCACAAAAGCCCTCCAAAAGCCAAAGCAATCTTGAGAAATAACAAAGCCAGAAGAATCATACTTTATTGCAAACTGTATTACAAAGCTATAGTAATCAAGATTATTGCACTTGTATAAAAATAGACACATAAGCCAATGAAACAGAATAAATAACCCCAAAACAAACTCTCATATATATGCCCAACTAATATTTAAAGAGGAAATTGAGATTCTCAGGAGGAAAAATGATAGTCTTTTAAATAAATGATTCTGGGAAAACAAGATAGTCACATGCAAAGTAATATAAGTGGATTTTTCTATTGCACAGTCATGAATATTAACTGGAAATGTGTTGAATACTTAAATGTATGACCTTACATTGTAAAACACCTAGAAGAAAACTTAAGGGAAAAGCTTCTTGACATTGGTATTTGCAACCATTTTTGGATGTGACACTAAAGGCATAACAACAAAAGCAAAACTCAACAGGTGGGACAAAATTAACTAAAAAGCTTATGCACAGCCAAAGAAACAATCAAAATAACAAGGCAATCTCTGGAATAAGAGAATGTATTTGTAAACTATATATCAGATAAGGGATTATTATCTAAAACATGTAAGAAAATCACAGAACTCAATACCAAAATGACAAATAATCTGATTTAAAAATGGGCAGAGGATTTGATAGACATTTTTCCAAAGAAGAAATCCACATGAACAATATATACATGAAAATAGTCTCAAAATTACTAATCATCAAAAATGCAAATCAAAACTACAATAAGATGTCACCTCATGCCTGTTAGAATGATAATTACAAAAATGACAAATAAGTGTTAGTGAGGGTATGAAAAGGGAATCCTCATACACTATTGGTGGAAATGTAAACTAGTGCAGCCAATATGGAAAACATTATTGGGAATTCTCAAAAATATAAAAATAGAAATACCATACAATCCAGTAATTCCACTTCTGGACATTTACCTGAAGAAAAAGAAAACACTAGGTCTTTACCCAAAGGGTACAAACATACAGATTTGAAGAGGTACATGCCCTATGGTGTTTATAGCAGTGTTGTCAACAATAAACTATGGAAAAAGCTGAAATATCCATTGACTGATGAATGGATAAAGATCACACACACACACACAGACACACACACACACACACACACACACACACACACACTGGAATATTACTCAGCCATAAACAAGAATGGAATCTTGCCATTTGTAATGACATAGATGGAGCTAGAGAGTATTATGCTACATGAAATAAGGCAGTCAGAGAAAGACAAATACCATATGGTTTCACTTATATGTGGAATTTAGGAAACAGAACAGATGAACATATGAGGGGGGGATAAAATAAAAAGGGAAGCAAACCATTAGAGACTCTTAATGATAGAGAACAAACTGAGGTAGGTGGAAGGACGTGGGTGGGAGGATGGGCTAAATGGATGTTGGGTATTAAGGAGGGTACTTGTTATGATGAGCACTAAATTCTACTCCTTAAACCAATATTACACTATATGTTAACTAACTAGAATTTAAATAAAAATTTGGAAGAAAAAAAGAGAAAGGAAACACTAATTCAGAAAGACAGATGTACCCCTATGTTTATGGCAACATTATTTACAATAGCCAAGATATGGAAACAACATAAATGTCCATCAGTAGAAGGATAAAGTACATATGGCATATGTAATATATACATTGGAATTACTTGACCATAAACAAGCATGAAGTCTTGTCACTCATGATGACTTGGTTGGATTTAGAGTGTATTATGCTAAGTGAAATAAGTCAGATAGAAAAAGATGAATACCCTATAGTTACATTTATATGTGGAATCTAAAAAATAAAACAAATGAACAAACAGAAAGAAATAGAAAAATATTCATTAATACAGAGAACAAACTGATAGTTGTCAGAGGGGAGGGTGGGAGTTATAAAATAAATTAATCATAGAGATGAAAAGTATAGCAAAGGTAATATAATCAATAATATTGTAATAACTTTATATGGTGACAGATGGTAACTACACTTATTGTAGTGAGCATTTTGTAATGTATATAATTGTTCAATCACTATGTTGTACATCTGAAACTGATATAATATTGTATGTCAACTATACTTCGATTAAAACAAGTAAAAATACAAAAATAATGCTGCTTTGGACACTCATGTGCAAGCTTCTGTGTGGACATATGCTTGCAATTCTCTTTGGTGTATACCTAGAAGTGAAATTGATGTTTCATATGGTAACCATATGCTTAACATTTTAGGAAGCTGCCAAACTGCTTCCAAAGTGACTGCACAATTTTACAGACCAATAGCAAAGCATTGGTTTCCCATTCTTCCAAGTTTTTGCCAGAATATATTATTATATATTTTTTATTATAGCCATTCTAGATGATGCAAAGAGCAGTATTTCAGTGTGATATTGATGTAAAATTTTTAATGACTATTTATGTTGGCCATTTTTCCACGTTCTTATTGTCCATTTGCATATCTTCTTTGGAAAAATGTCTATTTAATTTTTCTCGTCTTTAAATAGATTGTCTTTTTACTGTTAAGGTGCAAGATTTTAAATATTCTGGATACAAATCTCTTATCATATACATGATTTGAATATATTTTTTCATATTTTGTGGGTTGTAATTTCACTTTCCTGATGTCATAGGTTTTTTTTTTAAATTTTTAATGGTTATTTATTTATTGAGAGAGAGAGAGAGAAAGAGAGAGAGAGAAAGTGGCGGGGGTGGGGGGAGGCGGAGAGGGAGGGAAGAGAGAATCCGAGCAGCTTGCATGCACTCTGTCTGCACAGAGCAAAACATGGGGCTCATGAACCTTGAGATCATGACCTGAGCCAAAATCAAGAGTTGGGACACTTAACCAACTGAGCCACCCAAGCGCCCCAATGTTATACTTTGAAGCAAAAAGGTTTCAATTTCAATGCAGTCCAATTTATTTATTCTCTTCTTTTAGTGCTTTTGGTGCTTGCGCTTTTAGTGTAGGAAATTATCGCCTAATCCAAAATTATGAAGATTTACTCCTTTAATTTCTTTTAAGGGTTTTATATATTTTATCCCTTACACTAAAGTCTGTGATCAATTTTGAGTTAATATTTGTGCATCATTTGAAGTAAAGGTCCCAATTTATTCTTCTACATGTGGATATCCACTAGCCTGAGCAGCATTTGTTGGAAAGGCTGTTCTTTCCTCATTGGATTGTCTAACATTCTTGATGAAATTGAATAGATCACAAATGTAAGATTTTTTTGGACTTTCCATACATTTCCATTGATGTGTATATCTATCCATGTAACACAGTACAAAATTATATTTATTACTGTAGCTTTACAGTAGAATCTGAAATCAGAAAGTGTGAATACTCCAATTTTGTTATTTTTCAAAATTGTTGGATATTCTGAGTCCTTTGTATATCCAAATGAATTTTAACATTAGCTTTAGCTTTCCAATTTGTGTCTTAAAATAAATTGTAATTTTATAGGGATTGTATCAAAATTCTAGATGAATCTGAAGAACACACAGAACTCTCTTAAAAACCTTAAATATTCCAATCCATGAACATGAGATGTCATTCTTTGATATAGATATTTATTAATTTCTTTCAAATATGGCTTATATTTTTAAGAAATTTTTAAAGTTTATTTATTTATAGTTTTTTGAGAGAGAGAGCAAGGGAGTGGCAGAGGGAGAGAGAGAGATAAAGCGAATTCCAAGCGAGCTCCACACCAGTAGTGCTGAGCTGGACATGGGACTTGAACTCATGAACCATGAGATCATGACCTGAACTGAAACCAAAAGTCAAGACACTTAACCAACTGAGCCACCCACGTGCGCCTCAAATATATCTTACATTTTTAATAGACTGTATTTCCTAAAACAGTTTTAAGTTCAAAGGAAAATTGAACAGGAGATACAGGGATTTTCTATTTACTCTTTGTCCCCCCACACGAACAGCCTCTATCATTATCAACATACCCCCATGACAGTAGTACATTCGTTATAATTCATGAACTTACGTTGACACATTGTTACTACCCAGAATTCAGAGTTTACATTATAATTTATTCTTGTTCTACATTCTATGTGTTTGGGCAAATGTATAATTACATGTATCCAATAATATAGTATCATAGGGAGTAGTTTCACTGCTACAAAAATCTGTACTATGCCTACTCATCCTTCTCTCCTTCTTAGTCACCTAGTAACCACTGATCTTTTTAATTATTTTTATAGTTTTCCCTTATACAGGATGTCATATAGTTGGAAACAGAGATTGCAACCTTTTCAGATTGACTTCTTTCACTTAGTAATATGCATTTAAGGTTCTTTCATGTCTTCTTATTGGCTTAACAGCCCATTAACTTTTAATATTATATAACAGTTTATAGATATATTCATCTACTGAAGGACATCTTGTTTGCTTCCAAGTTTTGATAATTATGAAGAACGCTGCAATTGACTTATACATGCAGCTATTTGTGTGAGCATAAAATTTGACCTCCTTTGGGTAAATATTTAAGGAGCATGATTTCTGAATTATGTTGTAAGAGTATGTTTACTTTTCTAAGAAACTGCTAAGCTGTGTTCCAAAGTGGCTGTACTGTTTTGCATTCCTACCTGCAATAAAGGCAAGTTACTGTTGCTCAACATCCTTGCCAACATTCAGTATTGTCTAAGTTCTGGGTTTTGGCTTTTCTAAAAAATATGTAGTCGTGACTTGTTGTTTTAATTTGCATTTTCCTGATGACACACGATATGGAATATCTTTCCATTATGCTTATTTGCTACTTATATAACTTGTTTTGTGCAGTGTCTGTTAAGGTCTTCAAGCAATTTTAAAATTGAAATGTTTTCTCTTTGTTGAGTTTTAAGAGTTCTGTGTACCTTTTGGATAACAACGCTTTATCAGATACATCATTTACAAATATTATCTCCCAATATATGGTATGGCTTTTCATTTTCTTGAAATAACATTTTGCAGAGCAAAAAACATTTTAATACAGTCTGACATCTCAGTTTTTTCATGAATTAGCTTTTGGAGCTGCATCTAAAATGTGATTGTCAAACCCAGGGTAGATCTTCTCCTATGTTTTGATATAGGAGTTTTATAATTTTGTGCTCTATATTTAGGTCTGTGATCCACCTTGATTTAATTCCTTGTGAACAGTGCAAGGTCTTTGTCTAGATTCACTTTTCTTTTCATGTAAATACCCAGTTGTTCCAGAACCATTTTTTGAAAATAATATATTTACTTCTTTCTATAGCCTATGCTTCTTTGTCAAATATCATTTTACTAGATCTATATGGGCCTATATCTTGGCTCTCTATTATGTTACCTGATCTAATTGTCTCTTTCAGTAATACCAAAATTTCTTAATTCCTTTAGCTTTATAGTAACTCTTGAAATAGAGTAGTGTCAATCCTCTCAATTTTGTTCTTCTCCCTCAATGTTATGAGGTCTACTATGAGTCTTTTGCCTCACAATATACACATTATAATAAGTTTGTCAATATCTACATTATAACTTATTTAAAATTTTTATTGGTATTGAATTGAATCTATAGATTGACTTGAAATGATGGATATCTTGACAATATTGAGTCTTCCTATTCATGAATATGAAGTATATTTCCATTTATTTATTTCTTCTTTGATTTATTTCATCAGAGTTTTGTAGAGCTCTTTATATAGAACTGGAACAAATTTTGTTACATTTTTACCTAAGTATTTCATTATTATTTAGTGCTACTATAAATGGCATTTTTATTGAAATATACTTAACATACAATGCTATATTAATTTTAGGTGTACAAAATATTGACTCAAAAATTCTATATATTACTCAATGCTCACCACAGTAAAGGAAGTCACCATTTGTCACTAAAACATGTTATTACAATATTATTAACTATATTCCCTATGTTGTACTTTTCATCTCTGTAATTTATTTGATAACTGAAAGTTTGTACCTCTTAATCCCCTTTATCGATTTACAGTGTCCCAACCTCCTCCCCTCTGGAAACCACCAATTTGTTCTCTGAATTTAAGAGTCTGTCTGTTCATTTGTTTTGTTTTTTAGATTTCATATATATATGTACAGTCATATGGTATTTGTCTTTCTGCACCTAACTTATTTCCCTTAGCATAATACTCCTTATGTCCATTCTTGTTGGCACAAATGACAAAATCACATTCTTTTTTTAAGTTCTTATTATTTATTTTGAGAAACACAGAGAGAGAGATAGGGAGGGGCAGAGAGAGAGAAAGAGAGAGAGAGAATCCCAAGCAGGCTGCATGCTGCCAGTGCAGAGCCTATTGTGGGGCTTGATCTCACAAACCATGATATCATGACCTGAGCTGAAATCAAGAGTCAGATACTTAACCAAATAAGCCACCCAAGTGCCCCAAGATCTCATTCTTTTTTATGCCTGAGTAATATCCCATTGGTGTGTGTATTATTGGGTGGGTGGGTGTGTCTTCTGCATCTTCTTTATCCATTCCTCTATCAGTGTATACATGGGTTGCTTCCATATTTTGGCTATAGTAAATAATGCTGCAATAAACAGAGGAATGCATACATCTTTTCAAATTAGTGTTTTTGCTTTCTTTGAGTAAATACCCAGTAGTGGAATTACTGGTTCATATGAAATTTCAATTTCTAGCTTTTTGAGGAAGCTCCATATGTTTTCTAGAGTAGCTGCACCAATTTACATTTCCACCAACAGTTCATGAGTGTACCCTTTTCTCCCCATGCTCGCCAATATTTGTTATTTCTTGTGTTTTTGATTCTAGCCATAATGACAGACAGAAGCTGATAACTCCTTGTGGCTTTGATTTGCAGTTGCCTGATGATTAGTAATGTTGAGCATTTTTTCATGTGTCTGTTGGCCATCTGTATGTCTTCTTTGGAAGAAAATATCTATTCATGTCTTCTGCCCATTTTGATCAGATTATTTGTTTGTTTGTTTTTTCGTTTTGGTGCTGAGTTTTATAAGATCTTTAAATATTTTGGATATTAACTTCTTATCAGCTATATCCTTTACAAATATCTTCTCCCTTTCACTAGGTTGCCTTTTTCATTTTGCAGATGGTTTCTTTTGTTGTGCAAAAGTTTATTTTGGTATAGTCCTAGTGGTTTATTTTTGCTTTTTGTTTTCCTTACCTAAGGAAACTTATGTAAAAAGATGTTTCCAAGGTCAGTGTCAGAGAAATTACTTCCTATGTTCTATTCTAGGAGTTTTATGGTTTCAGGTCTCATATTTAGGCCTTTAATACATTTTGAGTTTATTTTTATGTATGGTATAAGAAAGTGTTCCAATTTCATTTTTTTGTATGTACCTGTCCAGTTTTCACAGCACCATTTCTTGAAAAGACTGTCTTTTATCCATTGCATATTCTGGTCTCCTGTGTCATAGATTAATTGACTGTATAACTGTGGGTTCATTTTTGTGCCAGTATCATAATGTTTTGATTACTACAGCTTGGTAGTATAACTGCCAATCTGGGATTAGGGTGCCTCTGGATTTGTTCATCTTTCTCAAGATTGCTTTGGATATTTGAGGTCTTTTCTGATTCCATAGAAATCTTTAATTCATTGTTCTATTTCTATGATAAGTGGTGTTGGGATTTTCATAGAACTGGCATCCAATCTGCAGACTTCTTTGAGTAGCATAAACATTTTAACAACATTAATTCTTCCAAATCTGATCATGGAATATATTTCCATTTGTTTGTGTCATCTTCACTATTTTCATCAGTGGTTTATAGATTTAAATACATAGGAATAAAGTTATCCAAACCGGTGAAAGTCCTATACTCTGAAAAAAATAAAATAATGGTATTGTGTTTTTAATCTCAAACTTCACTTGTTCATTACTGGTATATGGAAGTGTGACTTAACTTGTGCATTAAACTTTATCCTGAAGTCTTGTGATATTTATTTATTAGTTCCAGGAATTTGTCAATTCTTTCAGATATTCTAAAGTTTTCTCAACCCTAGCATTATGATCATTGTTTTTAATTCTCCATCAAGCATGTTAGTTATAGCTCTGTTGGTTAGATGTCTGTCTATGGCCTTATCTTGTTCTTTAACCTCGGATAGATTCCTCCATCTTCACACATTGTCTAAGTCTATGCCTTCTCTTTGTTAGAAAAGCTGGGTACGTCTCCTGCTCCTGAAAGATAAGGCCTTATGAGGAAGAAATTATGTAGTGCCCAGGGCCTGTCATTTCAGGGAGTGTCACCAGTGTGTGCTACATACACTCTGTTGTTGTGTTTTGGCTGCTCTATCCCTCAGGCCAGCCCTCTTCAGAGGCTCTCCTTGTCAGTCTTCGGGTCAATTTCTGTGGTGTATAGGATAATTTGATAGTTCTCTAGTTATGTTCCTGGGATTAGACCAGACTCGGGTCCTACTACTCTGCCACTATCTTCCCTGTCTCTAGATATGTGATTTGCAAATATTTTCTCCTATTCAGTAGAATTCATTTGTTTTGTTGCTTGTTCATTTTAGTGGTGCAAAAACTTTTTAGTTTTATGCAGTCCCTCTTGCTTTTAATTTTTTTCTGTTGCCTTTGTTCTTAGAGTGAAATAAATAAAAAAAAAGAATAAAGCATGCCAAGACCTATGTAAACGAGTTTACTACCTATGTTTTCTTCTAGGGTTTTTATGCTTTTAGGTCTTTCATTCAAATTTTAAATCATTTTGAATTGATTTTTTGTGTGGTATAAAAGAAGACAAGTTTAATGTCTTTTGTATATAACTGTCCAGTTTTTCAAACATCATTTACTAAAAATAAAATCCTTTTTTCAATGTATATTCCTGCTTCTTTTGTCACAAATGTCATAAATGACCACATATGTATACATTTATTTTTTTGGATTTCTATTCCCTTCCATTGATCTATGTGATTGTGTTTATGCCAATGCCATCCTGCTTTGATTACTATAACTTTATAGTATAGTTTGAAATAAAGGAGCATGATACATCCAGGTTTGTTTTTTTTTCTCTGTATTTCTTTTGCCATTTGAGATTTTTTTGGTTCCATACAAATTTGAGGATTATTTGCGCTATTTCTGTAAAAAATGTCATTAGCAATTTGATAGAGATTGTTTTTAATGTATAATTTGCTTTTGTTAATATGAACATTTTACAATATTAATTATTTCAATCCATGAGCACAGAATATCTTCCTACTGATTTGTGTCTTCTTCAGTTTATTTCAACAATAATTTATTTTTTTCAATTTTCAGATCTTCCACCTTTTTACATTTTTATAGATTTTCTGTTATTTTAGATATACTTGTAAATGTGATTGCTTTATTAATTTCTCTTTCTCATAGTTCACTATTGGTGATTTTTTGCAACTTGCAAATTTTGCAAGTTGATTTTTTGCCCTGCAACTTTACTGAATTTATTTGTTATTATTTTTTTAAATTTAAATTCAAGTTAGTTAACATACAGTGAATTCTTGGTTTCAGGAGTAGAACACAGTGATTCATCTCTTACATATGACACCCAGTGCTCATTCCTAAAAGTGCCCTCCTTAATTCCCATCACCCATTTAACCCATCCTCCCACCCAACTCCCCTCCAGCAACCCTCAGTTTCTTCTCTGTATTTAAGAGTCTCTTATGGTTTGCTTCCCTCTCTGTTTTTATCTCATTTTTCCTTCCCTTCCCTTGTGTTCATCTGCTGTGTTTCTCAAATTACACGTATGAGAAAATCATGTGCAATTTGTCTTTCTCTGAGTGACTCATTTCGCTTAGCATAATACACTCCGGTTCTGTCCATGTTGTTGCAAATGGCAAGATTTCATTCATTTTCATTGTCGAGTAATTTCCATTATATATGTGTATATATATATATATATATATATATATATATATATATATATATCAGATCTTCTTTATCCATTATTTTAAACAACTTTTTGTAGCATTGTCAGAGTATTGTATAGATAATATTTTGTCATCTAAAAACAGTGACAATGTTACATTTTTCTTACCAATTTGGATGCCTTTTATTTCTTTTTGTTTTCTGTTCACTGTGTCCAGGGCTTCCAGTACTATATTAAAAGTAGTGAGAGTGGGCATCTTTGTCTTAATTCTTATCTTAGAGGAAAAAGTTTCATCTTTCAACATTAGGTAGGATGGTAGCTGTGGACTAGTCATATGTGACCTTTATCACTAAGTTATGTTTCCTCTGTATACACTTTGTTGAGAATTTTATCATAACTGGATCTTGAATTTTGTAAAATATTTTTTCTGCATCTGTTGAGATGATTATATAATTTTTGTCCTTTATTTTGTTAATATGGTGTATTACATAGACTAATTTGTTGATGTTAAACCATCCTTGAATCCCTGGAATAAAACCCACTGGATCACGGTACATAACCATTTTTTTAACTTTATGAGAGAGAGAGAGAGAGAGAGAGAGAGAGAGAGAGAGAGAGAGAGAGGGAGAGGGAGAGAGAGGATCCCAAGCAGGCTCTGTGCTATCAGCACAGAGCTTGATGCAAGGTTTGAACTCAAGAACCATAAGATCATCACCTGAGCTGAAATCAAGAATCAGACACTTAACCAACTTAACCACCCTGGCACCAAATCATGGTACATAACACTTTTAATGTATTGCCAAATTTGGTTTTATAATATTCTTTGAGGAGTGTTGCATCTATGTTATCAAAGGTATTGCCCTATAAGTTTCTTTTTTTCTGATGTTCTTTTCTGGTTGTGGTATTAAGATAATTTTGGCTTTGTAAAATCAGTTCAGTAGCTTTCCCTTCTCTTCAAATTTTGGAAATGTTTGAAAAGGATATTTATTAAATAATCTTTAAATGTTGTGTAGATTCACCGGTAAAGCACTTTGGTCAATGACTTTTGTCTATTGGGAGGTTTTTGGCTGTTGATTCAATCTCTTTACTAATGATTTATTCATATCTTCTATTTCTTCATATTTCAGTCTTACAAAGTTTTATGTTCCTGCCTATATTATTCCTCTAGATTGTTCAATTTGTTAGGGTGCAATTACTCATAGTAGGCTTTTACAACCATTTGTATTTCTAGGTATCATTTTCCTTCTTTTAGTTTCATTGATCTTTTCCACTGTCTTTTTAATGTCTATTTCATTTACTTATTTTCTTTTAATTTATATATTTTTTAAATTAAATTCAAGCTAGTTAATATATGGTGTAATCTTGGCTTCAGGAGTAGAGCCCAGTGATTCATCTCTTACATATGACATCCAGTGCTCATCCCCAAAAGTGCCCTCCTTAATGCCCACTATCCATTTAGCCCATCACCCCACCCACCTCTCGTCCAGCAACCTTCAGTTTATTCTCTCCCATTTGCGATCGCACCAAAAACCATAAGATATCTAGGAATAAACCTAACCAAAGAGGTAAAAGATCTGTACACAGAAAACTATAGAAATCTTATGAAAGAAATTGAAAAAGACACAAAGAAATGCAAAAACGTTCCATGCTTATGGATTGGAAGAACAAATATTGTTAAAATGGCAATACTAATCAAAGCATTCTACACATTCAATGCAACCTATCAAAATAACACCAGCACTATTCACAGAGCTAGAACAAATAATCCTAAAATTTGTATGGAACCACAAAAGACCCTTAATAGCCAAAGTAATGTTGAAAAAGAAAACGAAAGCTAGAAGCATCACAATCCTGGGCTTTAGTCTGTACTACAAAGCTGTAATCAAAACAGTATGGTATTGGTGCCAGAGTCCAGCTCCAGCAGGTCCAGGGTTTCCTGAAGGATGGAAAGGATGGACGGTGTCAGCATGAGAGAGATGAGAGTCGGTGAAAGGGGGGAGGATGAGAGAGCCACGAGTTTCTTTCTGATCAGCAGGCAGGCATCTCTGCTCTCTAGTCAGGCATTTCTGCACTGCCCCGAGAGTCAGCTTTATTTATTGAAAAAATGTATGGGGTACAAAACAGAAGTGGCAATTGCCTTAGACAATGATTTCTGATGACAAATTCTTTGGTATGTAAAAAGTTCCCCGAACATAGATTGGTAGAAGACTCATGCATAATCTTTATCAATAGTGATTGATGTAGGTGACTTAGATGCTTATCATATGGGGAAGGAAGGTATCTTTAGCATTCAAATACAAGGTAATGTTTTTAGCAAAGCAAAAGCAAATGTTAGTTCTTTGTGAGCAAGGGTCAACAGCCTGTTTACTTGAGGGGAAGTAAAACAGGTTTCTCAAGAAATGTAATATTTGCTCCCATAAACACAAAAGAAGAAATTCCTATAATAAGTTCCTTCACAAGGTACAATTAGCATATTTTTGTATAAGGGGGCAATTCACTCCTGATACCAGTCAACAAGGCGCCTTGGGGGTCGGTGCTCAAGCAAAAATAATTGAGTAGGGGGTAGACATCAGTCGCCATCTGACAGTGGGAGGCCTTGCAAACCCGCCTTACCTCACAAGGAATTTTTTTTCCCCTCAACGTAGTGAGTTCAGAAATGGCTTCCAGCATATTGGCACAAAAACAAACACATTGACCAATGGAATAGAATAGAGAACCCAAAATTGGACCCACACATATATAGCCAACTAATCTTTGACAAAGCAGGAAAGAGTATCCAATGGAAAAAAGACAGTCTCTTTAGCAAATGGTGCTGGGAGAACTGGACAATAGCATGCAGAAAAATGAAACTGAACCACCTTCTTACAGCATACATAAAACTAAGCTCAAAATGGATGAAGAACCTGAATGTGAGACAGGAAACCATCAAATTCCTATAGGAAATAACAGGCAGCAACCTCTTTGACCACGGCCACAGCAACTTCTTACTTGACATGACTCTGGAGGCAAGGGAAACAAAAGCAAAAATGAACTATTGGGACCTCATCAAGATAAAAGCTCCTGCTTTTATCAACAAAACTAAAGGCAACCGACAGAATGGGAGAATATATTTGCAAATGACATATCAGATAAAGGGTTAGTATCCAAAATCCGTAAAGAATTTACCAAATTCAACACCCAAAAAACAAATAATCCAGTGAAGAAATGGGCAGAACACATGAATATATACTTTTCCAAAAAAGACATCCAGATGACTAACAGACACATGAAAAGATACTCATCATCACCATCATCAGGGAAATACAAATCAAAACTACAATGAAATATGGCCTCACACTTGTCAGAATGGCTAAAATGAACAACTCAGGAAACAGATATTGGCGCGGTTGTGGAGAAAGGGGAACACTTTTGCACTGTTTGTGGGAATAAAAACTGGGGCAGCCACTCAGGAAGACAGTATGGAGATTCCTCAAAAAATTAAAAATAGAACCACCCTATGACCCAGAAATTGCACTGCCAGGTATTTATCCAAAAAATACAAAAATGCTGATTTGAAGGAACACATTCACCCCAATATTTATAGCCGTGCTATCAACAATAGCCAAATTATGGAAGGAGCCTAACTGTCCATTGACTAATGAATGGATAAATAAGAATACTACTTAGCAATAAAAATGAATGAAATATTGCCATTTGCAACAACGTGAATGGAACTAGAGTGTATTATGCTAAGCAAAATAAGTCAGTCAGAGAAAGATAGATATCATATGATCTCACTCATATGTGGAATTTGAGAAACACAATAGATGAACATAGAAGGAAAATTAAGACAAAAATAGAGAGGGAGGGAAACCATATTTCATTTATTTCTGTTCTCATCTTTGTTCTTTACTTCTAGTAACTTTGAGATTCATTTTTTCTTTTTCTAGTTACTTTAGGTGTAAATTTGATTGCTTATTGAGGTATTTTTTTTGTTTCTTGATGTCAGCCTCTATTACTAAACTTCTCTCTTAGAACTATGCATGCTACATCCCATAGATTTTGGTTAATTGCATTTCCAACGTCATGTGCCTCTTATTATTTTTTTTAATTTCTCCTTTAATTTCTTCACTGGCCCACTGACTGTTTAGGAGCACATTGTTTAATATCCAAATATGTGTTTATTTTTTCAATTTTTCATATATATATTTACCACTGTGGTCAGAAAAGATGATAATATGATTTAAATTTTCTTAGATTTATTGATACTTGTTGTGTGTTATGTTTTCTAACATATGATGTGTCCTGGAGATATTCCATGCAGGTTTGATTGCAATGTATATCTCCTGCTTTAGGGTTGGGATGTTCTGTATCTATCTAATAAGTCAATTTGGTCTAATGTGTCACTTAATTGATTTTTTCTGGATGATATGTCTCCTAATGTGTATATGTACACTAATGTTAATCTGGTAGTAATTCCTCTATTATTGTATTACTGTCAATATATTTAAGCCTGCTAATATCTTAGCTATATATTTTGGTGCTCTTATACTGGACATAAAATATTTTCCAATGTAATATCCTTTTATTGGATTGACCTTTTTATTATTATGTAATGCCCTCCTTTGTCTTTTATTACAGTATTTTTTTAAAGGCTATTTTATCTGATTTAAAGATAGGTACCTCAGCTTTCTTTTGGGTTTAATTTTCATGGAATTTTTTTTCTATTCTTCACTTTCAGTTTGTGTTTTTACTTAGATCTGAAGTTAGTTTCCTGTAGGAAGCATATAGTTTGGTCTTTTTTAAATGTTTATGTATTTATTTTGAGAGAATGTGAGTGAGGGAGGTGCAGAGAAAAAGGTAGAGAAAGAATCCCAAACAGACCCTGCACTATCAGTACAGAGCCTGAAATAAGGCTCAATCTCACAAACTATGAGATCATGACCTGAGCTGAAATCAAGAGTTGGACGCTTTACTGACAGCCACCCAGGTGCCCCTAGATTGGACTTTTTAAAATCCATCACACAGCCTATATGTTTTGACTGGAGAAATTTACTTCATTTGCACAAAGTAATGACTGGTAGGAATGTACGTATTTTCATTTTGTTAATTTTTTCTGGCTGTTTTATTTATCTTTTTTAACTTTATAGTTTATTGTCAGATTAGTTTCCATATAACACCCAGTGCTCTTCCCCACAAGTGACCTCCACCATGACCATCACCCCCCTTTACCTTTCCCCCTTCCCCTTCCCCCTTCAGTTTGTTTTCAGTATTCAAGAGTCTCTCG
>CM053579.1:51762255-51786480 GCA_028646485.1 Cryptoprocta ferox
GGGACTCTCCACCACGTATACTTTGGCTTGTTTCTTGAGGTATCCCTGAAAAGGAAACAAAATATCATACAGGGAACAGAAGCATGCAAACGCACAGACAAATCAAACAAACAAGCAAGCCAAAAGGGGAAAGGAAGTAAAGAAAAGGAAAGAAAAGGAAAGAAAAGATAGAAGAGAAGAAAAGAGAGAAAAAAATGAAAACAAAAAGAAAAAGAAAAACAAGGTGGGGACAGAGACAGCAAAAGTCTGTGGACAGTCTAAAAGCATATAACCAGCCAAGAGGAGAGATAAGAATATGCTAAGGGAAATATATCTGGATGGCAGCAGAAAAGGAGAAGCAAAGAGGAAAGGGAAAAAAAAACAAATAAGACAACTCCCCTGTGTGGATGGGCGTGGTTTGGCGTCAGGTCAGGTCTCAGGGGGCTGTTCTCTCCGAGGCCCCGCCTTGGTGGTTGCGGGGAGAAGAATCGCGTCGCTTCAAAGTTTTGTTGGAACCAAGTGTTGCAAGCCGCTCTTCTGAGTCCGATCTCCCTGTGCCGCGGGCGAGCCAAACACTATTCTCCAAGCTCCGCCTCACTTCCAAATCCCAGTCCATGCAGTTCAACACCGTCACCGGGGATGAGATGCGTTCCCGCTGGCGGCCGGCCTCCCAGCCCGGCTTGCGTTGCCCTTTTCGCGGAGCCACCGCCGCCACCGCTGCTTTTCAAGGCGCCTTTCGTGGCGCCGCTGCCACCGCTTTTCGCACCACCACCGGCTTTATCTGTGCCGCCGCCTTTCGCGGTGCTGCTTGGAATGTGCTGCTGCCGCAGCGCCCAAGGAATAATTCGCTGGCCAGATGGGACGGATTTCTCTCCCTGTGCCCGGCAGATATATATGGGGAGACAGGCGAGTTTTTCCTCCCTTAGAGATGGTTCTAGGTGCGTTTTCTGTCTCTCTTTCTCTTCCCCTGGTCTCTCTGGGGCACAACGCGCTCTCCCTGTGTTGGGCTGGGGCTCCATCCCCCTGCACCACCGGGATCCGCCCGTCCCCTAATTTCCCAGATCACAGTCACTCACTCAGGCATCTTTGAGGTTGTCTTCTTTCTGGCGTCTGTTTCTTCTTTCCCCCACTTGCAAATCCGAGTTTTATCCCTTCAGTCCTTCTCAGTTCAATCCATGCGGGCGTGGGCAGATTACAGAGCTCCCTGCTTCTCTGCCATCTTGCCTGCTGTCTCTGGATTCTATATTGTTTATTTCTGTCCTGATCTTTATTATTCCTCTTCCTCTGCTGGATTTGGGGTATTCTTGCTGTCTGTTTCTAGTTCCTTTAGGTGCTCTGTTAGATTTTGCATATGTGCTTTTTTAGTTTCTTGAAATAGGCCTGCCGGGCAATATACTTTCCTCTTAGGTCTGCCTTTGCTGAATCCCAAAGATTTTGGACTGTTGTATTTTCATTTTAATTTGTTTCCATATATTTTAAAATTTCTTCTGTAATTGCCTGATTGGCCCAATCGTTCTTTAGTATTGTGTTCTTTAACCTCCATGTTTTTGGAGGTTTTCCAGATTTTTCCTGTGATTGATTTCAAGTTTCATAGCATTGTGATCTGAAAGTGTGCATGGTATGATCTCAGTTTGTTTATATTTATGGAGGGCTGCTTTATGATCCAGTATGTGATCTGTCTTGGAGTATATGACATGCGCACTTGAGAAGAAAGTGAATTCCACAGCCTCAGGATGTAGAGTTCTAAACATATCTGTCAAATCCGTCTGTTTCAAAGTGTCATTCATGTCCATTGTTTCCATAGTGATTTTCTGTCTAGTTGATCTATCCATTGCTGTAAGTGGAGTATTAAAATCCCCTGAAATTAGCCATTCTTATCAATAAGATTTTTTCTGTTTGTGATTAACTGTTTATGTATTTGGATGCTCCCAAATTCGGTGCGTAGATGTATATAACTGTTAGCTCTTCCTGATGGATAGACCCTGTAATTAGTATATAATGCCCTTCATCTCTTGTTACTGCCTTTAGTTTAAAGTCAAGTTTCTCCTATATAGGTATGGCTACTCCAGCTTTCTTTTGACTTCCAGTCGCATGATAGATATTTCTTCATCCCCTTACTTTCAATCTGAAGGTGTCTTCACGTCTCAAATGAGTCTCTTGTAGACAGCAAATAGATGGATTTTGTTTATCCATTCTGCTACCCTATGTCTTTTGATTGGAGCAGTTAGTCCATTTACATTCACTGTTATTGAAAAATATGGGTTTAGAGTCATTGTGTTCTCTGTAGGGTTCATGCTTGTAGTGGTGTCTCTGGTATCCTGTGTTCCTTGCATCATTTCCCTCATAGATTCGCTCTTAGGATTTCTCTTAGGGCTGGTTTAGTGGTGATGAATTCGTTCAATTTTTGTTTATTAAGGAAAACATTTATCTCTCCTTCTGTGCTGAATGACAGGCTTTCTGGATAAAGGAATCTTGGCTGCACATTTTTTCTGTTCATCACACTCAAGGTTTCCTGCCATTCCTTTCTGGCCTGCCACTTTTCAGTAGATAGGTCTGTAACTACTCTGATTGGTTTCCCTTTGTATGTTAGGGCTTTTCTTTTTTATCCCTAGCTGCTTTCAGAATTCTCTCTTTATTCTTATACTTTGCCAGTTTCACTATGACATGTCGTGTCAAAGATCGATTCAAGTTACCTCTGAGGGGAGTTCTCTGTGCCTCTTGGATTTCAATGTCTGTTTCTTTTCCCAGATTGGGGAAGTTTTCAGCTATAATTTGATCGAGTACCCCTTCAGGACCTTTTTCTCTTTCCTCATCCTCGGGAATTCCTATGATACGGATATTGTTCCGTTTGATTGTATCACTGAGTTCTCGAATTCTCTTTCCGTGTTCCTGTATCAATTTATCTCTCTTTTCCTGGGCTTCCTCTTTTTCTATAACTGTGTCTTCTAATTCACCTCTCCTCCTCTCTGCCTCTTCAATCCGTGCAGTGGTTGCCTCCATTTTATTATACACCTCATTTATAGCATATTTTAATTGGTCACAACTATTTTTAGAGTCCAGTCTTTGTAGCAATATTTTCTCTGATGTCTTCCATGCCTCAAGGCTTACTTCAAACCCTACCCTTTCTGGAAACCTATTCTGAATAATGAAATTCAGAATAATCACATTTTTTTCTATTCTGAACTCTTGTATAACTTAACATCTTCACTACTGCTTTAATAATTATTTTTTTCAATTTTAAAATGTTTATTCAGTTTTGAGAGAAAGAGAGAGACACAGCATGAGCAGGGTAGGGGCAGACTGAGAGGAAGACACAGCATTTGAAATAGGCTTCAGGTTCTGAGCTGTCAGCACAGAGCCCGATGCGGGGCTCAAACTCATGAGCCATGAGATCATGAACTGAGCCCAAGTCAGGCGCCTAACTGACTGAGCCACCCAGGTGCCCCTGCTTTAATAATTCTAAGAGCATTTTCCATTTTTCTCTCTTTTTATTATAAATACTTGAGAGGTGAGCTCATGTTTTATATGTCATATGTCTTGCACAGTGCTCTAAACCTACTGTCTGGGGATATAGAGGTACTCACTACACCTTAAATATATTTAATATTTTTTGGAACAGCAATCCCAGATATGTCATAACTAAAGTCATCTGAACCAAACATTTGGATCTTAAACCTTGTTGGAAATCACTGTATTTCATCACTCAAATACCAAAGTTTACTAAAAGGGAGTTCACAAAACATCAGCATTTTTTTCCTCTTGCTTTGGCCTATCCTACAATTCCATTTACTAAATAATTATAAATCCTTGAGCTGAAGAAAACTGTTAAGGAAAATTCAAGTAGACCTAAGCTGTATTTGGTACCAAAGATGGGAAAGAAGGTAAAATTAATGTTTGCCAAATGAAAGAGAGCATATTTTAATTTGGCATGAAATATAGATGATATCCAACTATGAACATGTGATAAGAAACACATCAAGTGAAAACTAAGACCTTTTGTTGATGTAAGGCTGTAATAAGATAGGGTTTGGTAGAAGGAATCAGGTTGAATCAGTGCCATCTTTTAGTGTCATACAAGACCCAGTACAGAACTGGAAACAAATTTCTATATATAAGCATCAACATTCAAATCCTCAAGGAATCAGGTTGAAATTTAAATCAAGGACAAGCAAGAAGAGTCACAAATAGGTAGAAGAAGAGGGAGTGTGATTCCATAGACAAAGGGGCACTTATATAATTTATCCCTGAAACTAGGGGTAAGATGTTTTTATGAAATGACTCAAGTATAAACATACCAGTTATTTGTTACTTTTTACCATAAACTGAGAGTAATCTGTTTTCCTCTCAGTTTGCCTCTATTGCCAGGCTGCCATACCCAGAAAGCCAACAGAGTCTGCCTTGGAAAATCCAATTCATGAGCCTCTGGGAACAGTTCCAGGAGAATCAGGATTTAGTAGAGCCCAGAACTCTGTAGACTTATTCTCTTGGAAGCACACAGTAACACTCTGAAACATTTTGCCTATATGCTCAATCTTGTTTTCAGTGGAATAACATACAGTACAAACTGAAAAGATGGTTCAACTGTCCACCAGTCTCTCTGAACTTCTCCAGGCATCCCTTTAACCATTCATATCCAGTGATATTGCATGTTGCTGAGCATCAAAGATGCTGTCCAAGATATTTTGGGACCCGTTCTTATAGTTTTTTTAATCCAACAGAACAATAAAACTTAGCAATCTTTCTTGAAATTTCTAAGTTTCTGTGCCATTTGCAGTCAGCAGTTCTTTGTACAGTGGTATATGATATATGGATGGAATTAGAAAGTAGATTAAAAACATCTTGAAGCTCTTGCAATTCTTGATTCCCCACATGGTGTCCTTTCTATGCTTCCAAAGATACTGAACATCTTTAAGATCAATTTGCAGACTCACGTCAGAAAGTTGTCCTTATGAAGTTATGGCATTTCCACATGTAGCACTGTCAATTGGCATGTGTCTCTTAAAGAAGAAGTATCTTATTTCAAACAAAATACATGTCAGCTGTACATGTTGTAATCAGGCACTTATCTAATTCAGAATAAACAACCTTCAATAATTTAATTTGGTTCAATTTATTGATTGGTACAAACAAGTCAAAAGAATGTTGAATTGAAAGGATTAAACATGATATATCATTTTTTTTCAATGAGGAAAAACATCATCAGCCTGATGAAAGAATTAATATGAAATTGCTAAACAGGTTCCAGGGGAATTTTAAAAGAGAAACAAACAAACGAACAAAAATCCCAAAATAGTCTTGTCAATGTTCCATGAAGAAAAGCAATCTTCATATAAAGATTACTAATTGAATTGGGCTAACTCAATTCACCATTTGAAACAAAAAGCTTAATTTCTCATGAAACCTGAGAGTTCCAAAATAGAAGAAGTTCCCCACAGTGAAGATATTGCTATGTGACTGAATCCATTGACAGGATGGTCAGCTGTCTCTGCCTATTTGTAAAAACTTGTCATTGAGTCACCTCTTGGTTTGGTTGAATGAGAGACTTCTTTTAGCTTTCAAGAAAATCCTCTTAGAATTTATTATCTGTTTAAAGTGTTGCCCACCATATATGGAACAAACATTTCCACTTCATTTTAATTTCATATCATAGGAGAACAATAAAGACAGTACAGTTATTGGTCACAGCTGTGTTAATGTGTTACAAGTAAACTTAAGAATTACACTGTCAAGTCTATAGAACCAAGGTTTCTGGTTTTCCCTTACAATTTGGCCACAAGATAAAGAAGGTATTTGATTTAAAATACCCATGCAAATTTAAAATTCCATTTTAAAGCAGGTCTTTTAAATAAGAAAGTTTCACCAAAAATAACAAATTGTGTTCCAGAATTGCCGGTGTGTTACAAAATGGTTTTGGCATCAAATTATAAGACATGAGATTACTCTTTTTTACTGAGTTTTTACATTTCAATGTAATATAGAGGTTCATTTTTGTGTTATTTTTATTGCTTATTTTTCCAGGATGTGATGGAAAGTTGTTTCTTTCTTCTTGAGAGCACTAAAACTTTTGTGAAGCTTAACACTCATTGAAAAAAAATCACTGTATATATCCAATTTGAACAATAGTAATTATAATTGGAATCTAAGGAGAGGTGGGAAAGCATAAGAGGAGAAGGTTCCTTAAGTCTTTCTCTATGGCAAAGTTGCTAAAAATGTCTACTTCTAATTTTAATACATGGTTCACTAGTGATGCCTTTATAGAAATGATCACTACATTTGAAAAGAGAAATCACAAAATATATATTGCTATGTATAATAATGGCAAACTATTTCACTACATCATTTACTCTAACACCTAGGCAAATTTAGCAAGTAACAAAAAGATCTTGCAATTACTTCTAAAATGTGCTTATTTCTCTTGTTATCAGCAGGCAGAATATCATGAGTGCAATTGTAAACTGAAGTGGACAGTGATAACTTAGTAACCTTAGATTTATGTAAAGAATTAAAACAAGAAGTTGTCTTGAGAAGTTATTCAAGTCAGGCTTGTTGAATTCATTTGGAATATACTATAAAAGATGAAACTAAGTCTGAGAAAAAATTAACAAAGTGCTTAATTATAAACTTGTGCAAAGGAACCCATCTGCTTTTATTTTGTTTCAGGAGGGATTCAAGGGTAGTAGAAAGGGAGTAAGTTTTATAGAGTAAAAAGAAACAATAATGAGGCAGTGTCTAATTGGCAAAATTTTAATAATTTTTTTAAATAAGACTTTCTAATTGGCCTTCAGATACAGTTGACAATCCTAGGTTGGCTGCAAGGAGACAAGTGAGCAGTTTGGGGACATTTCAAAAGAGAAAACTGTTTAAAGTTAGGAGCAGAGATTTTTCTGTAGCTAGCCTTTTCTTTGAACAAGTCAGTGTCAGTGGTTGCCTTTTTAAATGAAAATGGTCCTTATCAGACACTGACTACTATAGTAGGCATCAGTGCATTAAAAGCCCAAACTTATAATATGATTGGGAAGTGACCAATATTTTATACCAATGGCATTCCTAATGTTTTCACTCTTTATGGAAAGCACAAAATCACAAATTCCATGACCCTGACTGAACCAACACATGCAGAAACACACACATATGTGTACTCATGTACTGATATACACTCATGTGTGTACAAACACACATAAATAGAAACCCCAACCTTGATCCCCTGTGCTCGAAGAGCTAACAATAAACAACTATTTAAGCTGATTACACTGATCAAAAGACATCTTGTAATGAATCCCAGGCAACAAATCATAGCATTATGTAATTGCTACAGCAAATAATATAAAAAGAAAATTCTAATGTCAAATATATCACTGTAACACAGTCCAACTTCAGAATGTCTTTCATAACTTGCAATGCAGGTATATTTTATCTTGAGAGGGCAGTGGTGAAAATAATATCAATAATCAGATTGGAGTTGTGGGTTAGAACTTTTGTTATATCTTTTTTTTATAGTTTATTATCAAGTTGGTTTCCATATAACACCCAGTGCTCTTCCCCACAATTGCCCTCCTCCATGACCATCATCCCCCTTCCCCTTTCCCTCTCCTCCTTCAGCTTTCAGTTTGTTTTCAGTATTCAAGAGTCTCTCATGATTTGCCTCCCTCCCTCTCCCTCTTTTCCCCTTTCCCCTCCCCATGGTCCTCTGTTATATCAAAAGTGACCAAAGAATAATTATTACTGGTTAAGGTAACTATTTCTTTTAAGATTTTAGTAGCTATACCTGAGTGGTTAGTGAGTATTGTGGTCAGTAATTATTATCATCAAATTAATTAAAACGATGAATGTGACTTCTAGTACTTATTTTCAGAGTCATGCTTGGGCCTGGCCAACACTCTTTCACTGACACCATCTCCATTTTATTGATATTTCATGTTGAATGGAAATCCCTATTTCCTAATTTATTGTGTTAAAAGATATTGGACAGGGCCTGAAGATTGTATACCATCATATAGATTTTAATTTTTTTAATTGGTCCCTAGAGACAATAAGATAGAGATTCATCTTCAACTGACATGGAAAGAGGTGAAAAAAGGAGGGAATAAAATAAGCTGGAGCATACCACATACCATACCCACCCCCCACCTCAGGACCTAAGAACACTAACCAGCTCAAACAGTAAAGAATCATTATTAAAATATTGGTTCCTAGAGCCATAATTACCTGCATTCAAATTATGGATCTGTCTCCTCATTAGACATATAATCTTGGATAAGTTATTTAATTATCTGTGCCTTGGTGTGATAATCACTTGTAAAACAGAGTTAATATTAACAACTCTCTCCTGGGGGTGCCAAGGATTAAGATGAATTAATATGTGTTAAGTATTTGAAATGAGTGGCATGTAGTAATTTATAGTGATTTAACTTTAGCTTTTAGGAAATCACTTGCATTGTGTTGATCAAATTATAACTAACACTTATTAAACACTTACTACATGCCAGCTCACTCCTTGAAGGATCACTGCAGGCTAGCTGGGTCCCTTGCCCAAAACCCTTCTTCCTTTCCAGGTGGCCTATTCTATATGATTCTCTCCTTCTAAATTCTGATAACACTTCTTCCCTAAAAACGGTGTTAGTCCTGTTGTTACTAGTTTCTTTTGGACCTGTCTTATCAGAATTTTTATGCAGTATGGGCCCTTATCAAATGTTCCTAGGATTCTAGTTACATGCCTGTTGGCACACTGGATACAAGCACCTAAAAGCAATACATAAGCTCTTGAGAGCTAAGCAGGAGCTGGCTGAATCAAAGATGCATCTCTGGATAAGCCGTAGGTTTCCATCCTGCTTGGGGATTATTTTTTTAAAATTCTCAATCCATACCTTCTTCAAGTCTCATCAAAAGTCATCTTTTCTGTGGTATATGTATACAATGGAATACTACTCAGCCATAAAAAGAATGAAATCTTCCCATTCATGACAAATGGATAGACCTAGAGGGTATTATGTTAAGTGAAATAAGTCAGAGAAAGAAAAATAACCATATGATTTAATTTATATATAGAATTTAAAAAACAAAACAAATAAACAAACAGACTAATGAATACAGAGACCAAACTGGTGGTTGGCAGAGGGTAAGCATATGGGGGTATGGGCAAAATAGGTGAAGGGGATTAAAAGGTACAAACTTTCAGTTATAAAATAAATCAGTCAGAGGGGCCAAGATGGCAGAAAAGCATGGAAGGTTTTTTTTGTGTGTCTCTCATCCCTGAATTACAGCCAGATCAACACTAAACCACTCTCACACCAAGAAAACTGATTTAAGGATTAACACAATAATAAGCACAACCTGAACCACAGAACTCAGCAGGTAGGTGGTGTGGAGAAGTGAACTGGGGGAGAGAGAAGCCATGGAGGGCAGGGAGCTGTTTTTGTTTGAGGAGAGAGGACAGAGACCTGGGGAGAGTACAGGAAAGAATCCCCCACCCAAAAGGAGCTGGAGATAAAAGAAAAAAGTATGCAATGGACTGAACAAAAAAGGAGAAAGGAGAGGATATTAATTCTATTAAGACTATAAACAGGTGGAGCACAGAGTCTGAAACTCCACAGCTCTATACCTGACAGTGCTCTGGTGGAAATGGTTAATCCCCAGGAACAGAGAGCAAGGTCTGAGGGGACCGAGGGCCACATGGGGAGAGGTGGTTCCCCTGCTGGGAGGACATTTGATAAAGGCTGTGCAGCTACCCCACTGGCAAAGGTCCCAGCAGATCCTGGAGAACAACCACATTCGCTGGTGTTGGAACAAGGACATTAAGGGTGAAGCCTGGCACCACACACATGTGTTGTGATTTACCATAATCCCTGAAATGCTGCTGCTGTACAATCACGTGAAATTTTTTTGGGGTGGGCTGGCATCCAGCCGCAGTCGCTGGGCATCGGCTGCAGCATGATCCTGTGAACATTCCTGGGGGAGAGCCCCTAGCCATTGCTTGGTGAGACTCTCCCCCAGAAGGTCAGAATGGGTCAAAGCTGCAGTCCCTTAGAAGTGAGGAGTTGGGAAACACAGCCATATCTGAGATAAAACTCAGGAGGGAGGTGCTGCCTGGCAACCTGACTGCTTGGTCACGGACAGTGTAAAAGCGGGGAGTGGGTGGAAGCCTGAGGCAAAGGACGAGTGTGTGATTGCTGGTTGGGGAAAGCACAGAGTTCTGATACTAGAGACTGGGTAGCTGGGTGACGCCATTTTCACCCCTCCCGTGCATGGTGCATGTGCATACAAACCTACAAATGCCACAAAAATCCACCCCAGTAAGCTAAGCAGCGCCATCTAGTGGAGAATGGAGCCGCCATTACACTAATGCAAACTGGTTCAGCCACTGTGGAAAACAGTATGGAGGTTCCTCAAAAAAATTAAAAATAGAATTATCCTATGACACTGTAATTCCACTAGTGGGTATTTACCTAAAGAAAACAAAAACACTAATTCAAAGGGATACCCTTTTCTCTCTGTTCCAACATTATTTACAACAGCCAAGATATGGAAGCAGCCAAGTGTTCATCTGTAGATAAATGGATGAAGAAGATGTGGTGCATATACATACAATGGAATAATAGCCACAAAGAGGGATGAGTTCTTGCCATTTGCAAAAATATGGATGGACCTAGAGGGTATTATACTAAGTGAAAGGAGTCAGACATATGATATCACTTATGTGTGGAATCTAAAAACCAAAACAAACCAACAAAAAGCAGAAACAGATCCAAAAATATAAAGAACTGGTGGTTGCTAGAGGAAAAGGGTGTGGAGGGATGGGCAAAATGGGTGAAGGAACATGGAATGAATAAGTCATGTGTGTAAAAGGTATAGCATACTGTAATAGCATTGTATAGTGACAGAGGATAGCTATACTTGTAGTGAATATAGCATAACGCAGAAACTTGCCAAATTACCATGTTGCACCTGAAATAATGTAACACTGTGTATCACCGTACTTCAATTAAACAGAAAAAGTAATAAAAAATAAAATAAAATAATTAAGTCAATGAAGAGTACATTATAAGGAATATAGCCAATAATATTGTAATAACTTGGTATGGTGACATGGTAGCTATATTTAATGTGTGAGCATTGTGTAATGTGTACTATTGTCAAATTATAAAATTAATACAATATTGTATGTTAACTATACTTTAATTTTTAAGAAGGCAAACTGGGCAAACATCAGATATAAGACTCCTACTTCATGCCTAACAAGAACATGTAAATAGTGACTGAAATTGGTCTGAAATATATAAATCGTTAGTCTTCTTTATTTTGCAGAGTGTGCATTGGTTAATTTGCCAATTTTTAAAAATGTTTATTTAATTTTGAGAGGGCACGAAAGAGAGAGTGAGTGAGTGTGAGTGGGGGAGGGGCAGAGAGAGAAAGAGAGAGAAACCCAAACAGTCTCTGCACTGTCAGTGCAGAGCCCAATGTGGGGGTTGAACTCATGAACTGTGAGATCATGACCTGAGCTGAAATCGAGTCTGATGCTTAACCAACTGAGACACCCAAATGTCCTGCAAATATTAATTAAACATAAGTATGATGTAAAAAGAAAAGTCTCATCTTCTCTTATTAGTCTCCTTATAAAAAATTCTTGATGATTGACATTATCATTATAATTCATTAATTCAACATTTATTGAATGTTTCTTTTTTGTCCCTACAGATACTGGCAGCTCAGACATGAATAAAACATGGATTCCTGCCCTTGCAGAGCTCCAAATATGTTAGGCTGATGAGTATTCAAGCACTTTTCCACCTTTATGCCTTTCCCTTGTCTCTGCCTGGCCAAAGCCTTAGACAAAGTAAAAGGCTGGGACTAAAGGAGGTGAAAAATCGTACTAATGGAGAATTTTAATGTTTCTAAAAGAACACTAAGATATATGGTGGTAGAAGGAGCGAAGGAGGTAATCAACCACATGCTCTGCTATTAAGTTGTCAGTGACTGGGCCACAATCATCTGTGGTAGAGAGAAACCCATGTTTTCTTTTCTTTATTATTTATTTATTTATTTATTTATTTTATTTTATTTCTTGGAGCATTTTTGAGGACTAAGATTCAGAAGTCAGGAATAGTGACAGGGATTCAAAAGAAAGGAAATAATAAAACATTCATGTACTTGATAAAGCCTAAAGTTTCTCCCAAATTAATACGGGGACAGAAGGAGACCAACTTTTCTTTCCTATCTCCTGATATCTAAATAGGAGAACTTAGGTGCTTTGGGCTTTTACAATCACACTAAAGGTCAAAGAAAGGTTTTATTGAAAGGCACCTACACAGAGAAATCTAATTAAAAAACAAAAACAAATACAAAGCACCAAGAGCAGCCTGGGAAACCTGGGAGTAAAAGCAGGATTCTATTTTACAAGTTCTTTTCATATGTTTAAATAAGACTGCTCTGAAATTTAAGAGTTGGCCTGTTGCTCAAAGCTTTGTTCATACACCCATCCCACCTTTTAGAATTTTATCCCTTTACTTTAAGAATTGTATTGTGTTATATACAGAACCCAGCTTATGATTATAGACAAACTACCTTCTACTCCCCAATCAGCCACATAAAAGACGTGATCCCAAAATAAACCATTCTAAGATTTCTTTATCTACAAAATGGAGCCAATAACATAGCCTATGCAGAATTTCCTGAGGAGTGCATCTGTAATGCATATGGAGAGCTTAGCACAAAACCTAGCACATAAAAAACACGCAGGTTGGGGCATTTCTTTGCTTCTCTTCCCTTCACCTAAATCCATATCTGATCTCTGAGTGCAAATGCATGACTAAAAATTGACTTATAATGTGGGAAAGTACCCAGTTCATGGAGACTAAAAGAACAGAAGAGCTTTTAGAATTTTGCCAAGGGGCCACTCTAAGTCTGGACTGTAATTCCTTCATTCCACAGACACTCTAAGTCCTGCACAATTGAGTTTTGTCTACTTTGTATTTTTTTTTTAATTTTTAATGTTTACTTTTGAGAGAGAGACATACAGATTTAGTGTGAGTGGGGGAGGGGCAGAGATAGAGGGAGACACAGATCTGTCACCACAGAGCCTGACGGAGAGCTCTAACTCAAGAGGCTCAAACTCATGAGCCTTGAACTCATGAACCACGAGATCATGACCTAAGTCGAATTCAGACACTTACCCAACTGAGTCACCCAGATGCCCTGTATTTTCTTTCTGCACAGCACTTTACCTTTGTTAACAATCATTATTTGTTCTTGTTTTCAGTTATTGAAGTAAGTTTTATTTTTAATCCTGAAAGTAGAGTGTTTAAATTTCTTTCTGTGAATAGAAGTGAACTTTTTTTTTCTGCCTGTTGAATCCACTCATAGAAAAATAGACCCAAGAAAAGCTTTGTTCTAGTATCTGTTCTGTAACTATGAAGATTGGATTTCTAGAAAATCAGAAGCCCTCCACTCACTGTCCCCAGTCAATCAACTTATCAATCAATACAAGTTGCTTCAATGAACTTGAAGATATCAGACCAGAGTGGGTGAACTTCCTCTGGGCAGATGATGTCCAATTCATCCTGAGAGACCAAGAGCCTCCTTCTCTAGATATACACAGTGTAGAGGCCTGAGGTATGATTTTAAGAAGTATATTTAATGTTAAGAAGCACTTGCTATGAGGCGGTGTGCTAAATTTTTCATATACCTCATTTTATATAAAATCCTAACAACCCAGTGAAATCACTTGGCATTTATTGTCCCATTTTACAGAAACTAAGGTACAGATAGTTTACATAACTTGCTCAGAGTCACAGGTAATGGAGAAACTGGTAATTTGAAACCAGATCTGCCTGATTCTAAATCCCATATTCTTAACCATTATGCTGTACTGCGACCAGTATATTCTCTCTAGGCTATTGAAGTACAGTGGATACCCATTTTCCTTGAATTTTCACACATCCCTATATCCCTGGGAGGCATATGATATGAATTTTATCAGTTGCTGAGAACTCTGTGTGTTTCAAATATTTTCATTCCTTCTGTCATTAACTAAACAATTACTGAGCGCCTACTTGCCACCAAGAATTATATAAGTATCAAAGAAATAACAATAAAAATAGGATGCAGAACCAGCTCTCTAGGTATTCACAGTTTACTAGTGTGCTGCCAATGGGCAGATTTGATTTGTTGGAAGCAAGCAGGATTATATTGATAAAAATATAATGTTTTATTCATTTCTGTATTCCAACTTCTAGATCATTCCCTGCCACAAAATACGTACTCGAACAAAGAAACAAATAAATAAGAGTGTGCAGGTCAAAAGTCACTACCCTTCTGGTTTTGCAATGGAGAAATCTTGGTGCCAGATGCAAAGGTAAAGATTCTAAGAGCTTAGGATCCTGAACAAGTGCCAATAAAGCAGTTTCCCCCATATGTCATGAGACAAATACCTAACTTTTACCCTTGAAGCAGCCTTATCTTGTATAGTGACAAAACAGAAAATGAAATATGAAACAAATACATCCTGCCCATCAAACATTTCTAAGACCCACATGGAGTTAAAGTTACCACTGCTAAGTAAGTAGTATTGTCAGCGGTGGATTAACTGTCTAATTTCTTATACTGGCAAAGAGATTGGCCTATATGATGTAGCAGGAGATGCTATCACAATGTCAACCTGCAATTGTGTGTGCCTAAGGATATGATCACTGCCTTACCCCCATTTTAATCCCTAGCACTGACATAAACAGAGCTTGAAATTCCCCCTCCTTTGATTTAGGGTAGTGAAAAAATTTTTGAAAATTATGGTCAGCCTATAAATGGAAGAAGATATTTGCAAATGATATATCTGATACAGAGTTAGTATCCAAAATCTATAAGGAATTTATCAAACTCAACACCCACAAAACTAACAACCCAGTTAAGAAATGACCAGAAGACATGAATAGATATTCTTTTGCAAAAAAAAAAAAATACAGATGGCTAGAAGACACTCATCATCAGGGAAACATAAATCAAAACCACAATGAGATATCACCTCACATCTGTTGGAATGGATAAAATTAACAACACAGGAAACAACAGGTGTTGGCGAGGATGTGGAGAAAAGGGAACTCTCTGGCACTATTGGTCAGAATGCATATTGGTGCAGCCACTCTGGAAATCAATATGAATTTTCCTCAAATAGTTAATAATAGAATTACCCTACAATCCAGCAATTGCATTTTTAGGTATTTGTCCAAAGGATACAAAAATACAGATAAGAAGGGGTACACGCACCACAATGTTTACAGTAACATTATCAACAATAGCCAAATAATTGAGAAAGACTAAATGTCTATTGATTGACGAATGGATAAAGAAGACATGTAAATGTATGTGTGTGTGTGTATATATATATAATATTGAACCATAAAAAGAATGAAATTTTGTCATTTGCAATGATGTGGTTGGAGCTAGAATGTATTATACTGAGCAAAATAAATAAAAGACAAATACCATATGATTTCACTTATATGCGGAATTTAAGAAACAAGCAGATGAACACATGAGAAGGGGGAGTGTAGAGAAGTGAGAGGAACAAACCAAAAAGACTCTTAATGTTAGAAAACAATTGAGGGTTGATGGAGAGAGGTGAGTGGGAGATGGGCTAGATGGGTGATGGGTGTTAAGGAGGGCATTTGTGATGAGTACTGGGTGTTGTACATAGTGATGAATCACTGAGGTCTACTCCTGAAACCAATATTTCACTGTACTAAAATTTAAGTAAAAAAAATAAAACTATGGTCAACCAGATCCTGAAAATATATATAAACAACTGAAAAAATAACTTACCTGGAGGTATGAAGTATTTCCTAAGGATATTTTGATGGGCTAAGGGAGACAGTTAATATTGAATATATTATATATTCAATATACTGAATATACAGGCTTACGTGTGACATTGCAGTGAGCTGGATGAGAGCTTGGCCTAACTGGCCTGAAACATACCACCTAGCTCAAATACTCCAACACATTTTTCTTGGAACTCTCCAAACCTGTTTTAGTATCTTAATTTAATTTTACTTTTAAATGTTTATTTACTCATTTTTGAGAAAGACAGCACACGAGCAAGCATGAGCAAGAGAGGGGCAGAGAGAGAGACAGGGACAGAGACAGAGTCCAAGCAGACTCTGTGCTGATAGCACAGAGCCTGACTGGGGCTTGATCCAACAAACAATGACACTGTGACCTGAACTGAAATCAAGAGTTGGATGCCCAATCAGATGAGCCACCCAGGTACCCCTCATCTTCATTTACACCCCATCTACCCACAAAGCCTTGGAGCATATGCAATTCCATGTTACATGTAGTCTTATTGGATGTTCCCAATGAGCTTATGAGAATCATATGTCCAATAAATACTTATTTGGGGAAACTTTCCCCAAGATAAGAAAGCATCCTAGGACTGTGTGAGTGATAGGATGGAATCTGCCATTGAAACTTGGGAATTCTATAATCTTGTGGAGTGGGGCACACACACACACACACACACACATCAGGATACTTCTTTGCTACTGAAAAAATGATTTATCAAAAAGAATATAATATTCTGTTGCATTTTGAGTGTATGTGTATATATTGTTGTATATTAGATGCATATTATATATCTTAGATTTGTTTGTATTTATATTTGTTATATACCTATATATCCATTGAATATTATATATAGATTCTTTTGAAGGGATGAACATGACTATGAAGGCATCAATAGAAATCAGTAAATACAACTTTCTCATCTGAATCATAAAATACATGCTTTCTCAAAATGAAAACAAAATGGTTTTATTTGTGGAAACATAAGCACAGTCATTTAAATACAGACTTCTGCTTAACAAGCCCATTTAGATTTTGGGCAAGTCAATGGACAGAAGTCATTTATCAACAATATAATTGATCAAAATCTATTTGCTGAAGAAGGGTTCAATCAACTGGGCCCTTATCCCTGAAAACCAAATGGTGTGGCCATATGGATTTGTCTTCTTTCCAACTTTTTGAAGAGTTGAAAATCATCCCCCTACGAATACAGATGCTTAGTAATATTATCTAACATTTCTACAGTATTGCATAGTTTACTAAGAATATTGGTATGTGTTATCTCATGAAGTCATAGTGAACTCCCATTAAAGTAGTTACTGTCCAATTTTATAGTTAAGAAATCTGAAAATAAGTGATTAAGTAACTAGTTCAATTTCATATAACTAACAAGTTATATGACTTTGTAATATATGCTGTAATTCCAAAGCATTAGTCATGACACTTTATTTTTTCTATGGAAACCATTTACTTCTATCCGTTGGTAACAATTATCTTTTAAACTCTGGTAAAAATCCATGAAAAAATTGTGCCATGTAACATTTTCCTACGTATCAAATCGACAAAACTTTGTCTTCTGTAAAATATCATAAAGCACCTATATGTGTTTTCCTATATAAATGAATACTGGAATAATTTAGAGGATGGAGTCAAGGAAGAAATAGTGAGCAGTTAGTTTGGCTAATATGGTTACTAAGGCAATTGGAGCAACCTATTTTATGATTTTGAAAATTAAATGCTTTTTAAAAAAATAATCACTTTAATCAAATAATATAAAAGTATTGGCCTCCTATTTCAGTTCTATTAAAAGTGGAGTGTCTTTGGGGATGCATTTTTATTTTTTGATGGAGAGAGACAACCTGGTCCTTACTAGGCAGGTAATGGAAGGTTAACTATTTTTACTGTTTCTCAGTGTTTCCAGACTTATCTTTGTGAGACACATGGGTACTGTCCTTGCAATGGCCAATATCAGAGGAGATAGTGAATACAGAGGGACACGGCATAAAGGTGAGATATTTTCTATACAGAAACACAAACAGGGAATGTCAAAGCTATGTTTGAATGAGCTGATGGGGTTAGGAGCAGAAGAGCGTTTTGGCTAGATAAGTGAAAAATAAAGATATTTTCAAACATGTTGCAGGCACCACTTCCCCTCTAAAAGCAACTCAGCCTTTTCACATTTTGTTTTCCTTCATAGTCTATTTATTTTAATGAAGTACGTATTTTTCAGAAGCATTCTCTATAGACTATGGTCAGAATTTTTTTAGCATAATACATGAAGTCCATTTTTATCTATCATTGTCAGAAGTGAGTCTGCGGGGAAGTTTTTGGTATTTATTCTGTCTCTTCATTTTTTTTACTTTTTTGCCTTAAGCAACTGTTTTACAGTTTATTGTCAAGTTGGTTTCCATATAACACCCAGTGCTCTTCCCCACAAGTGCCCTCCTCCATGGCCATCACCCCCCTTCTCCTTTCCCCCTCCCCCTTCAGCCCTCAGTTTGTTCTCAGTATTCAAGTCTCCCATGATTTGCCTCCCTCCCTCTCCCTAACTCCTTTTCCCCCCTTCCCCTCCCCATGGTCCTCTGTTAAGTTTTTCCTGTTAAACTTCTGAGTGAAAACATATGGTATCTGTACTTCCCTTCCTGACTCATTTCAATTAGCATGACACCCTTGAGTTCCATCCACGTTGCCACGAAAGGCCAGATTTCATTCTTTCTCATTGCCATGTAGTATTCCATTGTATAGATAAACCACATCTTCTTGATCCATTCATCAGTTGATAGACATTTAGGCTCTTCCCATGATTTGACTATTGTTGATAGTGCTGCTATGCACATTGGGGTACATGTGCCCCTATGCATCAGCACTTCTGTATCGCTTGGGTAAATCCCTAGCAGTGTTATGGCTGGGTCATAGGGGAGTTCTATTGTTATTTCTTTGAGGAACCTCCACACTGTTTTCTAGATCGGCTGCACCAGTTTACATTCCCACCAACAGTGTAGGAGGGGACCCATTTCTACACATCCTCGCCAGCATCTATAGTCTCTTGAGTTGTTCATTTTAGCCACGCTGACCGGCGTGAGGTGGTATCTCAGTGTGGTTTTGATTTGTGTTTTCCTGATGATGAGTGACGCTGAGCATCGTTTCATGTGCCTGTTGGCCATCTGGATGTTCTTTTTGGAGAAGTGTCTATTCATATCTTCTGACCATTACTTCACTGGATTATTTGTTTTTCATGTGTGGAGTATGGTGACTTCCTTATAGATTTTGGATACTAGCCCTTTATCTGATATGTTATTTGAAACTATCTTTTCTCATTCATTCGGTTGCCTATTAGTTTTCTTGTTTGTTTCCTTTGCAGTGCAGAAGATTTTTATCTTGATGAGGTCCCAATAGTTCATTTTTGCTCTTGATTCCCTTGCCTTTGGGGATGTTTCAAGTAGGAAATTGCTGCGGTTGAGGTCAAAGAGGCTGTCTCCTGCTTTCTCCTCTAGGGTTTTGATGGATTCCTGTCTCACATTCAGGTCCTTCATCCATTTTGTGTTTATTTTTGTGTGTGGTGTAAGAAAGCGGTCTAGTTTCATCCTTTTGCATGTTGTTGTCCAGTTGTCCCAGCACCATCTGTTAAAGAGGCTGTCTTTTTTCCATTGGATACTCTTTCCTGCTTTGTCAAAGATTAATTGGCCATACATTTGTGGGTCCAGTCTGGGTTCTCTATTCTATTCGATTGGTCTATGTGTCTGTATTTGTGCCAATACCATATTGTCTCAATGATTACAGCTTTGTAGTAGGGGCTAGAGTCTGGGATTCTGTTGCCTCCCGTTTTGGTTTTCTTCTTCAATATTACTTTGGCAATTTGGGGTCTTTTGTGGTTCCATACGAATTTTAGGATAGTTTGTGCTAGCTTTGAGAAGAATGCCGGTACAATTTTGATTGGGATGGCATTGAATGTGTAGATTGCTTTCGGTAATAATGATATTTTAACAATATTTGTTCTTCCGATCTATGAGCATGGAATGCTTTTCCACTTCTTTGCGTTTTTTTCAATTTCCTTCATAAGTTTTCTATAGTTTTCATCGTACAGGTCTTTACATCTTTGGTTAGGTTTATTTGTAGGTATTTTATGGTTTTGTGTGCAAATGTGAATGGGATCAGTTTCTTGATTTCTCTTTCTGTTGCTTCATTATTGGTGTATAATAATGCAACCGATTTCTGTACATTGATTTTGTACCCTGCGACTTTGTTGAATTCATGGATCAGTTCTAGTAGGATTCTGGTGGAGTCGGTTGGGTTTTCCATGTAGAGTATCATGGTCATCTGCGAAAAGTGAAAGTTTGACTTCATTTTTGCCAATCCTGATGCCTTTTATTTCCTTTTGTTATCTGATTGCTGATGCTAGGACTTCCAGCACTGTTAAACAACAGTAGTGAGTGGACATCCCTGTCATGTTCCTAATCTCAGGGGGAAAGCTCTCAGTTTTTCCCCATTGAGGATGATATTAGCTGTGGGCTTTTCATAGATGGCTTTTATGATGTTTAAGTAAGTTCCCTCTATCCCGACTTTCTTGAGGGTCTTTATTAAGAAAGGATGCTATATTTTGTCAGATGGTTTTTCTGCATCTATCGACAGGATCATATGGTTTTTATCTTTTCTTTTGTTAAGGTGATGTATTACGTTGATGGATTTGCGAATATTGAACCAGCTCTATAACCCAGGAATGAATCCCACTTAATCATGATGGATAATTCCTTTTATATGCTGTTGAATTCAATTTGCTAGTATCCTGTTGAATATTTTTGCATCCGTATTCATCAAGGATATTGGCCTGTAGTTCTCTTTTTTTGTTGGGTCTCTGTCTAGTTTGGGAATCAAAGTGATGCTGGCTTCGTAGAATGAGTATGGAAGTTTTCCTTCTATTTCTATTTTTTGGAATAACTTGAGAAGGATGGGTATTAACAGTGCTTTAAATGTCTGGTAGTATTCCCCTGGGAAGCCATCTGGCCCTGGCTCTTATTCATTGGGAGATTTTTGATAACTGATTCGATTTCTTCACTAGTTATGGGTCTGTTCAGATTTTTTGTCTCTTCATGCTTGAAATTTGGAAGTGCATGAGTGTTTAGGAATTTGTCCATTTCTTCTAGACTGTCCAGTTTATTGACATATAATTTTTCATAGTATTTTTTGATGACTGCTTGTATTTCTGAGGGATTGGTTGCAATAGATCCATTTTCATTAGTGATGTTGTCTATTTGTTTGATCTCTCTTTTCTTTTTCAGTAGCGTGGCTAGAGGTTTATCAATTTTGTTTATGTTTTTAAAAAACCAACTCTTGGTTTCATTGATCTGTTCAACTGTTTTTTGGATTCTATATTATTTATTTCTGCCCTGATCTTTATTATTTTTCTTCTTCTGCTGGGATTGGGATGCTCTTGCTGCTCCCCTTCCAGTTCCTTTAGGTGCTCCATTGGATTGTGAATTTCGCTTTTTCTAGTTTCTTGAAATATGCTTGGATTGCAATATACTTTCCTCTTAAGACTGCCTTTGCTGTATCCCAGGGAGTCTGGATTGTTGTATTTCCACTTTCTTTTGTTTCCTTATATTTTTTAATTTCTTCTCTAATTGCCTGATTGGCCCAATTGTTCATTAGTAGTTTGGTCTTTAACCTCCATGTTTTTGGAGGTTTTCCAGATTTTTCCTGGGATTTATTTCAAGTTTCATAGCATTGTGGTCTCAAAGTGTGCATGGTATGATCTCAATTCGTTTATATTTATGGAGGGCTGCTTTATGACCCAGTATGTGATCTATCTTGTAGAATGTACCATGCACATTCGAGAAGAAATTCAATTCCATAGCCTCAGGATGTAGAGTTCTAAATATATCTGTCAAATCCATCCGTTCCAATGTGTTGTTCAGGTCCACAGTTTCGTTAGTGATTTTCTGTCTGGTTGATCTATCCATTGCTGTAAGTGGAGTATTAAAATCCCCTGAAATTAGCACATTCTTATCAATAAGATTGTTTCTGTTTGTGATTAACTGTTTTATGTATTTGGGTGTTCCTGCATTCGGCGTGAGGATGTTTATAATTGTTAGCTCTTCATAATGGAGAGTCCCTGTAATTATTATATAATGTCCTTCTTCATCATTTGTTACTAACTTTACTTTAATTTCCAGTTTGTCCGATATATGTATGGCTACCCTGACTTTCTTTTGACTACCGGTCGAATGATAGATATTTCTCCATCCCCTTACTTTCAATCTGAAGATGTCTGCAGATCCAATATGGGTCTCTTGTAGAGAGAACATAGATGGATTTTGTTTTTTATCCATTCTGATACCCTTTGTCGTTTGTTTGGAGCATTTAGTCCATTTACATTCAGTGTAATTATTGAAAAATATGGGTTTAGATTCATTGTGTTCTCTGTAGAGTTCATGCTTGCAGTGGTATCTCTGGTACCTTGTATTCCTTGCAACATTTCCCTCATAGAGTCCCTCTTAGGATTTCTCGTAGGGCTGGTTTGGTGGTAATGAATTCTCTCAATTTTTGTTTATTTGGGAAAACCTTTCTCTCTCCTTCTATTCTGAATGACAGGCTTGCTGGATAAAGGATTCTTGGCTGCATATTTTTTCTGTTCATCACAATGAAGTTTTCCTGTCATTCCTTTCTGGCCTGCCAAGTCTCAGTAGATAGGTCTGTATTCACTCTGATAGGTTTCCCTTTGTATGTTAGGGCTCTTTTATCCCTAGCTGCTTTCAGCATTCTCTCTTTGTCTTTATATTTTGCCAGTTTCACTATGATATGTTGTGCTAAAGTTCGATTCAAGTTATGTCTGATTGGAGTTTTCTGTGCCTCTTGGATTTCAATGTCTATTTCCGTCCCCAGATTGGGGAAGCTCTCGGCTATAATTTGATCAAGCACCCCTTCAGGACCTTTTTCTCTTTCTTCATCTTCAGGAATTCCTATGATATGGATATTGTTCCATTTGATTGTATCACTCAGGTCTCAAATACTCCTTTCGTGCTCCTGGATCAATTTCTCTGTCGTTTTCTCGGCTTCTTCTTTTTCTATAACTGTGTCTTCTAATTCACTTATTCTCCTCTCTTCTTCTTCAATCCCTGCAGTGGCCGCCTCCATTTTATTATGCACCTCATTTATACCTTTTTTTTTTTTAACTCATCACAGCTATTTTTATGGTCCCTTGATTTTTATCAATAGGTTCTCTGATGTCTTCTATCCTTTTTTCAAGCCCAGTGATTAATTTTATGACAATTGCTCTAAATTTTTGCTCTGTTTTGTTGCTTATATCACTTTTGAGCAGTTCTATAGCTGTGATTTCTTCCTGGAATTTCTTTAGAAAAGAGTTCTTCCTTTTCCTCTTTTTGGCTAGCTTTCTGTCTCTTGACAGCTTTAAAATCTTGTTATTCACTCTGTACCTGTGAGTACTGCTGTATTAAGGGAGGCTCATTGACTGTCCAGGGCATGTCCATTCAGGAAGCGTTCTTTTAATGGTGTCTCTTGGTTTCTCTTGCTGTGTTTTTGGTTGTTTTATTTCCCTACTCAGTGATATTTGGGATTCTCCACCATGTGTACTTTGGCTTGTTTCTTGAGGTAGCCCTGAAATGGAAAACAGACAAACACACAGGGAACAAAAGCACACAAACACACAGACAAATCAAACAAACAAGCAAACCAAAAGGGGAAAGAAAAAAAAAATAAAAAAAAAGGGTGGAGGGACAAAACAACAAAAGACAAAGGACAGTCTAAAAGCATAAAACCAGAAATCCCAGCTACAAATAAAGAGTAGGGTAGAGGCAGTGATGTTGGAAGGGCATCTACAAAGAGTGAAGTGACAGGTGTGTGGAGAAAGTGAAACTGAAGGTTGACCAGGCAGAGAGACTAAAAGGCTTAATTCAGTGAGAAAAAGAGAAGAATATGGGAGGAGGTGAGGAGAAAAAAAACGAAGCTATATAGTCTGATTATTCCAGAGAGAGAGAGAAAGGAAGGTAGCATCAAGAGAATGGATTAAGTATGACTGTTTAGGAGAACCAACGTCCCATTTGCCCAGTCCAGTGGAGGGGCGAGATAAGAATGAGATAAGGGAGAGGAGGACAAGATGGCGGACGAGCAGGGAGCTCTGTAATCCGCGTACGCCCGTATGGATTGAACTGAGAAGGACTGAAGGGATAAAACTTGGATTTGCAAGTGGGGGAAAGAAGAAACAAACGCCAGAAAGAAGACAACCTCAAAGATGCCTGAGTGAGTGACTGTGATCTGGGAAATTAGGGGACGGGCGGTCCCGGTGGTGCAGGGGAAGGAGCCCCCGAGCCCAACACAGGGAGAGCGCGCTGTGCCCCGGAGAGACCAGGGGAAGAGAAAGAGAGACGGAAAACGCACCTAGAACCATCTCTAAGGGAGGAAAAA
>CM053579.1:51786980-51816322 GCA_028646485.1 Cryptoprocta ferox
GGAAGGAGGAAAAAGAGTTAGGGAGAGGGAGGGAGAAAAAACACGAGAGACTCTTGAATCCTGAAAACAAACTGAGGGGGGAAGGGGAAGGGGAAAAGGTAAAGCGGGGTGGTGGTCTTGGTGGAGGTCACTTGTGGGGAAGAGCACTGGGTGTTATATGGAAACTAACCTGACAATAAACTATAAAGTGTAAAAAAAATAAATAAATAAAGAAGAATGCCAACTAATATGTAGATAAAAATAAAATAAAATAAAATACTGGAATTTTTATTAAATAATTACCAATTGATTTCTATTTCCTTAAATCAGGTTCAGATTTCATACTGAATAAGAGTTCTAATAAACCATACATATATCCCTTAAGGCACATCTATATCCTCTGCATCTATCATCTATCTATCTATCTATCACAGATTTGATTCGTGCCAACCACAAATTCATTTTTCTTTCAAGTGATAAATTCTGTGTGTTTCCAGTTGCAACTTTGATAATTCAAAATCAACATTTTACTGTAAGTATTTTCCAATTGTCAAACTTTAAATTTTTTTAATTATTTTTATTTTTTCACACTTATTTATTTTTGAGAGACAGAGTGAGACAGAGCATGAGCGAGGGAGGGGCAGAGAGAGAAGGAGACACAGAATCTGAAGCAGGCTCCAGGCTCTGAGCAAGCATTCAGCACAGAGACCGACTAAAGGCTCGAACCCACGAACCACGAGATCATGACCTGAGCCGAAGCACACACTTAACTGACTGAGACATCCAGGTGCCCCTTAAAATTATTTTTAAAGGTTTTATTTATTTACTTTGAGAGAGAGAGAGAGAGAGAGAGAGAGAGAGAGAAAGAGAGCGAGAGAAACTAGGGGAGGGGCAGAGAGGGAGGGAGAGAGAGAATCCCAAGCAGGCTCTTCTCTGTAAGTGCAGAGCAAAAGCCCAACGTGGGGCTCTATCTCTGGAACTGTAAGATAATGAACTGAGTTGAAACTGAGAGTTGGGCGCTTAACAGACTGAGCCACCTAGGTGGCCCCAGTTGTCAAACTTCTTAAAAAATCATCCTTCTTTCCAATATGGGCACTTGTGAGTCCCAGGGCCTCCCTCTCTGCATGTTCCAAATGTGTTGAAAAACCTCTTATAAAGGTTTATGGGTATTCCTGGCTAAAACAAAGAGATTACTCTTTCCAGCTATGGAAAATTAATTACTGACCATAAATGTATCTCCTTCATGCCCCCAGTACCTGATAGCCCAGTGCTTCAGCAGCCGAACAACTTCCAAAGCTGGTTCTGTGGCTTGCAATAATTTTTCTCTCAGATAAAAGTTAACAGGAATTAACTACACCTTAGTCCAGTACACTCAAGGGAGAGCTGAACTCCATATCTCCCAGTTATTTCATCAAATAGATACTGAAAAGGGGATGGAAAAAGTTTAGATTACAAAATAAAAAAGTCCTGGATGACTAAGTTATATGTGTGTAATAAATATTAAAGAATAAATTTATCCAGGAAAGGAACTTATATCCCAAGATGTGCTATTTATTTGACTTAAAATATCACATCATATAGTAGATAGTCTGAAATACTAGAATGGACATTGCAACAACCATCTTTTCCCTTATTTTTCCAGAAACTGGGTTAAAAAAAAACTACTAAACAAAACCTCTCCTTGGTACACAAGGTGATTTCCTGCCTTTGAATAATAAAATGAGCAATCATTCAAAAGCAAGAAAATTTCCATATTAGGAGACACTAATACAAGTGATACATTGTGATTAACACTCTAAATTTAACAAATGAACTCTTGACTTTTCTGTTTCTGAGCTGAGTCTTTCAGCTAAGAACATACAATGGATAAAAAATATATCTTCCAAATAAGAAGGGATGGGCAAATGCATTAATAACGTCCCCCTTTAATGGCTGCAGAAAAACAACAACAAAAAAAAAAAACGACAAATGTTCATGAAAATGTGGCCAAGATCACATCCAGACTTGGCTGTTTTTCAGCCCAAGTGCTCCTTGCACTTTGCACTTCATTCTTCCCCTTCAGGTAAGGTCTTTTCCAGCCTTGTATGGTAAGTAGTATATAATTGGTTATTGAACCAAACCCTTCAGCATTATTCAGGCTGTAATTAACCCTTTGTCATACTATCTGAGATCATCAGATTCTTAAAGTCATACCCAATTGCCTGATGGCCTGTAAATTGCCTTGCCATGCATTAGCTGGATGTGCCCCTTCACTCATTCAACCACCACCATTATCACCTCACACATGTATGAAAGGAGGTGAAACCAACAGACCACAAAAAATCGTTTACTGTCAAACTCCAGTACTGAGATACCATCATTTCATTCAAGTTCCATCCTATTTTTAACAGAGTTGGATTGACTTTAAATGTTCTTTGAACAAACATATCAGAGGAGAATGGTAGACATTTTCTGAAAAAAAAAAAAAAAAAAAAAAAAAAAAGCAAATATCATTAGTTAAGATGCAGTCTGCGGAAGAGTCCAGGAGTGCCTATTTCTTATTTCTGATGAAAAGTAGATTCAAACAGGCAGACATCTCATATCTGCATGTATAAACATGCTCCTTGGAAGTAGTAGGCAACTCCCTTCCTGACACACACAAAAAATGTGTCTTTGCTCATTTTAAGGAAAAGTAAAACCCAGCCCAGGAATGTAGTCCAGAAGACACAAATTAATTATTTGAGCCCAATAGGTTGAGGTGTGGCATTGTTGGGAGCAAAGTTCAGGTTGGTGCTCTGCTGGTGGCCCTGGAGTCCTTAGGTTTTGTTTAATGAATAAGTCATGCGAGTAAGAAGAAGCTATGTATAGGTATACTGGGCTCCATCAAAAGCAGGGCTTATAGGCCCAGGTTTACTCTGATCATTGACAGGGGACATCTAGGAGTCTCTTGATGGTGCTGGCACTTGCCTCCCCGTCTGGATAGATAGGATACACGAGCACACGATCCACTCAGTTTGAGACCTAGACTCTAGAACAAAATTGTCCAGAAAACTTGCACTCCTCCACTTTTCCCCATGCACTTGCTGCAAAGCAAAGACCCAGATACACTCCTCTAATCTCATTAAATAATATTTGCATTTTTGTTAGAATAGTGGCCTCTCCATGAGCAATTATTTCGCATACCTTTGAGTTCCACAATTCAGTGTAAAACAGTAAGTTTGTGTATCCCTCTTCTGGAACCCCTTTCCAGCCAACCCCCAACTCTCTCTCCCCACCCCCAATCCCATTCTTACCTCTCTACTCCAATCAGACTCTGAAGTGTCACTCATGGTGGTTTTTTTTTTTTTTCTTTTTATGCTTCCAACTGTTTCCAAAACAAACAGTGGAAGCTGTGACTGGCCTGGTATTCACTCTGTAGGATTCCACAGTATCTCTCAATCCAAGCTGCCTGAGCAGTTATTGGTGGCAGGTCAGCTCCCTGAAAGGCCTGCGTTTGCCAATCTCTGTGCTCTGCCAGGTCCTGAAACCAGAGATTTGAGGACTGATGGTTGCACATGTCGATGGGAGGGAGGAAACCACAAAGGAAAGAGGGACTAGACTCCAGAAGACTTTGGCTCCAGTTTGATTTTTCCTCTCCTTTCATTCTGTCTATTCAAAGAAAAGAAAATACGTATATATAAAAATTACACACACACGCACACACTTTTTTTTTCCTTCTGAATATAGATCCAGATATTGTTTTTCTAATTTGGGAGTTTTCCTGCTTTATCTCCTTGCCCTGTCCTCTGTGCTCTCCCTCCCTCTCCCTCCCTAACCTAGCTTAGGTTGAAACTTTGCATTGCACATTCCCTCCCCCGCCCCTTCTGGGGATGGCTCTGAGCTCTCGGGCTCTTGCCTTCTCAGTGGAAGCCTTGGTGGGGAGACCCAGGAAGAGAAAACTGCAAGATCCAAAAGAGGACACGCAGCCTGAATTGCTGAAGAAAGAGGGCAGAAAGGAGGAGGAGAGAAGGAACAGTGCCGCAGGGAAGAAGAGCCAGCAGCCGGGTGAGTATTCCTACCGCAGCCCCAAAGCCCTGAGCCCGCTACCTGAGCATGCAGGATCCGCAAAGCTGAGACAGGGCTGCTAGCCCTACACTCCCATGGCCACGTCTGGGGCCGCGGAGACACGTCAGTCACTTGGCTACAGGGGAAGCCACAGCGCCTCCAAGTTCTGTCCATATTGCTGTCGTTCGTTTGCGGTGAAAGGAAGCGTCCCTATATGTTTGTGGAGAAGTTAGACTCTTCAACCTCCCCAAAGCCCTGAGAGCCAGACCGTAGCTGTTTTTCGCGGTAGGAAGCCGGCACGCACCCTGATTCGGAGGGGATTCAGCCTTGGGTTCCAAAAGTCCCCAGAGAGAGTGAGGATGGGCAAATTTGAAGAAGGATAGTGCCTTTCCCAGGACAAGATCTGGGTCCATTTCTCCCCATCAGGGGTAACCACAGTGGGTGTTGTGGGGAATTTAAGGATCTGCCTCCAAGGTTCCCAGGGAAGAGACCAGGTCGGTCTGCTCCAAGACCCACAACAGCTAGAAGGGGACGCGGGAACTGCGAACCTCTCTCAAACTCTGGCGTCTCTGTGTCCAGCAGAAAAGCGACCCAAGGCAGAGCCTTCAGCAACTGCTATCTCAGCTTGTAGCGGCAGCGACAGTGGCGACAGTGACCAGAACAAAGGCAAAAATCTGGAAGAGAAAGGTCCTATCCAAGTAGAGCTTCAAGGATCCGAACTGTGGAAGAGATTCCATGACATTGGGACTGAGATGATCATTACCAAGGCTGGCAGGTTCGGCTCTGCCCAAACTGTTCAGGGGATGCACACAGTAGGCGATTAATATACCACTCTCATAAGATGTGGTGCCTCCGGTTTTATGCTCTATATCCATCCTTACCCCGACAGGAATTAGAAAGTTCCTGCCTCTCAATAAATCGCCCTAGGACTGCTTGCTAGCAGATCCCCAGCCCTAGCCTGGGGCAATTTGAGGTGGGCTTTTTTTTTTTTTTTTTTTTTTTTTTGCCTTCACCTCTTGCTTTGGGGCAGCTTCACATCAGCTGGGTAATTTTTTCATGTGAATCTTCCTAATTTCAGTCTTTCCCAAATCTGCCTCTCAGAAAGTACTGCTGAAAACTCAGGGGCCAGGTACAGTTTTTCCTCGACTTTCTCTTATATAGCTTTTTATTAACGGTGGTGGTGGGGAGTGGGGTGGACAAAGTTTTGTGATAAGAATATTCTACTCCACTCAGAAATCCAGAACCTGTTAAATCAAGCATACAACGAACAGTATTTCTCATGTAGCATATAACATTCCTTGAATCCATCTTAGAATGGGGAAGGTATTGTGAATTTCTTCACTTTTCATTTGTTCCCAACCCCATCCCCTCCAAATCTTTCTAAAACCACTAAGTCAGTGGCTATTTTCTTTCCCACAGGCGGATGTTCCCCTCTGTTCGTGTCAAAGTGAAAGGGCTGGACCCAGGGAAGCAGTACTATGTGGCCATTGACGTGGTGCCAGTAGATTCCAAACGTTATAGGTAACAAGGCCCAAAGGCTGGGAATGGGGATTCAGATCTATGGAATCTGAGAAAGCTATTTTGGAAGCTCTACCATGGGGGGTGGGACTGCTCTCCTGTGGCTTTGGGAGTTGAATATTCTCACTCAAATGGAGGTTCGAACTGAGAAAAACAGTCTTGACTCTTTCTTCTTTTTCCTAGAGCAAATGCCAAGTTGGTGCATCAATGTACCCCAAACGCTTTGCTTATCCACTGCTCTGGCCTTGGCTGTGCCAACTGCAGAGGGGGTGGACTCAGGCAGCTAGGAAGGAAGTTGTTGGATGGAATTTAGGGAGAAATGCCTGTGCTTCTGGAGCTGCACTGGGCTCTGAGCTGTGCTACTTTGGCATCAGGGTCTTGGAGCAATGTTCTGATTTACCATCTAAGCCTAATCTAGCAGTTACCGTGTTTATGTCTATATTTCCTTCCTTAGCCTCTCTCCTCAAGTGGTGGTCATGTCCTAGAAATTACAAATAACCTTTCTTTTTGGAATAGGCTCTCTACTTAGATCAGTGGTCGAACTGATCTAAAGCCAAGAGGTCCTTCAGTGCTAGCATCCCAGAGGCACAGTTCCACCAGAGCTTTGACTTAGAGGCTATGGGGGTTGTATAGGAGCACCTTTACTTGGGCTGTGAGTGTTCCACTGAAGTGGATGTCTAACCTTTCTATGAGAGAGCTCACATCATGCCCACTGCTGTATTTGAGGGGCAAAGAGAAAGTGCAGTTCAAGAGCCTACTGGAGCTGCGGCTTATAAATAGAGCAAGTTGATTGCTTCTCATGTTTGAGCTGACTTTGGAATGTGGTGCACAGTTGAGCGGCTGAGATTGGAAACAGGGTGAAAACCAGCCCTGAGGCTCATGGGCTAGAGTTCTAGGGAATATTTTAATGTGAAGCCTTGTTGGTGAAAGGGCTTTGAGGGTGACTGGTGGAGGTGGGTTGGACAGACACCCTCCTCACCTTTTTTATTTCCCTCTACACTTCTTTCTGAAGATATGAGGATTTTTTTAACTGTCTCTGTGCAGTAAAATGAATTAGATCAATTTCTGTTGCTGTTTCTGTGAGGAAATACAAACCAGACTCTGAAATCCTGTGACGTTATCCTTGCCCTGGAACTTCATTGCATTCTATTGACATATACTTATATACTGTTTGCTTTTTGTCCCTGAATGCCTTTTGGAAATCAAGTGGGATCTTCTACTAGTTGCCTTTGGGATTAGCAGGCAAACCTTGGTTAACGCCAGTAGGACTGGATCCAACACCCTTCCTCCCACACAGCTGGCTTTGGCCCACTGAGCCTAAAGCCATACCCTCTCTGCCTTTTCAGGTATGTGTACCACAGCTCGCAGTGGATGGTAGCTGGGAATACAGACCACTCCTGCATCACTCCCAGGTTCTATGTTCACCCAGACTCCCCCTGCTCTGGAGAGACCTGGATGAGGCAGATCATCAGCTTTGATAGATTGAAACTCACCAACAATGAGATGGATGACAAAGGCCATGTAAGTGTTCGCAATCCTTTGTTGTGAGGAGGGGAGGGAGGTGCCAACACGTCACCCTTTAGGTCGCTCTAGAAAGGGCTAGGAGACTTCTACCAGGTGGTCTTTAGGAATTGTTTAAGTTCTGGGATTATGACCAAAGTAACTCCTGTGACCTTTGTTTAGCATCTGAGAGTGCTGGGTGTTGGGAACGGTGAGCAAGGGAAGTTTGAAGACCAAATGAGATTTTTTTAAGTGATAATGTCTATCTGGGAGTGTGGAAGGGAATGCACTTCCTGAGGCTCTCTAGCATTTCAGCCTCTAAGGTAATCATTGTGAGCTCTCATTGCTTTCTCCTAGATGGGCACATCTTCTGTGTGGCATGGTGTGACAGGAATCTCCTCCACATCTTGCCCTTATGAATCAAGTTATTTTCAGGTTACCTGGATCTTGAGCCTTTTTTCCATATGCATCCTGCCTCTGTCCTGCCTGTCCTGCCCCTGTGCCAGCCACAGAATAAAGAAAAGGAGGTCCCTAGAATTAGGAGGTGGGGTATATCAGGTGGCTGCCCTTCAGTTACCATAAGTCCAGGGAATGTATAGCAGGCAGTCAGATCCTAGTGACACTTGGAGATATCACATGGTCACCCGCATTTGGAAGCAAGAAAAGGCCTCATCTAGAAATGGAATTACAGCTTCCAGATGCTGCTGTGGTGCTGCAATCTGGAAACCTCTTAGGCCTGAGCATGTCTGTCCAGAACCAAATGACACAGAAAAGTCCTTATGTGTGGCTAACCTAACCTTTCTGGTTTAGCCTCACTTTTGCATGTGGGCATGTTGGGGGTGCCAATGAGAGGAAACCCATATTGCAGAGGGGAAGCCGATTTCTAGGCAACATTTGATGATTTCTCCTCCAGATCATTCTGCAGTCCATGCACAAGTACAAGCCCCGTGTGCATGTGATGGAACAGGACAGCAAAGTTGACTTGTCCCGGATTCAGTCCCTGCCCATTGAAGGGGTTAAAACGTTCTTCTTCAAAGAAACTGAGTTCACCACAGTGACTGCTTACCAAAACCAGCAGGTAAGGACAACTAGGTCCCAGGAAAGCAGGGATGGCTCCAGAGGGACTTTCTGGAAAGAGGCAAGCTGTAATATATGGATTGAATTTTCCACAATTTAAAAAATTTATAGTCTTATTGCATTGTCCTTTAGGCAAGCTTGATTGCAAATTGTGTGGATCTTGTATTAGAAAGGAGAGCAGAGCAAAGAGTGCCAAGGGAGAAAGGAGGTGACCATTTCAAATTCAACTAAGCAATATGTTTATACTAGTTGAATATATACTACATTACACATTGAAGTATTTTGTGGTTGTTGTAACCATTAAAAGCAAGGGTGACAGTGTTATAACTGAAAGCATTGAAACTATCTTTTTCTCTCTTTTTTTTTGAATCCATAGATTACGAAATTGAAAATAGACAGGAATCCTTTTGCTAAAGGATTTAGAGATCCTGGAAGAAACAGGTAAGCAATGTAACAATCATATCTAATATTTATATAGCCCTTTTCACAAGTATTACAGATAAGGAAACTGTGACTCAGAGACTCAGAGGCCCGACGTTTTGTAACTAGTAGGTGGTAGGAAAAGAACCTAGTGTTTTGTCTGTAAAGTCTTGCTCCTCCTTTTCCCTCCCCAACCTACTTTTAAGGTATTGCTTATTCTAGATTCCTGGGATTTTTATTCAGGGAATAATTACTGTGAATTTTATTCAGTAGTCTAGCTATAAAAAATATTTCAGATAAAAACTATAATAAAATGACATAAAACTTTACATAAATCATTATTTTCAAGAATTGAATTCAGAACTTTCTGATAGTTATATCTATTTTTCAGGGGTGTATTGGATGGGTTTTTAGAGATCTACCCATGGAGGCCTTCTCTCACTCTGGATTTTAAAACTTTTGGTGCAGATACACAAAGTAAGGAAAGTTTTACTAATGTTTACTCTTAAATGTTAATGAAGTAACAGCAATCAGAACTTCTGTAGCAAATACTACACAAGGGTAGAAGTACATGCCAGGAAATGTGTGTTTACAGGGAAGTGGGTTTATATTTGTCTTGATGAGGAGGTAAAGGGCAAAAAGTGGGAAATAGGGATGAAGTAAAAGAGCAGAGCCATGGTAATGGTGGATTTCTTGACTTCAGCCATCTGGAGTTATACATCCTGAGATCTCCATATCTCACCTGGATTCTTCAGCATCTCACTATCTCACATTCTTTAGAATCACCTGTGGTGTATATGTGGCCTGTTTGCAATTATATTCGATATTGAAATAAATATGTTTCTCATAAACTTTCCGCACATGTTAAAATGATGCCCATTAAATTTTATCATCACTTAGTTCTAATTTTCCTTGTATTTTAAGTAGGGAAAATAAATGTTGAAAACAATACTAAAACTATCACAATTAGGTTAATTACCACACGCATTAAAAAGATTTACAAGGTATTTGTTCTCATGTAGTGCATTACATAACTAAATAATAATAATTAGACAATGCAGGCTTTCTGGTGAAAGCATGTATACCATCACATCTCTGGTGTTTAATAATAAATAAAAGAGTATTTGCAAACAACATAGAATTATTTTGCTGCTTTTGTCTTTACTCCATTAACATTGTTTGTCTTTGAACACTAATTCAAGGTTATAATCATGGGGAAACTATCAACATTATAGTTAGGTTGAATTTTGCATAATACCGTAACATTGAAAACAGATAAATTTTAATCATTTGGTAAAATATTTCACTGGATTGATTGTATAATTTGGTTTACAGAGTTGTGTAGAAAAGTGTGAACATTTATTTGGTAGTATCTCTTTAATAGCATCTAGGCAGGATGCTTTTAAAATATCTAGGTCAACACAAAGTGCACTAATAAAGAGAAAAAGCTAAAGATGATCATTAATTGATAATTTAAGATATATAGTATTCTTAATTATTTAAATGTCCAGATTGCTTTCAGGTTGCAAAGAATAGGGCTACCATTTTTAAATAGCTTTTTCATGATTAATTATAAAAGATATTTGCCACCCCCTTAATAAGAATTAGGCTATGACTACATACACAAAATAGTTAAGGAAAACAACAGCAACACCAAAGAAAAGAAAGAAAAACACAAAAATAACTGATTAAGTCAGTCAATAACCAAATTTTAAAAATTCGAGCATGAAAATAATGTGGAAAGTCTAGATTTTCCTGGACCTTATAATTATTCCTAACTTTAGTAGATGCTAGGCAAACAAAAAGATCACGTGACAACATTAATATGAATACTTTCATTTTTATTTTGTTATTTTTAACCTAAAAATTTGTGTGTAATTTTGACATAGTGTACCATATAAGTCTCCCAATCCATGACTTTCATATGAGAAAAAAATGCATTTAAATATGTTATTTTTATTTATAAAGATTATTTTCAGAGCATCTGGGTGGCTCAGCCACTTAAGCATCCGACTTCAGCTCAGGACATGATCTCACAGTTAATGGGTTTAAGCCCCACGTTGGGCTCTGTGCTGACAGCTCAGAGCCTGGAGCCTGCTTCAGATTCTTTGTCTCTCTCTCTCTCTCTTTGCCACTCCCCAGAGCATGCTCTGTCTGTCTCTCTCAAAAATAAATAAACATTAAAAAAATTTAAAAAAGATTATTTTCATGTGCTCCAATTTTTTAAAAATCAAGACTGAAGCTTTCTATGAAATCCCAACCAATTTGTTCCATTTAATCAAATACATATTTTTGTGAAGTTTTTAAAGTTTAGAAAACCTTTTTTTAACTTGTAAGACATAATTAGCTCTGGGTACTATTTAATTGGGCATCTTTTGGACATTGGATAAATGTCCAAGTGCATAGCACAGTTCTTGAGCATACCGGTGAATGCTCAATACATGGTACATAATGGTAGTGCTAAAAGTAATGATGGTAGTAGTAAAGATACTGTATAAACTTTGGTCAGGGGAATGATCATATTCTTTCCCAAATAAGTAAAAAGAACTGTGAACTGGCAGAAAAGCTAATCGAAGAATGACAAAGAGATGTTTATGGTCATTGGTACTCATTCAATAGGGAAATCAAGTTCATTCTTCATTGACTGGATTGTCATTCACAGGTGGAAGCAGTGGCTCATCTCCAGTGACCTCTGGTGGAGGGACTCCTCCTTTGAACTCCTTGCTTTTTCCACCCTACTCTCTGCCTACGTTTCACTTATCTACAAGCTCCCTTGGAATGCCCTGTCCGGAGGTGTATCTGCACAATATCAACCTGCCCCTTTGCTGCAAGATTTGCCCAAATAACTTTTGGCGACAGCAGCATCTTGCCTTGCCACCTCCTGAAAGACTGGCAAGCAGAAACAGTTCTCAGTGTTTAGCCCCACTCATGATGGAACTTTCCACATTATTTTCTCTGGGGATTGCCAATTCAAAAAATGGTTCATTTGAAGAATTCAATGGGCAATGTCTACAGGCATCTAATTTTTCCAATCAAATGTTGTATGGATTACAGTCACCTGGAAATATTTTATCACCAAACTCCATTGCCCAGGAAGCAACTGGTTGCTCTCTCCATCCTTCCTATGGTTTTTATAGGTACAACTCAGTGCCATCTAGACTGGGTAAATGTTGCCAATCATCTCAAAGTGAATGACAATAGTCAAGTTTCTTTTGGAGAAGATAAATGCAATCATGATCATTGGTGTCCAACAATTAATCATTGTCTTTAATGGAATAGTCACATTCTTGAAAGAGTTACACATAGGTGTGTATTTTGTATCCAAAGAAAGGTCAAGAGCTTTGGTCCTTAAAGGCTTTATTATCAGAGGGTATTTCGCTGTTATGCATTTAAAGTGCCTTATCAGATGTTCACAAGAAGTTGTTATAGGTCAAATATGACATGTAACAATCTCTGTTTACAGTGGTCTTGGACCTCAGAGTAAGATAATCAATAATATTTGATGAGATAGACTCCAGGTGAAAATTGACTCCAGGTGAAGCCTCTACGTATAGCGATGTCAGTTTACCATGTCAACTGCCTCTTACATATTGACAATGACCAAATGAAGATGAATTTAATTCTTGTGAAAGCAGTGAAACAATTTTAGTTTTATCTATGAATATTATATTCATTGTAATTTTCTAGCAATTGTAGAAAAAATCATTTTTCATTTGCCTTACACATTTTTCAAACTTTGCCGCTGAAGAAGCTACTAATCTCAATTCTAAGGGACAAACAAGGGCACAGACTTTCAAATATTAATCATTGCAGCCTAAACATCATTTAATCCTGAAAGAATACAAAGATTACATGAAAGGCAAAATATTCCAAATAATTTTGATCTTTCCTTTTATTTTTTGGGTCATTCTCAGGTGAAGTTTATTTACTTATTCCTTTAACAAAACTGGTGTTTTATACTCAGTTTGCAAAAACAAATTATTTTAGTTCTCCAAAATGACTAATAAATACTCTTTGAAAGGGGATACTATATTTGAGTCCATAAATATGAAAATTGCATTACATTGGTATAATTTAATTCCACTCCTGTGAGTCAGTCATGGTAAATTGGACTAGACAAAAAGTAGCATAAATGAGATTCTATTTTAGTTTATGAAGTTGAATGTTTCCTTTCACCAGGCCCTAAATTTTCTGAAAAAACTTAAGTATAACCTATATATAACTTGCATATCTTTAAAATAAATCAGATTAAAATTTTTATGTCACTAGTCTATAATTTATGAAGCCAAGGTGCTTCACATTGCAATGGCATGGCTTGACTTTTGACAAACTAACCAAACTTCTAAACTACTTTCTCTAAATTTTCACACATATTAGGAAAAACAAATTATTATTTATTTTTCTTGAAATGGTTATTTCCTCTTAAATGTACTTTATAAATGTGCTTTCACATATATGCATTAAAATTATATTGCCCTTCACTTTTGGATATAGGGATAGAACAGCACATGGTTACATTTAAACTGACTATTCTAGTCAAGATGAAATATTATTTGTGGCACAAACTAATTAGATACCTGCTATAAAAGTCTTTAGGGCATGAAATCTGTACTAACCAGGTTTATCAAACCAGGGATTAAAGCAGCAAACACACTTATTTCCATCTACTCCAAAACAGGTTACTGCTAAAATAAATTATAATTTTTAAAGCAGAAACTGCCATATCAAAGCATAATGAAATTTATTCTGATGGCTTATATGGCAGATAGTTGGTAATTAATGACAGAAAGTATTTAAATGAAAAACCAGAAAATCTCTGGGTTACTTTTTAATAATTATTTAAGAGAAGGCACTAATTTTGTATCTGCTCAAGTATATGTACCCCATGATTTATATCTCAGATAGTTTTGTTATATATTAGTCATTTAAAATTGATAATACAGAACTATATTGGTAAAGGTGATTAATATAAAAGGGTAAAAGTTTAAATGTTAGAATTTAAACATATATTTTAAGCTGTTTTTAATATATGTTTGTAAATTGTCATTTCATACTTTTAATTGAATAAGTAACCAAGGGAAAGCCTTCATGGAAAATTAGACTTGGAAGAGACCTCAAGAAGTTCAGTAAGCCGTCCCCTACTTTCTAAATAAGTTGCTTATCTGCAGGAAGCTGTTAACAACTTCAACTGATGCATAATTAATATTTAGTGTCCTTACAATTTTATACTGAATAAATTCTTACTCTTTGATAGGATGTATAGTGCAAAACTTGAGTAACTTGGTAAATCAAGGCTATGGATATGGAATAAAAAACAAAATGCTATGGAATTCTATTAATGTCAACTGAATCAACTAAATATTAGACTTGCTTTAAAAATCTACTCCTGAAATCAATACTACACTGTATGTTAACTAACTTGAATTTAAAGTTAAAAAATTAAAAATAAAAAAATAAAAACCTACAAAAATAAAACTCTGGTTATACAAGGTGTTAAATATTTATCAAATGAAAATAGTCAAATGTTACTTAATAGACACCCAAATCTAATAATTAAAAATGCTATTTACATTTGGTGTCATACATGTACATCTAACCTTTCCCCCATTTTAAAGGAAAGCATCTTAATTTAGCTGACTAGTTGTATAAAATCTGATATACTACCCAGCCTGGTAGTATAACCTACCTCAAGTAAATCTAGAGAAAATAAACTTTTCATCAACTTAGTAAAATCTGTATATTGAATCAGGAAATAAGTAAGTGTTGCTTTATCTTTGCACAACTCTCAGTCAAGCCTAGACCTGTAGTCAGATTCCCTTGTCAGGAAGGTTCTATTTTATAGAATAGTTAGTTAAATTGAAATGAAGGACTTTTATTTCAATTTTGAGGCTTGTTAGAGAACACATGTCTAAATGGATAAATTCTCTATTAATTACATTTTAACTACCAATATATAACATTCAGTAACATAACTTTAAACATAAAAATTATTATTTCGTTTCATTAAATAGTGAGATAAGCCCTCTGGAAATTACATTTTGAAGTCAAATACGTAACTTCAGATTACATAGAGTCTTCAAACATTAATATCATTGTTCCTATTCACCGTACTATAAAAATGAAGTTATATTTCCCCAAGCTATGAAGGTAAATATTTATGATATTTCACTGCTATTAGGCATGGGTTCTACATGTGGTCTGGAAGTGGACATGACTTAATTTTTCTTTTATGAGACTGAAGAATATCTATGGCATGAAAAGAAATGCACAACTGGAATTAGCAAGTTATGAGTCAGTGAATCAGTCTTTGAATGATCAGAGTCCTATATGCTGACAACTTGACAAGATGCCAATGAATAATAATAATAAGGATGTGTATTGGACATTTTGGAAAGTTTCCCTTTCAATTTCCTAATCACTTATATTATGCATTTTTGGGAAAATCATGGTGTACATAAGGCCGATAACATGTATCTTTTAAGTGTTACTAGTGTAATGCTAATTCAGAACATTATTGAAATAAATGTTTTGTACAAATACTTAAAATATATCTTACAAAAATTTATAAACATGCTGATGAAAAATTTAGATGCTTTCAGACAATAGAAGTATATGTCCATGTATACTGTAGGGTTATATATAGTTGTTATCTCCTCACTAAATCTCAATAAGAAATCTTTTCCTTATCTGAATATGCAATTTGATAAATTCCAGATGTCACATTGTAATTTATAAAACCAGTGGAGTTTTAGTTTAGTTTTGTTTAAAATAATTTAAACTGTTTCTCTTTCTTCTTCCTCTTCTCAAAAGAGATGCCACAAAGAACACCAACTCATTGCATACTTATACTATTAATTATATATACTTATGTGGAAAGGCAAATTTAAATATGCTTAGAAATATCTAATTGCATGAACTGTATTTTGTGAATTGAATTGACAGGGTGGAAGTACAATGTTTTTACTCCAACTTAGAGATAGGTTGTCTTTGTGCTGAAAAATCTTCAATTAGCCCAAAATAACAATATTATGATATACAGCAACAGTTTGCCAGTTGATTTCACTGGAATTTAGCATGTTTATTGGAACAGTTTAAAACAAACCAAATGCATAGCTTAGACATTGGTGGCAGTTGCTTTGATATAAGTGCCTTCCTATACATTTGATCTTAGGTTTGGCTTGCAATTAGATGATAACTTGTATTAAAACTGTACAAATAAACATGGTTTAGATTACAACATAAAGCAGAAAAAAATAGATATATAGAATATTTGAAACATATTCAGTATTAAAAGAATTTACATGTGTGATGCTGGCCAACTTTTGACATGCTGTTTCAATAAAATATTGAGAAGAAAAAGACTAGTATTTCCTTTCAAAGTTTCAAATGTTCATGTTTACAAATTTGTACTTCACATCAGTATGTAAACACACATTATAGTGAGCAGATGTACAGAACATAGTTACAGGATATTTCTACTTTGTTGAAATGTATACATGCATGCTAGATTTATTTTTAAGTACCTGAAAGAATTAAAAAATTAAAGTTAAATATAATAGAAAAATCTTGAAATCATAGCACAAGTTGTATCATTAAACTGTTTAATCAAATTATATATCTTATTATTAAACGTGACAGAATTTTTATTATGGACTTGGTCACATACCTTGTACATGATAATTAAAGTATAATGTAGCATTTTAGCTATAAAAATGATATAAATAATTCAAAATTTTACTCAACTAAGAAGGAAATAAAATCATGCTTTAATACTGGATAAAGATTGATGTCTTCAAATTAAATATTTTTATTGAAATTCAGTCTATATTCCATTTTTATGATCATTTTTTTTGGAAAATGTTGATGTTTTAGTATTTTACCTTCTTTAAATTTTGCCTTAAATTGAGTTTTTAATTTTTTGTGATGTGAATACTTTGTGACCTCTTACCAATTATTCTAATGTCTAATCATTCTGTTTTTTTATTTTACTGAATTTTTTAAATTTTAGGAAAAATTGTCCCATAGAAACACCAACAAATAAAAATTTGAAAGAGGCATAATTTCTTAGTAAGACCTAAGTTGAAATAGCAAAGTTACATATTGATAAACTTCCATAGGTATTATATTTGGCTTTCTTAAAGGGAATTCATACACAGACCAAATACCTGCATTAATAGCTATGTTTTGTAAAACTCAGATTGTATTATCTTCAAATCATGATGCCAGGTAGAAGAAAGACCTATCTGGCAAATTTACTATCACTTTGTAGCCTGTCACCATAATTATTTTCTATAGTTGTAGCATTCATGAGGTGGGGATGAAGATGGTGTGTCCCATTTCAAAAAGGCTCTGTGGGCTTTAGCACCACACATAGGGGATCAGGATAAACTAACCCAATTTTTACCCTCAATTATTGCAGCCTAATTCAACAGTCCCTTGGGCATGCTAAATCAGGGCACTTTCCCTGAGTACTTGGCTAGTCAAGATACAGAGACTCCTAGTGGGTAATGGAGGTGAAGGTGCAGCTGCTACTAACAAAGGAGTGAAGCTTCACGCACACATATTATGCTATATTTTAGTCAAGTCATTCATATGCATGTTTCTCCTTCTAGACTCTGAGTGGGGGGAAGAATGTATTTTTAAAATAACGTTTATTTTCCAACTTTTAAAATTTTATAAATACATTATCAAAAATTTAAAAAAACACAAGAAGCAAATGACACAAAAAGATCCATAATCACAAGCAATGTATAATTTGAGTTCTAGTCATTGTATATGTATACACACACTGAGCATACATCTTTAATGTGTTTATGGCCTCTTATTCTTTTTGAAGATTTTTGATACAACATGGATATTTACCAGTTCAAGGTCCCAAAGTATGAATAGTTTGATAACCAAGAATATACTAAACCAAATTAACAGGACAAAATAAAATCCTGTTTTTACAGGGCCAATTTTTCTTAAAAGACAAAAATGGCAACAGGCCACTGGGTAAAGATGTTGGGATTAAAATATTGCATTCCTCTAATGGCGACTTAAAAATTATAACTATAGCAATAGAGTACAATAAGCATAATGCTCAAAATAAGTCATTATAGGATATATACTATTAAAATATTAGTGAGAAGAGACTATATTTGCATTGAATTGTATTCCATGGTATGAATGTACCACAGTTTGTTTAACTATTCAGCAGTGGATAGACAGACATATGAATAGTTTCCGGTTTGGGCTATTATAAATAAAGCTGCAGGGTACCTGGGTGGCTCAGTCAGTTATGCATCCCACTCTTGACTTCTACTCAGGTCATGATCTCACTGTCATGAGCCCTGAGTCAGGCTCTGGCTCATCTAGGTTGTTGTAAAATTGTTTATAATGTTCTTTAATAATGGTTTTTATTCTTGTAATGTTGGTAGTGATTATCCCTGCTTTTATTTCAGATTTTAAAAATGTATTCCTTCTCTCTCTCTCTCTCTCTCTCCCTCTCTCTCTCTCTCTTTGTTGTTCAGCCTAGTTAAAGGATTGTCAATTTTGTTACTCTTTTCCAAAAAAGCATCTTTGATTCATTGATTTTTACTATTGTTTTTCTAGTCTCCAGTTCATTTATTTCTGCTGTAATTTTCAGTATTTCTTTTTTTTCTGTGTGCTTTGGGTTTAATTTACCATTATTTTTCCAGTTTCTTAAGGTGTAAGATTAGATCCTTGATTTGAGATCTTTCTTTAATTTTAATTCAGATGTTTATGGCTATGGATTTTCCTCTAAGTGCTGCTTTAGATGCATAAAATTTAATGTGTAGTATTTTAGTTTTCATTCATTTCAAAATATTTTCAAATTTCCATTGCGATTTCTTTTTTGACCTATTGATTTTTTGTTTGTTTTTGTTGTTAGTAATGTGTATTTATATTTACATAATGTGTTTTCCCAAAATTTCCTTCTGTTATGGATGCCTCACTGCATTCCGTGGTATGATTTGAATTCTTTTAAATTTATTGAAGCTTTTATTGATGACTTATTATATGATGTATTTTGGAGCATGTTCCATGTGCACTTGAGAAAATATGTGAAAAGGTATATTAAGCTGTTGTTGAGTAAAGTGTTCTATAGAGGTGTCTTAGGTCTAGTTGGTTTATAGTATTTTTAATGTTCTCCATTTCCTTCTTATTCTTCTACCTAGTTGTTCTACCCATTACTGAAAGCAAGATATTGAAGCCTTGGACTTTATTGTTGAATTGTCTTTTTCTCCCTTCAATTTTATCAGAATTGGCTTTCTGTATTTTGGGACTCTTGTTATGCGCATATATTTTTATTGTTATATATTTTTGATGGAATGACTGTTACCATACAATGGCCTTCTTTGTCTCTAATAACAATATTTGTCTCAAAGTATATTTTGTCTGATACTAGTGTACCCACTCCAACTCTCTTTTAATCACTGTTTGCATGGTATATATTTTTTCCATCTTTCTCCTTTAATTTATGTTTTTGATTTTAAAGTATGTCCCTCTTGTACAGTATATAGATCATATTTTTAGTTTATTTTGTAACTTCTTTCTTTAAAATAAAGTTTAAAAAAAATTTTAATGTTTATTTTTGAGAGAGAGAGAGACAGAGACGGAGACAGAGAATGAGTGGGAAAGGGGCAGAGAGGGAGACACAGATTCAGAAGCAGGTTCCAGGCTCTGAGATGTCAGCACAGAGCCCTAAGTGGGGCTTGAACTCACCAGCCACGAGATCATGACCTGAGCCGAAGTTGAATGCTTAACTGACTGAGCCAAACAGGTGTCCCTGTTTTACAACCTCTGTCTTTTATTCGAAGTGCTTACTTCAAATTTTAATTTAATTTGATTTAATTATTGATAAGATATAATTTACATCTATCATTTTGCTTTTCATTTTTTATGTCTTACTTCTTCATTCCATATTATTCCATAAATGCCTTCTTTTTTAATTTTTTAATTTTATTTATTTTGAGAGAAAGAGAAAGAGCACAAGTAGGGGAGGGGCAGAGAGAGAAGGAGAGAGAGGACCCCAAACAGGATCTGTGCTGTCAGTGTGGAGCCCTACGTGGGGCTCTGTGCCAAGAACTGGGTGATCACAACCTGAGCCAAATTCAAGAGCCAGATGCTTAGCTGACTGAGCCACCCAGTCACCCTTTTTTAATGCCTTCTTTTATGTTAGATATTTTTTAATGTCCCATATTCATTCCTGTATTGTTTATTTTACTACATGTTTGAAAAAAAATTTTTCTCAGTGCTTACAGTGAAGATTAAATTTAACATTTTATAATCATTTAATTTGAATTAATAGCAACTCAATTTCAATAACATATCTATATTCCTTCAATGTTATTGTGCTATCACCATACAATTTACATCTGTATGCGTTATAATCCCATCAACATAGTTTAATAATTATTGCTTTATAGGAGTGTCTTTTAAATCAGATAGAAAAAAGATAACAAAAATACATTTGTATATTTTATATATTTACATATGTAGTTAACTGTACCCTGTTCTTTATTTTTTGTTTGTATTCAAGTTATTGTCTGGTGGTCTTTCACTTCATATTGAAGGACACCCTTTCATATTTCTTACAGAGCATATCTACTAGTGACAATTTGTCTCAAGTTTTATTTATCTGGTAAAGATTTACCTTCTCCTTTATTTGTGAAAGATAATTTTGCTGAATATAGAATCATTGGTTAATAAAATTTTTTACCACTTTGAATGTATCATCCCACAGTCTTTTATTTTCAATACTTTCTGGTGACAAGTTACCTTTAATGTTGAGGATGCCTTGTAATGTGATGAGTTGCTTTACTTACTGCTTTGTCTTTGTCTTCTCTTTCAAAAGTTTGGCTATGATGTGTCCCGGTGTGCATCTCTGTTGATCTCCAAGTAGGCTTGGAGTTCACTGAGATTCTTGGATGGATAGCTAGGAATTACACCTTTGAGGAACTCCAGTGATCTGCTAGAATGTTAATTTTCATAGATAACAATAACTGAAGTTCTAATTGATTTTTTAGTTTTTATTCAAATTTCAGCTAGTTAACACTCAGTGTAATATTAGTTTTAGTTGTACAATTTAGTGATTCAACACTTACATGCAATACCCAGTGCTCATCAAAAGTGCACTCCTTAATCCCCATCACCTTTTGTGATTTAAACCATTTAGGTTTTTAAAAAATTGTTAATGTTTATTTATTATTTTTGAGAGAGAGAGAGAGAGAGCAGAGGAGGGGCAGAGAAAGAGGGAGACACAGAATCCAAAGCAGGCTCCAGGCTCTGAGCTGTCAGCACAGAGCCCAATGTGGGGCTTGATCTCAAAACTGTGAAATCATGACCCGAGCCAAAGTCGGACACTTAACCAACTGAGCCACCCAGTCACCCCTAAACCATTTGTTTTTAAGGCTACTTTTGACTCAGGGTGGAAGGGAGGGTTGGGAATAAGGTACTTACCAAGATTTAACTGTGCATCTGGAATAATACTCCTCTGTTGCAAGCTTTTGGTTATTTTACAGAGTTCTAAAAATGTTGGTTTTGACAAATTATTGCTTTTATTGAATATTAGATTTTTGGAGATCTTTACTCTGCCATTACAAAAGTCCTTCTCATTGTCATCTTTTAAATCACAAATCCAATTTCTATTACAAGCATATGGTTGTTCGAGCTATATATTTCAATCATGGTTGTTTTCATATTTTGTGGTTTAGAAATGGCTGCAGGATCTGTAATGAAATCCTTATTTTTATTTCTAAGGTAGGCGATTTGTTTCTTCTCTCTTTTTATCTTTGTCAGCCTTGCTAGAAGTTTGTCCATTTTTTTTGTCTTTCAAAGAATCATTATTATTTTTGCTGTATTTCTCTGATTTTTAAAAATTCTTACCACTCATCTTTATTATTTCCTTCTTTGGGCACACATTGGATTTGTTTTGCACTTCTTTTCTAATTTCTTTTTTTTTGTGTGTGTGAGAGAGAGGGAGGGAGAGGGAGAGGGAGAGGAAGAGAGAGAGGGAGAGGGAGAGGGAGAGAGAGAGAATGAACCAGGGAGGGGCAGAGGGAAAGGGAAAGAGAAAATCTTAAGCAGACTCCATGCCCAGTGCAGAGCCCAACACAGGGCTTGATCTCATGACTGTGAGATCATGACCTGAGCCAAAATCAAGAGTCAGATGCTTAACCCACTGATCCACCCAGGAACCCGCTTTTCTAGTTTCTTAATGCTGGCATTCACATTATTTAGTTGAGACCTTTCCTCATCCCTAATGTAAGCACTTAGTGCTATAAATTTACTTTGCAGCACTTATTTAGCTGCAAACCACACATTTTAATACACCGAATTTTTATTTTCATTTAGTTCTGCATATTTCCCTTTGCTTTGAGATTTCTTCTTTGACTCATAGTTTGAACAAACATGGATGCATGTCACTTCTGTAAATGGTCTAAGAAATATATTTTTAAAAGTCATTTCCAGAAGACATATCTATAATATTTTTTAAAAAGCTATTTTACAAAACATGTGATTTTCTAATTCAATTTTATCATACCACCGCAAAAGCTGAGAAAATATTCTGTTCATGTTACATGTACAAATCTATAAATAACCAGTAAATCTTTCCAAAGTGTAGTGCATACTTTCTGTTTGTCAACTGTGGTACATTATTCTACCATTTCTCTCTCTTACAATATCAAGGTCTTATAGAATGAAAACTAATGGCCAGATGGCTAATGGCTGCTATTTGCTTCACTTGTGTACTTCAGAGGTTTTTTTCACCCTCCACTCATTAAAGCCTTTGTCTGTTGTTGCCAAGAGAAGATGGCATGTTATGCAATTGGAGCACAATATTCATCACAGTTTCCTGAGTCTGTGAGATTTGGTGGCCAGAAGATGTCATTATTGCCCCACCCCACCTGCCATTCAACAAGCCAGAATAGAATCAGACTTGAGGGGCCAGAGATAGCTGCCATTTGCTCATGGTGAGGATTTACCATTGCCTTGAGTCCTAGGCTAAGCTGCTGAAAGACTGAGGTGAGGGCTCTGTATGACAAGGTCCCCATTTAGCTTAGCTCATCCAGCCTACTGGTTGGCTTGGGGCCAGTATGGCTCAGGGGCTGCAAGGTATGCTCCACCTCTTACAGCAATATCTGTATCATACAGACTCTATCACATAGTTGGTGCTTAATCAATCTTCATTGAACATATTAATAAATAAATGAATGAGAATAAAGACAAAGATATATAATATGGTTTGTACTAGGAATAGGCCTTGGTAGTAGGCTATATAACTATTGAATTGAGCAAGGTTCAGAGATTATTGCACATAGGAATGCAACAAAATGCATGCTGCATCTGGATTTACATGTTCTTATCATAGGCCTTCTTTGTATTGAACAGTACAGACTGAAGCACTTTGTTATTGTTGTTGTTGTTGTGGTTTGTTTTGTTTTCTGAAGCACTGTGTATTGCAAAAGCAGAAGAATTTTTCAATTGATGCATGTGTGTTGTGGATAGGTTACAAGTTTGCTGAGATTTGTGTTCTCTTACTCATCAGAATGGTAGGGTAGGACTTGAAGTGTCCAGAGTTCCAGGGATGAAGTTACCAAAGTTCAAGTGCCACTTACCCCTGGATTAAGAACTCTTCTCTGTTTACTTCAGTATGCCACATAAACACTATCATTCTCCACATATTCCATGATGTGAAGTGGTTGGTAAGTCCTGTACACACTGAATTTTTTAGTATTTTTTTGTGAAGTTTAATGGGTCATATTCAATAAAGACCTGTTTTGTACGTCCCTAGCCACACTGAGTTTTACATAGACGTATGAAATATTCTAGAGAACTTTCCCAGAACTTTTATCTTTGCTGTTTCACCTGTATTTTTTATTCAATAAAATGTGTCAAACTGTCCTATAATCTTAGTGAAGATATGAAAATTTAATGGTTATGTTCCTATTAAGAAACATTTTACCTTGGCTAAAATGGAATAAATATGCTCTAAAACAGGTAGATTACCTATAATTAGAATATAAGCTCACTTTCTTTTCAGAGAAAAATCATAACTTCCCAGCATTTACCACAACTACACTTCAAAGAAAGAGAAATACTTCTTTCTTACGGTTAAAATGTTTTATTCTATACTCACACCTGTGAAATCTTCAACTATCATAACCTGCTATTGATTCATTCATTTGACAAATATACCTTGAACACTTTCTATACAATGATATGTTCAATGGAAGATAACAAGTACAAGGCATGGTTCTTGTTCTCAGGGAATTTACAGTCTATTTGGAGAGGCAAGACTTGAATACATTAAAAACAATTTAAAATATTGTTATAATAGTGTGGACTATTGCCCATGGTGGCATAAAATGAAACACCAAAGGAGCCATAATGATTATAAGTGATATTGGAATTGAAAAGTGCACAAGGATGTTATATGACTTTTTGGAGATGATGGGAACTAAACTGGGCCTTGAAGGAAGAAAAAACAATAATAGCAAACACTTACATAGCAGCTACTTCATGTCAGGCACCTTCTTCAGGAATATTTTATACTGGGTTCATTTAATACTCACAAACACACTAGTAAACACAGAGAGTTTTAGTAACTTGCTTAAGGTAACACAGCTAGTAAGTGTCAAAATAAAACACAGGCAGTCTATGTTCTAACCACTATACTGTACTATCCCTTGGTAGATTACTAGGACTTGAGAAGCAAATGAAAAAAAAACAGTAGAGTGTATCAATAAGTAGACTAAAGAAGAGGATGAGTTTGATAAGAAAGATGATGTGTTTTTGCTTTTTTGAAGTTAGGATCTTCACTCCATCTAGTTACAATTAATGCCTATGGCCTAAGGTTACGAGTATTCCACAAGCCCTCAAGGACTAAAGCTCATCAATCTTATTTGTCTGTTATTTGTTTTCTCTAACTCTAGTTACTTAGGTTTAGAAGTAAGCTGTTCATATGTGTAGCGTTTGCCTTTCCCTATAGGGCATCAGTCATTTTGGCTTTATAATCTAGATGCTTAAACAATGGTGGCTGACAAATCCCTGTTCGCACCATATATAGTATTAGGTGGGTTAAGATCGGGTCTTTGGGGGCACCTGCGTGGCTCAGTTGGTTAAGCGTCTGACTTCAGCTCAGTTCATGATCACGCAGTTCGTGGGTTCAAGCCCCACATCTGGTTCTGTGCTGACAGCTCAGAGCCTGGAGCCTGTTTCAGATTCTGTCTCTCTCTCTCTCTCTCTCTCTCTCTCTCTCTGCCCCTCCCCTCTTCACACTCTGTCTCTCTCTGTCTCAAAAATAAATAAACATTTAAAAAATTTTTAAAAAAGATTGGATATTTGAGGGTGTTGTCCTTGGGATCAAGCCTTAGAGCTTTAGTCTAGCTCCTGATGGGGAGCCATTGGAAGTGTTCATGTAAGAGAACACTATAATAATAGGATCTTCTCTGGCAGTTATGTGTAGGATGGGTTTGATAGTAAATGATCACTTTCCAGAAACGAGCAACTACAGATCTAACTTTTCTAGGATTATTTCTATTTTTAATCAAATTTAATCTGTATGATCAAAAAATTCTAAATTTAAAAAACTTTTCTTTTTTAACTTTTCAACTTTTTCATCTACAGGCTTTATGGACCTATCATTAACTAAGGATGTTTGCTCAGCTATCTGTCACATATAGAATTCTGTTTGTCTTTGACATTTTTAAGAGGCTTAAATACATCTGTATAGACTATGCAATATTTCAACTTTCAATTAAATGTTTTATATCTCAGGCTTTCACCAAAATTTGAAAGAGAAAAATGTTAGCAATTTCACAGAGGAAATTTACATTTCATTTAGTCTGCTTTAAAGTATTTGAATTACTTCTTACTATAAAATCACTTTTAGACAAGAAGCTGTTCAAAATCTCCTGTTTTGTTTGCTAATTTAAGAAGACTTTGGCATTTTGTGTTTTTGCTTCTAATTTCTTCTTTATTTTATTTTGCAAATCCAAGAAACATAATTCTTACAACAATTCTATTTTTCTTTACACTGCTTGTTTCAAATCTTTTCCTGTAACAGGAGGCCCTAATCTTCTACAATTTCCTCAAGGCCTAAACCAACAGCTGTAAGCACTTAACAACTAATCAGCTCAATTCAGCTCACCTGTGTGAGTGATCTTTGACAGCTCCAATCTGTTTTGACTCAGGGTTTTGTTGTTTTTTTTTTCTCTTTTCTTTCCCTTTTTTTCTTCTGTAAAATAAAGGGAAAAAATTCTAATGAACTTACAAGATTACCTTCAGCCATTTTTAGTGTTATTCAATGTATAACATGCTTAAAATGATACACTTACTTTAATACATATGTCTAATCAACAAATGGCTATCATATTATGGCATATATGACATATATAATGACAATAAATACTATTGACAATGAAAACATCACAAATAACCAGAAAGTTAGTTATGGATTCCAAAAGAGAAATTGAGAAAAAGTTAACTAAATATAAAAATTAAAAATCTGAGTATAAACTTTTAAAAAACACAAATCATTTATAGAAACTATTTAATATGGCAGAAATTACCATATTAACTAAAGTAAATGTCAAATCTCTTTTTAAAAAGGGACAGGTCTATAATACTCTCAATGAGGCTAACATTGTATTAGGAATGACATTGAGATTGAGGAGATAACTAAAGAATAAAACAGTGTCCTTACCATTACTATGTAGAAAAGGCTCTGCTCTTAAGCTCGCTTGCATCCTTTGATACTGATCCACACTGCTTCTGTGTGGAAGCTCTTCACATTTAACAAAAATATCAAAAATCTCACCCAGCCAATAAAAGCCTTATTTTCCCAGAAAGTAATGCAGATATATTGATTATGTAATATATTTTACATAATATATGTAATATATTTTATCTAAGTCTATTTGTAATAAGAACCTATTATTTTTGAAACACCTTTACAGTTGAGAGGTTTCAGCCTCTTAGTAATTCATTCATTCCTCTTTATAATGGCCCTATTATTAATGAACCCAACTTGTTTTTGCTCATTACCATCAAAGAACAAAACCTAAGGTGCCTTGCTCAGAGTCAGTAAGAGTCGGGGATAGACTACCTGGCTTGATGTACGGCCCAGATGCTCCCCATTAAACCGCAGGGCCAGAACTGACTTGAGGTTAACAGCACCTCTGTCTAGACCAAAGAGAGATCTGCTCTTCTCCCTCTTCTGAATTTTCAGATTGTATTAGGATGGGCATAAATGCCAGACACTTATTATACACATAGAAAGAATTCTTTAGTAATCTCGTTGTTTGAATTTCAAAAAACTATAAGATATCAAGGCTAGAAGAACCCTTTAAATATTATTTGGTGAAGCTCACCATTCATTGTGCAGATGGAAACACTGAGGTCAAGAGTGGTGACTAGACTGGCCTGAGATTTCCTGGAATAGTTTTCTGCTAAATGCCACTGGAGATTTTCCAGGAAAGTGATCCCCATAAGCCTATAACAGTGTCTTGCCCTGTAGATTATGTGAAAAAAGCATGACATTTCCCTTGTTATTTGTGTACTGAAGTGATTTGATGACTGTAAAAAGTATTTTCTCCTTTAGAAAAAAGACTTCTAAAACAAATACTATGTTCAGATACATTATCTTTAGCAGCAACTAAGAAACTGTTTAACTTTAGTGTTCTTTCAAAGCATTTGATTTTCAGAGTTTACCACCAGTTCATTCACAGAGCTCATTCCAGGCTTTGTTGCCCAGACCACCTCTGCCTGAAGGCAGTGAGAAGCAACTAAAGGTTCTGAGCAGAAGGCTCAGCTTGGGAGTCTTATGAAGAACATGGATCCTCTTTGGGCCTTTTGCTGGCTCTCACAGTCCAGCAGAAAGAAACTGCTTTTGGACAATGTTGACAAAGTTAGTGGAAAAGCAGAGGAGGCACCTTCTGAAGTACAAGTTTCCAAAACTTAAATGGCAATGCCCTATAGGGAAGAGATGATCTGTTATGTTAGAGAACCATAAAGATGAATGTAGGAAAGCATGTAATCAAAAGCAACCTGGATTTTGGAGAAGCTGAACTTTCTGAGTTCTGCCTAGTGAACAATGATATGGCTGTATGTGCTTCCCACTCGCTGTGACCATGGAGGCACTCAGCACAGGTGCACTTCTCAACCCTCCTCTTTGCAAGAGTTTGAAATGGATCTACCTTCATCTTTGCAGACTGGATTTAATGCAGAAAACCACAGCCTTTGGCCTCAGGTTTGGGAACAAGTGAATGTACACAAATCTACTGTTCTTACTGCAAGAGAAGACCTCTCTCCCCTGGTGCTATTAGTTAGTCTATAAATTCTAGGTACACAAAAGGCTGGAAAAGAGGCTGTGCTCCACATATAAAGAAAGGGAAGAGATAGAGCTTTAAAAAATATGACAGCCTGGGTAATTAAATTTAGTATAGAAGCAATATCCTCAATCAACTAAAATAGACACTTCAGGAGTCCAGAGAACAGAGACTGAATCACTAAAACTAGAAAAGGAAAAGGACTTGAGCCTCTGGGTCTAAAACCTTCCCATGATAGAGTTACAGCAGAAATGCTATGAGGATGCTATTTCTCAGCAAATCAGAAAAATTGGGGGAAAACAAGCAAAAAGATGCCCATGCTGGGAAAAGAAAAGCTCTATTTTAGATTGCTATTTTCTTTTAAGAAAAAATGACCTGTTCTGAGATAGCCAAATAATGCTAACCAAAAAGCTCAGCATTTACTATGAAGAGACAGAATAGAAGGAGGGGCAAGATGGCGGAGAAGTAGGGAGCTCTGTAATTTTCACCTCCCCGCATCTGTCAAACTAAGAAGGACTGAAGCCACAATACTCTGATCTGCAAGAGTGGGACGAAAAGACACAGAGTCCACAAAGAAGGCAGCCTCATAGGTGTATGAGTGAGTGTGAACTGGGGAAGATAAAAACGGCCTACCCCGAGTAACGGAGGAGAGGGAGTCCCCCTCCGTGCAGAGCCGCAGAGAGACGAGGGGAAGAGAAAGAGGGGCTGAAAATGCTCATAGAGCTTCTCTAGAGAAGAGAAAAACCTTGGCCCTGGAAGGAGAGGGATCCTATCATCCCATCTATAGCCGCAGGGCACGGGGAGAGAGAACTTTTCTCTAGCTGGAACGTTTTCCTGGGGCTTTGGCGCCCCGATCCCAGGTGGCACCAGGAGACACTGTTCCTCTACTCCCCCTACTCGATCCCTGGCTAGGAAGCCACTCGTGCCTGCAGGAGCACAACTCATCTCGGGCGGTATCATTAAAGTGCACGGACTAGGATTTGGAAACGAGGCGGGGCTCTGGAAAATACAATTTGGCCCGCCTGCAGCACAGAGAGATCAGATCCAAAAGAGTGGCTTGCAATGCTTGGTTCGAAGAAGGATTGAGGGGCCGCCATTCTTCCCGCCACAACCACCAAGGTGGAGCCTCAAGGACCAGCCAGCGGGACCTGCAGTGGAGGCGAGACCTACCTACACCAAACCATGCCCATCCGCGCTGGAGAGCTGTCTTTGTTTTTTTTTTTTTTTTTTCTCCTTTTCCCCCCAGAGCCTGGGAAAGAACAACATTGATTCATTGCCGTGGTTATATCAATTCTTGCTATTCAGATATAATTTCCCTTATCTCATTCTTTTTTTTTTTTGTAAAAAGAGTAAAATTTATTTCTTTTTTTTTTTTTAACTTTATAGTTTATTGTCAGGTTGGTTTCCATATAACACCCAGTGCTCTTCCCCACAAGTGACCTCCACCAAGACTATCACCCCCCTTTACCTTTTCCCCTTCCCCTTCACCCC
>CM053579.1:51816822-51847691 GCA_028646485.1 Cryptoprocta ferox
AATGAAATCTGGCCATTCGTAGCAATGTGGATGGACCTCAAGCGTGTCAGGTAAGTGGAAAAATCAGGCAGAGATGGACAGATACCATATGTTTTCACTCATAGGTCTAACAGGAGAAACGTAACAGAGGACCATGGGGTGGGGAAGGGGGGGAAAACGTTAGGGAGACACAGGGAGGCAAATTATGGAAGACTCTTGAATACTGAAAACAATCTGAGGGCTGAAGGGGGAGGGGGGAAAGGGGAAGGCTGGTGATGTACATGGGGAGGGCACTTGTGGGGAAGAGCACTGGGTGTTATGTGGAATCTATCTTGACAATAAACTATTAAAAAATAGAAAAGTAAAATAAAAAAAGAATTTATCAAACTCAACATCCACAAAAATACCAAACAACCCCGTTAAGAAATGGACAGAAGACGTGAATATACACTTTTCCACTGAATATATCCAGATAGCTAAAGACACATGAAAAAGGATCATCATCACTCACCATCAGGGAAAAAAAATGAAAACTCTGATGAGATACAAACTCACACTGATCAGAGTGGCTAAAATCAACAACACAGAAACAACAGGTGTTGGTAAGGATGCAGAGAAAGGGGAGCACTCTTGGCCTGTTGGTGGGAATGAAAGCTGTGGCAGCACCTTTGGAGAACAGTATGGAGGTTCCTCAAAAAACTAAAAATGGAACTACCCTAAGACCTAGAAATTACACTACTAGGTGTTTATCCAAATGATACAAAAATGCAGATTTGAAGGGGTACCTGCACCTCAATGTTTATAGCAGTATTACCAACAAGAGCCAAATTCTGGAGGGAACCCAAATGTCCATGAACTGATAAATGGATAAAGAAGATGTAGTAGATAGATAATTGATGGTAGATAGACCAATAGATAATAGATAGATATTAATCAGCCATCAAAAAAGAATGAAATCTTGCCATTTGAAATGACGTGGATGGAGCTAGAATGTATTGTGCTAAGCCAAATAAGTCAATCATAGAAAGACAAATGCTATATAATTTCACTCATATGTGGAATATAAGAAAAAAAAAACAATAAAATATGGGATAAGAGTGGAAGAGAAGAGAGGGAAACAAACCACAAGAGACTCCTAATGATAGGAAAAAAACTATGAGTTGACAGAGGAAGGTGGATGGGAGATGGTTTAGATGGGTGATGGGTACTAAGGAGGGCACTTGTGATTAGCCCTTGGTATCGTATGTAAATGATGAATCACTGGATTCTACCGTTGAAACGAATATTTCACAGTATGTTAACTAAATAAAGTTTAAATAAAATTTAAAGTAAAAACCAATAACAATGGAAATCCACTATTCATCCATTAGAATGATAAAATATGGATACTGACATATGAAATGTTGGCAAAGATGTGGAGCAACAGGAACTCTCATTCATTGCTAGTGAGAATGTAAAATATTACAACCACTTTGAAAGTAAGTTTGTTGTGGGGAATAAGTTTAAGGACTCTCTGAGCTTGCACCAATAAGTTAAAAAGGCTTAGGGCAGAAAGCCACCACAGGGCGATAGTGCTCAGTGTAGAACACAGCATAGAGTGGAAAGCTGCTTCCACAGGATGAAATTGTCCAAGAACAGGTAGAGGTGTAAAGCTGCTACAGCAAGGTGAAAGCCCCAGAATTTATCATTAAGTAAAACAAAGCATAGAGTGGAAAGTCACTACAGGGCAAAATCACCCAGAGCTAATTAGTGAGAAAAATGCCTTGTTAACCCTGAGGTAGTATGTTCTGTCTGTATTAGCCCATACATAAATTAAGATAAATGGACACAGTGCCTGGTGCCTGCAGTAAATAGACATCTGCTAGGTGCCAGGACTTTGATTTGTATTTACCCTAACCCCTAACACTGCATACCTTCAAAACCCCCTTTCTCTCACACACATGAGTTAATGATCACTGATTTATTGTCTCTTTGTACACGTCCGTCATGTATGTAAACCTTCTGAAACTAATAAATACATAGCAAGGACCCTTACTCAGGGCTCTTGTCTCCTCCTGGACATTAGCCTCTCTCATATTCAATTCTGCATCTGCTCTCTTGCTGGACAAGAGAGAACTCTAACCTCAAAGTCTGCAACAGTTTGTTTCTTAGAAACTAAAAATTTTCTTACCATATGACCCAGCAACAGTGGTACTCAGTATTCACCCAAAGAAGTTTAAAGTTTATGTTGATACAAAAATCTGAATGTAAACGTTGGGAGCAGCTTTATTGATAATTACCCAAACTTAGAAGCAACAAAGATGTCCTCAGTAGGTAAATGGATAAAAAACTATGGTATATCTAATAAATGGAATATTATTCAGTGCTAAAATGAAATGAACTATCGAGCCATGAAAAGCAATGGAAGAATCTTAAATACATATTCCTAAGTGAAAGAAGCAAATCTAAAATTTTTATGTACTGTATGATTCTAATTTAATGGTATATGATATTCTGGTAAAGCCAAAACTATGGAGAGAATGTAAAGATCAGTGATTGCTGTGTGTTGGGAGGGAGAGGGATAAATAGGTGGAACAAGAGGATTTTTAGGGTAATGTAAATTTTCTTTATGATATTATAATAATAATTGATTTCATTATATATTTTTATTCGTACCCATAAAACATAGAATACCAAAAGCAAACCCTAATGTATACTATGGACTGTGGGTGATTATGATCTGTCAATAGAGCTTCAACAATTATAATAAATATATCAGTCTGCCATGGTATGCTGATAATGGGAGAAGTTATGCATATAAAGGGGAAACTGTATAGGAAATTTCTGTTCCTTCCCTTAATTTTGTTATAAAACACCTGTTTTATTGTAAAACAACTGTTATAGAAAATAATTCTTTAAAGTAAGGGAGTGGATATAGATATGCCATGCTAACAAGAATCAAAAGAAATTTGGAATATCTATATTAATTTTGGACATATCAGACATCAAAAACAGCACATTGTCAAGATGTATAATGATAGAGAAGTCCATTCTTCAAGAAGATACACCAATCCTTCAAGTGTGTAAGCCTAACAAGATATCAGGAAAAAGGCAAGCATGTTCACTCTGACTACTTCTATCCAGCTTTGTATTGGAGTTCCTAGATAGTGTAGTAAGAAAAAAAAAGTAAATATATTTTATTCATATTAGGAAGGAAAAATCAAAATGGTCTTTGTTGATAAATTGCATAACTGCATATGTGAGAAATTGCAAAACACTGAAAAAAGTCTCCTTGAAGTTCTTAGAGCTTATAGCAATACCACAGTATACAATGTTGATGTACAAATTCAATGGCTTTCATATAAATTAGCAATGAATAGTTGCAACTTGAAAGTAAAAACATAATGTCATTTAATTTACTGGAAAAAATTAATATTAAAGTGTAAATCTACAAAAATGAAAAAAAAGAAATAAAGTAAAATTAATAGAGAACCATTCCATTTTATGGATTAGGAAGCTCAATATTGGTAAAATACCAATTGTTCCCAACTTGACCTATTGATTTAGTGTAATCTCAATTAATCCTCCAGTTAAATAAAATTTATTTATCACCACACTGATTACATAGATTATGTGGAATGCAAGAGACATCAAATAGCTCAAACAATACTGAAATAAATTTCTGTGGACTAACAGTATCTGATTTAAAGAATAACTGCAAAGCTTCATCAGTAAAGACTGCATGGTATTCACAAAAGAATAATAACATAGATCAATGGAAACAGACTGCAATGTTGGTATCAGTTCAAAAATAGATTGTTATAAATTTGCGATAATATATGTAATCCCCATGGCAATCATAAAAAGTATCTATTGATCATATACAAATGGAAATGAGAAGGGAATCAAAACATGTCACTAAAAAGACTCAACTAAACACAAAAGAAGTAGTAAAGAAGGAAACAAGAGACAAAATTTATCCACACAGAAAATAATAACAAATAGCAGAAGTAAGTTCTTCATTGTCATGAATTACATTCCATGTAAATAAATTAAAATAAAAAGGAATTTACCTGTACAATGGATAAAATGTAAGCTTCACCTATATTCTGTCTACAAGAGACTCACTTTAGATCAAATGACACAAGTTGAAAGCAAAAAAAAAAAAAAAAGGACAAATATATTCCATGTAAATAATTGTGAAAAGAAGTTTAGGTGCTTATACTAATATCAGAAAAATAGACCCTAAGTTAAAAACATACAAGACACAAACAAAGAGAATATATAAAATGGTCAATTCACTAAGAAGATAGAACAGTTATAAGCATATACGCACCAAACAGCACAGCACCAAAGTATATAAAGCAGACATAAACATAATTGAAAGGATAAACAGACTGCTTCAATAATAGATGGAAATTGTAACACATCATTTTCATAGTGGGTAGAATACCTAGACAAAAGATCAATAAGTTAATAGAACACATTAGGATCACAATAAACCTATTAAACTAACAGATATATACAGAACATTCATATCATAACAAGAGTAAACGTTTTCTCAAGTGCAAATAGAACATTCTCAAAGTTAGACAATATTATAGGCTACAAAACAAAGCTTAATACATTTTTAAAGATTGAAATCATACAGTGTGAAATATTTTCTGATAACAATGTAATAAAACTCAAAATCAATAATAGAGGAAAAAGTAGAAATTTCACAGATGCACAAGTTCAATAATATTTATTTTTAAATGACAATTATTTAAAAACAAATGGCTTAAAAGAAAAAAATCACAGGGGAAATTAGAAAATACCTTGAGGCAAATAAAAATGAAAATACAGTATACCAAAACTTGTTTGAATGCAACAAAAGCACTATTACAAAGATATTTATAGCTGTGATTGGATACATTAAAAGAAGCAGTAATCTAAAATCAATTACCTACCTTTGCACCTTAGAGAAAAGAAAGAAAAAAAGAGCAAACCGAACTTGAAAATATCAGAAGAAAGAAAATAAGAAAGATTAGAATGGAGATAAAAGAGAGTAGATATTAACAGAGAAAAACAAGAAAAATAGAACTTGGTTCTTTGAAAAGATCACAAAATTGATACATCGTTAGCTAAGAATGGGACTAAGAAAAAAGAAGATTCATATTATCAAAATCAGAGATAAAAGTTGGGGAAATTACAAAAATAAAAAGAATTACCAGAGAATATTATGTGCATTGGATAATCTAGGGGAAAGGAAAAATTCCTAGAAATTAACTGTATTCATCAACTCAGGCTTCCATAACAAAATACTATAGACTGAGTGGCTTAAAACAACAGAAATTTATTTTCTCACATTTCTGGAATCTGGGAGATCCAGCTGTTAGCACGGTCAAGTTCTGGCTAGAGCTCTTTTACTGGCTTGAATGTGGCCATATTTTGTTTTGTCTTTATATGGCAGAAAGAAATCTCTTTTTCATTATTTTATGAAGTCAGCAATCCTATCAGATTAAGGCCCCACTCTTATAATCATTTAACCTTAACTATCTCCTAAAAGTTCTATCTCCAAACACAGTAATGTTAGAGGTTAAAGCTTCAACATATAAATTTGGAGGGACATGATTTAGTTCTTATGGCACACAGCCCACCTAAACTGAGTAATGAAGGTATAGAAAATCTGAGTAAAGGGATTGAGTCAATAATAAAAGCCTTACACACACACACACACACACACACACACACACACACACATGCTATTTACCAGATGACTTCACTGATAAATGTTACCAAACATTTAAAGAAAAATTAACACCAATCTTTTTCAAATTCTTTAAAAAAATAGAAGAATGTGGGTCACTTTATAATTTATTCTATGAGACCAGTATTATCCAGATCCCAACTAAATATACCATAATAAAAGTATAGATCAATGTTTCTTATATTTTTTAATGTAAAAATTCTAAATAAAATGCTAGAAAACTAAATTCAGCAGCAAATTTAAATGATTAAACATCACGAAGGGATATTTATTCCCAGAATGCAAGGACGGCTCAACTTATGAAAATTGATCTGTGTAATATATCACATTAACAAAGGGAAAATCACATGATTTTATTAATTGAGATAAATCATTTGACAAATACAAAACACGTTCTTTTTGTTAAATACCAGCAATAAAGCAGCACTAAAAGGAAATTTACTGAACATGATAAAGGTCATAAATGACAAGCCACCAGCTAAAATCATACTCCATAGTGAAATACTGAAAACTATTACAGTAACATAGGGGATTAGACAAGGGTGCCTAATTTCGCCACTTCTATTAAACACAATATTTAAAGTTTTATTTTTTATTTTTTTTATTTTTTTAACATTTTTATTTATTATTGACAGACAGAGAGAGACAGAGCATGAGCATGGGAGGGGAAGAGAGAGGGGGAGACACAGAATCTGAAGGAGGCTCCAGGCTGTGAGCTGTCAGCATAGAGCCCGACATGGGGCTCAAACCCACAAACTGCGAGATCATGACCTGAGCTGAAGTTGAACGCTTAACCAACTGAGCCACTCAGGCGCCGCAATATTAAAAGTTTTAGAGAGAGTAATTAAGCAGCAAAAGAAATAAGGGCATTAAATTTTTCAAGTTGAATTAAAATAATGTTTGCAGATAAAATGATATTACATCCAGGAAATAATAAATATTCCATCCAAAGTGTTAGAACTAATAAACAATCTCAGAAACATTACAGTTTATAAAATTAACACACAAAAATCTTTTACCTTTTGGTATGCTAACAAGACCCATCTAAGAAGGGAATAAATACACAATTCCATTTACAATAGCATAAAAAAATAAAATATTTTGGCATAGACTTAATCAAGGAGGAAAACACTATACAGAAAAGCATCAAAAAAGTTGAAAAATTTTAAGGAAAACATTATGAAAATACTTCCTGTTTTTTTGAACTGGAAAATTTAATATTTTGTTAAGATGACAATACTATCCAAAGCAATCTACAGATTCAGTGCCGTCTCTATCAAAATTCCAGTGGAAACTTTTTATTAAATAGAAAACTCATACTAAAGTTCCTATGAAATTTCAAGAGACCTTAAACAGCTAAAACAATACTTAAAAAGAAGAACCAAGTTGGAGAACTTACACTTCATGCTTTCAATGTTACTAATTAACTATAGTAATCAAAACTGGGCTGATACATAAAGTTTGACATATAGATGGACAAAATTGAATAAACAAACAATCCCTTGCATATATGGTCAAATAATTTCCAACAAAAATGGTAATACCAATGGGAAAAGAACAGCCTTTTCAACACTTAGCACTTAGAAAACTGGGTATCTTTCGCAAAAATATAAAGTTGGACCCTTACTGTACCTCATGTATAAAATTTTACTCAGATTAAAACCAAAAATTGAAAAGAAGTGAAGTTTAAAAACTCAGAGAAAAACAGGAAGACATGTTCATGACATTGAATTTCATGGGAATTTCTCAGCTGTGACATGAAAACACAGAGAAAAAATAGATAAGCTGGACTATATCAAGCTTAAAAATTTTGTGCATCAAAGGATTCTATTAAGAGAGTGAAAATATAGCCCACGAAATTTACAAATAATATATTTGATATGAGACCAATATCCAGAATATGTGAAGAAAGAACTTCAACAATGTAACAATAACAACAACAACCAAATTAAAAATGGACAAAGTACTTAAATAGCCATTTCCTCAAAGAAGATATACAAATGGATAAAAATATTTAAAAATGGTCAATATTACTAGTCATAAGAGAAGTGCAAATAAAAGTCAGTGAGATGGGGCGCCTGGGTGGCTCAGTTGGTAAAGCGTCCGGCTTCAGCTCAGGTCATGATCTCATGGTTCGTGGGTTCGAGCCCCGTGTCAGGCTCTGTGCTGGCAGCTAGCTCAGATCCTGGAGCCTTCTTCGGATTCTGTGTCTCCCTCTCTCTCTGACCCTCCCCTGTTTGCACTGTCTCTCTCTGTCTCTCAAAAAAATAAATAAAAAATTAAAAAAAAAGTCAGTGAGATAATAGCTCACACCTATTAGGATAACTATTATAAAACAATGAAAAATAATTATCATCATGAAGGATTAGTGCTGTGGATAAATTAAAACACTTTGTATTGATGGTGGGAATATAAAATGTTTCAGCCACTGTGGAAAGTGCGTAGAAATTTTTGAAAAAGTTAACCATAGAATTACCAAATGATCCAATAATTACACTCCTGGTATACGCACTCAAAAAAATGAAGAGAGAATCAGATATTTTTACATCAATGCTTATAGCAGCATTGTTCATAGTAGCATAAAGGAGGGGGATGGCCTTCAACAGACAAATAGATAAACAAAATTTCATGTACATACAATGGAATATGATTCATCCTTAAAAATGAAAGTCTGATATATAAGCCACCATAAGTGAACCTTAAAATATCATGTTAAGTGAAATAAGTTATACACAAAAAGACAAATATTGTATGATTCCACTTAGAAAAGACTCCCTTCTTGACCATATTTTTGTCTCTCAAAACTCTTCCCAACTATACCTCAACATTTGTACTTGTGTGTTCATATTTTTATCTTTCAATTTTTGTAAGAATCTTGCTAACTCATTACAGCAAGTATACCCTACAAATAGTATCTTATTACTTTTGATATCTGATTAAAACCTTCTTTCTTCACTATCCTCCATGGGATATTTAATTACCCTGGTTTACCTTCAGCAATAATTTGGTCAAGTTGGCTTAGTCAGAAATGTCCATTACCACTGATGTCTCCTCTTAATGACTTTTTATATATCCACATCTATTATTATCCTTGGCTAAAAATCTTGACTCCTTCAATTATGTATTCATAAATGAGCCATATCAGAAATGATATGCTGAGCATATCAGCAATATGTCTGATAAAGAATTCAAAGTAGTGGTCAAAAGGATACTCACTGGACTTGACAAAAGAGTGTACTATTTCCGTGAGATCTTCACCAAAGTGATATACTATAACAAAAAGAGATGCACAGCTCAGTAACTGACATAAAAAATACACTGGGGGTGGGGGAGTTAAGATGGCAGAGAAGTAGGGAGACCCTAGGCTTTCCTCCTCTCTCAAACACAGCTGTATTGAGGTCAGATTACATGGAACTCCCAGGAAATCTATCTGCAGAGTGGCAGAAGGACCTCCACAGTAGGAGGAAGACAACTTGGCAAGTATGAGATTCGTGGATGCGAACTGGGGGAGAGAAAAACAGCAGCGATGCCAAAGTGAAGGAACCTTTCCTGTGGAGAGACAAAATGGAGAGAAAGAGGTGTTGAGATAGCGTGGCATCGAGTTAGCACAAGAGGATAACCTCTCTGGACCACGGACTGGAGAGTGAAAAGTACTGAGTGCAGTAGTTCTTTCTTGCAAACAGCTTTTGGAGCTCAAACTCTGAGATTTTGGAAGTGACATTATCCAGAGCAGGAGCTGTGGCATGCACTCCTAGGGAGGAGGGGCTGGCCCTGGAGTGCATAGCATGGTGTAGAGATCTCTGGGGTGCACTGGGAGAGAACAATCCCCTTCATGGAGGACTTCTGGAAGAGGGTTTATTGCCTCACCAAGGACAAAAGATCATACCAGTGCCAGCCAAAGCCCTTTCATCACCAAGGTGGAGATGCTCTACTCTGGAGGAGGAGAGTGGACTCACATGGTGCTGGAAACTTTAAGACTTTTTGTTTTGAATCCCAGCCAAAGAAAAAAATGCAGAAGAGTTGTGGTGTAGGGCAAGCTGACTGCCTTTGTTATTCTGTACGGGTTGCATGAATGGCAGGGGTTGAGATCCCTGGTCAGGGGATGAGAGATTGGGGACTTCAGAAGCAACACAGTGGTCCCAGTGGAGGCGGGGCATACTTACACCAAACCCTGCCACTCAGAGCCTGGCAACTGCATATTTACTGGGGCAAAACTGACTCTGAGCCAATGCTCCTGGCCTCTCACCCAGACCAGCACAGCCAGAACCCAACAGGCACCAAGAGACTACACTTTTTTTTTTTCTTTTTTTCTCCTTATTTTCTTTTGGAATCAGTCTCATAGTTTCTTATTTTCTTTTTCTTGTTTCCTTTTATCTGTTTTTGAGAAGGTTTTTATCTTTTTCTTTTGTCTTTTTGTCTTTTTTTCTGCTTTTTTTTTCTTCTTTTTCCTTACTTTTTCTTTGGAAGCACGTTCATAGATTTTTTTATTCTCTCTTTGATTTTTTGCTCCCTTTCCTTTTCTCTTTTTTGAGATCATGATTCCCGCCCCCCTTTTCCCCCAGGGTTACTTCAAAAAACAAATCAAAGCACACCCTTAAAAGCCCAAACACTCCACCACTGCAGTCAAGAAGGAGCTCTGAAGAGGCCTGACTAGTGTAAATGAGCAGCCAAAATGCAACAGCAGAGTGTGTACAGCATATGCTAGAAACACTTCTGGAGTACCAGGCCTTGGGCAGTCTATTTCCCTTTTTAATATGTAGTTCTCTCAGATACAGGAAACATAACAAGCTATTAAAACACACAAAAGACAAAAACTTAGCCAAAATGACAGAAGAATTCTCCCTTAAAAAAAGGACAAGAAGAAACCATAGCCAGAGACTTGCTCTTGTTCAGATATATATAAAAAATATATCTGAACAAGAATTTAGAACAATAGTCATAAGACTACTATCTGGGCTGGAAAAAAGATAAAAGACACAAGAGAAACCCTTGCTGCAGAAACCAGAGACCTAAAGGCAAGTCAGGATGGATTTAAAAATGCTATAACTGAAATGCACAATAAACTGGATACAGTGAAAACCAGGATTGAAGAAGCAGAGGAGAGAATAGGTGAAATAGAATAACAATAAAAATAAAAAATCTTAAAAGCAGCATAACAAAATAAGTTCTTAACTTACAACGGAAATTCCATAAGGCTAGCTACAAATCTTTCAACAGAAATTTGGCAAACCAGAAGGGAGTGGCATGATATATTCAAAGTGCTGAATGGGAAAAATCTGCAGCCAAGAATATTCTACCCAGCAAGGCTATCATTCAGAACAGAAGGACAGATAAAGAGTTTCCCAGACAATCAACCTAAAAGAGTTGGTTGCCACAAAACCAGCCCTGCAAAAAGTATTAAAAAGACTCTTGAAATGGAAAAAAGTCCAAAAGTGACAAAAGCAAGACATGAACAGAGAAACTCTGCAGAAACAATGACAAAATATGTACTAAAATGCAACTGAACAAACACTTTTCTATCAATAATTACTTTGAATATAAATGGACTAAACACTCCAATCAAATGATACACACTGTTACAGATAATAATAATAATAATAATAATAATAATAAAAACATCACCCACCGATCTCCTGCCCACAAGATACTCATCATAGGCCGAAAGACACTTGCAGATTGAAGGTGAGGGGATGGAGAAACATTTACCATACAAATGGATTTCAAAAGAAAGCCATAGTACTAATACTTATATTAGATGACTATATTTTAAATCAAAGACTGCAACAAGAGATGAAGAAGGGCACTATATCATAATAAAGGGGACAATTAAAAGATAAGATATAACAATTGTTATAGGAGGACTCAAATACATAAAACAACTAATAACAAACATAAAGGAACTCACCAATAATAGCACAATAATAGTAGGGGATTTTAACAACCCACTTACAGAAATGAACAGATCATCTAAGCAGAAAATAAACAAGCAAATAATGATTTTCAATAACACAATGGACCACATGGTCTTAACAAGTATGTGCAGAACACTCCATCCAAAAACAGCAGAATACACTTTCTTCTCAAGTGCACATGGAAAGGACAGATCACATAGGAAGTTAAAAAAAGACAGGCCTTAAAAAATATAAAATGATTGAGATCTTACCATGCACCTTTTCTGACCACAATGTTATGAAACCAGAAGTCAACCATAAGAAAAAATTTGGAAAGACCAGAAATACATGGAGTTTAAATAACATGCTTCTAAACAATAAATGGGTCAAATAGAAAATCAAAGAAATTAAAAAATACATGGAAACAAATGAAAATTTAAACAAGATAGTCCAAAATCTTTGGGATGCAGCAAAAGCAGTCCTAAAAGGAAAGTATATAGCAATATAGGCCTACTTTAATAAGCAAAAAAAAAAAAAAAAAAAAAAAAAAAGTCAAGTAAACGGCCAGACTTTTTACCTACAGGATCTAGAAAAGGAACAGCAAGTGAAGCCTAAAGCCAGCAGAAGGAGGAAAATTAAAAAAAAATTTAGAACAGAAATAAATTATATAGAAATAAAAAAAATAGAAGGGATCAATGAAACCAAGAACTAGCTTATTAAAAAAATAATAACATTGATAATGCCCTAAACAGTTTTATCAAAACAAAAAAAGAAAATATCCAAATAAATAAAATCACTAGTAGGAGAGGAGAAATAAAAACCAACACCACAGAAATACAAACAATTATTACTGAATATAATGAAAGAGTATATGCCAACAAATGGGAAAACTTGGAAGAAATAAATACATTTCCAGAAACATATAAACTACCAAAGCTGAAACGGGAAGAAATAGAAAAGCCAACCAGACTGATAACCAGCAAAGAGCTTGAATCAATAATCAAAACACTCCCAAGAAACCTAAGTCCAGGGCCAGATGGCTTCACAGGCAATTCTATCAAACATTTAAAGAAGATTTAATTTCCATCTTTCTCAATCTATTTTAAATATAGAAATGGAAGGAAAACTTCCAAATTCATTATATGAGGCCGGTATTACCCTGTTACCAAAACCAGATAACGACTCCACCAAAAAAGAGAACTACAGCCTAATATCCATGATGAACATGGATGCAAAAATTCTCAACAATATACAAGGAAACGGAATCCAAAAGTACATTATAAGAATCATTCATCACGATTAAGTGGGATTTATTCCTGGGTTACAAGGGCGTTTCAATATTCACAAATCAATGTGATACACCACACTGATAAAAGAAATGCTAAGAAACAGATGATCTTTTCAATAGATACAGAAAAAATCATTTGACAAAGCACAGCATCCATTTATGATAAAACAACTCAACAAAGAGGTTCAGGGAACATACTTGAAAGTAATAAAGGACACATACTAAAAACACACAGGTAATACCATCCTCAATGGGGAAAAACTGAGAGCATTTACTCTACGGTCGGAAACAAGACATCACTGTTATTTAATATAGTACTGGAAATCCTAGCCACATCAATCAGACAACAAAAAGAAATAAAACGCATCCTAACTGGCAAAGAAGAAGTCAAACTTGTCCTATTTGCAGATGACATGATACTCTATTTTGAAAGACCCTATCACAAAACTGCTAGAAGTGCTATGCAAATTCAGTAAAGTTACAGGTACAAAATCAACATACAGAAATCAGTTGCATATCTATACACCAATCATGAAGCAGTGGAAAGGGAAATTAAAGAATCAATTTCATTTACAATTGCACCCATACCAAAGATACCTAGGAGTAATCCTAAGCAAAGATGTGAAAACCTGTCCTATGAAAAGTATAAAACACTGATGAAAGAAACTGAAGACGACACAAGGAAATGGAAAGATAATCCATGTTCATGGATTTGAAGAAAAAATATTTTTAAAATGTCTATACTACCCAAAGCAAACTACACACTTAACGCAATTCCTATCAAAATACCAACAGGATTTTCACAGAAGTAGAGCAAATAATCCTAAAATTTGTATGGAAACATATAAGATCCCACATAACAAAATTAAACTTGAAAAAGAAAAGCAAAACTGGAAACATCATAATTCTGAACTTAAAGTTATATTACAAAGCTGTAGTAGTTGAAACAGTATGGTGCTGGCACAAAAGTAGACACATAGATCAATAGAATAGAATAGAAACCCCAGAAATGACCCACAACCATATAGTCAATTAAACGTTGACAAAGCAGGAAAGAATATCCAATGGGAAAAAGACAGTCTGCTCAACAAACAGTGCTGGAGAAAACTGGACAGTAACAAGCAAAATAAATGAAAGTGGACCACTTTCTTACACCATACACAACTCTAAATTCCAAATGTGAGATAAGAAACAATTAAAATTCTAGAGAGAACACAGGCAGTAATCCCTTTGATATGAGCAATAGCAACTTATTTTTTTATGTTTATTTTTGAGAGAGAGACAGAGTGAGAGCAGGAGAGGGGCAGAGAGAAAGGGAGACACAGAATTCAAAGCAGGCTTACAGCTCAGAGCCTGACATGGGGCTCTAACCCACGAACTGCGAGATCATGACCTGAGCTGAAGTCTGACACTTAATTGAGCCACCAAGGCGCCCCTAGCAATAAGAAGTCTGACACTTAATTGAGCCACACAAGTCTCTTGAAGCAAGGGAGACAAAAGCAAAAATAAACTATTGGGACTTCATCAAAATAAAAAGCTTCTGCACTGCAAAAGAAACAATCAGCAAAACTAAAAGGTAATCCAGGGAATGGGGGAATATATTTGCCAACGACATACCTGATAAAGGGTTAGTATTCAAAATACACAAAGAACTCATAAAACTCAATATCCAAGAAATAAATAATCCTATTTAAAAATGGGCTGAAAACATGAATAGACACTTTTCCAAATAAGACATACAGATGGCCAACAGATATATGAAAATGTGTTCAACATCATTCATCATCAGAGAAATACAAATCAAAATTACAATGAAATATCACCTCACACTTGTCATAATAGTTAAAAAAAAAAAACACAAGAAACAACAGGTGTTGTCAAGGATATGCAGTAAGAGGAACGCTCCTGCACTGTTGGTGGGAATGCAAACTGGTACAATCAATCTGGAAAACAGTACTGAGTTTCCTCAAAAAGTTGAAAATAGAACTACCCTATGATACAGCACCTGCGCTGCTAGGTATTTACCCAAAGAATACAAAACTGCTAATTCAAAGGGATACAGGCATACACCTGAATGTTTATAGCAGCATTATCTACAATAGCCAAATTATTAAAACTGCCCAAGTATACTTTGACCGATGAATGAATAAAGATGCAGTATGCATATACAATGGAATACTCTTCAGCCATAAAAATAAATGAAATCTTGCCATTTTCAAGGACACGGATGGAGCTAGATAGTGTTATGCTAAGTGAATAAGTCTAATAGAGAAAGACACCTTATGATTTCCCTCATATGTGGAATTTAAAAAACAAAACAGAAGAGCATAGGGGAAAAAGAGAGGCAAACCAAGAAACAGACCCAACTATAGAGAACAAGATGCTGATTACCAGAGGGGAAGTGACTGGGGGGATGGGATATGTAGGTGATAGAGATTAAGGAGGACATTTGTGATGAATACTGGGTGTTGTATTTAAGTGTGAATCACTAAATTGTACATGTGAAACAAATATTACACTGTATGTTAACTAACTAGAATTTAAATAAAACCTTCAAACATTAGAAAAAAAGAGATGTATAAATTCTTATTTGGAAAAAGTAGGGCATACATTATACATGAAGTGAATTCTGCTCAGTGTTTTCTAGAGAGGCCCAGGTCAGCAGGAGGGGAGGAATCTGGTCCTCACCAGGGCACCCTGCCTGCCTTTGTGAGACAATTCTGCTGTTCCTGTGCAACCAGCCCCACCTAGGGCCTTAGACCCCCATCATGTGGAAGTGCACTGAGCATGTTCTTCCTGGCATCCCATATGTTGCAGCCTGAAGGGCCCTTGAGAACAAGATGAGTCAAGCTCTTTTCCTTAGGTGCTTTCTCTTGCCATGGTGGGCTTTGAAGAATTAATTGTGGAAATGGGGGTGCTTGAACAAACTAGATGTGGCTGGTGGCTGTCAGGTTTCCATAAAGGATCTGTCTACTCTTTCTTCCCTGACTTCCCCTATGGGAGCATCTGCTCTTCAGCCAGGGCTGAGCAGCCAGTGCAGGAGGGCAAACAGGGTACTGCTGCTCCAGGCGTGGGGGATAGGACAGGACATGGGGGAAAAGGGGCAGCTGTGGGTACAGGGCTCCTCCCACAACTACTTTGCACTCCAAGGTCTCACATGACTGCTCCAGCCAGCTTTCCTTCTCTAGTCTTCTTTTGAGGGCCAGCCCTGCCCACTGTTTGTCTGCCAGTCCTTCTGGCCTCCCCTTCCTCTTTTCTTCACAGGCATGTCCTCTGATAAATCTCCTGCATGGATGATCCTGGTTAGTTTTGGTATCTGGAGGATGACAGACAGTAGAAAGATATCTATAGAAACCTTAGAAGGGCCTGTGACAAATGCAAATGACAAGGAGGGAGAGACAGTGACAGAGAAGGGGTGTGTAGGAAGGGTCCAAAGATAGTGAGGGAGGATCCCTGTAATCTTAGGGGAGGGTGTCCAGGTAGAGAGACCTATAGGTACAAAATTGAGAACGTGCCTGGTGTAGCAGAGGAACAAAGAGGGCCACTGGGGGTACAAGGGGCCTGGACAGGAGGGGGGTCCCACAGTTATGTAGCGTCTATTTCCCAGTCATGGGGATGCAAGGGGACAGGATAGGAGTCTTGCTCTCATGGAGGTTTCATCTCCCAGTCATAGGAATGCAGGGGTACCAGACAGGGGTCTGGCTCTCATGGGGGTCCATCTCCCAGTCATGGGGTTGCAGGGGAACATGATGGGTGTCCCACTCTCATGGAGGATACATTCCTGAGCCATAGGGGTGCAGGAAGACAAGACAGGGGATCCTACTCTCATGGAAGGTCCATCTCCCAGTCATGGACTCACTTCATGCTGACTGCACTTTTGATGGTTTGGTTTTCATGCCATAGGAACAATCTCAGAAAGAAGGGAAAGAATGGCTTCTGCCATCTTTGATGGCATGAACCTGAAGTGAGTAAATAAAGTATGGTTTTTTTTTTTAACATGGAAGAACATTAGAAAAAATAAAGCACATAAAAAAGTACATGGAGATAAATGACAATGAAAATATAATGGTCCAAAATCTTTAAGATGCAACAAAAGCTGTTCTTAATGGAAAGATTGTAGCAATATAGGCCTCCCTCATTAAGCAAGAAAAATCTCAATTAAACAACCTAATCTTATACCTTAAGGAGCTGGTGAAAAACAAACAAACAAACAAATCCTAAAACCAGTAAAAGGAAGGAAATAATATATACTAGCACAGAAATAAATGAGGTAGAGATGAAAAAAAACAACAGAACAGATAAATGAAACCAGGAGCTGATTATTTGAAAATATAAAAAAATGATATTAATTTACCCAGACTCATTAAAAGAGAGAGGGTGAGGAGGATAGAGAGAGAGAGACAGAGAGAGAGAAGATGCAAATAAATAAAACCAGAAATGATGAAGAGAAATAAGAAAATATAAAACACTGTAAGAGAATATTATAAGATTTTTTTGCATACAAACTGGACAACCTAGAACAATGGATAAATTTCTAGAAACATATAATTTTCCAAAACTTAGTAAATAAGCATAGAAAATCTGAACATACCAATTACTACCAAATAAATTGAATCAGAAATTTAAAAAAAAAACCTTCAAACAAAGGCAAAGGACCATATGGATTCACAGGCAAATTCTACCAAATATTTAAAGAAGAGATAACACACATTCTTCTCCAACTATTCCACAAAACAGAAGAGGAAGGAAAGCTTCCCAATTCATTCTATGAGGCCAGCATTAACCTGATACAAAAGCCAGATAAAGGCACTACCAGAAAAGAAAGACACAAGCCAATATCTTTGATGGATATAGATGCAAAAATCCTCAATGAAATATTAGCAAATAGAATCCAAAATAAGTAAATAAATCATTAAATAATTAATGATAAAATTATTCACCACAATGAAGTGGGATTTATTTTAGGGATTAAAGGATTGTTCAATATTCACAAATCGATAAACGTGATACCTCACATTAATAAGAGAAAAGAATAAAAATATGATTATCTCAATATTCAGAAAAGCATTTGACAAAGTACAACATCCATTTATGACAAAAATTCTCAAGAAAATAGGTTTAGAAGGAACACACCTTCACATAATGAAGACCATATATGAAGAACCCACAGCTAGTATCATACTCAGTGATGAAAAACAGAAAGCTTTACTCTAAGACCAGAAAGACAACACGAATGTCCACTCATTTTTTAATTAATTATTTATTTTTGAGAGACAGACAGAGCATGAGCAGGAGAGGGCAGAGAGAGGGAGACACAGAATCCGAAGCAGGCTCCAGGCTACAAGCTGTCAGCGTAGAGCCTGATGTGGGGCTCAAACTCACGAACCACAAGATCATGACCTGAGCCAAAGTTGGACGCTTAACCGACTGAGCCACCCAGGAGCTCCTTCACTCTTAAGACCATTAGTAAATGTAATATTGGAAGTGCTAGCAACAGCAATCAGAGAGAAAAAAAAAGCATCCACAATGGTAAGGAAGAAGTAAAACTTTCATATGTGCAGATGACACACTATATATAGAAGACCCTTAATACTTCATCAAAAAACTACTACAACTGATAAATGAGTTCAGTAAAGGTGCAGGTTACGAAGTTAATATACAGAGATCTGTTGCATTTTAATATTAATAATGAAATAGCAGAAAGAAAAATTTAAAGAACAATCCTATTTACAATTGCACCAAAAGGCATAAAAGTTATGCTGAAAATGATCTTAACAAAGGAGTTGGAAGACCTGCACTCCAAAAACTATGAAACATTGATGAAAGAAATTGAAAATGGCAAAAACAAATGGAGAGATATTCCATACTCAAGCATTGGAAGGAAGAATATTTTTTAAATACCCATACTACTCAAAGCAACCTACATATATAATACAATCCTTACCAAAATACCAATTTACTTTTCCAGATCCAAAACAAATAATACCAAAATTAATATGGTACCACAAAAAAACCTCAAAAAAAAACAAACAAATTTTGAGAAAAAGAACAAATCTGGAGCTATCACAAATCCAGATTGCAATATATGCTATCAAGTTGTAGTAATCAAAACAGAATGATACTGGAACAAAATACTCACAGAGATCAATGGAACAGAATAGAAATCCAAGAAATAAAATCATACCTATATATGGTCAATTAATCTATGACAAAGGAGGTAAGACTATACAATGGGGAAAAGACAGTCTTTTTAAAAAGTGGTGCTGAGAAAAGTTGACAGCTACATGCAGAACAACGAAACTGAACCTCTTTCTTACAAAATACCCAAAAATAAAGTAAAAATGGATTCAAATCTTAAGTTGGGACTTAAAACCATGAAATCCGTAGAAGAAGATATAGGCAGCAATGTTTTGGTGTTGGTTGTACAAAAATGTTTCTAGATATATTTCCTCAGAGAAGGGAAACATAAACAAAATTATACTATTGGGACTAAACCGAAATTAAAAGCTCTTGCACAGTGAAGGCAACCATAAACAGAACAACAGGGTAATGTGCTTAATGGGAGAAGATATTTGCAAATGACATCTGATATGGGGTTAATATAAAAATTTCATAAAGAATTTATACAACTCAACACCAAAAACTCAATAATCCAATTGAAAAATGGGCAAAGTACCTGAATGGACATTTTTTCAAAGAAGGCACACAAATGGCCAACATAAACGTGAAAATATGTTCATCAAGCTATAGCACAATTTTTCTTGATCTATCTCCTAAGCCAAAGGAAACAAAAACAAAGGCAAACTATTGAGACTACATAAAAATAAAAAGGTTATGCACAGCAAAATAAACAAACAACAAAACTAAAAGGCAACCAAAGGAATGAGAGAAAATATTTGCTAATGACATATCAGATAAAGGGTTAATATCCAAAATATATAAAGAACTGATACAAGGCATTCCCTTAAAATAAATAATCCAATTAAAAATGTGAAGAAGACATGAAGAGACATTTTCCCAAAGATCCAGATGGCCAACAGACACAGGAAAAGATGCTCAACATCACTCATCATCAGGGGAATGTAAATCAAAACTACAATGAGATATCACCTCATATCGGTCACAATGGCTAAAATAAAAATCACAAGAGGGGCGCCTGGGTGGCTTATTCAGTTAAACGTACAACTTCAGCTCAGGTCACGATCTCATGGCTCATAGGTTCGAGCCCCGCATCGGGCTCTGTGCTGACAGCTTGCAGTCTGGAGCCTGCTTCAGATTCTGCACTTCCCTCTCTCTCTGCCCCTCCGCCACTCACGCTATCTCTCTGTCTCTCAAAAATAAAATAAACATTAAAAATAAAAAAAAAACCACACACACAAGAAAGAACAAGTGTTGACGAGGATTTGGAGAAAAAGAAACCCTTGTGAACTGTTGGTAGGAATGCAAACTGGTGCAGCCACTGTGGAAAACCGTATGGAGTTTACTCAAAAAACTTTTAAATGTTGTTTTTAATTTATTTTGAGAGAGAGAAAGAGAGCATAGCAGGGAGAGAGGCAGAGGAAGAGGAAAGAGAGAATCCCAAGCAAGGTCCCTCCTGACAGCATGACACAGGGTTTGATCTCACAAACCGTGAGATCATGACCTGAGTCAAAATTAGGAATCAGCCACTTAACCAACTGACCCACCCAGGTGCCCCAGAGGTAACTCAAGAATTAAAAAATAGAACTACCTTATGATTCAGTAATTGCATTACTGGGTATTTATCCAAAAAATACAAAAACACTAATTCAGGGGCGCCTGGGTGGCTCAGTCGGTTAAGCGTCCGACTTCAGCTCAGGTCATGATCTTGCGTTTCGTGAGTTCAATCTCCGTGTAGGGCTCTGTGCTGGCAGCTCAGAGCCTGGAGCCTGCTTCAGAGTCTGTGTCTCCTTCTCTCTCTGCCCTTCCCCTGCTCACGCTCTCTCTGTCTCTCAAAAATAAATAAACATTAAAAAATTTTAAAAAACACTAATTCAAAGGGATATATGCACCCCCATGTTTATCTCAGCAGTATTTACAATAGGCATATTATGAAATAAGCCCAAGTGGCCATTGACAGATTAATGGATAAAGAAGATTTGGGACACACACACACATTGGAATAATATTCAATCATAAAAATATTTAAATCTTACCATGACATGGACGGAGCTAGAAAGTATAATGCTAAGGTAAATATTTCAGTCAGAGAAAGACAAATACCACATGATTTCACTCATATGTGGAATTTAAGCCACAAAACAAAACAAAACAAAAAAGAGCAAAGGAAAAGAGAGAGTGACAAATGAACAAACAGACTCAACTATAGAGAACAAACTGATGGTTACTAGATTGGAAAGGGGAGAGAGGATGTATGAAATGTGATGGGTTATAAAGAGTAAATTTATGATGATGAGCACTGAATAATGTATGAAATTGTTGAATCACTATATGGTACACCTGAAGCTAATATATACTGTTTATTAATTATACTCCAATTAAAAAATTACATGGCATTTTTTTCACAGAAACAGAAATAACAATCCTAAAATCTCTATAGATTCACACATGACCCTGAATACTCAAAGAAATTTAGGGCATTAACAAAACTGGAGACATCATACATCTTGATTTTGAAAGAAATTACAAAACCACGATAATGAAAACAGTATAGTAATGCGATGAAAACAGACATATATATATATATATATGTATATATAGATAGACATATATATGTCTATATATCAGTAAAACAGAATAAAGAGCCCAGAAATAAGTCCACACATCTATGTTGAAATAAAGATGTTTTGATGGTTTCCTGTCTCACATTCAGGTCCTTCATCCATTTTGAGTTTATTTTTGTGTATGGTACAAGAAAGTGGTCTAGTTTCATTCTTTTGCATGTTGCTATCCAGTTCTTAAAAAGGCTGTCTTTTTTCCATTGGATACTCTTTCCTGCTTTGTCAAAGATTAATTGGCCATACAATGGTGGCTCCAGTTCTGGGTTCTCTATTCTATTCCATTGGTCTCTGTGTCTGTTTTTGTGCCAATACCATACTGTCTTGATGATTACAGCTTTGTAGTAGAGGCTAAACTCTGGGATTGTGATGCCTCCCGTTTTGGTTTTCTTCTTCAATATTACTTTCGTTATTTGGAGACTCTTGTGGTTCCATACACATTTTAGGATTGTGAAATCCTAAAATCCCATTTTAGGCTTCTTCTCTAGCTTTGAGAAGAATGTTGTTGCAATTGTGATTGGAATTGCATTGAATGCGTAGATTGCTTTGGGTAATAATGACATTTTAACAATGTTTATTCTTCCAATCCATGAGCATGGACTGTTTTTCCATTTCTTTGTGTCTTCTTCAATTTTCTTCATAAGTTTTTTATAGTTTTCATCAAATAGATCTTTTACATCTTCGGTTAGGTTTATTCCTAGGTATTTTATGGTTTTTGGTGCAATTGTGAATGGGATCAGTTTCTTGACTTTCTGTTGCTTCATTATTGGTGTATAAAAATGCTACCGATTTCTGTACTTTGATTTTGTATCCTGCAACTTTGCTGAATTCATGGATCAGTTCTAGAAGGCTTCTGGTGGAGTCGGTCGGGTTTTCCATGTAGAGTATCATGTCTTCTGCGAAAAGTGAACGTTTGATTTCATCTTTGCCATTTCTGATGCTTTTTGTTTCCTTTGGTTGTCAGATTGCTGATGTTATGACTTCCAGCACTTTATTTAGTGAGAGTGAACATCCCTATCATGTTCCTGATCTCAGGGGTAAAGCTCTCAGTTTTTCCCCATTGAGGACAATAGTAGCTGTGGGCTTTTCATAAATGGCTTTTATGATGTTTAAGTAAGTTCATTCTATCCCAACTTTCTCAAGGGTCTTTTTTAAGAAGGGATGCTGTATTTTGTCAAACGCTTTTTCTGCATCTATCGACAGGATCATATGGTTTTTATCTTTTCTTTTGTTTATGTGATGGATCACAATGATTGATTTGCAAATATTGAACCAGCCCTGTAACCCAGGAATGAATCCCACTTGATCATGGTGGATAATTTTTTTTATATGCTGCTGAATTCGATTTACTAGTATCTTGTTGAGGATTTTTGTATCTGTATTCATTAAGGATATTTGCCTGTAGTTCTCCTTTTTGCTGGGTCTCTGTCTGCTTTGGGAATCAAAGTGATGCTGGCTTCGTAGAATGAGTCCGGAAGTTTTCACTCTATTTCTCTTTTTTGGAATAGTTTGAGAAGAATGGGTATTGATTCTGATTTAAATGTCTGGTAGAATTCCCCAGGGAAGCCATCTGGCCCCGGGCTCTTACTTGGTAAATTTTTGATAACTGATTCAATTTCTTCACTAGTTATGGGTGTGTTCAGATTTTCTATCTCTTCCCGTTTGAATTTTGGTAGTGCATGTGTGTTTAGGAATTTGTCCCTTTCTTCTAGGTTGTCCAGTTTGTTGGCATATAATTTTTCATAGTATTCCCTGATAATTGTTTGTATTTCTTAGGTTGTAATAAAACCATTTTCCTTCGTGATTTTGTCTATTTGGGTGTTCTCTCTTTTCTTTTTGAGAAACCTGGCTAGAGGTTTATCAATTTTGTTTATTTTTTCAAAAAACCAACTCTTGGTTTCATTGATCTGCTCAACTGTTTCTTTTGATTCTATATTATTTATTTCTGCCCTGATCTTTATTATTTCTCTTCTTCTACTGGGTTTGGGGTATTCTTGCTGCTCTGCTTCTAGTTCCTTTAGGTGCACTGTTAGATTTTGTATGTGCGCTTTTTCTAGTTTGTTGAAATAGGCCTGGATTGCAATATACTTTCCTCTTAGGACTGCCTTTGCTGCATCCCAAATGATTTGGATTGTTGTATTTTCATTTTCACTTGTTTCCATATATTTTTAAAATTTCATCTCTAATTGCCTGATTGGCCCATTTGTTCTTTGGTAAGGTGTTCTTCAACCTCCATGTTTTTGGAGGATTTCCAGACTCTCTCCTGTGATTGATTTCAAGTTTCATAGCATTGTGATCTGAAAGTGTGCATGGTATGATCTCAATTCGTTTATATTTATGAAGGGCTGCTTTATGCCCCAGTATGTGATCTATCTTCATGAATGTGCCAGCACACTGGAGAAGAAAGTGAATTCCGTAGCCTCAGGATGTAGAGTTCTAAATATATCTGCCAAATCCATCTGGTCCAATGTGTCGTTCAGGTCCATTGTTTCTTTAGTGATTTTCTGTCTGGTTGATCTATCCCTTGGTGTAAGTGGAGTATTAAAATCCCCTGCAATTAGCACATTCTTATCAATAAGATTGTTTCTGTTTGTGATTGTTTTATGTATATGGGTGCTCCCGAATTCGGTGCATAAATGTTTATAATTGTTAGCTCTTTCTGATGGATGGGCCCTGTAATTATTATATAATGTCCTTCTTCATCTTTTGTTACTGCCTTAACTTTAACGTCCAGTTTGTCTGATATAAGTATGGCTACTCCACCTTTCTTTTGACTTCCAGTGGCATGATAGATATTTCTCCATCCCCTTACTTTCAATCTGAAGGTGTCCTCAGGTCTAAAATGACTCTCTTGTAGATAGCAAATATATGGATTTTGTTTTTTTGTCCATTCTGCTATCCCATGTCTTTTGATTGGAGCATTTAGTCCATTTACATTCAGTGCTATTATTGAAAAATATGGGTTTAGATTCATTGTGTTCTCTGTAGGATTCATGCTTGTAGTGGTGTCTCTGGTAGTTTGTGTTCCTTGCAACATTTCCCTTATAGAGTTCCCCTTAGAATTTCTTGTAGGGTAGGTTTAGTGGTTATGAATTCTTTCAATTTTTGTTTGGGAAAACCTTTATATCTCCTTGTATTCTGAATGACAGGCTTGCTGGATAAAGGATTCATGGCTGCATTTTTTTTCTGTACATCACATTGAGGATTTCCTGCCATTCCTCTCTGGCCTGACAAGTTTCAGTAGATGGGTCTGCAACTACCCTGATATATTTCCCTTTGTATGTTAGGGACTTTTGTCTCTAGCTGCTTTCAGAATTCTCTCTTTATCTTTATATTTTGCCAGTTTCATTATGATATGTCATCCCGAAGGTCGATTCAATTTATGTCTGAGGGGATTTCTCTGTGCCTCTTGGATTTCAACATTTGTTTCCTTCTCCAGTTTGGGGAAATTCTCAGCTATAATTTGTTCAAGTACTCCTTCATCCCCTTTCTGTCTCTCTTCTTTTTCTAGAATTCCTATGATATTGATAGTGTTTCATTTGATTGCATCACTCAGTTCTCGAATTCTCCTTTCCTGCTCCTGGGTCAATTTATCTCTCTTTTTCTCGGCTTTCTCCTTTTCTATAATTGTGTCTTCTAATTCACCTATTCTCTCTGCCTCTTCAATCTGTGCAATGTCGGCCTCAATTTTATTATGCACCTTATTTATAGCATTTTTTAATTCATCACAACTATTTTTAAGGTCCATAATCTTTGTAGCAATAGCTTCTCTGATGTCTTCCATGCCTTTTTCAAGCCCAGCGATTAATTTTATGACTATTGTTCTAAATTCTTGCTCAGTTATGTTGTTTATATCTGTTTTGAGCAATTCTTTAACTGTCACTTTTTCCTGCAATTTTTTAGAAAAGAGTTCTTCCATTTCATCATTTTGGCTAGCTTTCTGACTCTTATAAGTTTTAAAAGCTTGTTATGGGCTCTGCACCTGCGAGTTCTGCTATATTATAGGAGACTCATTGACTGTCCATGGTTTGTCCGTTCAGATATTGTTCTTTTAATGGTGTCCCTTGGTCTCTCTTGTTGTGCCTTTGTTTATTTTATTTCCCTACTTGTATTGCTATTTGGGACTCTCCACCATATGTACTTTGGCTTGTATCTTGAGGTAGCCCTATGAGGCTGTCTTCTTAGAGGACTCTGTCTCTTTTCCTCCCAGATTCTTGCGGTTCAGCGTCCTTTGGCTTCAGCCCTTCTTTGTTTGAGAGATGTGGGTAGGAAGTATGGAACTTCCTATTTCTCTGCCATCTTGCCGATATAGGTGCAATTTTAAAAGGGATCAATTCTATGAATTCTCTTTCTGCTGTTCATTATTGGTGTATAGAAATGCTTCTGATATCTGTACACTGATTTTATATCCTGCAACTTTGCTGAATTCACGTATCAATTATAGCAATTTTTGGGTAGAATCTTTCAGATTTCCCATGTAGACTATCGTGTCCCCTATTAAGAGTGAGAGTTTGACTTCTTCCTTGCTGATTTGGATGCCTTTTATTCCTTTTTGTTGTCGGATTACTGAGGCTAGGACCTCCAGTAATATGTTGAACAACAGTGGTGAGTGTGGACATCCTTGTGTTCCTGATCTTAGGGGAAAAGCTCTCAGGTTTTCCCCATTGAGGATGATATTGACTGGGGGTCTTTCATATATGGCTTTTATCATGTTTAGGTATGTTCCTTCTGTCCATACATTCCTGAGGGTTTTTATCAAGAATGGATCCTGTATTTTGTCAAATAATTGCTTTACATCTATTGAGAGAGTCATATGGTTCTTTTCCTTTCTTTTATTAAGGTAGTGTATCACATTATTTGGTTTGTGAATTTTGAGCCAGCCCTTTAGCCCTAAAGTAAATCACACTTGATCATGATGAATAATTATTTTAATGGATTTTTGGTTTCGATTTGCTAGTATCTTGTTGAGAATTTTTGCATCTATTGTTTAACAGGGAAATAGGTGCCAAATTCTCTTTTTTAGTGGAGTATTTGTCTGATTTTGGAATCAAGATAATGCTGGCCTAATAGAAAGATTTTGGAAATTTTCCTTCCATTCTTATTTTTTAAAAACATTTTAAAAAGTATAAAAGTATAGGAATTAATTCTTTAAATGTTCAGTAGAATTCCCCTGGGAAGCCGTCTGTCCCTGGACTCTTGATTGATGGGAGATTTTAGATTATTGATTCAATTACTTCACAGGATATGAATCTGTTCAAATATTTCATTTTTTCCTGATTAACTTTTTGTAGTTTGTATGTTTCTAGAAATTTATTGATTTCTTCTAAATTGCCCAATTTGTTGGCATATAATTGCTCATAATATCTTATAGTTGTATTTCTGCAATGTTGGTTGTAATCTCACCTCTTTCATTCATGATTTTATTTATTTGTATTTGGGTCCTTACCTTTTTTTTTTAAGTCTTGTTAGGGGTTTATCAATTTTGTTAATTCTTTCAAAAAACCATCTTCTAGTTTCATTGATATGTTCTACTGATTTTTTTCACTTAATATAATTGATTTCTACTCTAATCTCTATTTTTCCCTTTTTCTCCTGGTTTTGGGCCTTATTTGCTGTTATTTTTCCAGCTTCTTTAAGTGTAAGGTTATGGTTGTTTATTTGAGACATTTCTTTCTTCTTTAGGAAGACTTGGATTATTATATACTTCCCTCTTATGACTGCCTTTGCTCCAAAGGTTTTGGAGGTTGTGTTTTCATTTTCATTTGTTTCCATGTAATTTTTAATTTCTTCTTTAATTTCCTGATTAAGCCATTCATTCCTTAGTAGGATATTCTTTCACCTCCAAATATTTGTGGTCTTTCCATATTTTTTTCTTGTGGTTGACTTCAAGTTTCAAAGCACTGTGGTCTGAAAATATGTATTTTATGATCTTGCTCTTTTTGTGCTTGATGAGGCCTAATTTGTGATCCAGCATGTGATCTATTCTGAGAATGTTCCATGTGCATTAGAAAAGAATGTGTAGGGGTGCCTGGGTGGCTCAGCCGGTTAAGCGTCTGAATTTAGCTTAGGTCATGATCTCACGGTTCGTGGGTTCGAGCCCCATGTCAGCTAGCTCAGAGCCCAGAGCCTATCTTCAGATTCTGTATCTCCCTCTCTCTCTGACCCTCCCCTGCTCTGTCTCTCTCTGACTCTCAAAAATAAATTAAAAGAGACATAAAAATTTTTAAAAAAGAAAAGAATGTGTATTCTTCTTTAGGATGAAATAATCTGAATATTTCTGTTAAGTCCATCTAGTTCAGTGTGTCATTCAAAGTCATTGTTTTCTCGTAGATTTTCTGCTTAGATAATCAGTCCATTGCTGTAAGTGTTTTGTTAGAATCCCCTGCTGTTATTGTATTATCAATGCATTTCTTTATGTTTGCTATTAGTTGATTTATATATTTGTGTTCTCCCAAGATGAGGACATAAATATTTATAATTTTTATACCTTCTTGATGGATAGACCCCTTAGTTATGATATCATGTCCTTCTTTTGTTACAGTCTTAGGTTTATAATCTTATTCATCTGATGTAAATATGGCTACTCTGGCTTTCTTTTGATGTACATTAGGATGATAGATACTTTTGCATCTTCTCACTTTCAATCTGCAGATGTCTTTATGTCTAAAATGAGTCTCTTGTAAACAACATATAAATGAATCTTGGTTTTTTCAAATCTATTATGATACGCTATGTGTTGATTGGATCATTTGGTCCTTTTACATTCAGAGTATTGAAAGATATGAATTTAGTGGCATTGTGGTATATGTGGAGTTGGTGCTTATGGTCATGTTCTCTGGTTCTTTTTAGTCTTTTTAGCTTTGGTAATATTTTTCCCTCACTTAAAGTGTCCCCCTTAAAATTTCTTCCACGGATGGTTTAGTGGTCACAAACTCATTTAGTTTTTGTTTTGGAAACTCTTTATCTCTCCTTCTTTTCTGAAGAACAGTCTTGCTGGATATAAAATGCTTGGCTCCATATTTTTTTCCATTCAACACATTGATTTATGCAGCCACTCCTTTCTGGCCTACAGATATTTCTGGGAAGATCTGTTGTGAATCTGATAATGTCTTTCCTTTTGGGTTAAGGAATTTTTTTTCCATGCTCCTTTCATGATTCTTTCCTTGTCTGTGTATTTTGTGAATTTGAGTATGATATGCCTTGGTGATGGTTGGCTTTTGTTGAATTTATTGGGAGTTCTCTGTGCTTCGTCAATTTTCATGTTTGCATCCTTCCTCCGATTAGGGAAATTTTCAACTATAAGTTGCTCACTTAAAACCTTCTGCCCCTTTTTCTTTCTCTTTGTTTTCTGGGCCTCCTATGGTATGAACTATATTCCTCTTTCATAAGTCCCTGAGTTCTCTAAGTCTTCCTTGTGATCTTTTGACCTTGTTTCCCACCTTCATTTCTGCTTCATTATTTTCTGTTCTATATTAGTGATTTGCTGCTTTGCCTCATCCATCTTCACTGTCATGGCATTCATTAGAGATTGCATCTCAGTTATAGTATTTTTAATTTCAGCCTGTGTGGATTTTACTTCTTTTATCTCTGTAGAAAGTTTTTCTCTAGTGTCTTGTAGGCTTTTTTCAAACCTAGCTAGTATCCTTAAAATAATGGTTTTAAATTCTAGTTCAGACATCTTATTTATATCTGTATTTATTACATTCCTGGCCATGGGTTCTACTACCTGTTCTTTCTTTTTCCTCATTTTGTCCAGAAAAGAAAAGAAGAAGAAAAAAACAAAGAAAAAACAAAACAAAACAAAAAACTGGACCCTGGGTGTTGCTTTGGCTGTTTCTTAAATGATCCTACATCCAAAAATAAAATTAAATTAAACAATAAAACAAAAAACAAAAAGACAATAAAATAAAAATAAAAGAATAGATAATATTTAATATAATAATCTATATATAAAAATAATAATAGAAAATCATCGAGGGAAGCGGGCAAGATGGCGGAGAAGCAGGGAGCTCTGTAATCCGCGCACGCCCGTATGGATTGAACTGAGAAGGACTGAAGTGATAAAACTCGGATTTGCAGGTGGGGGAAAGAAGAAACAGACGCCAGAAAGAAGACAACCTCAAAGATGCCCGGGTGAGTGACTGTGATCTGGTAAATTAGGGGACAGGCTGGTCCTGCTGGTGCAGGGGGAAGAAGCCCGAGCCCAACATAGGGAGAGCACGCTGTGCCCCGGAAAGACCAGGGGAAGAGAAAGAGAGACGGAAAACGCACCTAGAACCATCTCTAAGGGAGGAAAACTCGCCCGTCTCCCCATATATAACGGCCGGGCGTGGGGAGAGAAATCCATCTCATCTGGCCGGCGAATTCTTCCTTGGGCACAGTGGCAGCGGCATCCATTTCAAGCAGCACTGCAAAAGGCAGCGGCACAGATAAAGGCAGCGGTGGCGCAAAAAGCGGTGGCGGTAGCACCACGAAAGGCACCTTGAAAAGCGGCCGCAGCAGCAGCTGCAGCTCCGAGAAAAGGGCAGCGGAAGGTGGCCCGGGAGGCCGGCCGCCAGCGGGAACGCATCTCATCCCTGGTGACAGTGTTGAACTGCATGGACTGGGATTTGGAAGTGAGGCGGAACTTGGATAATACAGTTTGGCTCGCCCGCGGCACAGGGAGATCAGACTCAGAAGGGCGGCTTGCAACGCTTGCTTCCAGCAAAGCTTTGAAACGGCGCCATACTTCTCCCTACAACCACCAAGGCAGGGCCTCAGAAAGAGCAGACCCCAAGACCTGACCTGACGCCAAACCACGCCCATCTGCACAGGGGAGTTGTCTTTTTTCCTTTTCTTTTTTCTTTGCTTCTCCTTCTTTTCTGTTGCCATCCAGATAAATTTCCCGTAGCATATTCTTATCTCTCCTCTTGGCTGGTTATATGCTTTTATTTTTTTTTTATTTTATTTTTTTAAACTTTATAGTTTATTGTCAGGTTGGTTTCCATATAACACCCAGTGCTCTTCCCCACAAGTGACCTCCACCAAGACCATCACCCCGCTTTACCTTTTCCCCTTCCCCTTCCCCCCTCAGTTTGTTTTCAGGAATCAAGAGTCTCTCGTGTTTTTTTCTCCCTCCCTCTCCCTAACTCTTTTTCTTCCTTCCCCTCCCCATTGTCCTCTATTGGGTTTCTCCTGTTAGACCTATGAGTGCGAACATATGGTATCTGTCCTTCTCCGCCTGACTT
>CM053579.1:51848191-51865471 GCA_028646485.1 Cryptoprocta ferox
TTTTTTGAGAGATAGAGTGAGACAGAGCATGAGCAGGGAGGGTCAGAGAGAGAAGGAGGCACAGAATCAGAAGCAGGCTCCAGGCTCTGAGCAAGTTGTCAGCACAGGGCCTGATGCGGGGCTTGAACCCACCAACTGTGAGATCACGACCTGAGCCGAAGTCGGACACTTAACCAACTGAGCCACTCAGGTGCCCCCATTGATATTTAAAGTAATGTGAATCATTTGATTGATTTATACTATGTATTTATTTTTACAGGTTTTATATGTTTTACTTTTCATACTCTTACTTATGACATTTTCATTACACTCAAAGAGTCCTGTTTAATATTTCTTGTAGGGCTTACTTAGTGGTATTGAATTCCTTCCTTTTTTTTTTTGTCTAAGAATTTTTTTATATCTCCTTCTGTCTGACTGATTGCTTTGCTGGACAGTCTATTCTTGGGTGTAAATTTTTCCCTTTCAACACTTTGAGTGTATCATGCCATTCCTTCTGTCCTGCAAAGTCTCTCCTGAAAAATCCCCTGCTAGCTTTGTGGGGTTTCCCTTGTGTGTAAGTGTCTTACTTTTCTTGGTGCTTTTATTTATTTATTCATTTTACTCTTGGTGCTTTTAAAATTTTTTGTTTATCACCAACTTTTGCTATTTTAATTACTATGCATCTTTCTGTGGACCTCATTGTGTGATTTTGTTTGGGAGTCTGTGCCTCCTAAATCTGGATATCTGTATCCTTCCTCAGATTTGGGAAGTTTTCCACTAATATTTCTTCAAATAAATTTTCTGTCCTTTTTCCCTACTTCTTCTTGTAGGATTCCTATAATGCAAATGTTCTTATGCTGGATGGAGTTCCTTATGTCTATTCTCAATTTTCATAATTATTTTTGGTCTCACTTACTCAGCCTGCTAGCTTTCCATTATTCTCTTCCAGGTCTTTAATTAATTCCGGTGCTTCCTCTAGCCTGCTCTTTATTTTATAAAGCATATGTTTGATTTCATTTATTGTATTCTTTATCTCTGATTGGTTACTTTTTACCTCTTTGGTAAGGATCTCACTGATGTCCTGCATTCTTCTCAAGGCCATTGAGTATCTTTATGATCATTAATTTAAGTTCTCTGTCAGGCATATTACAATATTTATTTTGCTTCGGTCTCTTGCTGTGGTTTGTTGTGCTTTCATTTGGGATATATTCCTCTAACCCCTCATTTGTTCTAACTCTCTGTGTCTGTTTCTCTGTGTTAAGAAAGTCAGATACATCTCTTGCTCTTGAAGGTAATGGCCTTATGAAGAAGATCTCCATTGATGCCCTGCAATGCACTATCCCTTGTTCCCCAGGATCTGGGACTTCTCATATGTGTGTTGCCTACATCCTGCTGTTATGTGGTAATCACTTTTTCTTTCAGTCCAGTTGCCAGCAGAGGCTCACTTTACTTGGCTTGGTTCCAGCCAAGGTAAGGTATGTTTTAACAAGGTGGACACTTGTCTGCTTGTGGAATATGACCTGTCTCCAGAAACAGAACTGTGGTCCCAGAAAATTGCATGAGCTGGAGAGTTTGTGTTGGTAGGGTTTGTGCCAGTGTTCTGGGGAAGGGAACTCACAGCACAGGGACTGAGACAATAGTGAATGGGAATGGTGGATTTACCAAAGCACATGTGGGCAGAGGCTGTTGTAAGCAAGTTAGGTACTGAGTGTTGGCTCTGCACTGGTCCCGGTAAGTGACAGTGTGTTTATGCTGGTAGGTTGGGAAGGAAGATGGCACCTGCCAGATCCTTTATTCCTGTAGGAGTCTCTTTGCAATCCGTGCCTCTCCATGACATGCTCTGAGATGAATAAATAACTCTCTCTCCTGTATGCACCCAGATATATTTCAAATTGTTGCTTCTATACTGTAGTTCTTTAGATGTTTGTCACACTGTCTCTTTAAGGGGGGAGACTCAGCATCATAATGTCCTCCAGGTTCTCCCAGAGCTGAGCCTACTGATTTTTAAAATCCCAAGCTCTAAGTCATATTGCTTGTAGGAACTCACAGAATTTAGCCCCTCTTGATTTCAAAGCCAAATGATATGGCGATGCTTGCACCAATGGGTTCGCAAGGCATAAATAATTAGAAAGCCATAAGTTGCTCACACTCATGTTTGGGTAAACAAGATTAGGTAAATATGTATAGAGAAGGCGGGGCAGAGACCCCAGTATAGAGAGGGCGGGGGGCAAAGGCCCCAATATAGAACAAAGGTAGATGAAACAAACAAGATTAGGTATTCAGGGTGAAAGTACCCCCCAATTTAGTACTATAGCAGAAAGCTGCTTTCACAGGAAGGAAGGACCAAATTAGGTAAACAGGTAAATAGGCTATAGACAGATGCCCTGTGGGTGAAGCTGCCCAGAAAGGAGCTGATTAGCAAAAGAAAAGTGCCTTGTTAACCCTGACTTTACTTGCCCTATCTGTCTTATCCCCTAGGCTAGTTTAGATAAATAGAGGTGTTGCCTCATGTCTGCTGTAAACAACCTTCCACCCAGATGCCAGGCACTAGGATTTTGTTTTGTATTAACCCAAACCCCTAACCCCAAATATCTTCAAGACCCCCTTTCCCTCACGTCCATGAATTAATGTTCACAATTTCAACGTCTCTTTGTGCACGTCCATCACCATGTTTATAAGCCTTATGATCCTAATAAAAATGGGACAAGGACCCTTATTCTGGGCTCTTGTCTTTTTCCCAGACATTAGCCATCTCTTGCATTTAATCATGCGTCCCACTTTCTTGCTAGACAAGAAAGAACTTTAGACCCAGAGTCTATGACACTCAAAGAGAGCAGATCCCTGCCATGGTCCATTTTGCTCCAAACTATATTTCTGTCCTCATTTTCTTTAGCGTGGTCTCTTCTGTATCTTCAGTTGTGGATTTTGTTCCACCAGTCTTTGAGTCATTTTCTTGGTTATTTACATTGATGTGAGTGTTATCCAATTATATTCATGTGAGGAGGTGATCTTTGGCTTCTCCTACTCTGCCATTTCCCCAGGTTTTCCAGGCTATTCTTAAGTGCTTTTATTTCACTCTTGATAATTCTTTATTTTTTATTTTTTTGTTTATTTATTTTTGAGAGACAGAGAGAGACAGAGTATGAGCAGGGGAGGGGCAGAGAAAGAGAGAGACACAGAATTCGAAGCAGGCTTCAGGCTCTGGGTTATCAGCACAGAGCCTGATGCGGGGCTTGAACCCACGAAACGCGAGACCATGACCTGAGCCGAAGTCTGATGCTCAACCGACAGAGCCACCCAAGCATCCCTTGATAATTCTTTTTTAACAACTTCATTGATATATAATTGACATTAATATTTTGCAAGTTTAAGGTGTACAATGTGATAATTTCATTTATATAGAATGCAGTTATTAGCTCGTAAGGTTGGTTATGACCTCCATTACCTCACATAATCACCACTTTGTATTTGTTGCGAGAACATTTAAGATATGTTGTCTTAGCAACTTTTCAGCATATAATACATATTGTTAACTATAGTCATCATGCTCTATATTAGATGTCTGAAAACTTATACACCTTATAGTTTGTTTGCTATGACCAAGATCTCTCCACCTCAGACCCCCCACCCCAGTCCTTGTCAACCACCATCCTACTCCTTTTTTATGGGTTCTTTTTTGTTTTCACAGATAAGTGAGAACATATATAATTTGTATTTCTTTTTTAAAAGTTTTAAGTTTATTTATTTATTATAAGAGAGACAGAGACAACACAAGTGGGGGAGAGGCAGAGAGAGAGGGAGACAGAGAATTTCAAGCAGGCTCCATACCTCAGCACAGAACCCGATGCAGGGCTCAAACTCACAGAACTGTGAGATCATCACATGAGCCAAAATCAAGAGTCAGACGCCTAATTGACTGAGCCACCTGGGCGGCCCTATTATTTGTATTTCTGATTTATTTCACTTAGTATGATGCTCTCAAGGTACAACTGTGTTGTCACAAGTGGCACAATTTGTTTCTACTATATGGCTAATATCATATATATATATATATATATATATACACACACACACACACACACACATACATACATACACACATACGCATACACACATATATAATTTTTTTTACCAAGTTATCCATCATGGAGGCTCAGGTTTTTTCTATATCTTGACTATTGTGAATAATATTATAATGTATGTTCTGATGCAGAATATTTACAAAAAACTGATTTCATTTTCTCTATATATATATACCCATAATTGGGGGCTTCTGGATGATATGATAGATATTTATAATTTGTTGACGAACTACCATCTTGTTTCCCACAGGAGCTATACCAATTTAGACTCCCACCAACAGTGCACAAATATTCCCTTTTCATTCCATCATAGCCAACACTTACTGTTTTTTAGGTGTTTAATTTTATAATTTTTTTTCCATTTTGGTTACAAACCCCTTATTGTATATATCATTTGCAAATATCTTCTCCCATTCTGTAGGTTGCCTTTTAGTTTTGTTGATTGCTTCCTTCACAGCTTTTTATTTTGATGTAGTCTCAGTAGCTTTTTTTTGTTTGTTTCCCTTGCCTCAGGAGACATATCTAGAAAGAAGCTGCTAAGGCTGATGTCAAAGAAGTTACTGCCTGTACTCTTCTAGGATTTTTATGGTTTCAAGTCTCATATTAGGTCTTTAATCCATTTGGATTTTATTTTTGTTTTTGGTGTAAAAATGTGGTCCAGTTTTGTTCTTTTGCATGTGGCTGTCCAGTTTTCCCAACATTATTTGTTGAAGAGACTCTTTTTCTCCTTGGATATTCTTTCCCACTTTGTCAAAGATTATTTGACCATAGAGTTGTGAATTTATTTCTGGGTTTTCTATTCTGTTATATTAATTCATGAGTCTATTTATGTGCCAGTATCATACTGTTTTAATTATTAAGGCTTTGTAGTATAACTTCAAATCTGAGATTGTGATACTTCCAGCTTTCTTTTTCTTTTTCAAGATTGCTTGTATTATTCAAAGTCTTTTATGCTTCCATACAAATTTTATGATTGTTTGTTTCAATTCTGTGAAAAATACTGTTGGTATTTGATAGGGATTGCATTAAATCTGTAGATTTCTTTGGGTAGTATAGAATATTAACAATATTTGTTATTCCAACATACGAACATGGAATGTCTTTTCATTTCTTTGCAAATTCCTGAATTTCTATTATAAAGTTATATAGATTTCAGAGTACAGGTCTTTCATATCTTTGGTTGTGTTTGTCCTTAGATATTTTATTGTTTGGGTACAATTGTAAATGAGATTGTTTTATTAATTTTTCTTTAGGCTGTGTCCTGCAACTTCACTGAATTTATCAGTTCTAGTAGTTTTGGGGAGGAGTTTTTAGGGTTTTCTATGTACAGTATCATGTTATCTGCAAATAGTGACAGTTTTATTTCTTCTTAACCAGTTTGGATGCCTTTAATTTCTTTTTTGTTGTCTAATTGTTGTGATTAGGACTTCCAGTACTATTTTGAATAGAAGTGGAGACAGTAGACATCTTTGTCTTGTTTCTGACACAGTTTTTCATTTTTGAGAATGATATTGGCTGTAGGTTTTTCATATAAGGCCTTTAATAATTTTAAGATGTGTTCCCTCTAGACCTACTTTGCTGAGTATTTTTATCATGAATGGATGTTGTGCTTTGTGAAATGCTTTTTATTCATCTTTTGCATGAAAATTCATCTTTTGAAATGATCCTATGAATTTTATCCTTTCTCTGATTGATGTAACATCACATTATTGTTTTCACGAATATTGAACCACACTTGCATCCCTGAAATAAATACCACTTGATCATGGTATATGATTTTTAAAAAGTATTCTTGGATTTATATTTGTTAATATTTTGTGGAAGATTTTTCCACATGTCTTCATGAGAGTTATTGGGCTGGAGATTTTGTTTTTCTTTTAGTGGGGTCTTTATCTGGTTTTGGTATCATGGTGATAAGAATGAATTTGGAAACTTTCCTTCTTCTTGTATTTTTGGGAATAGCTTGAGAAGAATGTGTATTAACTCTTCTTTAAATGTTTGATAGAATTCACCTATGACACCATCTGGGACTGAACTTTTGTTTGTTGGGAGTTTTTTGATTACTAATATAATTTCATTGCTGATGTTTGATCTGTTCAAATTTTCTATTTATTCCTGTTCAGTTTGGTTGTGTTATATGTTTCTAAGAATTTATGCATTCTCTCTAGGTTGGCCAATTTGCTGGCATATTGATTTTCATAATATTTTGTTATAATTGTATTTCTGTGGTGTTGCTTGTTATTTATACTCTTTAATTAGTGAGTTTATTTGGGTCCTCTCTCTTTCCTTTTTCAAATGAGTGTTGCTAAATGTTTATCATTTTTTTTGATCTTTTCAAAGAACCAACTCTTGGTTTCATTGTTCATCGATCGTTTTTGTTTGTTTGTTTGTTTGTTTCTATGTCATCTACTTTAATACTTACTATTTATTTTCTTGCTGGTTTGAGATGCGTTTGTTGTTATTTTTCTAGCTCTTTTATGTGTAAGGTTATGTCGTTTATTTGAGTTTTTTCTTGCTTCTTTAGATAGGCTTTTGTTGTAAAAAACGTTCCTCTTGAAGTCTCTTGTTGCATCATAAAGATTTTAGACCATTGTGTTTCAATTTTCATTAGTTTTCATGTAATTCTTTATTTCTTTGATTTCTTAGTTATTACATTCATTGTTTAACAGCATGTTTATTAAAAAAAGCATTTTTTTAACCTCCATGTATTTGTGGTCTTTCCAGATTTTTTTTTGTGGTTGATTTCTAGTTTCATAGCATTGTGGTCAGAAAAGTTGCATGATATGACTTCAAATTTTTTGAATTTGTGGAGACTTGCTTTGTGGTCTAATATGTGATCTATTCTGGAAAATGTTCCATGTACACTTGAAAAGAATCTGTAGATGGAATGTTCTCAATATGCCTGTTAATTCCATCTGTTCCAGTGTGTCATTCAAAATCACTGTTTCCTTATTGATTTTCTCTTTCAAAAATCTGTCCATGGATGTTAATGGAGTGTTATAATCCCCTTTTATTATTGTATTACTATAAATTATTTCCTTTATGTTAGTTTATTCTTTTATGTATTTGGGCCCTCCCATGTAGCATGCATAAATATTTTCAATTCTTATATTCTCTTGCTGGATTGTCCCCTTTATTATTATATAATGTCTTTCTTTGTGTCGTGTTGCAGTCTTTGTTTTAAAGTCTATTTTGAGAGCGCACTGGTGGCTCAGTCAGTTAAGCATCCAACTCTTTATTTCAGCTCAGGTCATGATCTCATGGTTCCTAAGTTCAAACCATGCATCAGGCTCTGCACTGACTGTGGATCCTGCTTGGGATTTTCTCTCTCTCCCTCTCTATAACTCTCCCCCCCCACACACACACTCTGTCTCAAAATAAACTTTAAAAAGTCTATTTTGTCTGATATAAATATTGCTATCTTGGCTTTCTTTTGACATCCATTTTATGATAAATAATTCTCCATACCTTCACTTTCAATCTACATGTATCTCTAGCTATGAAATGAGTCTCTTGTAAGTAGAATATAATTGGGTCTTGTTTCTTATCACTCTTTCACTCTATGTCTTTTTATTGGAGTGTTTAGTCCATTTATGTTAAAAGTAATTGTTGAGAGATTTATTGCCATTTGTTGTGTTTTTTGTGGTTGTTTCTATGAATTTTATTTGTTCCTTTGCCGGAGTCCAGCTCCAGCAGATGCAGGGTTCCCCTGAAGGATGGACGGTGTCAGCATGAAAATGATGAGAATCGGCGAAAGGGGAAGGAAATGAGAGAGTCACGAGGTTCCTTCAGATCAGCAGGCAGGCATCTCTGCTCTCCAGTCAAGGATCTCTGCACTGCAAGCAGACATCTCTGCACTGACCTGAGAGTCAGCCTTTTTTACTGAAAAAATGTATGGGGTACAAAACAAGAGTGGCAAATGCCTTAGACAATGATTCCAGATTGACAAATTCATTGGTATGTAAAAATTTCCCAGAACATAGTTTGGTAGAAGACTCATGCATAATCTTTATCAATAGTGATCGATTATAGGTCATTTAGATGCTTATCATATGAGGAAGGAACGTATCCTCAGCATTCAAATACAAGGCAATGTTTTTAGCATAGTAAAAGCAAAGGTTAGTTCTTTGTGAGCAGGGTTCAATAGCCTGTTTCCTTGAGGGGAAGTAAAACAGGTTTCTCAGGAAATGAATTATTTGCTCCCATAAACACAAAAGAAGAAATTCCTATAGTCTCCTTCATAAGGTACAATTTAGCATTAGCATAAGAAGGCAAGTCACTTGATGTCAGTTGGCAATGGGGGTCAGTGCTCAAGCAGAAATGGTGGAGTGACAGACAAACAGAAATGGTGGAAAGGTAGACAACTGTCGCCATCTGACAAAGGGAGCCTTGCAAAACCTGCCTTACCTCACAAGGAGAATTTTCTCAGCTTTGTGAGTCCAGAAACTGGCTTCCAGCATTCCTTTCTTCTTCTATTCTCCTTTTTGGATTGTTCGCTTTCTTTAGTGATGTATTTGGATTTCTTTCTTTTTATTATGTCTCTTTTTTAAGGACACTTGTTAATAGATTTCACCCTACCTAGTTAAACCAAAATGATCTCATCTGGAAATCCTAAACGTACAGTTTTGAAGAAACTTTTTTTTCCAAATAAATTCACATTCATGTGAATTTCTGAAAGGAATTAAATGTATCATATTGCCAGCTGACATTCAACCCACTGCAGTTAGAAAGAAGTTATTCAAGTGTAAGTAATAAAACCAAACTACCAGTTTTACCATATAATATCAAGAATACACATTGTCAAGATGATTTATCACTACTGATTTTAACATTCATCACTTGACTGAGGTGTCAGGTTTTTCCACTAAAAAATGTGGCTTTCTGCCATTTCCAAACTTTAATCTTTGAATTTTTTTAATGTTTATTTTTTGAGAGAAAGACACAGAGTGTGAGCAGGGGAGGGGCAGAAAGAGAGGGAGAAACAGAATCTGAAGCAGGCAGTGCCGCTTTCTGTGAAGGCGCACAGGAGAGGAATTAGGCACAAACAAGTCAGCTGTAAAAGAGAAAGGGAGCAGGGGACGACAGCTTATAACAACTGTCACCTCGAACAACTCCGCAGTCCCATATTTATTGAGAATATGATAGTCAATCAATGCCAAGATTGTTGTTGGTGATCAGAGAGTGATCTCATGAGAAAAACAGAACTTGCTCAGGCAGGTACGTTATGGTTAATTAGGCATAATCAATAAGTTTCATATAAACAGGTGGTCTCTGAGGAAGTGGAGAAGTCGACACAAAAGGAACAGACTGCGTTCCGCCCAGGGCGGGCCAGGTGTTCCTGGCTGCCTGGCTCCCATATCATAAATCAACCACTTTCCCAGAGTGACATTACAATCATTATATTCTTAAAGCTATATTAATCATTTATTAATCATTGCATAGTTCTGTGTACTGTTTTTCTCCATAACTACATCTCTTGGGTCAAGTCGTTCTGAGGGGTAGCCACATTTCCCCCTTTCTGTTTATATAGAAGCAGGAACGTTGATTTTGCGATTTCTTGATTCATCAATCATCGGAAGGATTATGGCGTGCATCTGAAGACTAAACATAAAAAGATTACAGCAATAAAAAGTATAATCATTCCTCCTATGAGTCCCAAACCCGTTTGTTTGATCCAAATGAAAGGGGGTAAAGAGAAGACATAACATTATCAATTTGTAGAGCAAAACTGATTCCTTGTGTCATCTGTAAAGAAGAGTGTGTTATACCTTGAATAGTATCTTGCAGTTGTCTAATATCTAACGTTAAATTATCACCATAATGATTAGTTAAATGGCATCAGATCTTATCCCAAGGAACCTCTAATTGGTTATAGGGATTAGAGGTGATGCAGAAGTTTGTTACATTCCAATCACATAGAAGATGAAGTCTTAGTTTTATATTTTGAACTTCGTCCCCAACAGAAATCATAGCTGATTCTAAATCAGATACTCTTTCATTTAACTTTTGATCAATAACACTCTGTTGATTCCAAGCCTTACTTGCATTTTCATGCTATATTTGAACAAAATGTGTGGTTTGTACTGTTTGATGTAAAGCCATTCCAGCAGTGGTAGCAGTTGCAGCGATAGCTATAATTCCCAAGATTGCCACGATCAGCAAGCCTATACATCTTTTTGTTCTTTGCAGCCAATCTTTTAAAACTATTAAAATTACATGCATGTCTGGAGAACTTTCCCAGACTCGGAGGTGTTTTACAGGTAGCCAGGTTCCTAATCTTCTATGAGTTATAAGAAGAATATTGTCATTAAGAGTTATATTTCCATCAATACAGGTAAACATTTGATAATGAGACCAATATAATTCTCTTTTTGAATGTTCAAAAGTTATTTTTCCCACTATAAACACATAAGGGTCACGAATACATGCTTTTAACCATTCTTGTTTCATAAGCAAAAAATCTAGATAATGTCTTTCAGGGTTAGAATAAGTAGAATAAGAACCATTCCAAATGGTAACATGACCTAGGGCAGCAGTTATTTTCCATAAATCTTTCTGTTTTTTATTATATTCCACAAAAGGAGTGGGCGTTGAAAGTCTGCCTCCATGCCATAGGATAGGCTTTTCACTCAGTATAGACGGTTGGGTAATAATAGAATTTTTATATGAAGACCATTTAAGAGGCTGATGAAAGGAACAATTTTTCCCGGTGCAATTGGTGACTGCCATCCCCTTAGGGGCCCAGTCCCATACAATTCCATGGGAATCATTAATCAGAACACTGGGAAGGGAGCTCTACAATCCTCCCAGAATGAGCGAATTCCTTCATCAGACCAAGTCTGTGCTTTTTCGCATTTTGGAATGGGAAGTGCTGCCGTGTTAAAATTAATATTCCAATTTTATTTAGATTGAAAACCCTTGGATACAATTAAGTGAAACAGAGATTTGTTTGAACTATTATCAGGAGTAACTAGTAGCCATCTTTGATCTGCAGGTATAAGACAACTAGAATGATTACCTATGCATATAGGTCAAACTTGATATTCCAAAGTTATATTAATAAAGAAACCTTCTTCTTGAGGGATTAAAGGTAATAGGGGATCAATAATTCCAAGCATCCATTTTGAAGCATTAAGATAAATGGGAACTATATCATCCCCCCATTCAATTGGGCGTAGTGAGGGTGGATTAGGTATGTAGGCCCAGTAAGTGAAAATATCTGATCGAGCTTGACAACCTGGGAGGCTTACAGCTACCATGAGGAGGGCCATCATAGTGATAACCATGTTATTGGGAGTAACAAGGTGCTGCTCATTCTCCAGAATTTCTTCTGCCTTCTTGGTGAGTTTCTTGATCTCTCCCCAAGTTGGCATTTCACTCGATCTGTCCCTGGGATCGTGATCCGGGTGCTCCTTATGGACAGACCTTCAAAGCTGATGCTCGAGTCTTCTCCGTTTGCTCATGCCGAACCTTAATAAAACGAGAAGGAACCTAAACGGCTTGACAGCCCTGTTAGGTAGGATACAGCCATAACCTTTTCCCCATGTTATTAGATTACCTGATAACCATTGATTAGAAGTGATATCTTTCCACCAAATAGGTGGATATGTTTTATTTTGATTTTTAAAAACAAAGTGTCACTCTGTTGCTGCAGTGTCTTTATCATCACGATTCAAAAAATTTAGAGTGATCAAAACTTGTGATAATATTTCTTGAGGAGGACTTTGTATTCCCCCTTTTTGTTTTTGCAGTTGTAATTTTAGGATTTGATTTGCTCTTTCCACAATTCTTTGTCCTTGAGGATTATAAGGAATACCTGTTATATGTTTAATATTCCATAATTGTAAAAATGATTGTAATTTTGTAGACGTGTAAGCTGGAGCATTATCTGTTTTAATGGCTAACGGCATTCCCATTATTGCCATCGCAGCATGGAGATGTCTGATAACGTGTGTAGCCGTTTAGCCTGTTTGAGCTGTGGCCCAAATGAATCTGGAATAGTTATCAATAGTAACATGAACAAATGATTGTCGTCAAAAGAAGGAATATGAGTGACATCCATCTGCCATAATTCATTAGGAGCTAACCCCCTTGGATTTATCCCAGCAGGCTGAGGTGGGGTGTTAATTGTGGCACATGATGGACATGATTATAAAATTTCATTAGCTTGCTCTTTGGTGATAGGAAAGCGATGTCGCAATCCTTTGTTATTGACATGAGTTAATGAAAATCTGAAGCCTGTTGAAATATAGAACAAATGAGTGAATCAGCAATTGCATTGCCTTCTGACAATTGTCCTGGAAGGCCTGAATGACTACGAATATGGGTAGCATAGAAGGGAGAAGATTGAGAATGAATAAGCTGTTGCAGTTTTTGAAATAAGGTTCATAAAGAATTGTCAGACGTAGAAATGGTAGCAGTTTCAATATGATTTAAAATATAGACAGTATATAACGAGTCAAAGAGTAAGTTAAAAGCTGAAGAAACATCTTGAAAAAGAGTTATGTCTGCCGTTAATTCTGATTTTTGTGCTGATAATCCTCCAGTTGATATAATTTTTGATACATGTCCATGATAACATGCCTTACCTTTTATTGATCCATCAGAAAAATAGGTAGGAGCATCAAGAAGAGGGACAGGGGAAGTAATCTTTGGCAAGATAAATGTCGTTCATTTAAAGAAAGAGATAACAGGTAGGGAGGGATAATGTGAGGATATAGATCCTGTAAATTCACTTAAAACAATTTGCCAATTTATATTATTTTGAAAAGAATTTTCTATTTGTGTCTTTTTTAAAGGTAAGACTGTAGTCTTAGGATCAAACCCTTGAATTTGTCGGTTCTTTTTCTTCCGACCGGAATTAAATGTCCCATATGGTCCAGATAGGTGGTCAAGGTTTTGACTGTATTATTTGGTAAGAATATCTATTCTACTATTATTTTTTTTTGTATAAGTAATCCTGTAGGGGTTCGAGGCATATGGAATATAAGAAGAGTTAATAAAACATCAGGCAAAATTCTATCCATTTGTATTGATTGGATATGATGTTCTACAAATTGTAATTCCTGAAAGCTTCCTTGGACAAAGTCCGAGGACTATTGAGATTAGGATCTCCTTTTAAGGTTGCAAACAAATGTTGCAGTGCATAAGTAAGAATTCCAATCTTGGGTCTAATCCAATTAATATTTCCTAACAGTTTTTGAAGATCATTTAAAGTTTTAATATTATCTTTGCCTATTAGAATTTTCTGAGGCCTAATATGAGTTCTATCCATTATATGTCCCAGATATTAGAATGGAGAAGATGTTTGTATTTTTTTCTGGAGATATAATTAAGTTATATTTATCAAACTGCGATTTAAGCGTGATAAAGACTTTTTGTAATTGTTCAGTATTTGATGCTGAGCATAAAATGTCATACATATAGTGATGAGATATATTTGTGGATATTTTTCTCTAACTGGTTGAATTACTTTAGCCACATATTCTTGGCATATAGTGGGGCTATTCAACATTCCTTGAGGTAAAACCTTCCATTGATAGCGTTTGGAAGACCCTTTTAAATTGATACTAGGGACAGTAAACGCAAAACGAGGACAATCTTCCTTAGCTAAAGGAATAGTGTAAAAACAATCTTGCAAATCTCTAATAATCATAGGCCATTCTCGGGGAACCATATTTGGAGAAGGCAATCCAGGTTGTAATGTACCCATGGGCTGAATAGCAGCATTAACCATACGCAAGTCTGTGAGTCTCCATTTTCCTAATTTTTTCTTAACAAATACGGGTGAATTCCAAGGACTATGAGATTCCTCGATATGTCCTTTTTGTTTCTGCTCTTCTATTAAGGTTTGTAAAGCTATTAATTTTTCTTGTGTTAAGGGCCATTGCTCCACTCAGAGAGGGTTGTCATCTTTCCAGTTAAGTCGCATAGGCTTAGGAGTAGTGGCCCTCAGCAAAAAAGCTGAGAGGTATCTTTTGGAGATAGTATAATTAATGAAGCTCCCCATTGACTTAATAAATCTCTACCCCATAAATTAATGGGTAAGTCAAGAATATAGGGTTGCAAATATCCTTTTTGTCCATTAGGCCCTTCAACAGAAGAATATTTAAGTTTTGATGTACATTAGATGCTTGTCCGAGCCCAGTAATAGCTAGGCCATAAGGCCACTTTTTAGGCCAATTCTGGGAACTAATAATAGAGACATCTGCCCCAGTGTCCATTAATCCAGAAAAAGTTTTTCCTTGAATTTTAACAAAACAAATAGGTTTGTCCTGATATAATTTTTCAATTAAATATGTGCCGGCCTTCCCTGTGCTTCCAAATCCTCCAGCATTTCTTTGCTTATTCAAATATTTTCCTCTGAAGTAGGGGAGAAGTAGTAATTGTGCAATATGATCTCCTTTTTTAAAGTGATAAGGGACCGAGGTAGACATTAGGACTAATATTTCTCCTTTATAATCTGAGTCAATAACCCCGGTATGAACTAGAACTCCCTTAGAAGTAAGACTAGACCTTCCTAAGAGAAGTCCGGTAGTCCCTTCTGGTAGGGGCCCAAAAAGATTTGTAAGAATTTTTATAGGCTCTACAGTAGGTAACAATATGAAATCCATAGGAATGGGAATGTCTAAACCTGCACTTTCTTAGGTTGCATGTAGCAAATTTAAAATTGTGAAGCCACTGGAAATGTCAGGTGTTGAGGAGAGGGAGCCCTCTTTTCTTTCAGGGCCTGAGGGCTTGCTCTGAGGCAAATTTCCCGATAGGGGAGATCCATTTTTATGAAATTTAGAATGACATTGACTGGCCAATGATTTCCTCTGCGGCATCTAGGACATATGCCAGGTCCATTATTTTTATAAGCCTTTGAAGAAAGTTTTCCTTTCTGTTTACATTGAGCTTTGGTATGGCCTAATTGTCCACAATTATAACATTGTCCTTTGAATTTTGTATTATTGAAATTTGCCACGGCCTGTGACAGTAGGTCTGCTTTGTAGGTTTCTGTTCCAACCCCTTGACATAACTTAATATAGTCAGTTATGGTGCCTTTGCCTTTAAATGGTGCAATTACTTTTTTGCAATCAGCATTAGCATTTTCATATGCCAATAGTTGTAAGATAGTATCTGCGGCCTCAACATTATTAATTTGCCATTTAATAGCCTCCTGCAATCTAGCAATAAAATCAGTATAAGGCTCCTTTGCGCTCTTTTCTGAAAAGAGGCACTGGCTGAGCTCTTGGATTTTATTTTTTCCCAGGCATGCAGACAGCATCGTCTCAGTTGTTCAACTGCTTGATCATTCATTTGTATTTGATCTTGTACTCTAGCCCAGGCACCAAACCCCATAAGTTGATCTAAGGATATAGGGATGTTGTTGGCTCTATTAAAGTTTGCAGCTGTTTCTGCGTGATCCTGCCACCAGGTTCTAAATTGTAAAAATTCGTTAGGTAACAAGACAGTTTTTGCCAACAAAGACCTATCAGTAGGTATAAGACAATTGCCTTCTGCCACGCCTTGAATAATGCCATGCGTGAATGGTGAATTAGCGCCATAATTTTGTACTGCCTAAGTTCTTTTAATATTTTGAATGGAAAAGGTTCATGTATAGCCTCAAAAACACCGTCAGGGTGATTAGGATCCTGACTGGGAGCAATATGCTCTCGAATAGTGACTGGAAATGCAAAATGCAAGGCATCCAAATCCCCATTTCGCTGTGCCTCTAAGAGTCCTTTTTGTATGGGAAATAGGATGGACATTCTCCGTTTTTCATACAGAGGCGGAGCTGACGGCTTTGGCATAGTAAAAAATGTTTCCATTTTCTCTGTCTTTAACTGCCAAGGAGGAGATTCCTCATCTTGAATTTCTTTTAAAGTAAGTTTATGCATATCAATACTTTCTGGGACTGCCTCTTCCTGGCCATCTGTCTCTAAGTTAGTATCAGATTCATGGTCGCTATCTGCCTCAGGTGTCTGCAAGGGCTCCAATATGGAGTGAATAAGCGACCAAGTAGACCATATTGTAATTGGAATCTGTTTTCCTTTGGCATGCAGCGTTTTAAGCTCATGTCCTACCTTTTCCCAGGTCTGCAGATCTAAAGTCCCTAATGTAGGGAACCAGGAGCAATGTTCTTTAATGACCTGTAAGAGCTCCAAAAGTTTGCCCTTGCTGACTTTTGCTCCACCCGCCTTTAGGAGCTGTCTTAATAAACATACGTAAGTGTGGTAGGATTTCCTTGGGTCCTGGGGACATGACGAGCGGGACGCAACGACGGTTCCCAAAGGCTGAAGGCCAATGGAAACAGGGATGTTCCCAACCACCGCTGATGGGAATGTGAGGGACGTTTCTCAATGGAAACGTGAACAGTCCCGGAAAGCAAGGGCACCTCGAACGTCCCCGAAAGCCATTGAGACGGACCAAGAGCTGAGGGCTAATGGCAAACTTTATTAGGAACAGCATCTTATTTTATACCCTCCTTGCAAGCTTGGAGAGCACAGTAAATGTTACAGTGAATGTTTTACTCAGAACAGTAGCTACAGATAAAGGAAGGACAGATCGGGAACATCCTGCAACTGTGTGTGGGTACATCTCTGGTGCCGTGGTTTCTCCACGCACTTGGCTGTTGACAAGGAAGGCTCTGTCCTGCATGTCCTCCTGGGACTTCATCAAGTCCCATATTCTCAGCATTCTGGGAACAGAAGTCCGAAAAGGACAATACATACACAAGGATAGTGCTGAGAACCGTCCAATAAGGACAGTTTGTCCCATTTCCCAACACATAAGGGCGATATTCGTCTGTGCTCTCAATACTTCCCATACCCTGCTATAAGTACCCACAACTCACCAGCGGGAAAAAGGCACGGCCGTGCAGAAAATCACGTTGGGGCTTCTTCTCCTGCTTTTTTATTCAGGTCCCTGTTCGGGCCCCACTTGCCGCTTTCCGTGAAGGCGCACAGGAGAGGAATTAGGCACAAACAAGTCAGCTGTAAAAGAGAAAGGGAGCAGGGGACGACAGCTTATAACAACTGTCACCTCGAACAACTCCGCAGTCCCATATTTATTGAGAATATGATAGTCAATCAATGCCAAGATTGTTGTTGGTGATCAGAGAGTGATCTCATGAGGAAAAACAGGACTTGCTCAGGCAGGTACGTTATGGTTGATTAGGCATAATCAATAAGTTTCATATAAACAGGTGGTCTCTGAGGAAGTGGAGAAGTCGACA
>CM053579.1:51865571-51886729 GCA_028646485.1 Cryptoprocta ferox
TGCATAGTTCTGTGTAGTGTTTTTCTCCATAACTACATCTTTTGGGTCACGTTGTTCTGAGCGGTAGCCACAGGCAGAATATGAGCTGTCAGCACATAGCCTGATTCAGGACCTGAACTCACGAACCACGAGATCATGACCTGTGGAAAGTCTGACACTCAACTGATTGAGCCACCTAGGCATCTTGTCCAAACTTTAATCTTTGGAAGAAAGCTAATATGTGTGGAATTATGTTCCACCACATTATGTGCAGATTACATTATATGTCATTTATAATTTTTCTGTAACAAATTTCTTTCTCCATTTTATTAATTAATGAATTCATTCACTAAGATATTTGTATTAGTATTGATTTATGGATATATATTTCATTTTTTGTTATAATCTAATAAAACTTAATTTTGTTGCTTAAATTGGTGTCATTTTGCCCAATAAGAATTATTTCATTTGTTCCTGAGCCATGTGGCATGTGTTCATTCTTTCTAAAAATATACATGACTAAAATAAAAAGTTTAACATTCTTTAAGTGTACAGTTCAGGGGCATTAAGTACATTCACAATGCTATGAAACTATGAACACTATCCATTTCAATAAAATTTTCATCATCCCAATGATAAACTCCTATGTATTATATAACACCCATTCTTTTCTCCCCCAAGACTTTGGTAACATCTATTATACTTCTGTATCTATAAATTTCATTATTTTTGTTATCTCATATAAATGTATAAAATTAAAAAAAAACAGAGACAGACAGTAATTAAAGTGATTAAAAACAAATTTTAATGATGATCTATAGCATTAGGGCAAAAGAAAATTCAGTATATAAACAGCCCACATTTTTTTAAATTTTTATTTTATTAAATTTTTTATTTTAATTCCAGTATAGGTAACATACAGTGTTATATAGTTTAAGGTGTTTAATATAATAATTTAAAAATTATATACCTTAATCAGTGTTCATCACAAAAAGTGTACTTTTAATCCCCTTTATTTATTTATCTTTCCTCTCCCTTCCCCTTTAGCAACCACCATTTGTTCTTTGTATTCAAGAGTCTGCTTTATTATCTCTTTTTTCTTTGTTTGTCCATTTGTCTTGTTTCTTAAATTCCACACGAGTAAAATCATATGTTTGTCTTTCCCTGTCTGATTTATTTCACTTATCATTATAACCTCTAGATCCATCCATGTTGCAAATGGCAAAATCTCATTTTTTATGGCTGAGTAATATTCCTCTGTGTGTGTGTGTGTGTGTGTGTGTGTGTGTATGTGTGTGTGTAAAATCACATTTTCTTTATCCATTCATCCAGGGATGGACACTTGATTTGCTTCCATATCTTATATACTGTAAATAACGCTGTAATAAATATAAGGACAAATATATCTTTTTGAATTAGTATTTTTGTGTTATTTGGGTAAATACCCAGTAGTGGAATTATTGATCATGTGATATTACTATCTTTTAGCTTTTGAGGCACCTCAATACCACTTTCCACAGTGGCTGCACCAATTTGAATATCCACTGACAATGCAAGAAGTTTCCCTTTTAGCCACATCTTTGCTGACATTGTTATTTCTTGTTGTTTTAAAATTTTAATTTTAGTTATTCAGACAAGCATGAGGTCAATATTGTGATTTTGATTTGCATTTTCCTAATGATTAATGATGTTGAGCATCTTTTTATGTGTCTGTTAGCTGCCTGTATATTTTCTTTGGAAACATGTCTATTCAAGTCCTTTGCCATTTTTGTATTCAGATTATTTGGGTTTTGGTGTTGAGGAGCCTAAATTCTTTATATATTTTGGTTATTAACCCTTTGAAATATGTTGCATTTCTTTATACTAATAATAAAGTAACAGAAGGATAAGTTAAGGAATCAATTCCACTTACAGTTTCACTATAAAATAAGATACCTGGGAATAAATTTAACCAAGGGAGTGAGAGACCTGTACTCTGATAACCAAGAAACGTTAATGAAAGAAATACAAGGCAGTACTAACAAATGGCAAAATATTCTATGCACATAGATTGAAAGAATAAATATTTTTTAAAATGTCCATACCAAAATAAATAAATAAATAAATAAATAAAATGTCTATACCATCCAAAGCAGTCCATAGATTTAATGCAATCCTTATCAATATACCAACAGCATTTTTCACAGAACCACAAGAATTAATACCAAAATTTGTGTAAAATCACAAAAGACCTCCAGCAAAAGCAATCTTCATAAAGAATAAAGCTGAAAGTATCACTATCCCAGATTTAAAGATGTGCTACAAAGCTGTAATAATTAAAAAAAAAAAGTATGGTATCAGCACAAAAATAGACACAGAGATCCATGGAACAGAATAAAGACCCAATAAATAAACACATGCTTATATGATCAATTAATCTATGACGATAGAAGCAAGAATATTCCTTGGGGAAAAGGCAGATTTCAACAAATAGTGTTGGCAAAAGTGGACAGCTGCATGGAAACGAATTAAACTGGAATGCTTTCTTACACCATATAAAAATTAAACTCAAATTTAGGCCTTTCATCCATTTTGAATTTATTTTTGTATTTGGTGTAGAAAGTTGTCCAATTTCACTCTTTTGAATGTTGCTCTCTAATTTTCACAGCACCATTTGTTGAAAAGACATTTTCCCTCCATTGAATATTCGTTCCTGCTTTGTCAAGGATTAATTGACCATATAGTTGTGGGTTCATTTCCGGGTTTTCTATTCTATTCCATTTATCTATGTGTCTTTTTTGTGCCAATATCTTATTGTTTTCATTAGTATAGTATCGTAATATAACTTGAAGTCTGGAATTGCTTATCTTTTTCCATCTTTGCTTATCTTTTTCATCTTTGCTTATCTTTGCTTATCTTTTTCAAGCCTGCTTAGGTGATTCGAAGTCTTTTTTGGTATCATAAAGATTTTAGGATTGTTTGTTCTCGATCTGTGAAAAAATGTCAGTATTTTGGCAAGGTTGCATTAAATTGGTATATTGGTTTGCGTAGTGTAGACACATGAAAAGATGCTCAACATCACTTATTATCAGGTAAATGCAAATCAAAACTACAATGAGATGTGACCTCACACCTGTCAGAATGGTTAAAAATCAACAATACAAGAAAAAACAGGTTTTGGTGAGGATATGGAGAAAGAGAAACCCTCCTACACCATTGGTAGGAATGCAAACTGGTGCAGCCACTCCAGAAAACAGTACGGAGGTTCCTCAAAAATGTAAAAATAGAACTACCCTAAGAACAAGCAATTGCACTACTACGTATTTACTCAAAGAATATAAAAATAGTGATTTAAAGCACCCCGATGTTTATACTAGCATTGTTTACAATGGTCAAATTATGGAAATAGCCCAAATTGTCCATAGACTGGAGAATGGATAAAGAAGTGGCAGATAGATACATAGATAGATAGATAGATAGATAGATATAGATATAGATAGATACACACAGAAAATGGACTATCATGCAACCATAAAAAATGAAATCTTGTTATTTGCAGTGAATAGGATAAAGCTAAAGCATATAATGCTAAGCCAAACAAGTCATTCAGACAAAGACTAATATCATATGATTTCCCTCTTATGTGGAATTTAAGAAAGAAAACAAATGAGCATAAGGCAAAAAAAAAAAAAAAAAAAAAAAAAAAAAACAGGAGCAAACCGAGAAACATATTCTTAAGTACAGAGAGCAAACTAATGTTTACCAGTAGGGAGGTGGGTGAGATAATGGGTTAAATATGTGATGGGGATTAGGGGTGCACTTGTGATGAGAACGAGGTAAGAAGTGAATCTCTAAACTGTGTACACGAAACTAATATTACTCTGTATGTTGACTAACTGGAATTTAAATAAAAACTTAAAAAGATAAGAGGGGAGTCTGGGTGGCTCAATTGGTTAAACATCCTACTTCAGTGCAGCTCATATCTCATAGTTCATGGGTTCGAGCCCCATGTCTGGCTCTCTGCTGACGTCGTGGATCCTGGAACCTGCTTTGGATTCTGTGTCTTCCTTTCTCTCTGCGCCTCCTCTGCTTTCTCTCTCTCTCTTTCTCTCTCTCTCTCTCTCTCTCTCAAAATTAAATAAACATTACCAAAAAATTTTAAAAAATAAAATAATTTTACAAACGCTTAAAAATATAATAAAGTATAATTTGATTAAAGACCGATGTCAACCCTGAAGCCATAAAACTTCTAGAAGAAACATAGGCAGTAATTTCTATGGCATCATTTGTAGAAACATTTTGTAGTTATGTTTCCTTGGGCAAGAATAAAAAAGAAAATTCAAACTATTGGGATAACAGCAAAACAAAAAGTGTTTGTACAGAAAAGTAATTAACAAAACAAAATGGCAACCGAATAAATGGGAGAGGATATTTGTAAATGAAATTTGATACAGATTTCTTAGAATATATAGTTTCCTTAGTATATTATGGACATTTTAACAAAATTAATTTTTCCAATTTATAAGCACAAAATGTATTTCCATTTATGTGTGTCTTCTTTCAATTTTTTAAAATTTTTCTTTTTGAACATTAAAAAAAAAAATCTCTACACTCACCGTGGGGCTTGAATTTACAACCCCAAGATCAAGAGTCATATGTTCTACCAACTGAGCCACCCAGTCACCTCATCTTCTTTCATTTTCTTCATAAATACTTAATAATTTTCTAGTGTACAACTCTTTCACCTCTTTTAAGTTTATTCCTAAATATTTTATTTTTTCTGTTGCTTTTTAAAATTAGATTGTTTTCTTACCTCTTGGATAGTTAATTGGTTTTCTATAGAAATGCAACTGTTGCTTATTAATTTTATATTCTGCAAATTTATCAAATTCTTTGATTAGTTATAATAGTTTTTTGTTGGATATTTACTTTTTTTAGGTATATGTTGATTTCATCTGCAATCAGCATAGCTTTACTTTTTCATTTCTGATTCCTTTTATGTCTTCTTCTTTTGTAATTGATTTGGCTGAGATTTTCTGTATACTTAAGTAGAAGAGGTTAGAGTGGGCACTCCTGCTTTGCAATGGATCTTGGAAGGAAAGTTTTCAGTTTTTCCTGATAGATTATAATGTTAGCTGTGAATTCCCCATCTATGGCCTTTGTTGTGGCGCGAAAAATTTATTCTGTATGTATTTTTGCAGAGTTTTAACTATAATTTCAACATTGAACTTTGTCAAATACTTTTTCTGTATTTATTTAGGTGATTATGTGGATTTTTGTGTTCACATTGTGATTTCAGTGAGTCACACAATTATTTGCATATATTGAACAGTCTTTACATCCCTGGCATAAATTCCACTTGATCAAGGAGTATAATCTGTTAAAAATGTTTTGCCACTATTTTGGGGGGGGATCTTTACATCCAAGTACATCAGAAATACTGCTTTTCGGGTGTCTTTTCCTTATGGTGTCTTTATGTGTGGTATCAATGAGATGCTAGCATCAATAAATAAATTTGGAAGTGTTGCTTCTTCTATTTTCTAAAAGAGTTTAAGTAGGGGTAATATTTCTTTCAGCGTTTGGTAGAAATTACCTGTGAAGTCTTCTGGTCATCAGTTTTTATTTATCTCCATTAGGAAGTTTTTGATTGCTGCTTTAATATTCTTATTCATAATTAGTCTGTTCAAATTTTCTATTTCTTCTTTATTTAGTTTAGATAAGCTATATATTTTTAAGAATGTATTCTTTTCTTTTTTATAGCTGTCAGTTATTTTGGTTTATTTTTTCTTTATTATTTTATTTTAAATTCAAATGTACTTAATATACAGAGTTATGTTAGTATATACGGTGATCCAACAGTTTAATACATCACCCAGTTCTCATCATGACAAGTGCACTACTTAATCTCCATCGCTCATTTTAACCATCCACTCACCCACCTCCCCTCTGTACCCATTAATTTGTTCTCTATAGTTAAGATTCTCTTTCTTGGTTGCTTTTCTCTTTTTTTCCTTTACTCGTATTTTTTCTTTGTTTCTTAAATTCCAAATATGAGTGAAGTCGTATGGTATTTCTCTTTTCTGACATATCATTTCCAACAAATGGATTAAGGTGGAAGGATAATGTAACCATTTCTTTTAGGTTATCCACTACATTGGTGTATATTTGTTCAGTATAGTCCTTTATGTTTTTTTTAATTTATGAGGCCTATGTTGTAATATCTCCTCTTTCATTTCTGTTATTTGAGTCATGTATATTTTTTCCTTAGTGAGCCTAATAAATTATTTTTAGATTTTATTTTTACCAGAAATGCTTATGTTTGTTATTTTTTCTATTTTTCCTAGACTTTATTACTTTTATTTCTCCTCTAATTTTTATTTCCTTTTTAAAAAAAAATTAATGCTTATTTTTTTTTTTTTTGAGAGAAAGACAGGGTGTGAGTGAGGGAGGAACAAAGAGAGAAGGAGACACAGAATCCGAAGCAGGCTGCAGGCTCTGAGCTGTCAGCACAGAGCCCAACACAGGGCTTGAACTCACAAACTGTGAGATCATGACCTGAGCCAAAGTCGGAGGCTTAACTGACTGAGCCACCCAGGCTCCCCTTTATTTCCTTTAAAAAATGTTTTTTTATTTTTGAGAGAGACAGAGAACACAAGCGGGGGAGGGACAGACAGAGACAGACACAGAATCTGAAGCAGGCTCCATGCTCTGAGCTGTCAACACAGTCTGATGTGGGACTTGAACCCACAAACTGTGAGATCATGATATGAGTTGAAGTTGAACGCTCAACCAACTGAGCCACTCAGGTGTCCCATTGTTTCCTTTTTATCCTGTTAATATGGAGCTTAATTTGTTCTTTGCATACTTCCTTGATTTGTAAAGTTGGGGTTTTTTATTTGATATTGTGATTCTTTTAAAATGTAACTATTTATTGCTATAAACTTCTTTCTTCATTCTGCTTTTGATGTACCCCATAAATTTTGGTATTTTGTCTTTTAAATTTTGATTTACTGTAGATTTTTTAAATCTCATTTTGTTTTCTACCTATACTAAAGAATTGTTTAAATTTGTGTTTTTACATTCAATGTATTTCTCAATTTCCCTGTTATCTTACTGTTGTTGCTTTCTTGTTTCATACCATTGATGTTGGAAAAGATATATGGAAAAATTTCAATCTACTGGAATTTGTCAAAGCTTGTTTTTTGGGGTACCTGGTGGTTCAGTTGGTTAAGCATCCAACTCTTGATTTTGACTCAGGGCATAATCTCATAGTTCATGAGTTTGAGCCCCACATCAGGCTCTGTGCTGACAACGTAGAGTCTGCTTGGGATTCTCTCTCTTGCCCTCTATCCCTGCCCCTCCACCTCACTCCCCTCCTCTCTCAAAATAAAAAAATAAACTAAAAAACACTAATATGTAAAAGACTTATTTTTTGACCTAACATCTAATGAAGTCTCAAGATTGTTCATGTGTACATAATAAGAATGTTTATTCTTGGAATGAGTGAAGATTGCAGAGAAGTAGGGGACCCTGGGCTTTCCTCTTCTCTGAAACACAGCTGTGTTGAAGTCAGATTATTTGGAACATCCAGAAAATCGATCTGCGGAGTGGCAGAAAGATATCCACAGTTAGAGGGAGACAGCTTGGCAAGTGTGAGGTGTGGGGTGTGTATTGGGAGAGAGAAAAAAGGTGGCACCATGGCAGGGATGGAACACTTTCCATAGAGAGACAAAAGGGAGAGAAAGCAAGAGGTGTTGAGATAGTGCAACATCAAGTTAGCACAAGAGGAAAACCTCTCTGGACCACAGATTGGGGTGGAAGAAGTATTGAGTGTCCCAGTTCTTTTTTGAAAACAGCTTTTGGAGCTCAAACTTTGAGGTTTTGGAAGTATGACTTTTGCCAGAGCAGAGCTGTGGCCAGGCACTCCTAGTGGAGAGGGAGTGCGTAGTGCGGTGTAGACACCCTCAGGGTACACTGGGAAAGAACAGTCCCCTTCCTGGAGTACTTTTGGAAGAGGGTTTGTTGTCTCTCAAAGGGCAAAAAATCCTGCAAGTGTCAGCCAAAGGCCTTTCATCAGCAGTGTGGAGAGGCTCTACTTCAGAAGAGGGGAGTGAATCCATGAGTTGTTGGGTCCTTTAACACTTTGGGTTTTGAATCTTAGCTGCGTGCCAAAGAAAAAGTGCAGGAGAGTTGTGATGCAGGCCAAGCTGACTGCACTTGCTAGTCTGTGAGGGCTACCTGAACAATGGGGGTTGAGATCCCTGGTCTGGGTGGAGAGATTGGGGTGGCACCATTTTTTTCTCCCAAAATCAACACAATAGGACATCAGAGCAACAGAGTGGCCCCTAGTGGACACAAGACCTACATACACCAAACCCTGCCCCTCCATGCCTGGCAACTGCTTCCTTAACTGTGGCAAGACTGATTCTGAGCCAATGCAGCTGGCCTCTGCTCCAGATCAGCACAGCCAGCACCCCTCGGGCACAAATAGACTGTTTTTTTTCCCTGTTTTTTTTTTTTTTTTTTTTTTTTTTTGGAATGAGGCTCATAGTTTTTTATTTGTTATTTGTCATTTAAATTTATCTCATTTTTTAAAAAAATTTTGGATCAGGCTTTTTTATTCTTTTCTTTTGCCTTCTTTTCCCTCTTCTTTTGTTTTGTTTTCTTTTTCTTTGGAAATAGACAGATTTTTTATTTTCCATTTGATTTTTCTTGTTCACTTTCAGTTTCTCTTTTTTGGAATCAGGATTCCCCACTTTTTTCCCCCGAGGGTTACTTCAACAAACATATCAAAGCACACCTACTTAAAGGTCCAAACACTCCATGACTGCAAGCAAGGTGGATCTCTGCAGAGGACTGACCAGTGGGAAAGAGAAGCGAAAAAGCAGCAACAGAGTGCACACAGCATACAACAGAAACACTTCCTGAAGTGCCAGGCCCTGGACAGTGTATGACCACTTTCTAAATATAGTAATACCCTCAGGTGCAAGAAACATAACAAACTTTTTAAAATATACAAAAGAGAGAAACTTAGCCAAAATGACAAGGTGGAGGAATTCTCCCCCACAAAAAAAATTCAAGAAGAAATTATAGCCAGGGACTTGCTCAAAACAGATGTAAGCAATATATCTGAAGAAAAATTTAGTACAACCTTCATAAGACTACTAGCTGGGCTCAAAAAAAGCATAGAAGACACCAGAGAAACTCTTGCTGTGGAGATCAAATACCCAAGAACTAGTAAAGATGAATTTTAAAATGCTACAACTGAGATGCACAATAAAGTGGATATAGTGACAATGAAGATTGAAGAAGGAGAGGAGAGAACAGGTGAAATAGTAGATAAAATTTTGGAAAATAATGAAGCTGAGAAAAAGAGGGAAAGGAAATTACTAGAGCACAAGGAGGGAATTAGAGGAATAAGTGATTCCATGCATCGAAACAATATCTGTATCATAGGACAGCCAGAAGAAGAACAGCAAGGAAAAGAGGCAGAAGATTTACTTGAACAAATTATAGCTGAGAACTTCACTAATCTGGGAAGGAAACAAGCATCCAAGTCCAAGAGGCATAGAAAACCCCCTTCAAATTCAACAAAAACAGGTCAACACCACAACATGTCACAGTGAAACTTGTAAAATACAAAAATAAAGAAAGAATTCTGAAAGCATCCAGGGACAAAAGGTCCATAAACTACAAGGGTAGATATCAGGTTAGTAGCAGAGGTCTCCACTGAAACTTGGCAGCCCAGAAGAGAGTGGCAGGAAATATTATATATGCTGGATAGAATAAAATGCTACCAAGAATCCTTTCCAGTAAGGCTGTCATTCAGAATAAAAGAAGAGGTAGAATTTCTCAGACAAATAAAACCTAATGGAGTTCATGACCACTAAACCAGCCCTACAAGAAATTTTAAGGGGAATCTCTGAGTGTAGAAAAAGAAAGAAGAACAAAACAACAAAGACTACAAAGGACCAGAGAACATCACCAGAAATACCAACTCTACAGGTAACACAATGGCACTAAATTCATACCTTTCAATAATCACTCTGAATTTAAATGGACTAAATACTCTAATCAAAAGACAGATCACACAAAAATGGATTAAAAAACAAGATCCATCTATATACTGTCCTCAAGGGACTCATTTTAGACTTAAAAACACCTGCAGATTGAAAGTGAGGGGATGGAGAACAATCTATCATGCTAATGGATGTCAAAAGAAAGCCGGAGTAGTCATACTTATATCAGACAAAGTAGATTTTAAAACAAAGACTGTAACAAGATATGAAGGAGGGCATTATATAATAATTAAGGAGACCATCAAAGAGACCTAACAATTGTAAATATTTATGCCCCAAAATTGAGAGACCCAAATATATAAATCAATTAATTCTAAATATAAGGTGACTCATTAATAATAATACCATAATAGTAGGAGACCTTAATACCCCACTTATAGCAATGGAAAAATCATCTAAGCAAAAAATCCTCAAGGAAACAATTGCTTTGAATGACACACTGGATCAGTTGGACTTAACAGATATATTCAGTAGATTTCATTCTAAAGCAGCAGAATACACATACACATTCTCAAGTGTATGTAGAATATTCTCCAAAATAGATCACATACAGGGTCACAAATCAGTCATCAACAGGTACAAAAATCGAGATTGTACCATGCATATTTTCAGATCATAATGCTATGAAACTTAAAATCAACCGCAAGAATAAATTTGAAAAGCCCTCAAATACATGGAGGTTAAAGAACATCACACTAAAGAATGAATGGGTAACCAGGATATTAAAGAATAAATTAAATAAATACATGGAAGCAAATGAGAATTAACACATGACAGTCAACACCTTTTAGGATGCAACAAAGTCAGTCCTAACTGGAAAGTACCTTGCAATTCAGGTCTATCTCAAGAAACAAGAAAGGTCCCAAATACGCAATCTAACCATACACTTAAAGGAGCTAGAAAAACAGTGGCAAATAAAGCACAAAGCCAGAAGAAAAGAGAAAATTATAGGGGCGCCTCAGTGGCCCAGTCAGTTAAGCATCCCACTTCACCTCAGGTCATGATCTCACAGTTCATGGGTTTGAGTCCTGCGTCAGGCTCTGTGCTGACATCTCAGAGCCTGGAACCTGCTTCAGATTCTGTGTCTCCCTCTCTGCCCCTCCTCGTTCTGTCTCTCAAAAAATGAATAGACATTAAAAAATTTTTAGAATAAGGGAAATGATAAACATTTAGAGCAGAAATAAACAATATACAGAAAACAACAAAAGCAAAGAAGAAATCAATAAAGCTAGAAACTAGTTTTTGAAAGAATAAACAAAATTGAATAAACCCTTAGCCATACTTCTCAAAAAGAAAATAGATGGGATCCAAATAGATAAATCATGAATGAACAACGAGAGATCACACCAACACCACAGAAATACAATCATAAGAGAATACTATGATAAATTATATGCTAACAAACTGAGCGATCTGGAATAACTGTACAAGTTCCTAGAAACTCATACACTGCCAAAACTCAAATGCGAAGAAATAGAAAATTTGAACAGGCCCATAACCAGCAAATAAATTGAATTGGCAATCAAAAGTCTCCCAACAAGCAAAAGTCCAGGGCCAGATGGTGTCCCAGGAAATTCTATCAGACGTTAAAAGAAGAGTTAATACCTATTCTTCTCAAACTGTTCCAAAAAATAGAAATGGAAGGAAAGCTTCCAAATTCATTCTATAAACCCAGCATTACATTGGTTCAAAAACCAGACAAAGACTCCACTACAAAGGAGAATTACAGTCCAATATCCCTGATAAACTTGGAAACAAAAATTATCAACAAGATGCAAATCAAGTTCAACACTATATTAAAATAATTATTTACCATGATCAAGTGGGATTTATTCCTGTGCTGCAGGACTTATTTGGTATTCGCTATTCAACCAATGTGATATATCACATTAATAAAAGAAAGGATAAGATCCATGTGACCCTTTCAATAGATGTAGAAAAAGCATTTGATAAAATACAACATTATTTCTTTTTAGAAACCCTCAAGAAAGTAGGGATAGAAGAAATGTAAAAGCCATATATGAAAAGCCCACAGCTAATATCATGCTCAATGGGGAAAAATTGAGAGTTTTCCCCCTAAGGTGAGGAACTTGACAGGGATGTCCACTCTACCAATTTTTTTCAACATAGTACTAGAAGTCCTAGTCTCAGAAATAAGACAACATAGAAATGAAAGACATAAAAATTGACAACAATGTCAAACTTTCATTCTTTGCAGATGACATGATACACTACATGGAAAACCTGAAAGACTCCACCAAAAAATGGTTAGAACTGATATGTAAATTCGCCAAGGTTGTAAAATATAAAATCAGTGGACAGAAATTGGTTACATTTTTATACACCAATAATGAAGTAGCAGAAATAAAAAGCAAGAAATCAATCCCATTTACAACTGCACCAAGACCTCCAAGATACCTAGAAATATACCTAACCAAAGAGGTGAAAGATATATATGCTGCTAATTATAGAAAGCTTAAGAAAGAAATTGAAGAAGACACAAGAAATGGAAAAATATCCCACGCTCATGGATTAGGAGAACAAATATTGTTAAAAGGTCAATACTACCCAAAGCAATCTACACATTCAATGCAATCCCTATCAAAATACCACCCGCATTTTTCACAGAACTACAACAAAGAATCCTATTTTTTTTCTGGAGCCACAAAAGACCCCAACTAGCCAAGGTAATGTTGAAAAATAAAATCAAAGCTGGAGGCAGAACAATCTTGGACTTTAGCTGAATTACAAAGCTGTAATCAAGACAGTATGGTACTGGCACAGAAAAAAACAGACACATAGATCAATGAAATAAAATAGAGAACTCAGAAATAGACCCACAGATATATGGCCAGCTAATCTTCAACAAAGCAGGAAAGAGTATCCAATGGAAAAAAGCCAGTGTCTTCAGCAAATAATGCTGGGGAAACTGGACAGCCACATGCAGATGAATGAAACTGGATCATCTTCTTACACCATTCATAGTAATTAATTCAAAATTGATTAAAGAACTAAATGTGAGACAGGACACCATCAAAATTCTAGAAGAGAAAACAGTCAGCAACCTCTTTGTCTTTGACTGCAGCAACCTCTTACTATACATGTCTCTGGAGGCAAGGGGAAATAAAAGCAAAAATGAACTGTTGGGAACCTCTCAAGATAAAAACTTCTGCACAGTGAAGGAGACAATCAACAAAACTAAAGGGCAACCGACAGAACAAGAGAAGATATTTGCAAATGACATATCAGATAAAGGATTAGTATCCAAAATCTATAAATAATCTTTCAAACAACACACCAAAATAAATAATGAAGTAAAGAAATGGGAAGAATACATGAATGGACATTTTTCCAAAGAAGACATCCAGATGGCTAACAGACACATGTAAAAATGCCAAGATCACTCATCATCAGAGAAATACAAATCAAAACCACAGTGAGATACCATCTCACAGTTGTCAGAATGGCTAAAATGAACAATTCAGGAAATAACAGCAATGGCAAGGATGCAGAGAAGGGGGATCCCTATTGCACTGTTTGTAGGAATGCAAACTGGTGCAGCCACTCTGGAAAACACAGTGGAGTTTCTTCAAAAAAATCAAATTGTAACTACACTAAGACTCAGCAATTTCACTACCATGTTTTCATTTAAAGGATACAAAATGCTCATTCAAAGGGGATCATGCACCCCTATGTTTATAGCAGCACTATCAACAATAACCAAATTTTGGAAAGAGCACAAATGTCCATTAATTGATTAATGAATAAAGAAGATGTGGCATGTATTGAGAATAAAACACTCCTCAGTGATCAAAAAGAATGAAATCTTGTTATTTGCAACAACATTAATGGAACTTGAGTGTATTATCCTAAGTGAAATAAGTCAGTCAGAGGAAAACAAATATATGATTTCACTCATATGTGGAATTTAAGAAACACACCAGAAGAACATAGGGAAGGTAAGGAAAAATAAGATAAAAACAGAAAGGGAGGCAAACCGTAAGAGACTCTTAAATACATAGAACAAATAGGGTTTGTTGGAGGGGAAGTGGGTTGGGTGTTGGGCTGAAAGGGTGATGGGCTACCATATGTTTTCACTCACAGGTCTAACAGGAGAAACTTAACAGACGATCATGGGGAGGGGAAGGGGGGAAAAAGAGTTAGGGAGAGGGAGGGAGACAAAATACTAGAGACTCTTGAATACTGAAAACAAACTGAGGGCGGAGGGGGAGGGAGAAGGGGAAGGGGGGTGATGGTCATGGTGGAGGACACTTGTGGGGAAGAGCACTGGGTGTTATATGGAAACCAACTTGACAATAAACTATAAATTTAAAAAAAAATAAGGAGGGCACTTAGGATGAGCACTAGGTGTTATATGCAAGTGATGAATCACTGAGTTCTACTCCTCTCAAACCAATACTACCCTGTAAGTTAATTAACTTGAATTTAAATATTTTTGTTAAAAAAAGAATGGTTATTCTTCTGTTGGGTAGAATGTTCGGTATACCTGTTTTGTCTGTTTAATCTATAGTATTGTTCACTCCTTCTATTTCCTTATTAATTTCTGTCTGGATGATCTATTAATTATAAAAAGTGGGGCATTGAAGTCTCCTATTTTTGCTAGTATTGCTGTCTATTTTTCACTTCACAACTGTCAGTGTTTGCTTTATATATTTAAGTGCTTTCCTGTTCCGTGTGTATATATTTTTCTTTGTCGTATCTTCCATTTGAATTGGTTCTTTTAACATTCTTTGATGATCTTTTTTTATTTGTTTCATGGCAGGTTTTTACTTAGTCTATTTTATCTGATTTAACTATAGCCACACCTTTTCTCTTTTGATTACCATTAGCATGAAACATATTGTTCCATTCCTTAACTTTCAGCCTATGTTTGTCCTTAAAGATAACATCAGTCTCTTCAAGGAAGCCTATTGTTGGAAAGTGTTTTATTCATTTATTTTTGGCTACTATATGTCTTTGGTTAGAGTGTTTCATCCTTTTACATGTAAAGTAATTATTGGTAAGAATAATGTCTTTATACATATGGCAGTCTGTTTTAAGCTTAACAACCTAACGTTATTTGCATACAAAGCTCACGCTATTTACATACAAAGCTCAACTGTTTAACTTCCCTCCCCACCACATTCCATGTTAGTAATATAATAATTTACATTTTTTTATATTTTGTATTTGTTATCAAATCATTGCAAATATAATTATTTTAATACTTTTAACCTTTGTACTTTATAAGCCACAAAGTATAAGATTATTCTGAATTTTATTACATACTTATCTTTACCAGTGGATTTTATACTCTCATGTGCTTTCCACTTTACTAATTAGCATCCTTCATTTAAACTTGAAAAACTCCCTTTAGCATTTATTGTAAGTCATATATAGTAGTGAAGAACTCCCTCAGATTTTGTCTTAGAAAGTATTCCTTCTGAAGGACAGCTTTTCCAGGTAAAGTATTTTTTGTTGGTCATTTTTCTTTCCTTAAGTATTCTTTCCACTCTTGGGACACCTGGGTGGCTCAGTCGGTTGAGTGTCCAACTCTTGATTTCCGCTCAGACCATAATCTCATGGTTCGTGAGTTTGAGCCCCATGTTAGCCTCTGCACTGTCAGTGCAGAGCATGCTTGGGATTCTTTGTCTCTCCCTCTCTCTCTGTCCTTCTCCTGCTTGCTTTCTCTGATAGCCTTATGGGAGTTTCCTAGTATGTGAGGAGTAACTTTTCTCTTTCTGTTCTCAAAATTCTGTCTTTGATTCTTTGTCAAAATTCTTTGTCATTGATTTAAGTTTTTATTTAAATTCCAGTTAGTTAACATACAGTGTAATATTAGTTTCAGGTGTACAGTATAGTGGTTTAACACTTCCATACAAAACTTAATTCTCATCAGAGCAAGTGCACTCCTTAATCCCCATCATATTTTACATATCCACCCACTCACCTCCACTCTGGAAACCCTCAGTTTCTTCTCTATGGTTAAGAGTCTGTTTCTTGGTTTGCCTCTATTTTTTTTCCCTTTGCTCATTTGGTTTGTTTCTTAAATTCCACATATGAGTGAAGTCATATGATATTTGTCTTTCTTTGACTGGTTTATTTCACTAAGCATAATACTCTCTAGCTCCATCCATTTCCTTGCAAATGGCAAGATTTCATTCTTTTTTTAATGGCTGAGTAATATATCATTGTGTGTACATACCACTTCTTCTTTATACATTCATCAGTCGATGGATACTTGGGCTCCTTACATAATTTGGCTATTGTAGAATATATTGCTATAAATATCAGGGTACATGTATCTCTTTGAATTAGTACTTTCGTACTCTTCTCTATTCTTCTAATAGTGTAATTGCTGGACCTTAGGGTAGTTATATTTTTAACTTTTTGAGGAAACTCCATACTGATTTCCAGATTGGCTGCATGAATTTGCATTCCCACTAACAGTGTAGGAGGGTTCCCCTTTCTCCACATCCTCACCAACACCTGTTGTTTCTTGTGTTGTTGTTTCTAGTCATTATGAAAGGTGTGAAGTGATAATCTCATTGTTGTTTTGATTTGTATTACTCCGATGATGAGTAATGTTGAATATCTTTTCATGTGTCTCTTGGTCACCTGGATGTCCTCTTTGCATAGATTTATATTCATGTCTTCTGTCTATTTTTAATCACATTATTAGTTTTTTTGAGTATTGAGTTTTATAAGTTTTTTATATATTTATTTGAAAGTATCTTCCATTCCATAGGTTGCCTTTCAGTTTTGTTAATTATTTCCTTCACTGTGCAGAAGCTTTTTATTTTGAATAAGTGTCAGTATTTTATTTTTGCTTTTGTTTCTCTTGCCCTGGGAGACATATCTAGAAAGAAGTAACTACAGAATATTTTGAAATGAATAAAATTGCACCTTGGTTTAATTATCCTGTGAGTTTTCCTAACTGGGGACCTTTGAGATTCATGAATTCAGATATTCATGTCTCTCTCAAGATCTGTAATGTTTTCAGCCACTATTTCACTAAATAAGCTTTCTAGCCCTTCTCTCTCTCTTATCCTTCTTGGACTTCCATGATGTGGTTATTGCTTCTTCTGATTGTATCCCATTTGTCTTGTAGGGTTTTTTTTCATTCTTTTTTTTTTCTTTTTCCACCTGACTAAATTATTTCAAATGATCTGTTTTTGAGGTCACAGTTCTTTATTCTGTATGATTAAGTCTGCTGTTAAAGATTTGTTGAATTTTTATTTCATTGTATTCTTCACATCAACTATTTCCTTTAATCTTTTATAACTAATTTTTTAAATTGAGGTACAACTATTTTTTGTATATATTGTGAAATGATTACCACAATAAGTCTAGTTAACATCTGGCATGACACATAGTTACAATTTTTCCCTTGTGATGAAGACTTTTAATACCTAAAATCTTAGCAATTTTTAATATGCTATACAGTATTATTAATTATAGTCACTGTGCTCTACATTATACTCCCATCACTTATTTGATTTATATAGGAAAGTTTGTACCACTTGACTTCCATCTTCCATTTTACCCACTCTACATCTCCCACCCCTGGAAACTATCAGTTTTCTATGTATATAAGCTTGGGTTTTGTTATTGTTGTTAAAATTCCAAGTATAAGTGAGGTCATACAGTATTTGCCTTTGTCTGACTTATTTCATTTAACATAATGCCCTCAAGGTCCATCCATCTCATCACAAATGGTAAACTTTTATTTTTTATCAACATATAGTATACCATTGCATATATATCTTCTTCATCCATTGATAGATACTTAGGTTGTTTCCATATTGTAGTTACTGTAAATAATTGTGCAATGAACATGATGGTATATATATCTTTAAATTGGTGCTTTTGTTTCATTTAGGTAATTACCCAGAAGTGAAATTGTGGGATCATATGGTAGTTCAATTTTTAACTTTTTTGAAAAATCCCCATGTATTCTCTATAGTGTCTGCACCAATTTACATTCCCATCAGTGGGGCACAAGGGTTCCTTTTTTCTATATCTTTGTACATATTTATGATTCCTTGTCTTTTTGATAATAACCATTCTAACCGTGTATGAAGTGATATCCCCTTGTGGTTTTGAGTTGCATTACTCTGATGATTAGTGATGTTGAGCACCCTTTTATGTACCTGTTGACAATCTATATGTCTTCTTTGGAAAAATCTCTATTCAGGTCTTCTGCCAATTTTTGAAATTAGATTTTCTTTTCTTTCACTCTTTCCTTCTTATTTTTTCTTTATTTTTGAGTTTTATGTGATATCTATATATTTTGGGTATTAACTCCTTATCAGATATGTGATTTGCAAATATTTTCTCCCATTGATTAAGTACCTATTTTTGTTTCCTTTATGATTTCCTTTGCCATGCAGAGCTTTTTAGTTTGATGTAGTACCATTTGTTAATTTTGCAATTTTTGCCTTTTATTTTTGTATGAAATCTAAAAAATTACCACTAAGATCTATGTCAAGGAGCTTATAAGGACCTTGTCAAATCTCACATAAAAATATTTCTTCAATTGTGAGTTACTATATGCATATGATGTACAATAGTAATCTAATTTCATTTTTAGCATGTGGCTCTCCAGATTTTCCACCATGATTTATTTATTTATTTATTTATTTAATTTTATTTTTAATTATTTTTTATTCATTTATAGTTTATTGTCAAGTTGGTTTCCATGTAACACCCAGTGCTCATCAAAAGTGCCCTCCTCCATGCATACACACACCCTTCCCCTCCCCCCTCCTCATTAGCCCTCAGTTTGATCCCAGTATTAAGAATCTCTAATGGTTTACCTCCCTCCCTCTCCCCACCTATTTTTTCCCACTTCCCCTCCCCCATGGTCCTCTGATAAGTTTCTCCTGTTCCACTTATGAGTGAAAACATATACCATCTGTCCTTCTTTGCCTGACTTTTTCACTTAGCATGACACCCTCGAGTTCCATCCACGTTGCTACGAATAGCCAGATTTCATAATTTCCCATTGCCATGTAATATTCCATTGTATAGATAAACCACCTCTTATTGATCCATTCATCAGTTGATGGACATTTAGGCTCTTTCCATCATTTGGCTCTTGTTGAAAGTGTCACTGTGAACATTGGGGTACATGCGCCCCTATGCATCAGCACTTCTGTATCCCTTGGGTAGATCCCCAGCAGTGTTATTGCTGCGTCATAGGGGAGTTCGATTGTTAATTTTTTGAGGAACCTCCACACTGTTTTCCAGAGTGGCTGTACCAGTTTACATTCCCACCAACAGTGTAGGAGGGTGCCCGTTTCTCCACATCCTCGCCAGCATCTATAGTCTCTTGAGTTGTTCATTTTCGCCACTCTGACTGGCGTGAGGTGGTATCTCAGTGTGGTTTTGATGTGTATTTACCTGATGATGAGTGACGCTGAGCATCATTTCATGTGCCTGTTGGCCATCTGGAGGTCCTCTTTGGAGAAGTGTCTCTTCATGTCTTCTGCCCATTTCTTCACTGGATTATTCATTTTTCCTGTGTGGAGTTTGGTGAGTACTTTGTAGATTTTGGATACTAGCCCTTTATCCGAAATGTCATTTGCAACTATCTTTTCCCATTCTGTCAGTTGCCTATTAGTTTTCTTGATTGTTTCCTTTGCAGTGCAGAAGCTTTTTACCTTGATGGGGTCCCAATAGTTAATTTTTGTTCTTGATTTCCTTGCCTTTGGAGATGTGTCGAGTAGGAAATTGTTGTGGTTGAGGTCAAGGAGGTCTCCTGCTTTCTCCTCTAGGGTTTTGATGGTTTCCTGTCTCACATCCAAGTCCTTGATCCATTTTGAGTTTATTTTTGTGTATTGTGTAAGAAAGTGGTCTAGTTTCATACTTTTGCATGTTGCTGTCCAGTTCTATGAGAACCATCTATTAAAGACGTCTTTTTTCCATTAGAGACACTTTCCTGCTTTGTCAAAGATTAATTGGCCATACATTTGTGGGTCTAATTCTGGGGTCTCTATTCTATTCCATTGGTCTATGTGTCTGTTTTTGTGCCAATACCATACTGTCTTGATGATGACAGCTTTGTAGTAGAGGCTAAAGTCTGGGATTGTGATGGCTCCCGTTTTGGTTTTCTTCTTCAATATTACTTCGGCTATTCAGGGTCTTTTGTGGTTCCATACAAGTTTTAGGATAGTTTGTTCTAGCTTTGAGAAGAATGTTGGTGCAATTTTGATTAGGATTGCATTGAATGCACAGATTGCTTTGGGTAATAATGACATTTTATCAATGTTTAGTCTTCCGATCCATGAGCATGGAATGTTTTTCCATTTCTTTGTGTCTTCTTCAATTCCCTTCATAAGTTTTCTATAGTTTTCATCATACAGATATTTTACATTTTGGTTAGGTTATTTCCTAGGTATTTTATGATTTTTTTGCAATTGTGAATGGGATCAGGTTCTTGATTTCTCTTTCTGTTGCTTCATTATTGGTGTCTAAAAATGCAACCGATTTCTGTACATTGATTTTTGTACCTTGCAACTTTGCTGAATTCATGGATTAGCTCTAGTAAGCTTCTGGTGTAGCTGGGTTTTCCATGTAGAGTACCATGTCATCTGCGAAAAATGAATGTTTGACTTTATCTTTGCCAATTCTGATGCCTCTTATTTCCTTTTGTTGTCTTATTGCTGATGCTAGGATTTCAGCACTATGTTAAGCAACAGTGGTGAGAGTGGACATCTCTGTCGTGTTCTGATCTCAGGGGGAAAGCACTCAGTTTTTCCCAGTTGAGGATGATATTAGTTGTGGGATTTTCATAAATGGCTTTTATGATATTTATGTAATTTCCTTCTATCCAGACTTTCTCGAGGGTTTTTATTAAGAAAGGATGCTATATTTTGTCAAATGCTTTTTCTGCATCTATCGACAGGATCATATGGTTTTTATCTCTTCTTTTGTTAATGCAATGTATCACATTGATGGATTTGTGAATATTGGACCTGCCCTGTACCCCAGGAATGAATCCCACTTGATCATAGTGGATAATTCTTTTTATATGTTGTTGAATTCGATTTGGTAATATCTTGTTGAGGATTTTTGCATCTGTATTCATCAAGGATTTTGGCCTGTATTTCTTTTTTT
>CM053579.1:51903872-51925526 GCA_028646485.1 Cryptoprocta ferox
GGCAGATATATATGGGGAGACAGGCGAGTTTTTCCTCCCTTAGAGATGGTTCTAGGTGCGTTTTCCGGCTCTCTTTCTCTTCCCCTGGTCTCTTCGGGGCACAGCGCGCTCTCCCTGTGTTGAGCTAGGGGCCTCCTTCCCCTGCACCACCGGGACTGCCCGTCCCCTAATTTCCCAGATCACAGTCACTCACTCAGGCATCTTTGAGGTTGTCTTCTTTCTGGCGTCTGTTTCTTCTTTCCCCCACTTGCAAATCCAAGTTTTATCCCTTCAGTCCTTCTCAGTTCAATCCATAGGGGCGTGCGCGGATTACAGAGCTCCCTGCTCTTCCGCCATCTTGTCCTCCTTCCTAGAGGATTTTTTTTTAAGTTTATTTATTTTGAGAGAGGGAGAGAGAGAGAGAGAGAGAGAACGAGTCAGGTAGTGACAGAGAGAGAAGGGAGAGAGAATCCCAAGCAGGCTCTGCATTGTCATCACAGAGCCTGATGTGGGGATCAAACTCACAAATGGTGAGATCATGACCTGAGTCGAATCCAAGAGTTGGACGCTGAACCTACTGAGCCACCCAGGCACCCTGGAACCAGCATAGAGTTTTAAACAAAGTAGTTACATTGTTGATTTTTTTTAAATTTTGAGACATTTACTCTGGATGATTTATATAGAATGGATTGTAGAAAAGAAGAAACTGTTATAGTAGGTCACATGTAAACCTGAACTAGGGATGTGATAGTAGGAATTTGAAGTTGTTGAATTTGAAATATTTTTGAAGTAGAATAAAATGAAGATATGCTAATTAATACATGTGAATCAGCTGCTATGAAAAAGACATTCATTTTTCTGAAGTTTTAGTAGCACCCCCAAAATTAGAAATAACTCATCAGGACTGTGGTGAACCAGAGTAACCTAATTAATAAATTGAAGTCAGGCCAAAGTGAAGCACAAAGGAAATAAATACCAGGATTATTCATGGTATAATTGTTATACATACTTATAAAATCCTCAAATTTCTTCAGCCTTTGCTTTATTTGATTTTCAGTCAGTTGACTGCTGTGGGTAGGTTATGTGCAGTTTTTCTTAAGAACAATTGGAATGGGAGAGTATAGTTCCTTCAGTCCACACTAAAACAGAAATCATTTATTTCTGTAGATATTGACAGTTTCTGGTCTAAAGTAGAGCCAAGAAGGAAAATATAAGGATAACTTCAGGCACTCCTGAAAACATTGGCCAAAATACATAGCCAATGGACGTACTCACTGGGTTATCAGCACCACTTCCTTTCTCTCTTTTTTTAATGTTTATTTATTTTTGAGAGGAAGAGTATGTGCATGGGGGAGGAGCAGAGAGAGAGGGGACAGAGGATCTGAAGCGGGCTCTGTGCCGATAGCAGAGAGCCAGATGCAGGGCTGAAACTCACCAACCATGAGATCATAATGTGAGCTGAAGTTCGATGCTTAACGAACCTAGACACCCAGGCACCCCAGCACTACTGTCAAACACAAAGGACAACACACAATTTAAAAGGCCAAAACAGATAGGATTTAAAGGAGGAAGTAAAAAAAAACATAAGGCTTTTGTTTTCTTTTCTCAATGACTGCAGTGATTTTATCATGTTTCTTCTGTTGAGATAACTGGCTTTCTCAAAAGACAATAGAAAGAATATGCAATTTGTGTGATTTGGTGATATTTCATGTGGTAAACATATTGCTTTTCATGTTACAGGGTTATCCAGACTTGTTTCCCCACTTTGTTTTCTCCCTTGTATTAGGTGGGATTACTTTTTTCTTTCTCTTTCTTTCATTGTTCTGTAGATGCTTGGGGGGTGACAAAAGATACAAAGGATGACAGGGGCGCCTGGGTGTCTCAATCTATTAAGTGTCTGACTTCAGCTCAGGTCGTGATCTCGCCTGTACGTGGGTGGGTTCGAGCTGATAGCTCAGAGCCTGGAGCCTGCCTCAGATCCTGTGTCTCCCTCTCTCTCTTTCCCTCCCCCACTCATCCTCTGTCTCTCTCTGTCTCTCAAAAAATGAATAAACTTAAAAAAATTTAAGATACAAAGAATGACAGAAGCTGGAAAGGTAACCTTAAAAAGTCAACTTCTACAACCCTGCAAATTCCTTTTTATTTTTAGGAGGGAGGGTGGAGAAGACAGACATTTCCATGAATGGTAAACATTCTCCCTTTATTAAATTATTTATTTATTTATTTATTTATTTACTTAAGTTAGTTAACATACAGTGTAGTCTTGGTTTCAGGAGTAGAATCCAGTGATTCATCTTTTACATATGACACCCAGTGCTCATCCCGAAAACACCCTCCTTAATACCCATCACCCATTTAAACCACCCCCTCCACCCCCCACTTCCAGCAACCCTGTTTGTTCTCTGTGTTTCAGAGTCTCTTATGTTTTTTCTCCCTCTCTCTTTTTATCTTATTTTTCCTTCCCTTCCACTATGTCCATCTGTTGAGTTTCTCAAATTCCACATATGAGTGAAATCATAGGATATCTGTCTTTCTCTTACTGGCTTATTTCGCTTAGCATAATACCCTCCAGTTCCATCCACGTTCTGGCAAATGGGAAGATTTCATTCTTTTAATCACTGAGTAGTATTCCATTGTATATATGTACAAAGTCTTCTTTGTCCATTCATCTGTCAATGGACATTTAAGCACTTTCCATAATTTGGTTATTGTTAATAGTGTTGCTATGAACATTTGGGTGCATGTTCTCCTTTGAATCAGCACTTTTGTATCCTTTGTATCCAGCTGGTCAAATTGCTGGATTGTGGGGTAGTTCAATTTTTAATTTTTTGAGAAACCTCCATACTATTTTCCAGAGTGGCTGCACCAGTTTGCATTCCCACCAGCAATGCAAACGGGTTTCCTTTCTCCACATTCTTGCCAACATCTGCTGTTTCCTGGGTTGTTAACTTTAGCCATTCTGACCAGTGTGAGGTGGCCTTTCATCATGATTTTGATTTGTATTTCTCTGATGGTGAGTGATGTTTAGCATCTTTTCATGTGCCTGTTGAACTACTAGACGTCCTCTTTGGAAGAGAGTTTATTCATATCTTTTGCCTATTTCCTCATTGGATCATTTTTTGAGGGGTTGTTGAGTTTCATAGGCTCTTTATAGATTTTGGATACTACCCTATGACCCAGCAATTGTACGACTAGGTATTTATCCAAAGGATACAGGAGTGCTGATTCGAAGGGGCACGTGCACCCCAATATTTTTAGCAGTCCTAACAACAATAGCCTAATTATGAACAGAGCCCAAATGTCCATTGACTGATGAATGGATAATGAAGAAGTGGTATGTACGTATATATATGTATATATATGTATGTATATACATATATACATACACGCACACAATGGAATACTACTTGGCAGTGAAAAAGAATAAAATCCTGCCATTTGCAACAATGTGGATGGAACTAGAGTATATTATGCTAATCAGAATATTTCAGGCAGAAGAAAAATATCATATGATTTCACTCATGTGTGTAATTTAAGAAACACAACAGATAAAGATAGGGGAAGAGAAAGAAAAATAAGATAAAAGCAGAGAGGGAGGCAGTGAGTTTGGTAAGTTCTTTATAGATTTTGGGTACATATCCTTTACCCAATATGTCATTTGCAAATATCTTCTCCCATTCTTTTGGTTGCCTTTTAGTTTTTTTTTTTTTTATTGTTTCCTTCACTGTGCAGAAGATTTTTATCTTGATGAAGTCCCAAAGTTCATTTTTGCTTTTATTTCAGGGATCAGGCTGAAGAAAGATTTTTTTTCTCTTAATGCAGCAAAGATTTGTCTGGGTTTAAAGTAACGGGGCAAGTATAAAGCCCAGGAGGGCAAAACAGAGCAAGAATAAGAGTGGGATATAGGAGGGATGGAAGGGCTTTTAACAGGCCCTGACATTAAGGAAAGGAGAGTAAAGATGAGTGAAGAAAGGGATGTTTGGGGTGTGAAGGAGAGCACTCCAGTCTGCTGAGAGAAGGAAACATGGAGACATGTCAAGTAAGAAGTTGCTGCAGCCAGGGTTAAAGAGGTTGCTGCCTGTTTTATCCTGTAGGATTTTGATGGTTTCCTGTCTCACATTTAAGTCTTTCATCCATTTTGAATTTATTTTTGTGTATGGTGTAAGAAAAGGATCCAGTTTCATTCTTTTGCATGTTGCTGTCCAGTTCTCCCAGAACCATTTGCTAAAGAGACTTTTTTCCATTGTATACTCTTTCCTGCTTTGTTGAAGACTTGTTTGCCATATATTTGTGGGTCCATTTCTGGGTTCTCTATTCTATTCCATTAATCTAGGTGTCTTTTTTTGTGTGCCAATACCATATTGTCTTGATGATTACAACTTTGTAATACAGGTTAAAGTCTGGGATTCTGATACCTCTAGCTTTGGTTCTATTTTTCAACAATACTTTGGCTATTTGGGGTCTTTTGTGGTTCCATATAAATTTTAGGATTGTTTGTTCTAGCTCTGTGAAGAACAGTTGAGGTATTTTGATAGGGATTGCATTGAATGTGTATAGTGCTTTGGGTAATATAGACATTTTAACAATATTTTTTCTTCCAAACTATAAGCATGGAATGTCTTTCCAATTCTTTGCTTCTCCTTCAGTTTCTTTCATAAGCATTCTATAGTTTTTAGCATACATATCTTACCTCTTTGGTTAGGTTTACTCCTAGGTATCTTATGGTTTTTGTTCAATTATAAATGGGATCTAGTCCTTGAATTCTCTTTCTGTTCCTTCATTATTGGTGCATAGAAATGAAACAGATTTCTATACATTGATTTTTATGTCCTGTGACTTTACTGTACTCATGTATCAGCTCTAGTAATTTTTTGTTGGAGTCTTCCAGGTTTTCCATGAAGACTATCATGTCATCTGCAAAGAGTGAAAGTTTGACTTCTTCTTTGCCAATTTGGATGCCTTTTATTTCTTTTTGTTGTTGATTGCTGGGACTTGGACTTCTAAAACTATGCAGAACAACAGTGATAAGAGTGGACATTACTGTCATTTTCCTGTTCTTAGGGGAAAAGCTCTCAGGTTTTCCCCACTGAAGATAATATTAGCTGTGGGACTTTCATATATGGTTTTTATGATGTTGAGCTAGGTTTCTTCTATCCCTACTTTCTTGAGGGTCTTTAAAAAGAATGTATGCTGTATTTTATCAAATGCTTTTTCTGCATCTGTTGAAAGGATAATATAGTTTTTAGCCTTTCTTCTATTAATGTGGTGTATCATGTTGATTGATTAGTGAATATTGAACCAGCCCTGTAGCCCAGGAATAAATCTCACTTCATCATGATTAATATTTTTTAATGTATTGTTGAATGTGATTTGCTATTATCTGTGTGAGAATTTTTGCAACCAAATTATCAGATATATTGGCCTGTAATTCTCCATTTTAGTGGGGTCTTTATATGATTTTGAAATCAAGGTAATGCTGGCTTTATAGAGGGAGTTTGGAAGCTTTCCACCCATTTTTATTTTGTGGAAAAGTTTGAGAAGCATAGGTGTTAACTCTGCTTTAAATGTCTGGTAGAATTCCCCGGGGAAGCCATTTGGCCCAGGTCTCTCATATGTTGGGAGACTTTTGATAACTGATTCAATTTCTTTACTGGTTTTGGTTCTGTTCAAATTTTCTATTTCTTCCCTTTTCAGTTTTGGTAGTATGTGAGTGTCTAGTAATTTTTCCCTTTCTTCCAGATTGTCCAGTTTGTAGGCACATAATTTTACATAGTATTCTCTTATAATTTTTTGTATTTCTGTGGTGTTGTTTGTGATGTCTCCTCTTTCATTTGTGATTTTATCTATTTGGTCTTCTCTCTTTTCTTTTTGAGAAGTCTGGCCATGGGTTTATCAATTTTGGTTATTCTTTAAAAAAAAACAGCTCTTAGTTTCACTGATCTGTTCTACTTTTTTTGGAGTTTAAAATTTTTTTCTTTTATAGTTTATTGTCAAGATGGTTTCCATATAACACCCAGTGCTCATCCCAACAAGTGCCCTCCTTCATACCCATCACCCCTTTTCCCCTCTCCCCCACCCCCATCAACATTCAGTTTGTTTTCAGTATTTAAGAGTCTCTTATGGTTTGCCTCTCTCCCTCTCCTTAACTATTTCTTCCCCTTCCCCTCCCCCATGGTCCTCTGTTAAGTTTCTCCTGTTCCACATATGAGTGAAAACATATGGTATCTGTCCTTCTCTGCCTGACTTATTTCACTTATCATAACACCCTCCAGTTCCATCCACGTTGCCACAAATGGCCAGATTTCATTCTTTCTCATTGCCATGTAGTATTCCATTGTATATATAAACCACATCTTCTTGATCCATTCTTCAGTTGATGGACATTTAGGCTCTTTCTCCATGATTTGGCTATTGTTGAAAGTGCTGCTATGAACATTGGGGTACATGTGCCCCTATGCATCAGCACTTCTACTACTTTTTTAAAAAGTTCTATGTTGTTGTTTTCTGCTCTAATCTTCATTACTTCCCTTCTTCTGCTAGCTTTGGGCTTTATTTGCTGCTACTTTTCTGACTCCTTTAAGTGTAAGGTTAGGTTCTTTATTTGAGACCATTCTTGCTTCTTGAAATAAGCCTGAATTGCAATGTAATTTCCTCTTAAGACTGCCTTTGTGGGAAAATACCAATAAAATTTTTTACTACCACACACACACACACAAAAAGACTGCCTTTGCTGCATCCCAAAGGGTTTGGACTGTCATGTTTTCATTTTCATTTGCTTCCATGTATTTTTTAGTTTCTTCTTTAGTATCCAGATTAACTCACTCATTCTTATGTAGGATGTTCTTTAACCTCCATGGATTTGGGGGCTTTCCAATTTTTTCCTTGTGGTTGATTTTAAGTTTCATAGCATTGTGATCTGAAAATATTCATGGTATGTTATCAATCTTTTTGTACCTGTTGAGGACTGTAAACATTCTCCCTTTTATATATCAGCTATATTAAGTATCATCACTGTGTACTGAGTTTACCTGTTTTGTCACCTTCTACTACAATACTTATTTACAGAACTAATGATTAAGCAAAGCTGGGTAGGGAGATGAAATCATACAAATTGATAAAAAGGAACAAGAAAAAGAAAACCAAGACATATTCTTTTTTGAGGTAAAATTGACATACATTGTATATTTTGAGTGTACATTATAATTCTATATTTTTATACATACCAAGTGATCACCACCATAAGCCTAGTTACAATCCATCACCATAAAATTGAACTTCATATCCATTCATAAATTTAACTTCATATTCCTAAACCCCCTTCCCTTCTGGTAACCACCAATCAGTTCACTGTATCTATGAGTTGGTTTCTGTTTGTATATATATTTTTAAGATTCCACATATAAGTGAAATCATACAGTATATATCTCCATCTGACTTATTTCACTTAGCATAATGTCCTTAAAGATACAAAGGTACATTCAATTGCAAGAATTACTTCTTTTTATGACCAAATAGTACTCTATTGAAAAAAAAATATATATATATATATTACATCTACTTTATCCATTCATCCGTGATGGAAACTTTTTGTTTCCATATATTGGCTATTAAAAATAATAGTGAAATGAACATAGGAGTACATGTATCTTTTCAAATTGGTTTTTGTGTGTTCTTCAGATAAAAACATATAAGTTAAACAGTTGGATCAGATGGTAGTTCTAGTTTTAATTTAAACAAATTAAATGTTTATTTATTATTTTTGTGAGAGAGAGAGAGACAGAGTGCGAGGAGGGGAGGGGCATAGAGAGAGAGAGGGACACACAGAATCCGAAGAAGGCTCCAGGCTCTGAGGTGTAAGCACAAACCCAAAAACCATGAGATCATGACCTGAGGTGAAGTCGGACGCTTAATTGACTGAGCCGTCCAGGCACCCCTCTATTTTTAATTTTTTGAGGAATCTCCATACTTTTTTCCATAGAGGCTATTCCAAATTTTATTTCCACTGAAAAGGTACAACGATTCCCCTTTCTCCACATCTTCTCAAACAGTTGTTATTTCTTGTCATTCTGAAAATAGTCATTCTAATAGGTGTGAAATGGTAACTCATTGTGGTTTTCATTTGCATTTCCTTGATAATCAGTGATATTGAACATCTTTCATGTTCCTGTTCATGTTCATGTTCATGTTCAATTCAATTTGAATTGAAAAAATTCAATTTAGACCCTCTGCCCATTTTTTAATCTAGTTGTTTGTTTTTTTATTGTAGAGTACTATGAGTTCTTTAAATATTTTAGGTATAAACCTGTATCAGATATATGACTTTCAAATATATTCTTTCATTCAGTAGTACGACTTTTCATTTTGTTTTTTGTTTCCTTCACTGTGCAAAATCTTTTAATTTGATATAGTCTAATTTAATTTTCCTTTTGTTTCTCTTGTCTTTGGTATGAGATTCCAATTATATATTCTTGTCTCCCTTGTCATAAATTAACTGACCATATATATGTTGGTTTATTTCTGAGTACTCTATTTTGTTCCATTCACCTCTGTGTCTGTTTTTATGACAATATCAGACTGTTTGGGTTACTGTGACTTTGTAATATAGTTAGATATCAGGGGCATATTACCTCCAGCTTTGTTATTCTTTCTCAAGATCTCTTTGGCATTTGTTTTAATGCTGTAAAAAATGCCGTTGAGTTTTTGATAGGGATTTCAGTGAATCTGTAGATTGGTTTGGACATTTGAACAATGTTAGTTCTTCTAATCCATAAGCACAGAATAATTCTCAATTTATTTATTTCTTCTCCAATTTACTTTATCTGTGTTTGTTTTTAAATTTTCAGTGTACAAGTCTTTCACCCCCTCCCTCCTTGGTTAAATTTATTCTTAGATATTTTACTCATTTTAATGCAATTGTTAGGGGATTATTTTCTTAATTTCACTTTCTGATAGTTCATTATTAGTGTATTGAAACACAACAGATCTGTATTTGATTTTAACAGTTATTCTGTTGGAGTCTTTAAGATTTTCTATAAGCAGTGTCATGTCATCTGCAAATAGTGACAGCTTTAATTCTTCTTTCCTGGTTTGGATGACTATTTTTTTTGTCTAATTACTGTGGCCACAACTTCCATTACTATGCTGAATTCAAGTGATGAGAGTGGACATTTTTATCTTGCTTCTGGTCTTAAATAAATTTAAAAAATCATATCTACCAGCTTTTTGGCACTAAGTATTATGTTGTGGGGAATAATCTTAGGATTTCCCTGGGATTACACCAATGGACTAACAAGACATAAATAAATACAAAGCTATGGGATGCTCTCGGTAGAGTTTGGGTAAACAAGATTAGCACCCCAGAATAGGGAGGTGCAAAGGTACCAAGAATAGGGAAATACAAAGGCTCCCCAGTATAGAGAGGGCTTGCAAAACTCCCAGAATAGAGAGGGAAGGGCAAAGGCCCCAGAAGAGAGAGGGGTGCTAAGTCACCCAATACAAAAGTTTATGAGGTAAACAAGATTAGGCATTCAGGGTAAAGGGCCCCCCCAATTGAGTACTATAGCAGAAAGCTGCATTCACAAGAAGGAAGGAACAAATTAGGTAAGCAGGTAAATAGGGCTATAGGCCACTGGACTGAGCTGTGGGTGATGCTGCCCAGAGTGGAGCTGATTTACAAAAGAAAACGTGCCTTGTTAACCTTGAAGTGTTTTGCCCTCTCGGTCTTATCCCCTAGGCTACCTAAGATAAACAGACATGGCATCTCTTGTCTGCTATTAACAACCATTTGCCCATCTGCCTGGTGCCAGGATTTTGTTTTATATTGACCCAAACCCCAAACACTATATATCTTCAAAACTTCCTTTCCCTCATGCCCATGAATTGATGTTCACGGATTCATTGTCTCTTTGTGCATGCCCATCATGTTTGTAAACCTTATGATCTCAATAAATACAGGGCAAGAATGCTTATTCGGGGATCTTGTCTTTTCCCAGAGATTAGCCATCTCTCTCTCCTATTTTAATCCTCTGCTCTCTCCCTGGCCAAGAGAGAATTTTAGACTTAGAGTCTAGGACACTATGCTTTTTGTGGGTTTGTCATGTATTGCCTTTATTATATTGAAGTACATTCCGCCTATATATTTTATTGAGAGTTTTAATTATAAATAGATGCTTAACTTTTTAAATGATTTTTCTCCATTTATTAAGATGATTATATTACTTTATCTTTCATTTTGTTAATGTGGTGTATCACATTGAATGATTTGTGGATATTAAACCATCTATCCATTTTTGGAATAAATCCCATTTCATCATGGTGTATGATAATTTTGATGTATTGTTGAATTCAGTTTGATAATATCTTGTTTAGGATTTTTTCATACATGTTTATCAAAGGTATTGGCCTATAACTTTCTTTTTTTGTTCCTTATATGTTTTTGTTTCAGGATAAGGCTTGCTTCATAAAATGAACTTGGAAACATTTCATCTTCTTCATTTTTTTTTGAAGATTTTGAGAAGGAGTGGTCTTAAATCTTTGAATCATTGAGAGAATTCATCAGGGAAATTGACTGGTCCTGGACTTTGGTATGTTGGGAAGTTTTTGATTAATGATTCTATCCCCTTAGTAGTAATTTGTCTATTCCTATTTTCTATTTCTTCCTGACACATTCTTAAAAGATGTATGTTTCCAAGAATTTATCCATTTCTTCTAGGTCATCCTATTTGCTTGTAATTGTTCATAGTAGTTCCTTATTAACCTTTGTATTTTTGTGATATCAGTTGTAATTTCTCCACTTTCTTTTCTGGTTTTATTTATTTGAGCCCTTCCCCCTTTGTGATTCTAGCAAAGGTTTGCCAATTTTGTTTATCTTTTCAACAAATGAATTCCCAGTTTCATTAATTTCGTGTTTTTTTTTTAGTTTCTATTTTCTTATTTTCTGCTGTCACCTTTATTATTTCTTTCCTTTCACTAACTTTGGGTTTTGTTCCTCTTTTTTATATTGTTTAAGTATAGAATCAGATTATTTCATCAATGAAAGAGAGAGAGAGAGAATTTAAGTTGATGGCAACTTAATTTTGAGCACATTCTAAAATCTTTGCATTTTTACCCCCCACATGTTCTATTTTTGATGTCTTAATTTATATATTTTTATTTTGTGCAACTGTTAATTAAGAATTGTAGTTTTAATTAATTTATAACTTTTTTCAATTATAAAGCTTATATTAGCTTTTTAAGTGGCTAATCCACTGCCTTTACTATATATTTGTACTTATTATTGAAATAATTTTATACTTTCATCTACATTTATTTTTATTATTGAAGTATAGCTAACATACAGTGTTACATTGGTTTCAGGTATACAAAATATTTATTTAATAATTCTATACAATATTCAGTGCTTCCATGATAGGTGTAGTCACCATCTGTCACCAGATAGTGTTATTAACATCTTATTGACTATATTCTGAATGCTGTACTTCCATCTCAATGTCTTGTATTTTTTATAAGTTGAAGTTGGTATCTTGAATCCCCTTTGATATATTTCACCCATCTGTCTACCCACATCCATTCTGGCAGCCACCAGATTGTTTTCTGTATTTAAGGAGTCTGTTTTTATTTGATTTTTTTCCTTTTTTTGTTTTGCTTCTTAAATTCCACATATGAGTAAAATCATACATTTGTATTTCTCTATCTGTCTTATTTTACTGAGTATATACCCCCTAGATTCATCCATATTTTTTCAAATGAAAGATGTCATTCATTTTTATGTCTGAATAATATTCCATTGTATATCATGTAATGTATACACATACATCATATTTTTTATCCATTTGTCTATAAGTGGGCACTTGGCTTGCTTCCCTATCTTGGCTATTGTAAATAAAGCTGCCATAAACATAGGAGTGTACATATATTTTTGAATTAGTCTTTTTATTTTCTTTTTATAAATACAGTAGTGGAATTACTGGATCATACAGTATTTTTATTTTTAATTCTTTGAGGAAACTCCTTACTTTTTCCAAAGTGACTGACCTACTTGTATTTCTACGAACAGTGTACAAGGGCTCCCTTTTCTCCACAACCACGACAACACTTGTTATCTTTTGTCTTTTTAATTTAGCCATTATGACAAGATAAATGTAATATCTCATTGTGGTTTTGATTTGCATTTGCATTTCCCTGATGATTAGTGATGTTGAGCATCTTATCGTGTGCTTCTTGGTGATTGGTATGCCTTTGCTGAAAAAAAATGTCTATGTAGGGCTTTTCCCACTTTAAAATGGATTATATGTTTGGGTTTTTTTAGTGTTGAATTATATAAATTATTTATATATCTTTGATATTAACCCATTATTTAATATATCACTTGGATATACTTCTCTTCAGTAGGTTGCTTTGCCAATGTGTTGATGGTTTCTATCATTGTGCAAAAGCTTTTTTATTTTGGTTTAGTCCCAAGAGTTCATTTTTGCTTTTGATTTTCTTGCCTGAAGAAACATAACTAGAAAACTTTTCTACAACCAATGTCAAAGTAATTATTGCTCATGTTTATTTTTAGGATTTTTATGCTTTCAGATCCCACATTTAGGACTTTATTACATTTTGAGTTTATTCTGTGTATTGTGTAAGAAAGTGGTCCAATTTACTATTTTTGCATGTAGCTGTCCAGTTTTCCCAGCACCATTTATTGAAAATACTATTTCCCCATGGTCTATTTATGCATCCTTTGCCATAGATGTGAGTCTATTTCTAGGTTCTCGATCCTGTTTATTTGATCTACATGTCTATTTTTGTGTCAGAGCCATCCTGCTTTGACTACTGCAGCTTCATCTTGATACATTACTGTATCTTGAAACCTGGGACTGTGGTATCTCCAGTTTTGCATTTTTCAATATTGATTTGCATTTTTGGAATCCTTGGGGTTCCATACAAATTTCTGTATCATTTGTTCTGGTTTTGTGAAAGATTTTGTTGCTATTTTGATAAGGATTGCCTTAAATGTGTAGACTGCTTTGGGTACTATGTACATTTTAACAATATTCATTTTTCCCCATTCATGATCATGAAATATCTTTCTCTTTATTTGTGTCATCTTTGATTTTTTTCATTAGCGATTTTTAGTTTCCAGAGTACAAGTCTTTCACCTCCTTAGCTAAGTATATTCCTAGCTATTTTATTTTTGGTGCATTATAAATGGGATTGCTTTCTTAATTTTTCTTTTGTTATGTCACTATTAGGGTATAGAAAAGCAATACATTTTTATGTTAAACTTGTATCCTGCGACTTTACTGAATTCATTTATCAGTTCTCTCTCTCTCTCTCTCTCTCTCTCTCTCTCTCTCTCTCTCTCTCTGTGTGTGTGTGGGGGGGTCTTTAGGGTTTTCTGTATATAGTATCTGCAAGTAGTTACAGTTTTACTTCTTCTTTCCCAATATTGATGTCTTTTCTTTCTTTTTCTTCACTGATTGCTGCAGCTAAGGCCTCCATTATTATATTGAATATTGCTGTTGAGGGTAGACATGCTTGTTTTGTTCGTGATCTTGTAGAAAAAGCTCTCAGTTTGGTACCATTGAGTATGTTGTTATCTATGGGTTTCTCATATATGGCTATTATTATGTTGAAGTATATTGCCTTTAAACCTACTTTGTTGATCATTTTAATCAAATGGACGTTGTTTTTCTTCAATTTCTTTTTATATCTATTCAGATGATCATATGGTTTTTATCCTTCTTTTATTAATGTTATGTATCATGTTGACTGATTTGTGAATATTTATCCTATATTGTATCCCTGTAATAAATCCCACTTGATCATGGTGAATAATTTCTTTAATGTATTGTTGAATTAGATTTCCTAATATTTTCTTGAGGATTTTTGCATCTATGTTCATCAGATACATTAGTCAATCGTTTTTGGAAATTTTGTTTTGTTTCTTTTGGTATAAGGTTAATTATGGCCTTATGGAATGAATTTGGAAGTTTTCCTTTCTCACTTACTTTGTGCAATAACTTGAAAAGAATATGTGTTAACTCTTCTTTCAATGTTTTGCTGATGTCACCTGTGAAGTCATCTAGTACTGGATTTTTGTTTGTTTTGAGTTTTTTGATTCCTGATTCAATTTCAAGGCTACTAATCAATCTATTCAAATTTCCTATTGTTTTCTGATTCAGTTTTTGGAAGCCTATATGTTCATGGGAGTTTATTTATTCTAGGTTGTCCAATTTATAGACACATAATTTTTCATAATAGTCTTATTCTTTGTATTTCTATGGCATCAATTGTTATTTCTTTTTCTTCATTTCTGATATATATTTGCATCTTTCCTCCTTTTCTCTTGATGAGTGTAGGTAAGAATAAATCAATTTTGTGGATATTCTCCAAAAAATCCTCCAGTTTTTATTTGTCTGTTCTATTTTTTAGTTTCTATTTAATTTATTTCTTCTTTTTTAAAAGTTTTTATTTTACTTCCAGTTAGTTAACACACAGTGTTCTAATAGTTTCAGGTATAAAATATAGTGATGCAACAATTTCCTATGTCACCAGGTCCTCAGCATGATAAATGCATTCCTTAATCCTCATCAACTATTTAATCTAAACAACTCACTCCCCCTCTGGTAATCATTAGTTTGTTTTCTATAGTTAAGAGACTGTTTCATGGTTTCTCTATCTGTCTCTTGATTTTTTAAAAACTTGCTCATTAGTTTTGTTTTTTAAATTCTACATATGATTGAAATCATGTGTTATTTGGCTTACTTATTTTACTTAGCATTAGACTCTTGAGTTCCATGGATGTTTTTGCAACTAACAAGATTTCATTCTTTTTGAAGGCTGAGTGATATTCCACTATATATATATATATATATATATATATATATATATATATATATATATATTCTACATCTTCCTCCATTCATCAGTGGATGGATATATTGGTATGCTTCCATATCTTAGCTATTGATGCTTTAATGCTGCTATAAACAGAACAGTGAAGGTATCCTCTTGAATTAGTGTTTTCATATTCTTTGGGTAAATATCCAGGAATGCAACTTCTGGATCATAAGGTAACATTCTTTTTAATTTCTTACTAACTCCATACTGTTTTCCAAAATGACTGCCCCAGTTTGCATTACCACCAACAGTACATAAGGTTCCTTATTCTCTTTATCCTCATGTATACCTGTTGTTTTTGTGTTGCTGGTTTTAGCCATTCTGATAAGTGTGAGGTGATATCTCTCACTAGTCTGGATTTACATTTCCTTGATGGTAAGTGATCTTGAACATATTTTCGTGAGTCTTCTGTCCATCTGGGTACCTTCTTGGAGAAATGTCTGTTGATGTCTTGGGCCAAAAATTCATTATTTGTTTTCTGGGTGTTGAGTTATATAAATTCTTTATATATTTTTTTACACTATCATTTTATCATATAGGTCATTTGCAGATATCTTCTCCCATTCTGTAGGTTGTCTTTATGTTTTGTTGATTGTTTCATTTGCTGTGCAGAAGCTTTTTATTTTGATGTAGTCCCAATACTTTATTTTTGCTTTTTTGTTCCCTTGCCTCAGAGACATATCTAAAACATAATTTGCTGTGGCAGATGTCAAAGAAGTTACTGTCTATATTCACTTCTAATGTTTTTATGGTTTCAGGTCTCACATTTAGGTTTTTAATTTATTTTGATTTTATTTTGGTATATGGTATAAAAAAGTGGTCCAGTTTCATTCATTTGCATGTTGCTGTCCAGGTTTCCCAACACCATTTGTTGAAGACACTCTTTTTTCCCATTGAATATTCTTTCCTGCTTTGTCAAAGATTAATTGGCCATATAGTTGTGGGTTCATTTCTGGATTTTCTATTCTGTCCTGTTGATGTATGTGTCTCTTTTTGCATCATACTGTTTTGATTACTACAGCATTGTAGTATAATTTGACAACCTGAATTATGATGTCTCCAGCTTTCCTTTTCATTTCCTTTTTTTAAATTTTTTAATGCTTATTTTTGAGACAGAGACAGAGCGTGAGTGGGAGAGAGGCAGAGAGAGGGAGACACAGAATCCGAAGCAGGCTCCAGGCTCTGAGCTGTCAGCACAGAGCCCGACGCGGGGATTGAACTCACAAACCTTGAGGTCACCACCTGGGCTGAAGTCGGAAGCTTAACCAACAGAGCCACCCAGGCACCCCGCTTTTCATATTCAAGATTGTTTTGTCTGGGGAAGGAGTTAAGATGGTGGAAAAGTAGGGGACCTACGGTTTTCCTCTCCCACAAACACAGCTACATTGAGGTAAGATCACTTGGAGCACCCAGGAAATCAATCTGAGGACTGGAAGAAGGATCTTCACTGTTGGAAGGAAACAGTGTGGCAGGTGTGAGGTGCGCGGAAGTGAACCAGGGGAGAGAAAAGTGGTTGTGCTGAGGAGGGAAAAAAGCCTTTCTGTGGAGAGACAAAAGGTAAAGAAAGCATGAGGGATTGAGAGAGAGTGGTGTCAGGTTTACACAAAAAGAAAACCTCTCTAGACCACAGACTGGGGAGGGAGAGATAATGAGTGTCACAGGTATTTTGCAAAGAACATGTGGAGCTCAAACTCTGAGGTTTTGGAAGTGCACAACTTTCTCTGGAGTGAGATGTAGTGTGCACTCCTTGGGAAGAGGGAGCTGGCCTTGGAGTGCATAGTGTGATGTAAGGGTCTCCTGAGTTGCACTGGGAGATAACATTCCCCTTCCTGGAGTACATTTGGAAGAGGGCATACTGCCTTTCCAAGGACAAAAGACACTGCAGGTGCCAGGAAAAGACCTTTCATTGGCAAGTAACAGAGGCATCCACAGAGGGCAGATAACCTGATTGATGCTTTCCACAGTGCTACACCATAGATTTCATGCACAATGCTGGCATAAGACTGTCTTTCTGGGACAAAGAACATCAGACACATTGCGAAGAGTCTCTACTCCTGAGCAGGGGGAGGAGGGTAGTGGTGGTGATGAGCCTGCATGGTGCTTGATCCCTTAAAGCTTGAATCTGAGCTATGTACTAAAGGTAAAACACAGGAGAGCTGTGGTGCCAGGAATGCTGATTACCCTTGCTATTCTATGAGGTCTTCCTGAACAGCAGGGGAGTGAAATCCCCTGTCCATGGATGAAAGAGTGGGATCGCACTATTTTCTCCCACACACCACCACAGTGGGTGTTCAGAGAGCAACAGAGTGGGCCCTAGTGGAGGCGAGACCTATTACACCAAACCCTGCCTCCCTGTGCCTGGCAACTGCATAGTTACTAGGGCAAGACTATGAGCCAGCACAGTGAGACTCTCCTCCAGAAAATCTAGCACAGACAGCACCCTGCATGTACAAAATGTACTGAAAATAGAGTCACCTGCAGTTCTAGTGGTAATAGGATTAGGCTTGCTTTTTCTCATCTTTCTCCTTCTTCTTTTTCTCCTTTGAAATTCGACTTATAGTTTTTTGTTTGTTTTTTCATTTCCTTTCTTCTTTTGGGAGGGAATCAGGTTTCTGTGCTCTTTCTCTTTCTTTTTATTTTTCTTTGGCGCCAGGCTTAGTTTTTGGCTTGTCCCTTTGGGGTTTTGTTGTTGTTGTTATTGTTGTTGTTCCTCTTTCTTTTTCTTTGTTTTTGAATTAGGTTTTTATATTTTCATTTATTTATATTTTTACAGGCTTATTTTAACAAAAAAATCAAAGCACACTTAGATAAAGGTCCAAACACTATCACCTGCAAGCAAGAAGCTCTGTAGACGACTGACCACTGGAAAAGAGCAACCAAAATGCAACAGCAGAGTGCACACAGTGCACACCAGAAACATTTCTTAAAGGGCCAGGCCCAGGGAGTGTATGACCCCTTTTTAAATATAACATTACTCTCAGGTACAGGAAACATAACAAGCTTTCAAAACATGCAAAAGACAGAAACTTATTCTAAATGACAAGACAGAAGAATTCTCAAAAGAAAGGCCAAGAAGAAATCACAGCCAAGGACTTGCACAAAACTAAACTTTGACAAAGCAGGAAAGAGAATCCAATGGAAAAAAAGACAGTCTCTTTAGCAAATGGTGCTGGAAAAACTGGACAGCAACATGCAGAAGAATGAAACTAGACCACCTTCTTACACCATATGCAAAAATAAACTCAAAATGCATGAAAGACTTAAATGTGAGACAGGAAACAATCAAAACCTTACAGGAGAAAGCAGGCAACAACCTCTTTGACTTCAGCTCTGGCAATTTCTTGCTCAACACATCTCCAAAGGCAAGGAAAATAAAAATAATAATGAACTATTAGGACCTTATCAAGATAAAAAGCTTCTGCACTGCAAAGGAAACAATCAACAAAACTAAAAGGCAACCGATGACATGGGAAAAGATATTTGCAAATGACAGTTCGGATAAAGGGTTACTATCCAAAATCTATAAAGAATTTACCAAACTCAACATCTGAAAAACAAATAATCCAGTGAAGAAATGGGCAGAAGACATGAATAAACAATTTTCAAAAAGAAGACATCCATATGGCCAACAGACACATGAAAAAGATACTCAACGTCGCTCATCATCAGGGAAATACAAATCAAAACTACACTGAGATATCATCTCACACCGGTCAGAGTGGCTGAAATGAACAACTCAGGGTACAAGGTGCTGGCAAGGATGTGGAGAAAAGGGAACTCTCTTGCACTGTTGGTGGGAATGCAAACTGGTGCAGCTGCTATGGAAATCAGTGTGGAGGTTCCTCAAAATTTTAAAATAGAACTACCTTATGACCCAGAAATAGCACTACTAGGAATTTACTCAAGGGATACAGGCATGCTGATGCATAAGGGCACATGTACCCCAATGTTCATAACTGGAAGGTATTATGCTGAGTGAAATAAGTCAGTCAGAGAAGTAGATATATCTTATGTTTTCACACATATGTGGATCTTGAGAAACTTAACAGAAGACCATGGGGGGAGGAAAGGGAAAAAATAATTACAAACAGAGAGGGAGGGAGGCAAAGCACAAAAGACTCTTAAATACAGAGAAAAAACTGAGAGTGGATGAGGGCGGAGGTGAGAGGGAAAAATGAGTGAGGGTATTGAGTAGGGATCTTGTTGGGATGAGCACTTGGTGTTGTATGTAAGCGATGAAATATGGGAATCTACTCCAAAAATGAAGAACACACTTTACACACTGTATATTAACCAATTTGACAATAAATTATATTACAAAAACAGATATAAGTGGGTGCTTGAGTAGCTCAGTTGGTTAAGCATCTGACTTGGTTTTGGGTCAGGTCATGATCTCACATTTTGTGGGTCCAAGCCCCATGTCAGCATAGAGCTTACATGGGATTCTATTCCTCCTATTCTGTCTGCTCCATCCCTGCTTGTTCTTTCTCTCTCCTCTCTCTCTCTCTCTCTCTCTGTCTCTCCTGTTCTCAAAATAAATAAATAAACATTAAAAAATTAAAAACAAAAACAAGAAAACAGATATAAGCAATATATTTGAACAAGAATTCAGAACAACATTCATACGACTATTAGCTCAGCTTGACAAAAGTATGGAAGACACACAATTAACCCTCGTTGCAGAAATTGAAGACCAAAAAAGAAGTCAGTTTGAAATTTAAAAAATGCTATAAATGAGATGCAAAACCAAATGTATATAGTGACAATGAGCATTGAAGAACCAGAGGGAAAACTAGGTGATATAGAAGATAAAATTATAAAAAATAATGAAGCTGAAAATAAGAGGGAAAGAAAACTATTAAAACATGAAAGTATATTTAGGGAAATCAGCAATTCCATAAAATGAAATAATATCCATATCATAGGAGTTTCAGAAGAAGAGTGGGAAAAGGGGGCAGAAGGTTTATTTGAAAAAAAATATAGCTGAGAACTTCCTTAATCTGGGAAGTAAAGAGACACTCAACCCCTAGAGTCACGGAAAACTCCACTAAAAATCAACAAAAACAGGTCAACATCATGATAGATCGTAGTGAAACTTCCAAAATACAATGATAAAGAAAGAGTCCTGAAAGCAGCAAAGGACAAAAGGTCCTTAACCTCCAAGTGTAGAGACATAAAATTAGCAGCAGACCTGTCCACTGAAACTTGGCAGCCCAGAAACAAGCATCAGGAAATATTCAATGTACTGAATAGGAATAATATGCAGCCAAGAATTCTTTATCCAGAAAGGCTGTCATTCAGAATAGAAGGAGAAAAAAAGTTTCCCAAACAAAAAATAAGTTGTTTGTGACCACTAAACCAGCCCTGCAAGAAATGTGAAGGGGGAAGATTTGAGTGGAGAGAAAAAATAATAAAGCAACAAAGACTAGAAAGGACCAGAGAACATCACCAGAAACACCAACTCTACAGGTAATACAATGGCACTAAATTCATTTTTCAATAATCACTCTGAATGTAAATGGATTAAATGCTCTAATGAAAAGACATACCATTACATAATGGATTAAAAAACAAAACAAAAAAGATCCATGTGTATGATGCTCACAAGAGACTCTTTATAGACGTAAAGACACCTGCAGATTGAAAATGAGGGCATGGAGAACCATCTATCATGCTAATGGACGTCAAAAGAAAGCAAAAGTAGCCATACTTATATCTGACAAACCAGATTTTAAAACAAAGAGGGACGAGTGATAAAGAAGGGCATCATATCATAATTAAAGAGTCTATTCATCAAGAAGATCTAACAATTATAAATACTTATGCCCTGAACTAGAAAGCACTTCAATTTATATATCAGTTAATAACAAACACACAAAAAAACTCATTGATAATAATAAAATAATAGTCAGGGACTTTAACACCCTCTTACAGCAATGCACAGATCATCTAAGCAGAAAATCAACAACAACACAATGGCTTTGAATAACACACTGGACCAAATGGATATAAAAGATATATTCAGAGAATTTCACCCTAAAGCACCTAATACACATTCTTTTCGAGTGCACATAGGACATGCTCCAAAATAGATCACATACTGGGTCACAAATCAGCCCTCAACAAGTACAAAAAATCAAAATTATATTGATTATATATATTATGGATATTGTTGGATCACAGCACCGTGAACCATGAATGAAGTCAACCACAAGAAAATATTTGGAAAATCCTCAAATGCATGGAGGTTAAAGCATATCCTGATAAAGAGTGAATGGGTTAACCAGGATATTAAAGAGGAAATAAAAAACTACTTGGAAGCAAATGAAAACAAAAACACAACAGTCCAAACACTTTAAGATGAAGCAAAGCAACTAAGAGGAAAGCATATTGCAATTCTGGCCTTTCTCAAGAAGCAATAAAGGTCCCAAATACAACCTAACCTGACACCTAAAGGAGCTAGACAAGGAACAGGAAATAAGTCGCAGGGTACAAAATCAACGTACAGAAATCGGTTGCATTTTTATACACCAATAATGAAGCAACAGAAAGAGAAATCAAGAAACTGATCCCATTCACAATTGCACGAAAAACCATAAAACACCTAGGAATAAATCTAACCAAAGACGTAAAAGACCTGTACGATGAAAACTATAGAAAGCTTATGAAAGAAATTGAAGAAGACACAAAGAAATGGAAAAGCATTCCATGCTCATGGATCAGAAGAATAAACATTGTTAAAATGTCATTCTTACCCAAAGCAATCTACACATTCAATGCAATACC
>CM053579.1:51926026-51945124 GCA_028646485.1 Cryptoprocta ferox
GGAAAGATACCATATATTTGCACTCATAGGTCTAACAGGAGAAACCCAACAGAGGATCATGGGGAGGGGAAGGAGGAAAAAGAGTTAGGGAGAGAGAGGGAGACAAAACACGAGAGACTCTTGAATACTGAAAACAACCTGAGGGGGGAAGGGGAAGGAGGAAATGTAAAGGGGGGTGATGGTCTTGGTGGAGGTCATTTGTGGGGAAGAGCACTGGGTGCTATATGGAAACCAACCTGACAATAAACTATAAAGTTAAAAAAAATACAAACCTCTAAATACCCATAAATACATATAGGGGTAAATTAAAATGAATATCTACTATATAAAACAATATAGTAAGAATGATATTTTAGGCAGAGTATGTATTAAGTTTATTAGAAAAATAAAAGTTGGAAGGTGGGATAAATGATTTATGGTTTTTGAAAGGCCTTCCTTTATCCCGTTAGGGGAAAATATCAATATTATAGTTTAAGAAGTAAAGAATGCATGGTTTTAATTTTAAGAGTAACTATAAAAACAAATAGGAAAATAGAAACATTCTGACAACAGAGGAAAAAGTGGAATAATAAAATTAAATATGGGAAAGAATAGGAAATGCATTGTAAAGTGGTAAATTTAAATTAAATATAAATGAAATACATTTGAAAAAAATCAGGGTGTATGTATCTCTTTAAAATAGTACTTTTGTGTCCTTTGGATTAATACCTATTAGTACAATTCTGGGTCATAAGGTAGTTCTGTTTTTAGAGGAACCTCCATACTGTTTTCCAGAGTGGCTGCATCAGTTTCATTCCCACCAACAGTGTAAGACAAATCCCTTTTCTCCACATGCTTGTCAACCCTTGTTGTTTCCTGTGGTACTAATTTTAGTCATTTTTACACATCTGGGGTGATATATGACTGTAGTTTTGATTTGTATTTCCCTTATGATGAGTGATGTTGAGCATCATTTCATATGTCTCTTAACCGTCTGGATGTCTTCTTTGGAAAAATGTCTATTCATGTCTTCTGCCCATTTCTTAACTGTATCATTATTTTTTTTGGGTGTTGAGTTTGATACATTCTTTATGGATTTTGCATACTAACCCTGAATCAGAAATGTCATTTGAAAATACCTTCTCTCATTCCATAGGCTTCCTTTTAGTTTTGTTGATTGTTTGCTTAACTGTGCAAATACGTTATCTTCTTGAAGTCCCAATAGTTCATTTTTTATTTTGTTTTCCCTTGCCTTGGGAGACATATCTAGTAAGAAGTTACTATGACTGATGTCAAAGTGGTTACTACTGCCTGTGTTCTCCTCTAGCATTGTCATGGTTTCCTGTCTCACATTTAGTCTTTAATCCATTTTCAATATATTTCTATGTATGCTGTAAGGAAGTGGTTCAGTTTCATCCTTTTGCATGTTGCTTTCCTGTTTTCCCAACACCATGTGTTGAAGAGACTGTCTTTTTCCCATTGGATATTCTTATCCCATTGGATATTGGAATTTTGATGGGAGTTCTATGTGCCTTCTAGATCTGGATGTCTGTTTACTTCCAAAGATTAGGCAATTTTTCAGATATTATCTCCTCATTTGAACCTTCTTTCCCTTTTCCTCTCACTTTTTCTGTGACTTTTATAATACAAATGTTACTACGTTTGATGGAGTTACCGAGTTCCCTAAATCTATATTCTTGTTCCATAATTCTTCTCTATCTATTGTTCACCTTCCCATTATTTTGTTTTCTATATCATTTTTTCATCGTTTTTCTTCCATCTTTATGCTCATTACATTAAGTCTATTTTGAATCTCTATTATTGCATTTTTTATTTCTAATTCATTTTTAACTCTTTTATCTCTCTGGTAAGGGCCTCCTTGAAGTCATCCATTCTTTTCTCAAGCCCAGTGAGTATCCTTATGTTGTTGCTTTAAATTTTCCATCAGGTGTTTTTCTTATACCTGTTTCATTTTTATCCCTGGCCGTGACCTTATCTTGTTCTTTCATTTGGGATGAATTCTTCCATATTGGCATTTTATCTAAGTCTACTTTCTTTTGTGTGATAGAAAAGCCAGTTATGTTTCTTGCTTCTGAGAGTAATGGCTTTATGAAGAAGTTGTGTCCAGGGCCTTGCACTTCAGAAAGTGTCTCTGGTCTGTACTGCATTTGTTCTGCTGTTGTATTTTGGCTGATCTATCCCTCCGGTTAGTTGTCTGCAGAGACTCTCCTTCCCTTCAGTGGGCAGTGTTTGGCACTTGGCCAGAATGGGGCATATTTTAATTAACTAGGTGAGCCCTGGTCTGCTTGTGAAATGAGAGCTGATACTACTTGCACTAGAACTAAAGCTCTGAAGAGGTCTCTGGTTAGGACTTGTGGTATGGGCAGGATATTCTACTTGTCCTTTTGGGAAGGGGTCTGCTGCACTGGGACAGACCTAGGAGGTCAGTACCGGTAGAGTGCAGGAGTGTGTTACTTGGTATATGCAGGCTAAGTAGCCATTGCTTGTACTGTGCTGCTTACTGCAGTTGGCTCTGTATTTATGCTGAGGAGTGAGAAAAGGAAATGTCTCCAGCCAGCTTCCTTGTCCTCAGCAAAGCACCTCTTTGCATGCTGCCTTTCACAGAAGCACTCTTAGAAGAGTGAATAATCTTCCTGCTGTGTGTCCCAGGAATTTCATAAATCACTCTTTCAACATTGTTTGTCTCCAGGTTATTTGTCTACCTTCTCTCTAAGAGCAGCGCATTGCCTTCCAGGCTCTATTCCAGCCAAGTCTGCTGACTTTTAAAAGTCTAGGTTTAAGGGATGTTGTGCAGGCAGCCACCTGTGCTGGCTTCCCTTGTGTGTGTGTGGGGGGGTTCCCATTGCTCTGGGACTGAGGCAATTTTGACTGAGAAGGGTAGTCACAAAATAGTACAGCGGTGTGGGCTTTGATGTAAGCAAGTTAGGCAGCCCATGTTGGGGATGAGTTTCTTTCAGCAGGTGGCTCTGAGTTTATCTTGAAGGGCAGGGGAAGGAAATGGCACTGCCTGGCTCCTTTGTCCCTGGAGAGGCATATTCCTAAACTCTACCCCTCAGGGACATTATTCCAAGAAGAGGGAATAATCTCCTTCTGTGCCCCAAGCATTCTCCAGATTGCTGTTTCCACATCGCCTGCCCCCAGTTTGTTTTACTATCTTCTCTCCAGGAGTATGGCAGTTCTTTCATTGCTGTATCCCAGCCAAGCCCACAAACATTTAAAACTCTAGTATTTTAAGCCCTGCTGGTTGCAAAAACTCACAGAAGCCAGATCCTCTTGTTTCCCCAGCCAATGACTTGCGGAATGTTCTCCTTGTGCATTCTTCTGTGTGCTTCTCTATGACCTTTCTCTGCAACCACAACTCCCTCCCCTCTACAGTACCTATGATCTGTTCCTCCCTTAAACCAGTCTCCACACTTCCTACTTTCTTTAATGTGGCTTATTATCTTCCTTTACTTGTGGAGTTTGTTCTGTCATTCTTCAGGTTAATTTCTGGGGCATTTAGAATGATTTGATAGTTATCTAGCTATGTTTGAGGGATGAGATGATTCTGGAGTCCTCCTACTCTGCCACCATCTTAGTTCCCCCCTCCTCTTTTCTTCTAGTTTCAAATGGCCTGCTTTTGAGCTAATTCTTTCTTCTACTTGATCAAATCTACTATTGAAGATTTGTGAAATTTTCCAGTAAAGTCAAAGTTATTCTTCTCCAGAATTACTCACTTTTTTTTTTTTGTTTTAGTGATTTGGTTTAGTTGCCTGTTCTCTAGTAGCTCACTGAGCTTCATTAAAATGTTTATTGTGAATTCATTGTGATGCAATTTATAGATCTCTCTTTCTTTAGAGTCTGTTACTGGTCATTCGTTGTTGTTTTTTTCCCTTGGGTGTGTTATGTTTCCCTGATTATTTTTTTTTATCATTTGTCCTTGTCCTTGTGTCTGCACATTTGAAGATGTAGTTATCACTTTTAGTTTTTATAGACTGGTTTTGACAGGAAAAGAATTTCGCCAGTGAGCCAATCCAGAGATTATGGGTGGGCTGTCTTCTAGGTTTTATGAAACATCATTTACCTGGAATCCTCACATATGCAGTCCTTGTGCTTTTGTCAATACTTCAGTGGGCTTAGCACCTGGGTCCATGGAAACTGGCCTGGTATTTGAATCTATGTGTGTGTGCATTGAGCCTTGGTTGACAAGGATCAGTCTAGAGCCTCAACCCATGATGTCTTGCCTATCACCAAGGTCTGTTGGGGTGGATTTCATGGTCGTGTCTATAGTTGCAGGCTTAGAGCCTGTGTCTGTGGGGTCCAGCCAGACGTCTGGGTCATAAAGGCCAAAATGACACTGGGAAAAGCCTTGAGCCTGTCTGTCTGGGCCTTGAGCCCAGATGGCATTGGGATTTATTGGGATATGCCTAGAGCCTGCATCCATAAGGGTGGGCTAGATGTCTGGGAATTTAAGGGCAGGACTGGAGCCTAGGTCCACAGGCACAAGCCTAGGATCTAGTTCACTGAAATCTGTGGCAGTTGAAGCTAAACTGGGGCCTGTCAGGCCATTCTTAAGTCTTGTATTAATGTAGAATTGATGTAGGCATGGAATCTGGCTCTTTGGGGATTGGCCTTGAATTTGCCTCTATTAGGACAGCTGTGTTGCATGGAACAATGGGTGCCAACCTAGAACCTGGGCCTCAAAGCACAGTGGCCAACCTTGTGCTGGAGTGTATTTGGGCAAGCCACATGCTGGGATCCATAGTGAAATCAGGTAATCACTTCACTTTCCTTCCCCTACACAGAGAGTAATTTCATGCTTCACTGCCCAGGTATAGGGGAGAAGTGAGGTGGGCAATATAAAACTGTCCTTCCTACCCACTTCAAAGCATCCTTTCTCACTTCTGTGTTTTACCCATGTGATTAATATCTCACTTTAATTCATTTGCCCTCCTGAAGGTATTTTTGTGCAGTGATATTTGTTCAAATGCATGTTTATGTAAGGAAATGAGCATTGGAAACTCCTGTCATCTTGCTGATGTCACTCCCTAATATAACAACAGTTGATTGCACACCCTTAGTGGAAAAGATCAAAGGATAAAAACAGAGTAAAAAATAAATGGATGATTGAATGAATGAAAAAATAATTGTTTAGTTGACATTTAAGTACTAGTATTAATAGTATTAGTGTTGCTACTCTTATTCTGAGACTACTGTATGGTATTTTTACTCAAAGAAAATGAGTAATTATGTTTATATTGTTGGCATCCAGATGTTTTGGTATAGAAGGAAAGGATACACTTTTAATATTGATGAGGTAAAATAAAAAGTCATGTATCTTTGAACATGAGTTAGAGATATCAATATGAATACATGAGGTATTTCATCCTTACAAAAACACATATTTACAAAGGGATTTAGTTCAACAAATACGGAATAGCCCCATTTTCCCTGGTCCTCATCATTACAACTAAAAAACCTGAATATAATACAATAGATGAGCACTTTCCCTGTGAGAGAAAGTAACTGTAGACACTCATCTGTATTTCCTTATTGCCTCTCATATATCCCAGACAGTGAACTGAAGTCTATACCTGAGAACACCAACAGGTACAGATAAAAAAGCTGCATAAAAAAACGTTTTACCCCAGTGAAGTTAAAAAAATATAACTTTTTTTGGTAATACTTGTCCTACTGTAGTCAAACACAAATGAAACAAAATGTGTTCCCCCTTTTTCCCATGGTGTCAGAGAAGCCAAAAAGAAACTTTTTTTCCAACCAAACTCACCCCAACCCATCCCACAATCCATAAACAGAAAGTGCACTTCAGCTATTCCACTGATGAATGATGGCGGGTCAAATGGGATTTAATCATCGGTCCTCTGGTTGGAGGAAACAAACTGAAGCCCAATTCCTCTCACCAGATAATTTAGGCAGGCCAGAAGAACAAACATGTTTTTTGTTTTCCTTACCAGGGTAATATCAACAACATCAAGTGGCAAGTTATGCCTCCACCACATCCAAGCATCAAGGACTCTCACTGAGGTGTATGAGGGAGAGCTAGTCAGAATTAGGCTTTGCCAATTCCCTCCATGTGGACAGTCTATTGCAAGAACAACTTCCACTTCCATCTAGCATCAGTCAGATTAAGTAAGAAGGTACAAGTGTCAGGTAGAAAGCACTCTACTTTTGCCCACCTCTGGTGTCAATGGGGTCCAGTAGGAAGTTGCATTTTATTAAACAAGAAGCAACAAAATATACCTAGTCAGAATTCTTGTTTCCTTCTTTCCACTGTCAGTGGAATCCAATGGAGACCCAAACCTTCTTTCTAAACTGTCATCAATGAGTTGAAATAAAGTTGTGGGAAGTGAGTTGACACTCAATTTGCACTCTAATTTACTATTAATGACAGCTCTTAGTGGAGAGCTGAGCTTCTGCACAACTGGGTAGCAACAAGCAGTGGGGATCAGCACTGCACATCCTCCTCCACTCTAGGTACAGTTGGATCTACTGGGATGCTGCGCTCATACCCGCATTCTGAGGCAATAAAGCAGTGTAAGTCAGAGTCATCATTCAACAAAAAGGTCATCAGGCTTGAGGGAGAGCAGAACTTTCACCTCACCCATCTCTAATGAGGCAGTATGATACTTTTCCTGAAGTGATATGAGCAGAACAAAGCAGAAAGATGATCATGACACTTACTTGACCCTTGTGGTACACCACAACAGGGAAGCAGACTACTAAAAACACAAGAGCAAATAGAATCCATAGTCTCATAATGCAATATCCAAATGTCAAGAATAAAATTCTAAATGACTAGCCAAAACGAAATTCAGGAAAATCACAATGTGATGGAGGAAAAACAAGCAACATATGTCAACATAGAAATAAATCAAATTTTGGAACTCTCTGACAAAGGCTTTAAAGTAGCTATGATAAATAAAATTCTTCAGTAAGCAAATATAAATTTTCTTGAAATAAATACATAAAAATAGAAAAAATATCAAAGAAATAAAGGTTATCAAAAAACAGATGGAAATTATATAAGTAAAAAATAACTGAAATTTAAACAAATTTCAGTGGGCTCAGGGATGCCTGGATGGCTCAATTGGTTTAGCGTTGAACTCAATTTTAGCTCACGGCATGATCTCAGGGTTTGTGGGATCAAGCCCTGCATCAGATTCTGTGCTGACAGCACCGAGCCTCCTTGGGATTCTCTCTCTCCCTCTCTCTCTGTCCCTCCCAAGCTCATGCTCGCTCGCTCTCTCTCTGTCTTTCTCAAAATAAATAAACACTAAAATAATTCAATGGGCTAGGTAAGATAATGCTTATGACAGAAGATAGACTTATTGAATTTGAAAGCAGATAAACAATAATCTGAGCAACAGAAATAAAATTGAATATAAAAAAGGACAAAAATCTTATGGGCCAGTGGAATAATAAGAAGAAATCAAATTTTCATTTCCTCAGAATCCTAGATGGACAGTAGAGGGAAAGTGTGACTGAAAAAAAATTTGAAGGAATAATAATGAAATCTTTCCAAATATGGCAAAAGATATAAACTACAGTTTCAGAAGCAAGTTCCAAGTACAATAAACCCAAATAAATCTACGCCAAGGAACATATTAATATAAATTTTAAAAATTAAAGGGGGAGAAAAAATTTTGGAAGTATTCAAGGAGAAAACACATGGCTTTAGTGTTACATCTGTTAGAATGACAGAGAACTTCTCAACTGAAACTAATGAGGCCAGAAGAAAGTATTCTTAAATAATGAAGGGGGATACAAATATACCTCAGACAAAAGAAAATTGAGATAATTTGCTGCTAGCAAAACTATTCTTTACGAATAGCTCAAGAAATTTATCTAAAAAGAAATAAAATTATAACAGAAAAAGGCTTAGAATTTTAGAAAAGAAAGCATGTAAGAATGCATAAAATAGGAATAAATAAATAGACCATCTTACTTTTTACGAATTTAATTCTTGGTGATTGGAACAAAGATATACTACCATCTGATATGGTACTGGGTGTAGGTAGAGTGAATACTTGACATAATTGCATTTACACAGTAGGAAAGGTAAGAAACTTAAATGCAAATAATACTTCTACACTTGAAGTGGTAAAATATTGATACCAATAAACTGTGATAGGTTATACATATGTATTATAACATGAATAACCACTAAGAAAATTATGCAAAAGAATATAAAAATATGGTAATTAAATCAAAATAGAATTCAAAGAAATCTTCAAATAATGTACACGAAGGTAAGAAAAGAAAGAGAGAAAGAGAAGAGAATCAAGGGACACAACCAAAAACTAAATAATAAGCTGGCACACTTAAGGACTAGTATATGTATAAATACCTTAAACAAATGGCATAAATACATAAATTAAAGAAAAATTAACAGAATGGATAAAAGCATGACCCAACAGTGTTCTATGTTTAAGAAATCCGCTTTAGATATAAAAACACAGATATAAATTAAAATAATTAAAACATATATCATGTATTCCTCAATTAAAAAAAAAGAAAACACTGTTATATTAATATTAGGTAAAGTATACAGCAGACCAGATGAAAATACTAAGACACAGAAGAAAATTAAATCATCATGATCATGATGATGATCATCATCATAAATAAGCAATTCACTAAGAACACAAAACAATCCTAAATATGTATGCATCAAACAACAGAACCTAAAAATACATCAAGCAAAACCTAATAGAACTGAAAGAAAATAAATAGAATAATCCATAATTATAGTTGGGTACTTCAATCCAATCTCAGCAATGGATACATTTATTAAACAGGCAATCAGCAAAGAGATAGAACTGAACAAAATAGTCAACCAAAGGATCACATTAACATATATAGAACACTCCAAAAAACCCCTTAAAGTATACAGGTTTTTTTTCCCAAACATCTATGGAACATTCAAAAAGATAAATCATACCCTGAACCACAAAAAAACCTTGATAACTTTAAAATAATTTAATAATACAGAGTATGTTTTCTTATCATAATAAAGTAAAATTATAAAAAGATAAATACAAAAAAATTCTAAATACTTTAAAACTAAACAATACACTTCTATATAATCCATGCTTCAAAGAAAAGGTATCAAGAGAAACTAAATTAATACATAGAACTGAATGAAAATAAAATTGTATTTATCAAATCAATAACATAGCTAAAGCAGTGGTGAGAGGTAAATTTATAGTGTTGATGCAAGCAGAAGGAAATAAATAGCATCAAGAATAAAACAGGTTTATTACTACAGATTTATAGCCATTTAAATGACATAATATCAGTAACTTTGTAATCATAAGTTTGAAAACTTAGAAGAAATGGACCAAAGCTTGTCCAAGATAAACCTGATAATCTGAATACTCCTATAAGCATCTAAAAATTAGATTTGTAATAAAAAATTTCTCCTTCCAAAATATCCAACCCCCAATGATTTCACTGAATAATTCTACAAAATATTTACGGAAGAATAAATACAAATTTAACAAATTTCTTCAAGAAAATATAAAAGCAGAAATCACTCTTCAACTAATTTTGTGAGCCTGGTGTTAGCTTCAAACCAAAATAAAGATAGTACAAAGAAAAAAGATAGACCACTATCTTTCATGAAATTAGACGCAAATATGCTTAAGAAAATTTTGAGACAAAAAATCGAGGAAAATATAAAAGAATTAGGTACTACTACTATTAGGTAGAATTTATTCCAGGTATGCAAGGATGACGTAACATTTGCAAATTAGTCACTACAATGCACCATATCAATGAGCTAAAAAAAAAAGAAGAAAATCATGTGGATTTTTTTGCATTAAGAACCATTAACTTATTTTAAAATTGAAATATATTTGAAATACAATATTGTGTAAATGTATGATGTAAAACATGTTGATTTAATACATTTATATATTATAATAAGATTGCCTTTGTAGCAAAAATTAGTACCTACATCACGTCACATAATTATAATTTTTCCTTTTTGCTTCTTTATCCATATAGTTTTTAATTTTAATGTTCATTGCTTTTTGAGAGACAGAGCATGAGTGGAGGAGGGGGGAACACAGAATCTGAAGCAGGCTCCAGGCTCTGAGCTGAGAGCACAGAGCCTGAGGCTAGGCTTGAACTCACAAACCATTAGAACATGATGTGAGCCAAAGTTGGATGCTTAACTGGCACCCCAATTTTTAAAATTTTAATTCTTATGTACTTAAGATACACTGTTATATTAGTTTCATCTGTGCAGTATCGTAATTGAACAATTCCAGATATTACTCAGTGCTCATCAAGATAAGCACAAGATAATTCCCTTCACCGATTTCACCCATCCCCCAACCAAGTCCTTTCTGGGAACCATCTGTTCTCTCTAGTTAAGGATCTGTTTTTTGGTTTGTCTCTCTTTCCTTTTCTTTCTTTCATTTGTTTTGTTTCTTAAATTCCACATATGAGTGAAATCATAAGGTATTTGGCTTTCTCTGACTCAATTATTTTGTTCAGTATAATATTCTCTAGATCAATCCATGATGTCACAAATGGCAAGATTTCACTTTTTATGGATGAATAAAATTTGTGTATATATATACATACATATATATACATATATACAATTTTTAACCATTCATCTATTGATGGACACGTGGGTTGCTGCCACATATTTTTTATTTTTTATTTTTTTTATTTTATATTTTTGAGAGAGAGAGAGAGAGACAGCGTGAGCAGGGGAGGGTCAGAGAGAGGGAGACAGATTCCGAAGACAGGCTGCAGGCTCTGAGCTAGCCATCAGCACAGAGCCTGATGCGGGGCTCAAACCCACGAACCGCGAGATCGTGACCTGAGCCGAAGCCGGACGTTCAACCGACTGAGCCACCCAGGTGCCCCCCACATATTTTTTATTTTTTTAAGTTTTTGTTTAAATTCTAGCTAGTTAACATACAGTGTAATATTAGTTTAAGGTGTACAATATAGTGATTCAACACTTCCATACCACATGCTCTGCTCATCAGAAGTGCACTTCTTACTCCTCATTACCTATTTTATCCATCCTCCACCTGCCTCCCTTCTGGTAATTATCAGTTTGTTCTCTATAGTTAATGGTCTGTTTCTCGGTTTGTCTCTCTCTCTCTCTCTCTCTCTCTCTCTCTCTCTCTCTCCATCTTTCCCCATTTGCTCATTTGTTTTATTTCTTAAATATAGCACATGAGTGAAGTTGTATGGTATTTGTTTTTCTTTGACTATTTCCCGTAGGATAATGATCTCTAGGTCCATCCATGTCCTTGCAAATGGCAAGATTTCATTCTTTTTTATAGTTGAGTAATATTCCATTGTATATATATACCACATCTTCTTTATCCACTAATAATTGGAACGTGGGCTGTTTCCATAATTTGGATATTGTAGATAATGCTGCTATAAAGATCAAGGTGTTTGTATCCTTTGAGTTGGTATTTTTGTATTTAACAAAGTATAACACACATTTATGATAAAAACTCTATAAAGCAGGTTTAGAGGGAACATACCTCAATGTAAAGGCAATAGATGAAAACCCACAGCTAATATCATACACAATGGGGAACAACTGAGAGCTTTTTTTCTACAGGAAGAAGCTGGGATGTCCACTCTCACCACTGTTATTTAACATGGTACTTAAATAAGTACTACACACAGCAAACACAACAACAATAACAAAAAGCATACAATCTGTAAGGAAGAAGTAAAAGTTTCACTGATTGCAGAAGACATGGAAACCCAAAAGACTCCACCAAAAAAATGCTAGAACTGACATATGAATTTAGTAAAGTCACAGGATATAATATACACCTACAGAAATCTGTGGCATTTATGTACACCAATAATGAAGTAGCAGAAAGGGAAGTTAATGAATCAATTGCATTTACAATTGCACAAAAATAATACCTAGGAATAAACCTAATCAAAGTGGTTAAAGATCTGTATTTTAAAAACTACAAAACACTGATGAAAGAAATTAAAGATGACACAAAGAAATGGAAACACTTTTTATGCTTATGGATTGGAAGAACAAATATTGATATAATGTCTGGGCTAACGCAAATACACATTTAGTGCAATATGTATCAAAATACCAGCAGCATTTTTCACAGAGTTAGAACAAACAATCCTAAAATTTGTATGGAATCACAAAAGACCTGAATAGCCAAAGCAATCTTGAAAAATAAAAGTAAAGCTGGAGGCTTCACAATTCTGGACTTCAAGATCTATGACAAAGCTGTAGTCAAGACAACAGTATGGGGGGCGCCTGGGTGACTCAGTCAGTTAAACGTCCGACTTCGGCTCAGGTCATGACCTCACAGTTTGTGGGTTCGAGCCCCTCATCAGGCTCTGTGCTGACAGCTCAGAGCCTGGAGACTGCTTCTGATTCTGTGTCTCCCTCTCTCTCTGCCCCTCCCCCACTCGTACTCTGTCTCTTTCTCAAAAATGAATAAATGTTTAAAAAAATTTAAAAAATAGACAACAGTATGGTACAGGCACAAAAATAGATATATGAAATCAATGGAAAAGAATAGAAACCCAAGAAACAAGCCCACAACTACATGGCCAAGTAATTTTTGACAAAGCAAGAAAGGATATCCAATGAAAAAAGACACTCTCTTCAACAAATAGTGTTGGAAAAACTGGACAGCAACATGCAAAAGAACGAAACTGGACCACTTTCTTACACCACACACAAAAATAAACTCAAAGGGATGAAGGACTTTATATCAGGCAGGAAACCATCAAAATCCTAGGGGAGAACATAGGCAGTAACCTCTTTGACATCGGCCTAGCAGCTTCTTACAAGATATGCCTCCTGAGGCGAGGGAAATAAAAACAAAAATGACGTGTTTGGACTTCATCTAAATAAAAAGCTTCTGAACAGTGAAGAAAAAAATCAACAGAACTTAAAAGGCAACCTACAGGGGTGCCTGGGTGGCTCAGTCCATTAAGCGCCCGACTTCAACTCAGGTCATGACCTCATGGTCCACGAGTTTGAGCCCTGCATCAGGCTCTGTGCTAACAGTTCAGAGCCTGGAGCCTGCTTCAGATACTGGGTCTCCCTTTCTCTCTGCCCCTCCCTCGCTCATGCTCTGTCTCTCTCTATCTCTCAAAAATTAATAAACGTTAAAAAAGTTTTAAAAAAGAATAAACATTAAAAAATTTAAAAGGTAGGGGCGCCTGGGTGGCTCAGTCGGTTGAGCGTCCGACTTCGGTTCAGGTCATGATCTCACGGTCTGTGGGTTCAAGCCCCGCGTCGGGCTCTGTGTTGACAGCTCAGAGCCTAGAGCCTGCTTCGGATTCTGTCTCCCTCTCTCTCTCTGCCCCTCCCCTGCTCACTGTCTGTCTCTCAAAATAAAATAAAGACATAAAAAAAGTTAAAAAAAACTGTCAACACTTGTTTAAAAAAAATTTAAAAGGCAACCTACAAAATTGGAAATGATATTTGCAAATTACATGTGAAAAATGGTTAATATCCAAAATATATAAATAACTTTTACAGCTCAGCACCCATATAACAAATAATCCAATTAAAAGCAGACAATGGACATTTGGGCTCTTTCTGTAGAGTGGTTATAGTTTTATAATGTTGCTATAAACATCAGGGTGCATGTGCCCCTTCTAATCAGTATTTTTGTATTGTATGGGTAAATACCAACTAGTGCAATTGCTGGCTCTTAGGGTAGTTCTATTTTTGGCTTTTTGATATATTTTAACTAACTAGAATTTAAATAATATTTGAAATAAAACTATTTTTAAAAAATGGGCAGAAGACATGAATAGACATTTTTCCAAAGAAGACAGAGAGATGGCCAACCGACATATGCTCCATAGTTTTGCTATTGTAAACAATGCTGCAATAAATATAGGGTTGAATACATCCCTTTGAATTACTGTTTTTGTATTATTTGAATAAATATCTAGTAGTTCAATTCCTGGATTGTAGGGAAGTTTTAAATAAAAATTTTGAGGAACCACCATACCATCTTCCACAATGTCTGCACTAGTTTTCATTCCACTAATAGTGCAGCAGGGTTCCATTTTCAGCACACTTTCCCCAACGTTTTTTGTTTCTATAGGTTTGGATTTTAGCCATTCTGACAGGTGTAAGGTGATATCTCATTGTGGTTTCGATTTGGAATTCCCTGATGATTGGTGATGTTCAGCACATTTTCATGTCTCATGACCATCTGGATGTCTTCTTTAGTGAAATATCTGTTCTTATATCTTCAGACCATTTTTTAATTGAATTATTTGTTTTTTGATTGTTGAATATTATCAGTTATACACATATTTTGGGTACCAACCCTTTATTGGACATGTCATTTGCAAATAATCTCTCCCATATGGTAGGTTGTCTTTCAGTTTTATTGTTGGATTCCTTTGCTGCACAGAAGTTTTTATTTTGATGTAGTCTCAATAATTCATTTTTTAAATTTTTCCTAAGCCTCAGGAGACAAAAGTATAAAGATGTTGCTACATCTGCTGTCAGAGAAATTACTCGGTTACTCTGTACTCTTCTGGGAATATAATGGCTTCCGTTCTCACATTTAGGTCCTTAATCCATTTTTAGTTTATTTTTATGTATGTTGTAAGAGAATGGTCCAGTTTCATTGTTTTATATGTTGCTGTCCAGTTTTTCCAACACCATTTGTTGAAGAGACTGCCTTTCCCAGTGGCTATTCTTTACTGCTTTGTCAAATATTAATCAACCATGTGATTATGGGCCTATTTTTGGGCTTCTATTTTCCTTATTAATCTATGTGAATATTTTTGTGCCAGTACCATTTGTTTTGATTACTACTGGATCTTAATATAACTTGAAATCTGGTATAGTGATATCTCAAGCTTTGTGGGTTTTTATTCTTTTTCACGTCTGATTTGGCTAATTGAGGTCTTTTGTGATTCCACACAAATTTTAGTAAGTGTTATTCTAGTTCTGTGAAAAATGCTATTGGTATTTTGGTAGACATTGCATTAAATATGTAGATTGCTTTGTGTTCTATAGACATGTGAACAATATTTGTTCTTCCAATCCATGAGCATGGGATATCTTTCATTTTCTTTGTGGTGTCTTTAATTTCTTTCATTGGTATTTTATATCATTCAGAGTGAAAGTCTGTTTGGTTAAGAATATTCCTAGGTATTTTGGTGCGATCATAAACTGAACTATTTTCTTAATTTCTCTTTCTCCTGCTTCGTTATTAGTGCATAGAAGGGGGATGGGTTTCTGAATATTACTTTTGTATTATAAGTCCTTAATGAATTCATTTATCAGTTATAGTTGTTTTTTTGGTGGAGTCCTTAGGGTTTTCTACATACAGTATTATGTCATCTGCTAATAGTGAAAGTGTTACTTCTTCTTTACCAATTTGGATGCCTTTTATTTCTTTTTGTTGTCTGATTACTGCGGCTAGGTCTTCCAGTACAATGTTGAATAAAATAGGTGGAAGTGGACATCCTTGTCTTGTTCCTGGTCTTAAAGGAAAATCTCTTATTATTTCTTTTCTTCTGCTTGTTCTTTGATTTCTTGGTTGACCCATTCATTTTTTCATACTATGTTAACTTCCATGTGTATGTGGTCTTTCTAGGCCTTTCATTGTGGTTGAATTCTAGTTTCATAGTGTTGTGGTCAGAAAAGATGCATCATATGACTTCAAATTTTTTTTAATTTTTTGACGCCTGTTCTGTGGCCTAATATGAGATCTATTACAGAGAATGTTGCAAATTCACTCGAAAATAATGTATATTCTTGTATTTTAGAGTGGAATTTCTGAATATATCTCTTAAATCTATCTGGTCCAGTGTGTCATTCAAAGCCACTATTTCCTTATTGATTTTCTGTTTGGAAGTTCTCTCTATTGATGTAAGTGGGTGTTAACATCCCTAATATTATTGTAATACTTTTCTAAAGTTTTTATTTAAATTCTAGTTAGTTAACATATATGGTAAAATTGGTTTCAGGTGTAGAATTTAGTGATTCATCACTTACAGATAACACCCAGTGCTCATCACAGCAAGTGCCCTCCTTAATGCCCATCAGCCATTTAGCCCATCATCCTGCCCACCTCCCTCCATCAATCCTGTTTGTTCTCCATAGTTAAGTGTCATTTATAGTTTGTTCCCTCTCTCTATTTTTTTTGTTTCCATATGTTAATCTGTTTTGTTTGTTAAGTTCCACATACGAGTGAAATCATGGTATTTGTCTCCCTCTGATTAACTTATTTCACTTACCAAAATACACTCTTGTTTCATCCATGTTGTTGCAAATAGCAAGATTTAATTATTCTTGATGGCTAAGGAATATTCCAGTGTATGTGTGTGTGTGTGTATGTGTGTGTGTGTGTGTGTGTGTGTGTGTGTGTTCATTATTCACTTATCAGTAGAAGGGCATTTGGACTTTTTCTGTAGTTTGGCTAGTGTTGATAATTCTGCTATAAACATCAAGGTGCATGTGCCCCTTCAAATCAGTAATTTTATACCATTTTATACCATTTTATACCATTTTGGTATGGTATAAATGAATACCTCATAGTACAATTGCTGGGTCTTACGGTTTTTCTATCTTTACCTTTTGAGGAACTTCCATACTATTTTTCAGAGTGGCTGCACCAGTTTGCATTTCCACCAACAATGCAAGAGAGTTCCCTATACACCCACACCCTACACATCCTCACCACCTTTTGTAGTTTCCTGAGTTGTTAACTTTAGCCATTCTGACTGGTGTGAGCTGGTATCTCATCTTGGTTTTGATTTGCATTTCCCTTATGATGAGTGGTACTGAGCATCTTTTCATGTGTTTGTTAGCCATCTGTATATCCTTTTTGGAAAAATTTCTGTTAATGCCTTTTGCCCATTTCTTAACTGGATTCTTTTGTTGTTGTTGTTGACTCTGATTCAGTCTTCATAGATTTTGAGTACTAACCTTTTATTAAATATGTCATTTGCAAAAATCTTCTTATATTCCATAGATTGCTTTTTAGTTTTATTGATTGCTTCCTTCATGGGGCAGAAGCTTTATATCTTCATGAGGTCCCAATAGTTGATGTTTTCTTTTATTTCCATTGCCTTGAGAGACATGTCTTGGGAGAAGATCCTCCAGCTGAGATCAAAGAGTTTGCTGCCTGTGTTCTCCTCTAGGATTGTGGTGGTCTCCTGTGTCACATTTAGGTCTGCTATTCATTGTGAGTTTATTGTTGTGCATGGTTAAGAAAGTTTTCCGGTTTCATTCTTTCTGCATGTCACCATGCAGTTTTCCCAACACCATTTGTTGAAGAGACTGTCTTTTTTCCATTAGATATTCCTTCCCGCTTTGTTGAAAATTAGTTGGCCATAAGTTGTGGGTTCATTTCTGGGTTTTCCACTCTTTTTCATTTATCTATGTGTCTATTTTTGTGCTAGTACCATACTGTCTTGATGACTGCAGCTTTGTAATATATCTTCAAATCCAGGACCGCTATGCCTCTAGTTTTGCTTTTCTATTTAAGAACTGCTTTGGCTATTCGTTTTTTTTTTTTGTTTTTTTTTGTGGTTCCGTACAAATTTTAGTATTCTTTGTTCTAGCTCTGTGAAAACTGCTGGTGGTATTTTGATAAAGTTTGCATTAAATGTGTAGACAGCTTTGAGTCATAGAGACACAGTAACAATGTTTCTTTTTCCAATCCATGAGCTTGGAATGCTTTTCCATTTCTTTGTGTCCTCTTCAATTTCTTTCATCAGTGTTTTATAGTTTTCATAGTATACATTCTTTACATCTTTAATTATGTTTACTCCTAGGTATCTTATTGTTTTTAGTGCAACTGAAAATGGTATCAGTTCCTTGATTTCTTTTTCTGCTGCTTCATTATGATGTACAAAAATGCAACAAATTTCTGTATGTTGATTTTATACCCTATGAATTCATGTATTAGTTTTAGCAATTTTTTGGTGGATTCTTTCAGGTTTCCTCATAGAGCATTATATCATCTGCATATAGTGAACGTGAGTTCTTTCTTGATGATTTGCATGCCTTTCTTTTGTTGTCTGATTGCTGACACTAGGACCTCCATTTCTATGTTAAATAGTAATGGTGACAGGGACATCCTTGTCTTGTTTTTGACAATAGGGGAAAGCCTCTCAATTTTTTCCCATGGAGGATGATATTAGCTGTGAGTCTTTCATATATGGCATTTGTGATATTTAGGCATGTTTCATCTATCCCTACTTTGTTGAGGATTTTTATAAAGAATGGATTCTGTATTTTGTTAAAAGCTTTTTCTGCATCTATTGACAGGATGATATGGTTCTTATCTTTTCTTATATTAATGTGGTGTATCACATCCATTGATTTGTGAATATTGAACCAGGTCTACAGCCAAGGAATAATTCCCTCTTTCTCATGGTGAATAATTCTTTTAATGTACTGCTGAATTTGATTTCTTGGTATTTTGTTGAGAATTTTTGCATCCATGCTCATCAGGGGTATTGGCCTGTAGTTCTCTTTTTTAGTTTTGGAATCAAGGTAATGCTGGATTTGTTGAATGAGTTTGGAAATTTTCCTTCCATTTCTATATTTAGAACAATTTGAGAAGAATAAGTATTAATCCGTCCTTAAATGTCTGGTAGAATTGACTTAGCATGCCATCTGGCCCTGGACTATTGTTTGTTGGGAGACTGTGGATTACAGATTCAATTTTTTTGGTGGTTATTGGTCTGTTTAAATTTACTATTTCTTACTGTTCCAGTATTGGTAGTTTTTGAATTCCTTGGAATTTGTCCATTTCTTCGAGATTGCGCAGTTTGTTGGCATATAATTTTTCATAGTATTGCCTCATAATTGTATTTCTGTGGTGTTGGTTGTGATCTCCCCTCTTTTTTTCTGATTTTTATTTATTTGAGTCCTTTCTCTTTTTGATAAGTTGGCTAGGGGGTAATCAATTTTGTTTATTATTTCTTTTTTTGTTTGTTTGTTTAATTTCCATTTTATTATTAGGTATTTATTTATTTATTTATTTATTTTTTAAACTTTATACTTTATTGTCAGATTGGTTTCCATATAACACCCAGTGCTCTTCCCCACAAGTGACCTCCACCAAGACCATC
>CM053579.1:51945624-51976586 GCA_028646485.1 Cryptoprocta ferox
TATTCATTAAAATGAAAAGCTTCTAGGGGCGCCTGGGTGGCTCAGTCAGTTGGGTGTCCGACTTCGGCTCAGGTCATGATCTCACGGTCTGTGGGTTCAAGCCCCGTGTCAGGCTCTGTGTTGACAGCTCAGAGCCTGGAACCGGTTTTGGATTCTGTGTCTGCCTCTCCCTCTCTCTCTGCCTCTCTCTATGTCAAAAAGAAATATTAAAAATTAAAAAAATAAAATGAAAAGCTTCTGCACAGTGAAGGAAGTAATAAATAACTAGAAGGTGACCTATGGAGTGGGAGAAGATATTTCCAAATTGCATACCAACGAAAGGTTAGTATCCAAAATATATAAAGAACTTACAAAACTCAACACCCCCCAAAAATAAATAAGACTACTGAAAAATGAGCAGAACACGAAAACACATTTCTACAATGAGGAAATTCAGATGGTCAATGACATGAAAAGATGCTTAACATCACTCATCATCAGCAAAATTCAAATTAATACTACAATGAGATATCACCTCACACCTGTCAGAACAGCTAAAATCAACAATACAAGAAACAGCAGGTGTTGGTGAAGATGTGTAAAAAGTGGAATAATCCTGCGCAATTAGTTGGAATGTAAATTGGTGTAGCCACTGTGGAAAACAGTATGGAGGTTTCTTAAAAATCTAAAAAGGGAACTGTCTTATAATCCAGCAATTGCTCTACTGGGTCTTCACCCAAAGAATAAAAAATCACTAATTCAAAAGGATACATGCACCCCTGGATTTATAGCAGCATTATTTACAATAGCCAAAGTATGAAAGTAGTGGAAGCATCCATCAACTGGTGAATGGATATAGAAGATGTGGCATATACAAGCAAAGGAATATTATTCAAGCATAAAAAAGAATGAAACCTTTCCATTGCAACAACATGGATGGAGCTACAGAATATAATACAAGTGAGATAATTCAGTGAAAGAAATACATATATCATATTATTTCACTCATATGTGGAACTTATGAAACAAAACAAATGAGAAAACTGAAAAAAGAGAGAGCTAAACCATGAAATAGTCTCTTAACTATAGAGAACAAACTGACGGTTGTTACCAGAAGGGAGGTGCGTGGGGGTATGGATGAAGTAGGTGATGAGGATTAAGGAGGCACAGGTCATGATGAGCACTGACTAATGTACAGAATTGTTGAATCACTATATTGTTCACCTGAAACTAATATAACATTGTATGTTAATTAACTGGACTTAAAATGAACATTCACACACACACACACACACACACACACAGACATACACACAAGAAACAACAAGTGTTGTTGAGTATGTGGAGCAAAAGGAACTCTCTTATACTGTTGGTGGGACTGCCAACTGGAGTTGCCACTGTGGAAAATAGTATGCAGTTTCCTCAAAGAGTTAAAAATGAAACTACCCTACAATCCAGTAATTGTACTACTGAGTATCTACCCAAAATTTACAAAAGCACTAGTTTATTGGGATATATCAACCCCTGTTTTTATAGCAGTATTATTTACAATAACCAAATTATGGAAGTAGTCCTAATGTCCATTGATTGAGGAATGGATAAAGAGGATGTGATATGTTTGTAAGATGGAATATTAGTCATAAAAAGAATGAATTTGCTACTTGTCATGATGTACATGGAGATAGTATTGTGTTAGGCAACAAAGTCAGTCAGAGAAAGACAAATATCATATGATTTTTCTCATACGTGAAAGCTATGAAACAAGAGAAATAAGCAGAGGAAAAAGAGAAAGAGAGATATACCAAAAAATAGATTCTTAACAATAGAAAACAATCTGATGGTTGCCAGAGTAGAGGTGGGGGGGAATGGGTTAAGCAGGTGATAGTGATTAAGGAGAGTACTTGTCACCATGAGCCTTAGGTGATGCACAGAATTGTTGAATGTTGTGCACCTGAAACATCTATATTACTATATAATACCTACACTCGAATTAATAAGAGAACTTACTAAAACATTTTGTAAACTTGAATGTTAGATTTAAATGCAAAGAACTCTCATATTTAAGTTTATAATATCATCAATACACTCTGTTATGTGAAAATGTACACAGGTAAATGCACTAAGTTGCAAGTTCTACTTGGGTAAACCTATATAAAAAAAACTGTAAAAGTAGATTTTACAGCAAAAGTGACTCCAGCTTTGCTTTAGTTTTTGTGTTTTAATGACAAGGCAAGTCTCACCCTTCCACTACTAGTTTTATAGCATTGATGTGAACGTTTATGTTATTACAGTTAATAATGAGGAATGACTAAATTGCAGACTGGTTGACCCAATCTTTTTATATTAATGTCAGACAAACCCAAATGTGGTTCAGTTACTTCATTCACAATAACGAAACTAGAGATGCCTAATTCCTAAAGCACAGTTTAAATAATATCACATCTGTGCTCAAAACATTTTATTAATACTTAACTAATTAAAATATAATGTCTAAACACCTACGGTGGAATTCAGGGCCCAAAATGCTTTCCCAGTGTAATTTCTCCTTTGCCCTTCTTCACATTGACTGGTTCCATTAGATCAGATTATTTCCATTACTACAAAGTCTGCACTACTTTTGCTTCTGTGACTTCACTTGTGTTTCTCCTTCCAAGTGGAATGCTGTTTTTTACTAGATTTGCCTCTCAATTTCAACAATCCTTCACACTTCTGTGCAAATATCACCTCTTCCAGGTACTCTTCTGTGATCTTATATAGATATAATCTTTATTTTCTTTTTTTATGAATATAATTTATTGTCGAATTGGCTTACATACAACACCCAGTGCTCATCCCAACAAATGCCCTTCTCAATGCCCATCACCCATTTTCCCTCTCCCACACTCCCTTCCACCCTTAGTTTGTTCTCTGTATTTAAGAGTCTCTTGTGGTTTGCCTCCCTCCTTCTCTGTAACTATTTTTTCCCTTCCCTTCCCTCATGGTCTTCTCTTCAGTTTCTCAAGATCCACATATGAATGAAAACGTATCTGTTTTTCTCTGACTTATTTCACTCAGCATAATAACTTCCAGTTTCATCTACGTTGCTAGAAAATGGCATGATTTCATTCCTTCTCATTGCCAAGTAGTATTCCATAATCTGGCTATTGTTGAAAGCGCTGCTGTAAACATTGAGGTACATGCCCCTCCCCCATGCATCAGCACTCTTGTATCCCTTGAGTAAATTCCTAGTAGTGCTATTGCTAGATCTAATCTTTATTTTCTAAACTCACATGAAATTTTGTGCCTTTATTTTGGCACTTGTCACACTCTTCTTTATATCACAAACATATTTTTGTAGAAATCTAATCTCTCCAGTCAGTTCTTTCATGAACGTTATTTCATCTCTTTTGCTATATTATGCACTATAACCAGAACAATGTATTGCATATAATAGGTGCCTACGAACCATGTATTGCTTGTCCAAGTATTTTTTAAGCAACAAACTGGAAAATAATTTGGTAAATGGATAGATTACTCACAAAAGCATTGAGTTCATCCAGCAGTATAAATGCGGAATAAATAAGCATTAATGTTCTCATTAAGGAAGCAGAAATTATAGCACATAGAAATTAGGTGACTGCTGACATTTATAGATTTGCAAATTAATTATCATATTATGTTCTCTTGTATGTGCTCTTTTCAACTATAAAATAAGTTAAAATTTACTATAATTGAAGAGGAAAGAATGTATTTGCCAGGATAATTATGTGAAAGTTGTTGGCAAGGTACATAATGTACAATTGTATGAATAATTTTTCTAACATAGTTGCTAAGTAAAACAGACTAGTTTTGTATCCTGACTTTAGCATTTACCAACTATTTAAAGTTGGGAATATTTAGTAACCTCTAAATATTTTGGTCAATGATAAAATGAAGAGACTGGTAGTAACTCATATTTTCGAAGTAGGAGCAAACTAAAAGTACTAAGAATATTCGCCAATGAGAAAATAAAGTTAGAACTTTTCAGAATGCAATAACCTAGATTATGTACAAATCTGTGCATATAAAGGCATGCATTTCAAAACAGCTATGTAGAGTGGGTACTTGAGAAATGTCTGCATTCTTACAGATAATATTTAATGTAAAGGTTTTAATTTACTAAGGCAGATCATTTGTATCTTACTGTGCAATCTTTTCTCTAAACTTTACATGTTGGTGACAAATAACCTGAATATTATTTTCTTTTTAACGATTGAGGTAATAGGATTAAAATTTAAATAGATGTTCAAACACTTAAAATATGTTTGTTAATTTATCTACGTTATTTATTCGGCATTTCAATTTGGCCTCTGATTTAAAAAATAATGCAGGAAGTACGTGACAACATTGCTGATTATGTATATTACAAAAGAAATATAGGCTCGACATTGCAAAACTTCAACTCTTCTGAGACTCTCAAATATGTCACGTATGAATCAAAATAATAATAATAACCATGACACTACATTTTAACAGTATATTTTATTCCCCCAATTTAACCTGTCAGTGTGGAATTTTAAGCATGAACTCTATGCCAGCTGTTTTTTTTTTTTTTTGAGAATTTGGAATCTGAGTGAAAGGAATGATGTAGCAAGGGTGTGACTACTTTGCAAAGTGAGAAGAATAATTAAAATTACAGCCACCTAGTGTCTCTTCATATTGTATGTATTTGCATTGAGTGTTTTACCATTTGTTATTAATTCTATCATCTGTGAAAAAAAAAACTCATCTCATGCACTCAGTTGTTTGAGCATAGAGTGCCACAAACCATATGGATCTCATTTTGAAACTCTTTCAAATCCTAGACATCCATATGGAACTCATAAAAGTCAATTTATTTGGTGATAGGATAATGGAAAGCTGCTCTTGAGTTAGGTTAGAGGAGATCACCATGTGGACTAAGTACTAAACTCAAGGGAAATTACTTCATTACAATTTGATCCAGACCACAGTAATGAATATCGCGATGTAGCCAAAGTTCAACTAAGTTGACTTTATAGTACTGAAATTAATCCATTTGTATTGCAGCTAAGGGAATTTCTAGGCTGTAGTGGTTTTGAGGCTGACTTCATCTTTACAGCCTCAGGTGATTAATCACATAATTGTGTCAATTAATGATGTTACTAAAATGTTATTAACTTTGTGATGATAATACCTGTGTGGCATGGCATAAACCTGTTAAATTTAGGTTTATATCATACTTCTATACCTCCTATACTCCCATAATTCTGGCATACTGAGTCTCAGAAATTTCTTACTTTGAGCTCTAATTTGGTCAGTTAACTTGAATTGCAATTACAGGACATATTGGAATTTGCCTCTATATTTTTTGCAAGACCTAGTGGTTTCACAATGGTATAACCTATCGCATTGCTTATACCGATTCCTCTCCCACACCTTCAATGTATTCTCAAAACAGCAGCTACAGTAAACTGGTTAAAAAGTGACAGACTATGTTGCATCACTTCTGTGCTCAAAACCCTTCAAGTGTGTCAAATTTCACTCCAAATAAAAAAGTTCTTACAGTGATTTAAAGGCCTTATATGACCTTCTATCTTCCTCAATCCACTAGCCCTTTTACCTGATCTTCAGTTATTTCTCCCTATTTCACTCTGTTTTAGCCACGCAAGCCTCTTTCCTATTCTTAGAATATGTCAAGGTACATCTTTACTCACAGTCATTGCTCTTTGTTTTCTGTCTGCCTGGATTACTTTTCTTTAAGATATTGACATGGTTCACTCCATAATATCTTTTTAGTCTTTACTTAAAATTGAACTTCTTAATGAGAATTTTTCTGACCACTCTCTTTACATGTTTACTTCTACGCCCAAACTCCCTATCTCCCTTCCTTGTTTTAGTTTGTTATTTTCAGAGCTCTTAAAACCTTCTAAAATGTTACAAAATCTGTATATCCATATCTTTATTGTTTGCTGTTTGCTGTACCATTAAATGAAACTCTACAATGGTAAATATTTTGGTCTGTTTTATTCATTGCTATATACTTAACTCTAGAACTTGGGTGTATGGCAGGCACTCAATAAGTATATTTTAAAGAAGTAATGATTTCCCCAAACCAGTGCTAAGTCACACTCAGAATGAAGTTTCTCCCACAGATTCATAGTGAAAGGGAATACAACAATCTATTATCATTCTGTGAGATCCTTTCAATTAATTACAACTGAAAATAAAAAGATTTTAAACAGATGTCATCAAAATAGGATTGGTGGAATGTGTATATGAAAATTTTTGTGATGATTGTGAAAAATGCAAGTTTCTTGTTCTCAAAATTATTCATTAAAAATCTGTAGCAGGAGACACTAGAAAACTGAATTTTTAACAAGCGTGACATATGATACTTTTGTGTAATAAGCTTGAAAATAAATTCTCTAAAAACCGAACTACTGCTAGATGTGTGGCCATCCTTAATGTCCTTAAATAACTATTTCATTATTTAAAAAACGGCATCTGATGTGATAACCATAAATTTATTTTTCTTTTCTTTTAAGATTTTATTTAAATTCCAGGTAGTTAACACACAGTGTAATATTAATTTCAGGTGTACAATATAGTGATTCAATGCTTCCATAAGACACCAAGTGCTCATCACAAGTGACCTACGTAATCCCCATCACCTATTTAATCGAAACACGACCCACCTCCCCTCCAGTAACCAACACTTTGTTTACTATGGTTAAGAGTCTGTTTTGTGGATTGTTTTTCTCTTTTTTTTTCCTATGCTCCTTTGTTTTGTTTCTTAAATTCAACCTAAGAGGAGATCATATGATATTTTTTTTTCTGAATAACTGGTTTCCTGGGCATAATACTATCTAACTCCAATTACATCGTTACACCTGGCAAGTTTTCATTCTTTATATGGCTGAGTAATATTCGTAAGTGTGTGTGTGTGTGTGTGTGTGTGTGTACTACTTCTTCTTCTTTAGCCATTCATTAGTCAATGGGCATTTGGACTGTTTCCATAACTTGGCTATCGTAGAAGATGCTGTTATAAATATAGGGGAGCATGTATCACTTGGTTTTAGAATTTTTGTATCCTTTGGGTAAATACCTAGGAGTGCAATTGCTGGATCATAGGTTAGTTCTATTTTTAACATTTTGAGGAAACTTCATATTGTTTATTCATATTGAGTGGTTGTACCAGTTTGAATTCCCACCAACAATGCAGGAGGGCTCCTCTTTCTCCACAATGTTGCTGACACCTGTTGTTTCTTGTGTTTTTTATTTTATTTATGTATTTTTAATGTCTTTGTTTTATTTTGAGAGAGAGAGACAGAGAGTGAGCAGGGGAGGGGCAGAGAGAGAGGGAGACACAGAATCTGAAGCAGACTCCAGGCTCTGAACTGTCAGCACAGAGCCCGACGCGGGGCTTGAACCCACAGACTTTGAGATCATGACTTGAGCCAAAGTAGGACGCTTAATCGATTGAGCCACCCAAGCGCCTCTGATTTTAGCCATTCTGACGGGTATGAGGTGATATCTCATTGTAATTTTCATTTTTATTTCCCTGATGATTGATTTTGAGCATTGTTTATGTTTCTGTTGACAATAAATATGTCTTCTTTGGAAAAATGTCTTCATTTCTCCTGCCATTTTTTAATCAGGTTAATCATTTTTGGGGTTTGAGTTTTATAAGTTATCTTCATATTTTGGATACTAACCCTTTATCAGGTTTGTCATTTGCGAACAACTTCTTCCTCCATAGGTTGCCTTTTACTTTTTTGGATTGTTTCATTCGCTGTGAAGAAGCTTTTTAGTTTGATGTAGTCCCAATAGTTTATTTTTGTTTTTTAATCCATTACCTCAGGACCCATATCATGTACGAATATCTGACGGCCAATATCAACGAGGTTACTCCCTGTGTTCTCCTCTAGGATACTAATGGGTTCATGTTTAAGGCATTTAGGTCGTTCATGCATTTTGAGTTTATTTATGTGTATGGTATAAGAAAGTGGCCTAGTTTCATTCTTTTGCATGTTGCTGTCCAGTTTTCCCAACATCATTTTTTCAAGAGACTTCTTTTTTCCCATTGGATAATCTTTCCTACTTTGTTGAAGATTATTTGACCATGTAGTTATGCATTCATTTCTGGGTTTTCTATTCTGTCCCATTTACCTATGTGTGAATTTTGGTGTCATCATGATGTCTCCAGGTTTGATTTTCTTTTTCAAGGTGGCTTTGACTATTCAGAGTCTTTTGTGACTCCAAACATATTTTACAATTATTTGTTCTAGCAGTACGAAAAACACTGTTGATATTTTGATAGGGATTGCTTTAAATTTGTGTATTGCTTCGGATTATATAGACATTTTAACAATATTGGCTCCTCTAATCCATGAGCATGGAATGTCTTGCTGTTTCTTTGGGTTGTCTTGAATTTCTTTCATCAATGTTTATATAGTTTTCAGAGTATAGGTCTTTCACTTCTTTGGTTAGGCCCATTCCTATGTATCTTATGTTTTTTGGTGAAATTGTGGATGACATTTTTCTTCTTAATTCCTCTTACTGCTGCTTCATTATTACTGTGTAGAAATGCAACATATTTCTGTACATTTATTTTGTATCCTATGACTACTGAATAGGTTTATAAATTCTACCTGTTTTTGGTGGAATCTTTCAGATTTTCTATATATAGAATCATATCATTGCTAAAGAGTGATAATTCTACTTCATACTTGCTGATTTGAATGCCTCTTATCTCTTTTTGTTGTCTGCTGTGGCCAGGAATTTCAGTACTATATTGAATAAAATTGGTGAGAGTGGAAGTCCTTGTCTTATTCCTGACCTTAGGGACAAAGCTCTCAGTTCTTCCCCATTATGGATGATATTATCTATGAGTATTTTATATATGGCCTTTATTATGTTGAGGTAAGCTCTCTTTAAACCTACTTTATTGTGGGGTTTATTATGAAATGGTGTTGGACTTTGTCGAATGTTTCTTCGGGGTTTACTTAAATGAAAATATGGTCTCATCCTTCCCTTACTCAAGTGATGTAACATGTTATTTAATCTGCAAATATTGAACCACCATTTCATCCCAGAAATATATGCCACTTGATAGAGGTGAATGATTGTTTTTATGTATTGTTGGATTCAGTTTGCTAGTATTTTATCTAGGATTTTTCCATCTTTGTTCATCAGGGATATTGGCCTGTAGTTCTCTTCTTTGTGATACTTTATCCGGTTTTGGTATCAGAGTAATGCTGGCCCACTAGAATGAATTTGGAAGTGTTCCTATTTTTCTTTTTGCATAGTTTGAGAAGAATAGGTACTAACTCTTTTTTTAATGTTTGAGAGATAGCCTCCTTGACCTCAACCGCAGCAATTTCCTACACGACACATCCCCAAAGGCAAGGGAGTCAAGAGCAAAAATTAACTATTGGGACCTCATCAAGATAAAAAGCTTCTGCACTGCAAAAGAAACAATCAAGAAAACAAATAGGCAACCGACAGAATGGGAAAAAATAGTTGCAAATGACATATCGGATAAAGGGCTAGTATCCAATATCTACAAGGAACTCACCAAACTCCACACGGGAAAAACGAATAATTCAGTGAAGAAATGGGCAGAAGACATGAATACACACTTCTCCGAAGAGGACATCCAGATGGCCAACAAACACATGAAACGATGCTCAGCATCACTCATCATCAGGGAAATACAAATCAAAACCAAACTGAGATACCACCTCACGCCAGTCAGAGTGGCTAAAATGAACAACTCAAGAGACTATAGATGCTGGCGAGGATGTGGAGAAACGGGCACCCTCCTACACTGTTGGTGGGAATATAAACTGGTACAGCCGCTCTGGAAAACAGTGTGGAGGTTCCTCAAAAAACTATCAATAGAACTCCCCTATGACCCAGCACTAGCACTGCTGGGGATTTACCCAAGGGATACAGAAGTGCTGATGCATAGGGGCACATGTACCCCAATGTTCATAGCGGCACTTTCAACAATAGCCAAATCATGGAAAGAGCCTAAATATCCATCAACTGAAGAATGGATCGAGAAGATGTGTTTATATATACAATGGAATAGTACATGGCAATTAGAAAGAATGAAATCTGGCCATTCGTGTTAACATGAATGGACCTCGAGGGTGTCATGCTAATAGAAATAAGTCAGGCGGAGAAGGACAGATACTATATGTCTTCACTCATAAGTGAAACAGAAGAAACTTAACAGAGGACCATGGGGAGGGGAAGGGGGGAAAACAGGAAGAGGGAAGGAGTCAAATCATGAGAGACTCTTGAATACTGAAAACAAACTGAGGGCTGAAGGAGGAGGGAGAAAGGGGAAGGGGGGTGATGGCTATGGAGGAGGGCACTTGTGGGGAAGAGCAGTGGGTGTTATATGGAAACCAACTTGACAACAAACTATATATATATATATATATATATAAAAAAAACACAAATGTTTGAGAGAATTCACCTGTGAAACCATCTGGTCCTAGTCTTGTTTTTTGGGAATTTTGAAATTACTGATTCACTTTCTTTGCTGGTTATCAGTCTGTTCAAGTTTTATTTTCTTGTTTCATTTGTAGTAGTTTCAGGGTTTCTAAAAACTTATCCATTTCCTTCTAAATTGTTCAATTTGTTGGGATATAGTTTTTCTTAATATAGTTTTATGATTGCACTTCTGTGATGTTAGTTCTTATTTTTCCTCTCTCATTTGTGATTTTCTTTTTTTCAGTCATTTTTCTCTTTTTCTTTGTGTTTTATTTTTTTATTTTTTAACGTTTATTTACTTTTGAGAGACAGAGAGAGACAAAGCAGGAGTGGGAGAGGGGCAGAGAGAGAGGGAGACACAGAATCTGAAGCAGGCTCCAGGCTCTGAGCTGTTAGCACAGAGCCCGATGCGGGGCTCCAACCCATGGACTACAAGATCATGACCTGAGCCGATGTCAGACACTTAATAGACTGAACCACCCAGGTGCCCCTTTTTCTTTGTGTTTTCAATGTTTATTTAGTTTTAGAGAGCGAGAGCATGAGTGGTGGGGTGCAGAGAGAGAGGGAGACCAAGGATCCAAAGTGAGCTCTGTGCTTACAGCAGAGAACCCGATGTGGGGCTTGAATTCACAAACCACAAGATTATGACCTGAGCTAAAGTCAGATGCTTAACCGACTGATCCACCCATGTGTCCTGTCTGTTTTTTCTTGAAAAGTTTGGTCGGAGATTTATCATTTTCATTAATTTTTTTCAAAGAACCAGATCCTGGTTTCATTGATCTGCTCTAATAGTTTCCTGTGTGTGTGTGTGTGTGTGTGTGTGTGTGTGTAGTCTCTATGTCATTTCTATGTCATTTATTTCTGCTCTAATCTTTATTTTTTCCTCCCTCCTGCTGGATTTAGGGTCTGTGTGTTGTTCTTTTTCTGGAACCTTTAGTTATAATGTTGGGTTGTTTATTTGAAAAAAAAAATTTTTTGCTTCTTCAAGTATGCCTGCTTTGTTATATTCCTATCTTTTGCTGCATCCCCCAAATTTGGGACCATTGTGTTTTCATTTTAATTTGTTTCCAGTTTTTTTTAATTTATTTGATTTCTTGTTGACCCATATATTGTTTATGAAAATATTTTTCAACCTTTATATATTTGTGGTCTTTCCAGATTTTTTTCTTGTGGTTTACTTCTAGCTTCATAGCATTGTTGTCAGAAAAGTTGCATGGAGTGACCTCAATATTTTTGTATTTGTTGAAGCCCATTTCGTGAACTTATATGTAATCTATTCTGAAGACTGTTTCTTGCACACTTGAAAAGAATGTGTATTCTTCTGTTTTAGGTTGGAATGTTCTGAATATATCTGTTAAGTCCAACTGTTACAGTGTGTCATACAAAGCCATTGTTTCTTTGTTGACTTTCTGTTTACATGACCTGTACATTAATGTAAGTGGGTGTTAATGTCTCCTGCTATTATTGTATTGTTATTGATTATATCCTTCGTTTGTTATTAAATATTTAATACATTTGGATGCTTCCATTTTGGGTGCATAAATATTTACAATTGTTATATCTTCTTGTTAGATTTATTATTATATAGGATTCTTCTTCGTCTCTTGTTATACTCTTTGTTTTAAAGTACAGTAAAACTTTGGATTGCGAGTAACTTCTTCTGTGAGTGTTCTGCAAGACAAACAAACATTTCTAATAAATTTTAACTTGATAAACAAGCAATGTCTTGCAATACAAGTAATATGTGATGCCAAACTTCCCATGATCACAACTGAGCCAATGATTTTTGAAATTTGCTTTGACATATGAGTGCTTTGGATTGCAAGCATGTTTCCAGAATGAATTATCCTTGCAAACGAAGATTTTACTATATATTTTGTCTGATATAAGTATTTCTCGTCCGTCTTCCTTTACACATCCATTTACATTGTAGATGTTTTTCCATACCCTCACTTTCAATGTGCAGGTGTCTTTAAGACTAAAATGAGTTTTTTTAATCTATTGTGTCACCCTATCCTTGTCTTTTGACTAGAACATTTAGTCCATTTACATTCAATGTAATTGATAGATATGTGTTTATTGTTAGTTTATTATGTTTTGTGGTTCTTCCTATGATTTTCTTTGATCCTTTCTCATCTTTCTCTCTTTCTTTGTTTGCTGATTTTCTTTAGTGATTCATTTTTTATTTCTTTCTCTTTATTCTTTGCATGCATATTAGTGGTTTCTAATAAATGGTTAGCATTATTTTTATATATAACAACTTTGACAGATAGCAGTTTATATTAAGTTTATGGTCATTTAAGTTTGAACCCATTCTTTACATTTCCCACGTTTTAGTTATATATTGCAATATATACATCATTTTATTTTGTGAGTTCCTTAAATGATTTTTTACATAAATATTCAGTTTTACTGCTTTTGTATTTCCTACCTTTATACTGTCACTTTTGGTTGCACTTTTACACTCAAAGTGTCCACCCACAAATTCCTTTACTATTAGTTTGTCTGGGAAACATTATCTCTCCTTCTATTCTGAATTGCATCCTTGCTGGATAGAGTATTCATGGCTCCAGATTGTTCCCACTAAGCACTTTGAACATATCATACCACTCCCTCTAGCTTGGAAGGTTTCTATGGAAAACTCCCCTGCTAGGCTTATGGGTTTTCGCTTGTAACTTCTGTCTTCGTTAGTCTTGCTGTTTTTATGGGGGGGGGGCTTTTATTTATTTCTTTATTTATTTTTAATTTATGTTACTGGACAAATACTTTAGTTTTTATGCAATTAGAAGAATTAACTTTATAAAGATATCAATTCTTCCCAAATTTATACAAACATTTAATAGAATTCCAATCAAAAAATTCAGAAAATTTTTATCTATAAACAAGTTAGTTCTAAAATTTTTAGAGAAATGCAAGCGGGCTGGAATAGTTTTTTTTTTACAATGTAAATATTATTTAATATCTAAATGTTAAAAAACACACTACTTCACAAACAATGGGCCAAATAAAAAGCCAAAGAGCAAATCAAAATACGTCTCAAAAGAAAAGAAAAATAAAACATAATATTACAAAACTTATGGGATGTAGCAAAAGAAGATGTTAGGGTGAAATTTATACTATAAATGGTTGTATTAATAGATAAGTTCAAATAAACAATGTAAAAGTATACCATAAGCAACTAGAAAAAGAAGAAACTTAGCTGAAATTTAGTAAAGGAAGGACATAACAGGGAAAAATCAGAAGTAAACAAAATAGAGACTAGAATAAACAATAATATTGCATGGAAAGTAATGACCAGCTTTTAAAAAAAAATAAAACTGGCAATGCTTTAACTACAAAAACAAGAAAAAATAAAGATAGGATACTGAAAAACCAAACCGAGAAATGGAAAACAATTCAACACATACCACCTATTATGTGATAACAGATTATTATAAACAATTATATAGTAACAAGTTGGTAACTTAGAAAAAATGATAATTTCTAATAACATACTAGTTACCAATATTGAATTATGAATCTTGAATCCAAGAAATAGGAAATCTTCTTATTTTTATAGTTTGTTGTCAAGTTGTTTTCCATATAACACCCAATGCTCTTCCCCACAAGTGCCCTCCTCCATGTCCATCACCCCCCTTCCCTTTTCCCCCTCCCCCTTCAGCCCTCAGTTTGTTTTCAGTATTCAAGAGTCTCTCATGATTTGCCTCCCTCCCTCTCCCTAACTCTTTTTCCTCCTTCTCCTCCCCATGGTCCTCTGGTAAGTTTCTCCTGTTACACTTATGAGTGGAAACATGTGGTAGCTGTCCTTCTCTGCCTGACTTATTTCGCTTAACATGACACCCTCTAGTTCCATTCACGTTGCCACAAATGACCAGATTTCATTCTTTCTCATTGCCATGTAGTATTCCATTATATATATAAACCACATCTTCTTGATCTATTCTTCAGTTGATGGACATTCAGGCTGTTTCCATGATTTGGTTATTGTTGAAAGTACTGCTATGAACATTGGGGTACATGTGCCCCTATGCATCAGCACTTCTGTATCCCGTGGGTAAATCCCTAGCAGTGCTATTGCTGGGTCATAGGGGAGTTCTATTGATAGTTTCTTGAGGAACCTCCACACTGTCATCATCAGGGAAATACAAATCAAAACCACACTTAAGAAATCTTCTTAAACCAATAACAAGAATGAAAGTTGAATTAGAAATAAAAAATCTCCCAGCAAAGCAAATCCCAAGAGTACAGGGCTACATTGATGATTTCTAACAAACATTAAAACAAATTACTGACAATCTGTACCAAAATCTCCCAAATAAGGGAATAGAGGGAAGTCATTCAAAATCATTCTATGAGGCCAGTATTACCCTGATACGAAAGCAACAATACAAGAATCAAAAAAAGAAAATCTACTTTGTTTCATATAAGTATCGCTACTCTGGCTTTCCTTTGACATCCATTTGTGATAAATGTTTCTCCACACCCTCATGAGATACATGAAATACATGAGTCTCTTATAGGAAGTATATAGATGAGTCTTTTTTTTTTTCTTAATCCATTCTGACACTCCATTTTTTGGAGGGTTTTGCCCATTATATTCAAAGTAATTATTAACAGATATGTATTTATTGTCATTTCATTACTTGTTTTGTTATTGTTTTTGGAGATTTTCTTTGATCCTTTCTTGTCTTTGTTACTTTTGGTCTTTTCCTTTCACTTAAAGGGTCCTTTTAATATTTCTTGCAAGGCTGGGGTATTGGTCACAAACTCCTTTAGTTTTGTTTGTCTGGGAAACTATCTCTCATTTTATGCTGAATGATAGCCTTTCTGGATAGAGTATTCTTGGCTGCAGATTTTTTTCCATTCAACACGTTGAACATATCATGTCACTCCCTTCTGGCTTGCCATGTTTCTGTTGAGAAATCTATAGCTAGCCTTGTGGGTTTTCCTTGTAAGTTAAGAATTTCTTCTGGGACGCCTGGTTGGCTTAGTCGGTTAAGTGTCCAACTTCGGCTCAGGTTATGATCTCACAGATCTTGAGTCAAGCCCCGTGTCAGGATCTACACTGACAGTCAGACCCTGGAGCCTGCTTTGAATTCTGTGTCTCTGGCTCTCTTTTCCTCTCCCCTCCTCGTTCTCTCCCTCTCTCTCTCTCTCTCTCTCTCTCGTCTCTCTCTCTCTCTCTCTCTCTCTCTCTCTGTTCACAGATAACATGATCTTATTTGAAGAAAACTAAAGTTTACATTTAAAAAACATTTTAGAACTAACAAATTCAACAAATGTAAAGGATACAAAATCAACACAAAAGTTAATTACAAATCTATACGCCATAGCATAAGAGCCTGACAATTGGCTTGTTTGATTATGATGTAAGTGCCAGACATTTAGCTTTTGATTGCCAAATGACCTAAGACCTTAAGCTTTTGATTGCCAAATGATCAAAGACATTTATCTTGAATAATAACAGTATCAGCTACCCAACTAGATAAAGAGCCAGGACACATCATCCATAAAGTTCTTTCTTTTCTTTTCTTTTTTAAGAAAGCTTTAAGGGAAAGATCACTATATATTTGATTGGCCACTTGACTTTCACTTCCTATTCTTTAATTCCTACTTTTACTTTTTAAATTCAAAAATATAAAATCATTTCTAGGCACTGCACTCTTGACCCTAATAAAGGCATAACTCCAGGTCTGCATTGTTTCTCTCTGTACCCATGATCTCACTCTGTCGCCCTGGGAATGCTGTGTACCCATCTGGACATGTGAGTAACAAATCTTGTCTTTTTGAAGTTCCCTGATAGTTGCTGCTGAAGTGCATTTTACAATCATAATAAGAGCCACAAGGGCTGGTCCAGCCACGGTGTTGGCTCTGGTTAGGAAAATGTCTTTTGGGGCTTGACACATATAGTACAGGTTAGTGCCCAGCATTCCTAGACAAAAGCATCACTATCAATATACTGAGACAAACCAAAAACGTACATTAACAATAAATAATCTCATAAAGAAATTAAGAAAATAATTTAATTTATAATAATATCTAAAAGAATAAAATACTTAAGAATATATTCAGCCAAGGAGGCAAAAACTTGGACATCAAAACTACAAATCACTGCTGTGAGAATTTAGAGAAGCCACATGCAAATGGAAAGATAACATATGCTCATGGATTAAATATTTAATATTGATAAGAAGTTAATATAACCAAATGTGGTCTACAAATTCATTGCAATACCTATCAAGGTCCCGATGAAGAATTTGAAAAAGAACAAATGTGGACAAATCAAATTCTTGATTCCAAGAATTGTATGAGGATACACTAATCAAATAGTACTTTACTGTCATAAAGACAGACATACAAAACAAAATGTAATAGAGAAGTAATAAAATGTAATAGAAATCCCACAAATAAAATTTGCATATTGTCAAAGATTTTTTTATTTTTATTTTTTACATTTATTTAGTTTTGCGAGATAGAGAGAGACAGAGCATGAACAGGGGAGGGGCAGAGAGAGAAAGAGACACAGAATCTGAAGCAGGCTCGGGGCTCTGAGCTAGCGGTGAGCACAGAGCCCGATGCGGGGCTCAAACCCACGAACCGTGAGATCATGACCTGAGCTGAAGTCGGACACTCAACGGACTGAGCCACCCAGGCGCCCTGGGTCAAAGAATTTTTGAAATGTTGCCACGACCATTTAGTGGAGAAAAGGAAGGCCTTTCAACAAATAGTACTGAAAAAAATGTATATACACATGAAAAAGAATAACGTTTGACCTTTGCCTTATACTATATACAGAAATTGATTCAATATTGATCAAAGACCTAAATGTAAGGAGCTGAAACTATAAAATTCTGACAAGAAAGCATAGGAAAAAATATTCATGACATTGGATTTGTTAACAGTTTCTTGGCTATGGCACCAAAAACCCCAGGCAAAGAAGAAAATAAATAAATTGGACTTTCTCAAAATTAAAAACTTTTCATACCTAAAGGGATAAAAGGACACTGTTAAGTAAGTGAAAAGAAAACCAAGAGAATGGAGAAAAATATTTGCTTATCATAATAAGATGAAGGGTAGATATAGATAGATACAGATATAGATATATAGATAGATATAAATAGATAGATTGCTACAATTCAGGAACAACAAGAACAAAGGCACCCAATTTAAAAATCGGCAAAAATTTTGACTAAACATTCTTTTAATAAAGATCTAAAGGATGGCCTTTAAAGCACTTGTAAAGGTATTCAAAATGACTAATTATTAGGGGAATACAAATACAAACCACAACAAATTACCACTTTATACTCATTAGGATGGCTATTATAAAAACAAACAACAATAACAAAACAGAAAATAATAGAGTTGTCAAAGATATGTAAAAACTGGTACCCTTGTGAATTTCAGCTGAAATGTAAAATAGTGCAGCTACTCTGGAAAACAGTATGGTATTTCCTTAAAATAGTAAACATAAAATTATATGATCCAGTAATTCTATTCTAGATATATGCTCAAAAGAATTTAAAGCAGGGTTTTAAGAGATATTTGTACATCAATATTAATAGCAGTGTTAGTCACAATAGCCAAAAGATGTACACAATCCAAATGTCAATCGAAAGATAAATGAATAGATCAACTTCTGGGAAGATGGCAAAATAGAAGGATCCTAAACTCACCTTATCCCACAGATACACCTAGTTAACACTCAAAGGCTCAACAATATCAACCCAATGAGGTCCACACCAAGTCATGCAATAATTAATATGGCAAAAAATAGTGATAAATAGATAATTTTGAAGGTTTGAGTTTCTAGCAGAAATTCTACAAGTAAGAAGGGAATGCCATGATATATTAAAGTGCTGAAAAAAAATGCAACCAAGATACACTACCCAGCAAAGCTATCATTTAAAATTTGAGGAGAGATCAAATTTTCCCAGATGAAAAAAGCTAAAGGAATTTATCACTACTAAACCAGCCTTTACAATGTAAAAGGGAATTCGTTGAGTGGAAGTAAAAGGCCATAGTTGGGAGTAAGTAATTATAAAAGGAAAAAGTATCACAGGTAAATATAAACACACAAAAAAACCAGTATGGGCTTTAGGTCACAATTGGACCAAAAAGAATAAAATTTCTAGGAATAAAATTAAGCAACAAGGTAAAAAAGTGTCTGTACTCTGAGAACCATAAAACACTGATGAAAGAAATTGAACATGACACAAACAAATGGAAAAATGTTACATGCTCATGGATTAGAAGAATCAATATTATTAAAATGTCTCTACTACTCAAAACAATGTACATATTTAATGCAATCCTTACCAAAACACTGACAACTTTTTTTTTTCACAGAACTAAAACAAATAATCATAAAAAATGTATGGGATTATGAAAGTCCCAAATCAGCCAAAATACTCTTGAAAAAGAAAAAAACTGGATTTATTACAATTCCATATTTCAAGTTATACTACAAAGCTGTAGTAATCAAAATAGTATGATGGAGAATTGTACACTTAGAATGGTTTGGTAAATTTGGGTAAAATGGTAAGGATTATGTTAGATACATTTTATCTCAAAATAGTGGATCTTTAATAAAGGAGAAGATCCATTTATATTTTGTTTGTAAAAGACAAAGTTTAGGTGCAAAGTAACAAATAGCTTAAAAGTGAAAATGGTATACACACACACATGTGCGTGCGCAGCACTACAAACAGTAAAATAGAGATAATGTCTCTATTTTAACATAAGAGAAAATAGATGGTAGGTAAGAAATATTACTAGAGAAAAGTAAGGCATTGTATTACGGTTAAATGGGCAATACATCAGGAAGTTATGCTATTGATAAAGTTATGCTATTAGTATATACAACTAATTAGATAGCCCCGAATTACATGATGCAAAAACAACAAAAATGAAAAAAGAGAAAATTCAACAATTATTACTGTGTATTTCATTATCCCATTCTCAATAATTGTTAGTTATCTAGACAGATACTGGGTAAAGATATAGAGGATTGAAATAACATTATCAACCAATTTACATGTGTACATTCAACACATAAAAATAGGCAATCTTTTCAACTGTATGAAGGGAAGTTTTTCACAATAGACCATATGGTAAGTCATAGAACAAGTCTCAGTAAATATAATTTTTTTTAAATCATTCAAAATATGTTCTGTGCTTGCCATGGTACTAAAATGGAATTCAACAATAGAAGTAAATTTGAGGATTTACTGAATATTTGCAAAGTTCTAAAATACACTTCTAAGTAAGTCGTGGATTGGACAAAAATCATGTGTAAATTTTCAAAATATTTTGAACTGAATAAAAACTTATACATATAATACTAACATTTATGAGATGCAGGTAGAGCTGTGTTTGGAGAAAAATTGATAGTTTTTAACATCTATATTAAAAAAAAAATAACAGGTCTAAAACCAATAATCATAATCCACACTAAAAAACTAGAGAAAAATGAGTAGGCTAAACTCAAAACAATCAGAAAAAAAAGAATAGCCAAAAAAATCAATTAAATAGGACAGAAATATAATATGAAAACTATGGAAAATCAATTAAAGCAAAACTTTGTTCTTTGAAATTTTTAAACAAAATTTAAAAAACATAATTTAGACTATCAAAAAATTATGAGAAAGGACATGAATTTCCAAATCTGAAATTAAAAAGCAAGTATTATAATTTCCTCTGACAGAAATTATAAAGGAAAAAAAGGAATATTATGAACAACTTTATGCCAAAAATGTATACACCTTAGATGAAATGGATACATTTGAAGAAAAAATCAAAAATGGCCAGAATGCATGGAAAAATTTTAATGTACAGGTAAAAGAATCAATCAAATACAGTTGAAAAGACATTTAGCAAACTAGAAGATTATATCCAGAATGTATCAAGGAGAGGAGAAAAAGAAATGGAAAATATAAAATTGAAGTTTATAGAGAAAAAGGATAAGGTAAGGAGATTTAATTTTAATTTTAATTTATGTTTAGAGAGAGACAGTGCAAGTGGGGGAGAGGCAGAGGGAGAGAGAGAATCTCAAGCAGGCTCCATGCAGCATGTAGACAGATATAGGGCTTTATCCCATGATCCTGGCATCAAGACCTGAGCTAAAATCTAAAGTTGGAAATTCAACTGACTAAGTTAACCAGGCACTCCACTAAGGAGATTTTAAATAATCTTATCTGAATTACAGAAAATAATTATGTAGACAATGCAGAATAGACAATATTTAAAGGTATAATGATGGTCAATTTTTCAGAAATTATTAAGGACATGAATTATCATATCATGAAGTAGAAAAATTCCTCAGAAGTACAATTAAAATTAAGTATTCCTCTTAGGTCATTTAAAAAAATGTGCCAAATATTAAAGCAGAGAGATATTAAAAGGAGAAAAATAAAAATAACAGGTTATCACATAGGTGCAAAGGCTAGACTGATGGAGTCTTCTCAAAAACAAATTAAATGAGGGGACCATCAAACCATATCCTAAAAGTAAAGGAATAGTATTGTCAACCTAAAATTTCATTTCCAACTATTCTGCATAATAATATTTTCAGACAGCCAAAATGTTTTAAATTATAATAATTAGATCATTACTAAAGGAAATTCTAAGAGGATGAACCTCAAGAAGATGGAATTTGATGAAGAAGGAATGTTGAAAGTTCACGAAGGTATAGTGAACAACAAAAAAAGGTAAACACATGGGTAAATTAAACAAGTATTGTGTATTCAAATTAATATTGTAACAACTAATTTTGAAATAAAGCCTGATGTAACTAGAATATTACACAATTGTAGCATGTAAGAATAGAGGGGAGTCGGGGTGCCTGGGTGGCTCAGTCGGTTAAGCGTCTGGCTTCGGCTCAGGTCATGATCTCACGGTTTGTGGGTTCGAGCCCCGCGTCCGGCTTTGTGCTGACAGCTGGCTCAGAGCCTGGAGCCTGCTTCGGATTCTGTAGCTCCCTCTCTCTCTGACCTTCCCTGCTCGCGCTGTCTCTCTCTGTCTCTCAAAAAAATTAATTAATTAATTTAAAAAAAAGAATAGAAGGGGAGTGATCAGACTTAAAACATTTCAAGATATTTATAGTGTTTAGGAGGAGGATAGCAACACTGATTAACTTTAGTTCTTAATGTTATTTCAAGAGTAAACACCAAGAAGAGAAGTAGATAACTTCGAAGTTATAATGAAGGAAATACAAAAACTTTATGAGTACAAAAGCAGAATAAGAAAATTAAATAGCATAAGAATGGTAAATAGCACAAGCTAAAATTTTAAATATAAATTCAAATATACCATAAATCATAATAAGTATAAATAAACTAAATCTCCATTGAAAATATAAATTATGTTAAATTAAAAAATGAACAATATCAGCTACCTATTTTTACAGTAGGAAAAACACCTAAAGAACATAGAAAAATGGTTGAAAGTAAAATAAAGGAAAAATATGGGGTGAATGTGAAACAAAAGAAACTCGAATATCTATGTTAATATTACATGAAATATAGTTTATTTATTTATTTATTATTTTAATTCTCAACTTAGTTAACATGCAATGTATTTTTGGCTTAAGGAGTAGAACTCAGTGATTCATCTCTTACATATGACACCCTCTGCTCATCCCAAAAGGAGTCCTCCTTTTTAACCCATCCATCATCAACCCCTCTATCAATCCTTAGCTTGTTCTCTGTGTTTAAGAGCATCATATGGTTTGCCCCCCTCACTCTTTTTATCTTATTTTTCCTTCCCTTTCCTTATTATCATCTGTTAAGTTTCTCAAATTCAACATAGGAGTGAAATCATATGATCTCTGTCCTTCTCTGGCTGACTAATTTTCCTTAGCATAATACCCTCCAGTTCAATTCATGTTTTTGGAAATTGTAAGATTTTAAAGTGTTTTTACTGCTGAGTAGTATTCCATTGTATAGATATACCACTTCTTAATCCATTCATCAATTGATGAACATTTTGGCTTTTTCAGTGATTTGGCCATTGTTTATAATGCTACTATAAACATTGGGGTGCATGTGCCCCTTTGAATTAACATTTTGGTATCCTTTGGATAAATTCCCAGTAGTGCAATTACTTGGTCATAATGTAGTTCTATCTTTAAGCTTTTGAGGGACCTCCACACTGTTTTCCAGAGTGGCTGCACCAGTTTGCATTCCCACCGACAGTGCAAAAGGGCTCCTGTTTCTCCACATCCTTGACAACATCTGTTGTTAATTTTAGCCACTATAACAGGTGTGAGGTAATATTTAAGTTTCCCTGATGATGAGTGATGTTGAGAATCTTTTCATGTGTCTATTGACCATCTGAATGTCTTCTTTGGAAAAGTGTCTATTCACATCTTTTGACCACTCATTCACTGGATTGTTGTTGTTGTTGTTGTTGTTGTTGTTTTCGGGTGTTGAATTTGGTAAGTTCTTTATAGATTTTGGATACTAACCCTTTATGCATTATGTCATTTGCAAATATCTTCTCCAATTCCATCCCTTGCCTTTTAGTTTGTTGCTTATTTCCTTCACTGTGCAGAAACTTTTTATCTTGAGGACATCCCAAAAGTTCATTTTTGAATTTATTGCCCCCAGAGACATGTCAAGTAAGGAGTTGCTGCAGCCGAGATCAAAGAAGTTCCTGCCTGTTTTGTCCTGTAGGATTTTGATGGTTTCCTATATCACATTTAGGTCTTTCATCCATTTTGAATTTTTTTGTGTATGATGTATGAAAGTGGTCCACTTTCATTCTGCATGCTGCTGTTCATTGTTCCCAGAACCATTTGGTAAAAAGACTTTTTTCCACTGGATACCGTTTCCTTCTTTGTGGAAGATCAGTTGGCCATATATTTATGGGTCCATTTCTGGGTTCTCTACCCTATTCCTTTGATCAAGATGTCTGTTTTTTGTACCACTACTAAGCTGTCTTGATGATTACAGTTTTGCAATACAGGTTAAAGTCTGGGACTGTGATACCTCTAGCTTTGGTTTTCTTTTTCAACATTGCTTTGACTACTTGGGTCTTTTGTGGTTCCACACAAATTTTAGGATTGTTTGTTGTAACTTTGTGAAAAATGTTGGTGGTGTTTTGATAGGGATTACATTGAATGTGTAGATTGATTTGGGTAGTATTGACATTTTAACAATATTTGTTCTTCAAATCCATGAGCATGGAATATTTTTCCAATTCTTTGTGTCTTCTTCAACTTCTTTCATAAGCTTTCTATAGTTTTTAGCATACAGATATTTTCCATCTTTGGTTAGGTTTATTCCTAAGTACTTTATGGGTTTTGTTGCCATTGTAATTGGGATCAATTCCTTGATATCTCTTTTGGCTACTTCATTATTTTTGTACAGAAATTCAACTGGTTTCTGTACATTGATTTTCTATCTTGTAACTTTCCTGAATTCATATATCAGGTCTAGCAGTTTTTATGCCAGAGTCTTTGGGTTTTCCATATAGAATACCATGTAATATTTGAAAAGTGAAAGTTTGACTTTTTTTTTGTCAATTTGGAGGCCTTTTATTTCATTTCTTTGTGTGATTGCTAAGGCCAGGATTTTCAACACTATGTTAAACGACAGTGGTGAGAGTGGATATCCTTGTCGTGTTCCTCCTCTCAGGGGGAAAGCTTTCAGTTTTTTCCCATTGAGAATGATATTAGCTTTGGGTCTTTCATGTATGGCTTTTATAATGTGAAGATATGTTTCTTCTATCCCAACTTTCCTGAGGGTTTCTATCAAGAGGGTGGGCTGTATTTTGTCAGATGCATTGTCTGCATCTATTCACAGGATTTTATTGTTCTTATCCTTTATTCTATTAATGTGGTGTATCATGTTGATGGATAAGCAAATATTGAACCAGTCATACAGCCAAGGAATAAGACCCACTCGATCGTGGTGAGTAATTCTTTTAATATACTGTTGAATTGGATTTGATCATATATTGTTGAGAATTTTTGCATCCATGTTCATCAGGGATATTGGCCTGCAATTCCCCTTTTAAATGGGGTCTTTGGTTTTGGAATCAAGGTAATGCTGGCTTCATAGAATGAGTTTGGAAGCTTTCCTTCCATTTCTATTATTTTTGGAACAGCTTGCAAAGGATAGATATTAACTCTGCTTTAAATTTGTGGTAGAATTTCCCTGGGAAGCCATCTGGTCCAGTACTCTTTATTTGTTGGGGAGATTTTTGATAACTGATTCAATTTCTTCACTGGTTATGGGCCTATTCAAATTTTTTGTTTCTTCCTGTTTGAGTTTTGGTCGTGTGTGAGTGTGTAGGAATTTTTCCATTTCTTCTGATTGTCCAGTTTGTTGGCATATCAATTTTCACTGTAATCTCTAATAATTCTTTGTATTTATGTGGTGTTGATTGTGATCTCTCCTCTTTAATTCGTGATTTTATCTATTTGGGTTGGGTCCTCTCTTCTTTTTCAAGTTTTATCAAGTTTTTTATTCTGTCAAAAAACCAGATCTTAGCATCATTGACCTGTTCTATGTTGTTGTTGTTGTTGTTGATTCTATGTTGTTTATTTCTATCCTAATCTTTATTATCTCCTTTTTCTGTTGGGCTCAGGCTTATTTGGCACTGCTTTTCTAGCTCCTTTGGGTGTAAGTTTAGGTTGTATATTTGGGACCTTTCTTGCTTCTTGAGAAAGGCCTGAATTACAATGTATTTTCGTCTTAGGACTGCCTTTGCTACATCCCAAATGGTTTGGACAATCATGTTTTCATTTTAATTTGCTTCCATGTATTTTTTTATTTTTTCCATTAATTTCATGGTTAACTCAAATCTTTAATAGAATGTTCTTTAACCTCAATAGATTTGGGGGCTTTCCAATTATTTTCTTGTGGCTGATTTCAAGTTTCATAGTGTTATCTGAACATCTGCATGGTATGATCTCAATCTTTTTGTACTTGTTGAGGGCTGTTTTGTGTCCCATTATGTGATCTAGTTTGGAGAATGTTCCATGTGCACTTGAAAGGAATGTGTATCCTGCTGATTTAGGATGAAAAGTTCTGAATATATCTATTAAGTCCATCTGGTCCAATGTGTCATTCAGAGTCATGGTTTCCTTATTGCTTTTCTGCCTTTATGATCTGTCCATTGCTGTATGTGGAGTATTAAAGTCACCTACAATTACAGCATTATTGTCAATAAATTTGCTTATATTATGATTAATTGATTTATATATTTGTGTTCCTCCATGTTGGGGGCATGACCCCATAATTATGATATAATGCCCTTCTTTATCTCTAGTTACAGTCTTCGTTTTAAAATCTAGTTTGTCTGATGTAAGTGTAGCTATTCCAACTTCCTTTTGACTTCCATTAGCATGATATGTGTTTCTCCACCACCCCCCCACCGTCAATCTACAGTGTCCTCAGATCTAAAATGAGTCTCTTGTAGGCATCATCTAGATGGATCTTGTTTATTTTATTCATTCTGATACCCACTTTTGATTGGGGCTTTAGTCCATTTACATTCAGAGTAATTATTGAAAGATATGAGTTTAGTGCCATTGTGTTATCTGTAGGTTTCCTTACTTGTGGTGAGGTCTCTCATCCTTTTGTAGTCTTTGCTGCTTTCTACTCAGAGTCCCCCTTAAGCATCTCCTGCAGGGCTGGTGTAGTAGTGGTCATGAACTCCTTTAGTTTTTATTTGTCTAGGAAAGCCTTTATCTTTCCTTCTATTCTGAACGATAGCCGTGTAAGCTAAAGGATTCATGGCTGTGTATTTTTCCTATTCAGCACATTGAATATTCCTTGCCACTACTTTCTGGCCTGTCAAGTTTTATTGGAAAGGTCTGCTATTACCATTATGTGTCTACCTTTGTAAGGTAAGGACAGTTCGTCCCTAGCTGCTTTCAGAATTCTTTCTTTATCTTTGTATTCTGTCATTTTCTCTACAATATGTTGTCATCTTGACTTGTTTTGTTTACTTTTGAAGGGAATTCCCTGTGCCTCCTGGACTTGGATTCCTGTTTCCTTCCTCAGATTAGGGAGATTCTCAGGTATAATTTGTTCATATACAGTTTCTGCCCCCTTTTCTCACACCTCTTCTGGAACTTCTGTGATATGGCTATTGTTTCATTTCATGAATTCACTTAGTTCTCTAATTTTACCCTCATGATCCAGTAATTTTATTTTTCTCTTTTTTCAGCCTCACCATGTTCCATAATTTTATCTTCTATTTTGCCTATTCTCTCTTCTGCTTCTTCCTCCATCTTCACTGTCACTGTATCTAGTTTATTTTGCATCTCAGCTATAGCATTTCTTAATTCATCATGACTAGTTCTTAGTTCTTTGATCTCGGTAGCAAGGCTTTCTCTGGTGTCTTCAATGCTTTTTTCAAGCCCAGCTACTAGTCTTTTAATGGTGTTCCTTGGTTTCCCTTGTTATTCCTTTGGTTATTTTATTTCCCTACTCAGTGATATTTGGGACTCTCCACCATGTGTACTTTGGCTTGTTTCTTGAGGTAGCCCTGAAAAGGAAAACCGACAGACAAACACACAGGGAACAAACGCATGCAAACACACAGACAAATCAAACAAACAAGCAAACCAAAAGACAAAAGAAAAAAGGGGGGGCTAAAATAACAAAAGACAAAGGACAGTCTAAAAACATAAAACCAGAAATACGAGCTACAGATAAAAAGCAGGGTGGAGGCAGTGCTGATGGAAGTGCATATACAAAAAGAGAAGTGACAGGGGTGGGGAAGAAGTGAAATTGAACATTGACCAGGCAGAGAGACTAAAAGGCTTAATTCAGAGAGAGAAAGAGGAGAATATGGTAGGAGATCCAGAGAATAAAAAACAAAGATAATGTTACCCAAGGAAACTATATAGTCGGATTATTCCAGAGAGAGAGAAAAAGGAAGGTAAGATGGAGATGTAGAATATGCATCAAGAGAATAGATTAAAATGACTGTTTAAGCAAACTTATATAACCAGAGTGCCCAGTCCAGCAGGGCGGGTTGGGGGGGGGAGTGTTAAGAATGAGATAGGGGAGAATATATCTGAATAGCAAGAATTGATCTAGAGTAATCACAGCAATATATCAATGCTGGTCTTGCCTCTGGTTCCCATAAAAAAAAAAAGGCAGCTCTCCAGAGCAGATGGGCGTGGTTTGGTATAGGCCGGTCTCGCCTCCTCCGCAGGTCCCACGGGCCACTTCCTGAGGCCCTGCCTTGGTGATTGTGGGGAGAAAAATGGCAGCGCCCCAGTCCCTTCTCGAATCAAGTGTTGCAACTCACTCTCCTGGATCCAAAGGCCCAGCTACTAGTCTTATGACTGTTATTCTAAATTCTTGTTAATGTATATTGTTTTTATCTGTTTTGAGCAATTCTCTGGCTGTGATTTCTTCCTGTTTTGTTTTGTTTTGTTTTGTTTTTGGAGAAAATTCCTCCATTTTATCATTATGGCTAAGTTTCTGTCTTTTCTGAATTTTAAATGTTTCTTATGTGACCTACACCTGAGATTACTTCTATATTAAAAACAGGTCATACCCTGTCCAGGGCCTGGCACTTCAGGAAGTGTTTTTGGTGTATGTTGTATGTACAATGTTTTTGTTGTATTTTGGCTGCTCTATCCCACTGGTCAGTCCTCTGCAGAGCTCCTCCTTCCTTGTAGTGGTGAAGTGTTTGTACCTTCAACCAGGTGTGCTTTGCTTTGTTTGTTTGTAGTTATCCTGAAAAAAATAAAAGAAAAATAATACTGAAAAAAAATTAGAAACTATGATCCTGATTCTAAAATTAAAATAGAATATGGAATAATGAAAAATAAAATAATATAAACTAAAATTTAAAACAAACAATCAAACAAACAAAAAAGGAGAGGGTGGGGGAAGCCTGATGTCATAAAAAGAGAAAAATGAAAGGGGAGAAAAGAAGACCAAACAGAAAATGAAAAACTATACAACTAAATCCAGAGAAAGAGAAAGAAATAAAGAAGAAGAAAGAGAAAAGGTGGAAAAATAATAGAATAAAAATGCCTTATCTACCTATCATCTATCTATCTATCTATCATCTATCTATCTAAATTCATAATTGAAAAAAAAATAGAAACTATGATCCTGATTCTAAAGGAAAAATAGAATATGGAATAAAGAAAAATAAAATAATATAAACTAAAATTAAAAACAAACAATCAAACAAACAAAAACAGTTGATGTTGGTGCCAAGGACCAGCGATTCTGCTGGTCTGGAGGAGAGGCTATCTGCACCAAGTCAGTCAGTCATGCTCCAGTAGATAAGCAGTTCCTGGCACAGAAGGGCAGTGTCTAGTTAAGTGGGCCCTGTCTCCACTGGCAGTCACTGTGCTACTCTCTGAAGTAGCACTGTGTTCGTGTTGGGGAGAAAAAATGGTAACACCCCAAGATCTCCTACCCAGACTGGGTGTCTCAAACCACACTGTTCAGGCAGCCCTCATAGAATGAGGGCAGCCAGCTTGCCCTATTCCACAGTTCTCCCTTGACTCTTAGGTGTTGGAATTCAAAACCCAATGTCTTAAAAAACCCTGAACTGTGTGGATCCTGTTCTGGAGTACCACCACTCTGCCCTGCTGACAAAAGTCCTTTGGCTGGCACCTGCAGAGTCTGTTGTCCTTGAGGAGGCAATAAACCCTCTTCCCAAAGTATTCTGGGAAGGGTACTATTCTCTCCCACATGCCCCTGAGATCACTATACCATGCTATGTGTTCCGAGACTGGCTCTCTCCGCCCAAGGAGTGCAGCCACAGCTTCCATCTCCATTTGGAGAGATTTGTGAACTTTTGTTCCTCTGAGTTTCAGCTCTAGAGGCTCCATTGTGACAAGCTGCCTCCCTCCAACTGTGGAGATCTTTCTACCACTCCACAGATTGATTTCCTGGGTGTTCCAAGTGATCTGACCTCAATAGAACTGTGTTTGAGGAATGAGGAAAATCCCAGTCCCCCTACTTTACCACCATTGTAACCCTACCCCCCTACATGAAATATACCTTAAAGTAAAAGGGATTTTTAGGAACAAATTGGGTCATTATTAATGATAAATAGAGTCATCCACAAGATAAAATCTCTAAACTTATATGCTCCCAATAACACAGATTCAAATACATAAGGGAAAAAACAGAATCAAGAAAAATGGATATATCCACAATAATTATTTAGTATTTAAGTATATTTTTCAATTGAATCATTACCTTCACAGAAAAATTTGTATGGAGAAAATCATAAATAGCATGACAAATACAAGGCTGAACTAATAAACATATATGGAAGCTTGCACCCAACTTTTAGAGAACATGTGTCATTTTTACAAAGCAAAAGGAACATTTTTTTCAGTTTTTCTCCAGCTACTTTAATTATAAAAGTCTTTTGTTCTCAAAAAAGAAAGAAAAAGAAAAACCAGAAGGCAAGTCTAGTACAAAAATATACAACTGGAAGACATTACCACCAACTAGATCAACTAAATCATGTTGAGGATTCTGAAAATAAAAACAAAGTACTAAACCAGTGGTTTTAATCAGGGATGTTTATCACCTAAAACTCTTCAAATTAAACAGTGCTTAATTCCGGGGAAAAAAAAGTAAACTGAGCCTGGAATCAGGCTGTATTTTTAAAATCTTCTATGATTGACACCATTCTTGATAAAGCACTGTACTAATATGAACCATATTAACTAATAAAAACCAACCAGGACTTCTCATGCAGATATAGGTGAGTCTAGGAGATGCGGGTAAGATGGCGGAGAAGCAGGGAGCTCTGTAATCTGCGCACGCCCGCATGGATTGAACTGAGAAGGACTGAAGGGATAAAACTCGGATTTGCAAGTGGGGGAAAGAAGAAACAGACGCCAGAAAGAAGACAACCTCAAAGATGCCTGAGTGAGTGACTGTGATCTGGGAAATTAGGGGACGGGCGGGTCCCGGTGGTGCAGGGGGAAGGGGCCCGAACCCAACACAGGGAGAGTGCGCTGTGCCCCAGAGAGACCAGGGGAAGAAAAAGAGAGATGGAAAACGCACCTAGAACCATCTCTAAGGGAGGAAAAACTCGCCCATCTCCCCATATATAACGGCCGGGGGCGGGGAGAGAAATCCATCCAATCTGGCCGGCGAGTTCTTCCTTGGGCGCAGCCACACCGGGAGCCTTGAAAAGCGGCAGTGGCGGCGGCGGCGGCGGCAGCAGCGGCGGCGGCTCCGCGGAAAGGGTGGTGCAAGCCGGTCGGGAGGCTGGCCGCCAGCGGGAACGCATCTCATCCCCGGTGACGGTGTTGAACTGCAGGGACCAGGATTTGGAAGTCAGGTGGAGCTTGGAGAATACAGTTTGGCTCGCCCACGGCACAGGGAGATCGGACTCAGAAGGGCGGTTGCAACGCTTGTTTACGGCAAAGCTTTGAAGCGGCGCCATACTTCTCCCCGCAACCACCAAGGCTGGGCCTAGGAGAGAGCAGCCCCCGAGACCTGACCCGATGCCAGACCACGCCCATCTGCAGAGGGGAGTTGTCT
>CM053579.1:51977086-51994834 GCA_028646485.1 Cryptoprocta ferox
CCCCAATGTTTGTAGCGGCACTTTCAAGAATAGCCAAATCATGGAAAGAGCCTAAATGTCCATCAACTGATGAATGGATTAGGAAGATGTGGTTCATCTATACAATGGAATACTACATGGCAATGAGAAAGAATGAAATCTGGCCATTTGTAGCAAAGTGGATGGACCTCGAGGGTATCATGCTAAGCGAAATAAGTCAGGCGGAGAAGGACAGATACCATATGTTTGCACTCATAGGTCTACCAGGAGATACTTATCAGAGGACCATGGGGAGGGGAAGGGGGGAAATGTGTTAGGGAGGGAAGGGAGGCAAATCATGAGAGACTCTTGAATACTGAAAACAAACTGAGGGTGGAAGGGGTAGGGGGAAAGGGGAAGGGGGGTGATGGTCATGGTGGAGGGCACTTTTGGGGAAGAGCACTGGGTGTTATATGAAACTAACTTGACATTAAACTATTCAAAAAAAGAAAAATTTAAGTGTCTGTCCATGGCCTTGTATTTTTTTTTTAATCTGGGATAAATGTCTGTCTCCTTGCTTTGTCTACATCTCTGTGTCAGCATCTCTATATTAACTATGCCAGATATGTCTTCTGTAATTTAAAGTAGTTACTTTATGGGGTGCCTGGGTGGTACATTCAGTTAAATGTCCAGCTCTTGATCTCGGCTCAGGTCATGACCTCACAGTTCACAAGATTGAGGTTGTCATCAGGCTCTGTTCTGACGGCATGGAGCCTACTTGAGATTCTCTCTCAGTCCCTCACCCACATTCTCTCTCTCTCTCTCTCTCTCTCTCTCTCTCTCTGTCTCTCTCTCTCAAAAATATATGAATAAACTTTTAAAAATATAAATAAAGTCGTTAATTTATGAAGAACAGATCCTGGAATGCCTGCAGTGCAGTCTGTCCTATTCACCAGATCCTGGTACTTCAGGAGAATCTTCTATGTGTATTGCTTACACACTGCTGTTGTGTCTTTGTCCCTTTTCATGTCAGTGCAGTCATCTTCACTGACTGCATGTTATGGGATGTGCTTGCTCTCTGTGGTGTTAGTGGGACTAAAGCATGCCAGCTTTCATTGGGCATACCTGCAGGGGAACATAGTTCCTGGGAGGTGGTGTAAGCAAACTTTGCATTGGAACACTAGTCCCATGAAAGATTCCCAGAAGCACTGTGGTGGCTAAGGGCTCTGCACCAGGTTGGCATGTGGTGTGAGGGTGGTAACAGTGCATAATAATGGCAGGACACTGCTGGGGCCCATGAACTATGGTGGCTGGGGGCATATGACTGGGCATGGTGCAGCAGCCTGGTGTAACATGCAGTCAGAGCTGTCTACCTGTGCATAGGGTAGGGTGGGTAGGGTATACACAGGTTTTAACAAAGTTTTCCCTAATCCCAGAACCAAGTCTATCAGGCTTGGAGTAGAAGAATCCCCAGGAGAATTCCTGGGCTTGGCACACTACTAGCAGATTAGTTATCAAGGATCTGTGAAACCCCACCTCCTGCAGATGGTCCTCTGTCGTCCTTATGCTGGGGGGCAGAGGAACAAAACTGTGCCTTCTAGTCCCCTAACATTCTCCAGAAGCAGTATAAACAGGTCTGTCTCTTGCTTGCACCCAACATTGTGTTAACTGCTGCTTTTACATTGCCTCTCCACTCAGCCTATTGTCCCTTCATGGGTGGCAATCCAGCTATCTCACATCCTCCTGGCTCACCCATTGCTGGCTGAGTCAGCTGACTTTTAACATTCCAAGCTCCAAGTCCCATGGTTATTAAATCTTCTTTAAATGTTTGGCTGTATTAAGAATTTGGCTTCTTAATACATAGAAGGGACATATAGATGTCCCATAATACATAGAAGGGACATATAGATGTCCCATTTATTGGGAGTTTTTTGAATATAGATGGAATGTCATTGCTTGTAATCAGTCTGCTCAAATTTTCTATTTATATTTAAGTTTTGTAGGTTACAATTTTTTTTTTTAGAATTTCTCCATTTCATCTTTTCTTTCCAATTTGTTGGCATGTAATTTTCATAATATTCTTACAATCCTTTGTATTTCTGTGGTTTCAGTGGTTATTTCTCCTCTTTTGTTGGTAATTTTGTTTCTTTTTGAGTCTGCTCCCTTCTCTCTCTTTGATCAGTTCCTCTAGAGGTTTATTAAAGTTGTTGATCTTTTCAAAGAATCAGCTCCTGGTCTGTTCTATCAGTGTTTTAGTTTCAGTATCATTTATTTCTGCTCTAATCATTATCATTTCTTTCCTTCTGTTGGTTTTAAATTTTGTTTATTATTCTTCTTCTAACTCCTTTAGGTGTAAGATTAGGTTACTTTTGGAGATTTTTCTTGCTAATTGAGGTAGGCCTGCATTGCTATAAAATTCCTTTTTAGAATCACTTTTGCTGCATCCCAAAAGTTTTGTACTATTGTGTTTTAATTTTCCTTCTATCCAAATATTTTTAAATTTCTTCTTTTATTTCCTGGTTGTTCCATTCACTTTTAGTAGTGTGTTATTTAACTTCTATGTGTTTGTGCTCTTTTCAGGTTTTTTCTTATGGTCGATTTCTAGTTTCATAGTATTGTGACCAAGAAAGATGCCTGGTATGACTTCGATGTATTTTAATTTGTTGACGCTTGTTTTATGGCTTAATATGTGATCTATTCTGGAGAATGTTATTCTATGTGCACTTAAAAAATGTGTAGTCTGCTGTTTTAGGATGGAATGTTATGAATATATCTGTCAAATTCATCTGTTCCAGTGTGTCATTCAATGCCACTGTTTCCTTGATTATTTTCTATTTATATGATTTGTCTATCATTGTAAGTGGGGTTTTAAAATCCCCTACTTGTATTACTATCAATTAACTACCTATGTTTGTTATTAACTGTTTTATGTAGTTGAGTGCTTTCATGTTGGGTGCATAAATATTTACAATTGTTAGATTTTCTTTTTGGATTGTGTCCTTAATGATTATACAGTATTCTTCTTTGTCTCTTGTTACTAACTTTGCTTTATAATCTATTTTGTCTGATATAAGTATTGCCATTCCAGCTTTCTTTTAACATCCATTTTGATATACATGCTTCTCCCTCCCCTCACTTTCACTCTACAGATGTCTTTGTTTTGAAATTAGTCTCTTGTAGGCAGCATATAGATGAGTCTTGTTTATTCATCCACTCTGCTACCCTATGTCTTTTGATTGGAGCAGTTAGTTAATTTACAGTCAAAGTAATTATTGATAGATATGTATTAGCTTCCATTTTATTACTTGCTTTGAGTTGTTTTTATAGTTTTTCTCTGATCCTTTCTTTTTTTGCTATCTTTCATTGATGGCTTTCTTCAGTGATATACTTGAATTCATTTTTCCTTAATCTTTGCATATCTATGACTGGTTTTTAAATTGGAGTTACTATTCAGTTTGTTTATAATATATTCTGTATATAGCAGTCTATATTAAGTTGATGGTCCGTTAAGCATGAACACATTCTTTTCTCCATGTGCCCCCTGCCAACCACGTTTTAAGCATATGGTGTCATAATTTACGTTTTTTATCTTGTGAAATCACTGATTGTTTTTTTACAGATATTTTTATAGCTTTTTTAAAAGTTTTATACTCTTAGTTATGTTCTTACCTTTGCATTCACAGAGTGCCCTTTCAAATTTCTTATAGGTTTAGTGGTCATTAACTCTTTTAGTTTTTGTTCTTTTGACGATGTCTTTATCTATCTCCTTATTCTGAATGATAGCCTTGGTAGGCAGGATATTCTGGGTTGCAGAATTTTCCCTTTCTGCACTTTAATATATCATGTCACTCCCTTCTTTTATTTTTTTCTGTTCTTGCTTTTAAAGTTTATGTTGAAAAATCAGTCTATAGCCTTAAAAAGTTCCCCTTGTATGTAACTGTCTTCTTTTTTTCTTGATGCTTTTATTTTTTTTTCCTTTATTACTACTTACTATCATTTTAAATACTATATCTTGGTGTGGACACACTTCAGGTTTTTTTTTTTTTCCTTTGGAGGGAAACTCTGTGCTTGCTCAATATGGATATCTTTCTTTCCCCAGATTAGGGAAAGTTTTGGGTATTATTACCTTAAATAAATTTTCTGCCACCTTATATCTCTTCTTTTTCTGAGATCCCTATAATGTGAATGTTATGCTTGATAGAGTCACTGAGTTCCCTATGTCTATTCTCAATATGCATATTTTTTTCTGTCACTGCTCAACATGATTGCTTTCCATTACTCTGTCTTCTAGGTCAATGAGTCACTCCTCTGCTGCCTCTAGCCTGCTATTTATTCCAAAAAAATGTATGTTTAATATAATTTACTGTGCTCTTCATCTCTGACGGGTTCTTTTTTATCTCTTTATTAAGGGCCTCATTTTGCAGTGCAGAAGCTTTTTATCTTGATGTGGTCCCAAGTTCATTTTTGCTTTTAATTCCCTTGCCTTTGGAGATGTGTAAGAAATTACTGCGGCTGAGGTCAAAGAGGTTGTTGCCTGCTTTCTCCTCTAGGGTTTTGATGGTTTCCTGTCTCACATTCAGATCTTTCATCCATTTTGAGTTTATTTTTGTGTATGGTGTAATAAAGTGGTCTAGTTTCATTCTTTTGCATGTTGCTGTCCAGTTCTTGCAGCATCATTTGCTAAAGATACTCTCTTTTTTCCATTGTATACCCTTTCCTGCTTTGTCAAAGATTAGCTGGCCATACATTTATGGGTCCAATTCTGAAAAGGCAACCAATGGAATAGGAAAAGATATTTGCAAATGACGAAAGATATTTGCAAATGACGTATCAGATAAACGGCTAGTATCTAAAATCTATAAAGAACTTACCAAACTCCACACCCAAAAAACAAAAATCCTGTGAAGAAATGTGCAGAAGACATGAATAGACATTTTTCCAAAGAAGACCTCCAGATGGCCAACAGACACATGAAATGATGCTCAATGTCACTCATCATCATGGAAATACAAATCAAAGCCACACTGAGATACCACCGCACACCAGTCAGAGTAGCTAAAATGAATAAATCCGGAGACTATAGATGCTGGCGAAGATGTGGAGAAATGGGAACATTCTTGCAGTGTTGGTTGGGAATGCAAACTGGTGCAGCCGCTCTGGAAAACAATGTGGAGGTTCCTCAAGAAATTAAAAATAGAACTACCCTATGACGCAGTAACAGCACTACTAAGAATTTACCCAAGGGATACAAGAGTGCTGAGGCATAAGGGCTCATGTACCCCAATGTTTATAGCAGTGCTTTCAACAATAGCCCAGTTATGGAAAGAGCCTAAATGTCCGTCAACTTATGAATGGATAAACAAGATGTGATTTATATATACAATGGAATACTACTTGGCAATGAGAAAGAATAAAATCATGCCATTTGCAGCAATGTGGATAGAACTGGAGGGTATTATGCTAAGTGAAATAAGTCAGTCAGGGAAAGACAGATACCATATGTTTTCAGTCATATGTGGATCATGGGAAACTTAACAGAAGACCAAGTTGGAAGGGAAGGGAGAAAAAGTTACAGACAGAGAGGGAGGGAGTCAAACCATAAGAGATTCTTAAATACAGAGAACAAACTGAGGGTTGATGGGGGGTGAGGGAGAGGGGTATGTGGATGATGGGCCTTGAGAAGGGCACTTGTTGGTATGAGTACTGGGTGCTGTATGGAAGCCAATTTAACAATAAATTATATTAAATAAACAAACAAATAAACAAATAAAAAAGGATCTCACTGATGTGCTCCATTCTTTTCTCAAGCCTAGTGAGTATTCTTTTGATTATTCCTTTATATTCTTTATCCACCATTTTATGTATATCTGTGTCACTTAGGTGTCTGGAAGTATTTTTGTCCTGATCTGTCAATTGGTATATAATCTTTGGTCTCCTCATTTTGTCTAACTCTCTGTGTCTGCATTTGATGGTTAAGAAGGTCAGCTATGTCTCTTGCCCTTGAAAGTAGTAAGTGTGCCATGGAGTTTAAAAAGGTTTTGCTGGTCCTCTTCCACAAGGGATGCCCATCTGTGGTGGAGTTCAGAGCCAGCTGTGTCCACTCTGCAAAGTGTGCTTATGTGTTGGGGTGCAATTTTCAAAGTTGCATGCATACTCTCCAAGAGGTGACCTGACACCACTGTTGGAACAGAGACCTCACAAAATGCATTGTTTGGGACACCTGTAGCTGGTGAGTTTTGCACCAGTCTTCAGGCAGAGGGGACTCGCACCATCAGGACCGAGGCAAGTATGATGGGAAAGGGTGGATCCGCCCAAATGCATGGGATTAGTGCATGGTGTAAGCAAGATATCTAGCAAGGTTTGGTGCTGTTCTGCTTTATAGGTGGCCATGTGTTTATGCTGAAGCCTGGGTGTTGTAAATGTCACCTGTCAGCTCTTTGTTCCTGGAGGGGTCTCCCTGTAATTCCTGTCTTTCTGTCCCAGAAACTAAGATGAGTAAACCACCACCACCCCTTATTCTCAAGACATTGTTAAACTGCTTCTTCTATGCTGAATCTCTGTGGGCTGTTTGTTATGCTCTCTTTATAAGGGCATAGACTCAGCTTCTGAAGGCCTTTCAGGCTCTTCCAAAGATGATTGCACTGATTAAAAAAAATCCATTGTAATAAGTCAGAAAATTAGGTCTCTCTCAATTTCAAAGCCAAGTGTTATGGGTATTTGTCTTCCCAGTGTGGGCTCCTAGTGTGATAGTCTGTTTATCACCTTTTTTTCTGTGCCCCAGGCTCCATCCTTACTGCAGATAGCCTTGGCCCATTGAGCTCCCCATTGTGTCTCTGCTCTTCCTACCTTCTTCAATGTATCCTCTTTTCTATAGTTATGGAGTTTGTACTGCCAATATTCACTTCATTTTCCGTGTTATTTACACTGTGAATGCTATCTAGTTGTATTTGTTGGACCAGAGAATGTTAGAGTACTCCTACTCCACCATCTTCCCAGCCTCCCTGACCTATCTCTCTTATTATACTGCCCTTTTCCAGCCATATTTTCACAAATGGCAAGGTTTCTTTCTAACCCATTGGTAAATATGTAATGGCATCTTCTTTATCCATTTATCGATTGACAGATATTTAAGTTGTTTCCATATATTGGGTACTGTGAAAAATGTTGCAGTAAACATGGGAGTGCTTACATCCCTTTGATGTCTTGTTTTCATTTCCTTTGGATATACATCCAATAGTAGATTTGGTGGATGATATGGGTAGTTCCATTCTTAATTCTTTGAAAAACCTCCATACTGTCTTCCATATTTCCTGAACTAGTTTCCATTACTACCAACAATACACAAGGGTTCCCTTATCTACACATTATTGCCAACAATTGTTACTGCTTGTCTTCTGGATGAAAGACATTTAACAGTTGTGAGGTAATACATCATTGTGGTTTTGATTTGCATTTCTCTGATGATAAATAATTTGAACATTTTTCATATACCTATTGGCCATTTGGATTCCTCTTTGAAAAAGTGTTTATCCAAGTTCTTCACCCATTTTTTAATCAGATTGATTTTTTTGGTGGTTTTCATTGAGTTGTTATATACATTTTTTCAGGTATTAACCTACTATCAGATATATGTTTTGCAAATATTGTTTCCCATTCTGTAGGTTGCCTTTGTATGTTTTTGTGTCTTTTCTTGTGAAGTTTCTTGGTTTGATGAAGTCCGACTAATTGATTCTTGCCTTTGTTGCTTGTGCTTTTGGTGTCATATCAAAAAAAAATCTGGCAAAATCAGTGTCAAAGACCTTCTTATCTATGTTCTCTTCTAGGAGTTTTATGGTATCAGGTTTTATGTTAAAATTTTTTATTCCATGTCAGGTTAATTTTTGTGAGTTGTGTAAGATAGGGGTCCAGTTTCGATTTTCTGTGTGTGATAATCCACTTTGCACAGGAACATTTGCTGACGAGGACATATTTTCCCTATTGAGTGCTCTTAATTCTCTTACTGAATATTAATTTGTCTATATCTTTCCAGATGAATTTGTCTTTTGTAATCTCTTTCATCAAAATCATCTTTGATGTGAGGCATGATGGGAGAGAAGTAGAAAGTTCCATAATTCCTGCCTGCATCTCTCAAACAAAGAAGGTCTGAAGCCAAAGGACTCTGAACTGGAAGAGTCTAGGAGGAAAAGAGACAGAGTCCACTATGAAGATAGCCTCATACGTGTGTGATTGGGAACTGGGGAAGATAAAAACGGGCTAGGACACAGAGGAATGAAAGGGAGGGAACCCTTCTGCGGAGAGACAAAGGGAAGAGAAAGAGCAGCTGGGGAATTGTAGAACGGTACCTGGAGAAAAGAAAACACTCGGCCAGGGACGGAGAGGGATCCTATCATCCCATCTCTAACCACAGGGCTTTCAGAGGAGATCCTGTCTCTAACTGCAAAGTTTTTTTGGGCTGGGTGGCCCCGTCCTAGAATTCCCTCTGGAATAGATGGTACACAAGGGATGCAGGCAGCATCAGAAGGAACAGGTCCCCTGCTTGGTCCCCTACTCGGACCCCTGCTAAGAAGTGCCCCGGCTTGTGGGATTACATTTCCAGTGGTATCATTAATGCACATGGAGTAAGAGCTTGAAACATGACTGGGTGTGGGACATAGGACACTGCCCACCTTGGCTGCAGCCACAGCACAGTGAGATCTGATCTAAAAGAGTGATTTTCAACACCTGGTTCTAGGAGAAGGGACTGGGAGGTTGTCATTTTTCCCCCCAAAACCACCAAGATGGGGCCTAAGGGAGTGGTCCCCAGGACCCACACTGGAAGGGAGACCCGCCTACACAAAACCACGCCCATCTGCAATGGGTAGCTGCTTTTTTACAAGAGACAGATAGATGCTGTGGAAACAGAGAGCACCTCCCCCAAGACCAGCACTGATGCATTGCAGTGATTAACACTATATCAATTCTTGCTATTCAGATATATTGTCCCTGATCTCATTCTTATCTCTCCCCTCAACTGGACTGGGTGATCTGCTTATAGCTTTACTTAAACAGGCATATTTAATCCATTCTTTTGATGCATGTTTGACACCTCCTTTGATACCTTCCTTTCTGTCTCTGAAATAATCAGACTATATAGTTTCCCAGGGTAACATTATCTTCATTTTTTTTTCTCCTCACCTCCTGCCGTATTCTCCTTTTTCTCTCTCTGAATTAAGCCTTTTAGTCTCTCTGCCTGGACAATGTTCAATTTCTCTTTCTCCCCACTTCTGTCATTTCTCTCTTTGTATATGCTCTTCCATCAGCACTGCCTCCAACCTGCTTTTTATTTGTAGCTGGAATTTCTGATTTTGTACTTTTAGACTGCCCTTTTTCATTTGTTGTTTTTGTTTTGGGATTTTTTTTCGGATTGCTTGTTTGTTTGATTTGTTTGTGCATTTGCATGCTTTTGTTCCCTGTTTGTTTGTCTGCCTGTTTTCCTTTTCAGGGCTACCTCAAGAAAAATATCAAAGTACACATGGTGGAGAGTCCCAAATATCACTATGAGTAGGGAAATAAAATAACCACAGGCACAACAAGAGAGACCAAGGGACACCATTAAAAGGACACTTCCTGAACGGACAGACCCTGGGGAGTCTATGAGTCTCCTTTAATATAGGAGTACTTACAGGTGCAGAGCACATAACAAGCTTTGAAAACTAACAAGAGACAGAAAGTGAGCCAAAATGACAAAATGGGAAAACTCCCCTCAAAAGAAATTCCAGGAAAAAGTGACAGCTAAGGAATTGGTCAAAACAGATATAAGCAACATAACTGACAAAGAATTTAGAACAATTGTCATAAAACTAATCGCTGGGCTTGAAAAGGCATAGAAGTCACTAAAGACGCTATTGCTACTAAGACTATGGATCTTAAAAATAGTTATGATGAATTAAAAAATGCTATAAATGCGGTACATAATAAAATGGAGACGACCACTGCACGGATTGAAGAGGCAGAGAGGAGAATAGGTGAATCAGAAGACACAATTATAGAAATAGAGGAAGCTGAGAAAAACAGAGATAAACTGATGCAGGAGCATAGAAGGAGAACTGGAGAACTGAGTGATACAATCAAAAGGAACAATATCCATATCATGGGAATTCCTGAAGAAGAAAGAGAAAAAGGTCCTGAAGGGGTGCTTGATCAAATTATAGCTGAGAACATCCCCAATCTGGGGAAGGAAACAGACACTGAAACCCAAAAGGCACAGAAAACTCCACTCAGACATAACATGAATCAATCTTCTACATGATATATCATAGTGAAACTGGCAAAATATAAGGATAAAGAGAGAATTCTGAAAGCAGCTAGGGATAAAAGGGCCCTAACATACAAAGGGAGACCTATCATACCAGTTGCAGACCTTTCTACTGAAACTTGGCAGGCCAAAATGGAATGGAAGGAAGTCTTCAATGTGATGAACAGAAAAAAATATGCAGCCAAGAATCCTTTATCCAGCAAGCCTGTCATTCAGAATACAAGGAGAGATAAACGTTTTCTCAAACAAACAAAAATTGAAGGAACTCATCACTACTAAACCAGCCCTACAAAAAATCCTAAGAGAGACTCTATGAGGGAAATGTTTCAAGGATCACAAGGTACCAGAGACACCACTACAAGTATGAATCCTACAGAGAACACAATGACTCTAAACCCATATTTTTCACTAGTAACAATGAATGTAAATGTACTAAATGCTCCAATCAAAAGATATAGAGTATCAGAATGGATAAAATAAACAAGATCCATCTATTTGCTGTAAACAAGAGACTCATTTTAGACCTGAGGTCACCTTCAGATTGAAAGGTACGGCATGGAGAACTATCTATCATGCTACGGGAAGTCAAAAGAAAGCTAGAGTAGCCATACTTATATTGGACAAACTGGATTTTAAAGTAAAGTTACTAATTACAGGGTCTCTCCATCAGGAAGAACTAACAATTATAAATGTCTATGCACCGAATGCAGAACACCCAAATACATAAAACAATTAATCACAAACATAAGCAATCTTATTGATAAGAATGTTCTACCTACAGGGAACTTTAATACTCCACTTACAGCAATGGATAAATCAACTAGACTGAAAATCACTAAAGAAGCAATGGACCTGAATGACACATTGGAACAGATGGACTTAACAAATATATTTAGACCCCAAGATCCTATAGCTATGGAATTCACTTTCTTCTCAAGTGCGCATGGTATATTCTACAGGATAGATCACATACTGGGTCCTAAAGCAGCCCTCCATAAATATAAAAGAATTGAGATAATACCATGCACACTTTCAGATCACAATGCTATGAAACTTGAAGTCAATCACAGGAAAAAGTCTGGAAAACCTCCAAAAACATGGAGGTTAAAAGCCATCATACTAAACAATGATTGGGCCAATTAGGCAATTAGAGAACAAATTAAGAAATATATGGAAACAATTGAAAATGAAAATACAACAATCCAAACCCTTTGGGATGCAGCAAAGGCAGTCCTTAGAGGAAAATACATTGCAATCCAGGCCTATTTCAGGAAACTTGAAAAAGCACAAATATAAAATCTAACAGTGCACCTAAAGGAGCTAGAAGCAGTGCAGCAAGAACACCCCAAACCCAGCAGAAGAAGAGAAATAATAAAGATCCAGACAGAAATAAACAATATAGAATTAAAAAAAAACAGTTGAACACATCAATGAAACCAAGAGTTTGTTTTTGGAGAAAATAAACAAAATTGATAAACCTCTAAGCAGGCTTCTCAAAAAGAAAAGAGACAGCACCAAAGTAGACAAAATCACGAATGAAAATGGATCTATTACAATCAATCCCTCAGAAATACAAGCAATCATCAGTTAATACTATGAAAAATTATATGCCAACAAACTGGACAAACTAGAAGAAATGGACAAATTCCTAAACACACACACACTACCAAAATTCAAACGGGAAGAGACAGAAAATCTGAACAGACCTATAACTAGCGAAGAAATTGAATCAGTTATCAAAAATCTCCCAACAAATAAGAGCCCAGGGCCAGATGGCTTCCCTAGGATATTCTACCAGGCATTTAAATCAGAGTCAATACCCATTTTTCTCAAGCTATTCCAAAAAATAGAAACGGAAGGAAAATTTCTGGACTCATTCTACGAAGCCAGTATCACTTTGATTCCTAAACCAGAGACCCAACAAAAAAATAGAACTACAGGCCAATATCCCTGATTAATACGGATGCTAAAATCCCCAACGAGGTACTACCAAATCGAATTCAACAGCATATAAAAAGAATTATCCACAATGACCAAGTGGGATTCATTCCTGGGTTACAGGAGTATTTCAATATTCGCAAATCAATCAATGTGATACATCATATTAACAAAACAAAAGATAAAAGCCATATGATCCTATCGATAGATGCAGAAAAAGCATTTGACAAAGTACAGCATTCTTGCTTTATAAAAACCCTCGAGAAAGTCGGGATCGAAGGAAATTACTTAAATATCATAAAAGCCATTTATGAAAAGCCCACAGCTAATAGCATCTTCAATGGGGAAAAACAGAGAGCTTTCCCCCTGAGATCAGGAACATGACAGGGATGGCTCTCACCACTGTTGTTCAACATAATGCTGGAAGTCCTAGCATCAGCAATAAAAAACCAAAGGAAAATAAAGACATCAGAATTGGCAAAGATGAAGTCAAACTTTCACTTTTCGTAGATGACAGGTTACTCTACATGGAAAACCCGACAGACTCCACCAGAAGCCTCCTAGAACTGATCCATGAATTCAGCAAAGTCGCAGGTTACAAAATCAACGTACAGAAATAAATTGCATTTTTATACACCAATAATGAAGCAACAGAATGAGAAATCAAGAAACTTATCCCATTCTCAATTCCACGAAAAAACCATAAAAATACCTAGGAATAAACCTAACCAAAGATGTAAAAAATATTACCCTGACAACTATAGAAATCTTATGAAGGAAATTGAAGAAGACACACAAAAAAATGGAAAAGCATTCCATGCTCATGGATCGGAAGAATAAACATCATTAAAATGTCAATACTACCCAAAGCAATCTACACATTCAATGCAACCCCAATCAAAATAGCACCAGCATTCTTCACAAAGTTAGAACAAACTGTCCTAAAATTCGTATGGAACCACAAAATATCCCAAATAGCCAAAGTAAAATTAAAGAAGAAAACCTGGTGGAGGGAGGGCAAGCTGGCAGAGAAGTAGGGAGCTCTGTAATCTGTGCCCACCCGCATGTATTGAACTGAGAAGGACTGAAGTGATAAAACTCTGATTTTCAAGTGGGGGAAAGAAGAAATAGACGCCAGAAAGAAGACAACCTCAAAGATGCCTGAGTGAGTGATTGTGATCTGGGAAACTGGAAGATTGGTGGGTCCCTGTGGTGCAGGGGGAAGGAGCCCCAACCCAACACAGGGAGAGTGAGCTGTGCCCCTGAGAAACAAGGGGAAGAGAAAGAGAGACGGAAAATGCACATAGAACCATCTCTAAGGGAGGAAAAAGTCGCCCGTCTCCCCATATATAATGGCTGAGCACGGGGAGAGAAATCCATCCTGTCTGGCCGGCGAATTCTTCCTTGGGCACAGCAGCAGCGGCATCCATTCCAAGTAGCACCGCGAAAGGCAGCGACACAGATAAAGTCTGCGGTGTTGCGAAAAGCGGTAGCGGCGGCGCCACAAAAGGCGCCTTGAAAAACGACAGCATCAGCGGCGGGGACGGCGGCGACAGCTCCGCGAAAAGGGCAGGGCAAGCCGGGCCGGGAGGCCGGCCATCAGCGAAAACGCATCTCATCTCAGGTGACAGTGTTGAACTGCATGGACTAGGATTTAGAAGTGAGGCGGAGCTTGGAGAATACAGTTTGGCTCGCCTGCGGCACAGGGAGATCAGACTAAGAAGAGCAGATTGCAACGCTTGGTTCGAGCAGAGCTTGAAGCACCGCCATTCTTCTCCCCGCAACCACCAAGGTGGGGCCTCAGAGAGAGCAGACACCGAGACCTGACCTGACGCCAAACCATGCGCATCCGCACAGGGGAGTTGTCTTTTTTTTTTTCCTTTTGTCATTGCTTCTCCTTCTTCTCTCCTGCCATCCAGATATATTTCCCTTAGCATATTCTTATCTCTCCTCTTGGCTGGTTATATGCTTTTAGACGGTCCATAGTCTTTGGCTGTCTCTGTCCCCACCTTGTTTTTCTTTTTCTTTTTGTTTTTGTTTCTTTTTCTTCTCTCTTTTCTTCTCTTCTTTCTTTTTTTCCTTTCCTTTCCTTTTCTTTACTTCCTTTCCCCTTTTGGCTTGCTTGTTTGTTTGATTTGTCTGTGCATTTGCTTGCTTTTGTTCCCAGTATGCTAGTCTGTTTCCTTTTCAGGGCTACCTCAAGAAACAAGCCAAAGTGCACATGGTGGAGAGTCCCAATTATCACTGACCATGGAAGTAAAATAATCAAAGGCACAACAAGAGAAACGGAGAGACACCATTAAAAGAACACTTTCTGAAACGACAGGCCCTGGACAGTCAATGAGTCTCCTTTAATAGAGCAATACTAACAGGTGCACAGGGCATAACGAGCTTTTAAAACTGACAAGAGACAGAAAGCTAGTCAAAATGACGAACGAAAGAACTCTCCTCTAATGAAAATCCAGGAAGAAGTCACAGCCACAGAACTGCTCAAAACAGACTTAACAACATAACTAAACAAGAACTTAGAATAATTGTCATAAAATTAATGCTGGACTTGAAAAAAACACCAAAGAATATATTGATACACAGACTAGGGACCTTCAACATAGCTGTGACGAGGTAAAAAAGGCTATAAATGAGGTGCATTACACAATGGAGGCAGCCACTGCACGGATTGAAGAGGCAGAGTAGAGAATAAGTGAATTAGAAGACACAGTTATAGCAAAAGAGGAAGCCGAGAAAAAGAGAGAGAAATTGATCCAGGAACACGAAAAGAGAATTCGAGACCTGAGTGATACAATCAAACGGAACAATATCCGTATCATAGGAATTCCCGAAGATGAGGAAAGAGAAAAAGTTCCTGAAGGGGTACTCGATCAAATTATAGCTGAAAACTTCCCGAATATGGGGGAAGAAATGGACATTGAAATCCAAGAGGCACAAAGAATCCACTTAAGACGTAACTTGAATTGACCTTCAGCACGACATATCATAGTGAAACTTGCAAAATATAAAGACAAAGAGAGAATTCTGAAAGCAGCTAGGGATAAATGGGCCCTAACGTACAAAAGGAAACCTATCAGAGTGGTTACAGACCTCTCTAATGAAACATGGCAGGCCAGAAAGGAATGGCAGGAACTCTTCAATGTGATGAACAGGAGAAATATGCAGCCAAGAACCCTTTATCCAGCGAGCCTGTCATTCAAAATAGAAGGAGAGATAAAGGTGTTCCCAAAGAAACAAAAATTGAGAGAATTCATCACCACCAAACCAGCCCTACAAGAAATACTAAGAGGGACACTATGAGGAAAATATTGCAAGGAATACATGGTATCAGAGACACGACTATAAATATGAACTCCACAGAAAACACAATGAACCCATGCCTACATTTTTCAATAATAACATTGAACGTAAATGGACTGAATGCCCCAATCAAACGACACAGGGTAGCAGAATGGATAAAAACCAACATCCATCCATATGCTGTCTACAAGAGACTCATCTGAGACCTGAAGACACCTTCAGATTGAAAGTAAGGGGATGGAGAAATACCTATCATGCGACTGGTAGTCAAAAGAAAGCTGGAGTAGCCATACTTATATCAGACAACCTGGACTTTAAACTAAAGACAGTAACAAAAGATGAAGAAGGACATTATATAATAATTACAGTTTCTCTTCATCAGGAAGAGCTAACAGTTATAAACATGTATGCGCCTAATTTGGGAGCACCCAAATTCATGAAACAATTAATCACAAACATAAACAATCTTATTGATAAGAATGTGTTAAATACAGGGGACTTTAACACTCCACTTACAGCAATGGATAGATCAACCAGACAAAAAAATCACTAAAGAAACAACGGATCTCAACAACACATTGGAACAGATGGAATTGATAGATATATTTAGAACTCTGCATCCTGATGCTAGGAAATTCACCTTCTTCTCGAATGTGCATGTCACTTTCTCCAAGATAGATCACATACTGGGGCATAAAGCAGCCCTCAGTAAATGCAAACGAATTGAGATTATACCATGCACACTTTCGGATCACAATGCTATAAAATGTTAAATCAATCCCAGGAAAAAGCCTGGAAAACCTCCAAAAATGTGGAGGTTAAAAACCACCCTACTAAAAAATGATTGGGCCAATCAGGCAATTAGAGAAGACATTAAAAAATATATGGAAACAAATGAAAGTGAAAATACAACAATCCAAACTCTCTGGGATGCAGCAAAGGCAGTCCTAAGAGGAAAGTATATTGCAATCCAGGCCTATTTCAACAAAATAGAAAAAGCGCAAATTGAAAGTCTAACAGAGCACCTAAAGAAACTAGAAGGAGCACCTAAAGGAACACCAAGACAACGCCAATCCCAGCAGAAGAGAAATAATAAAGATCAGGGCAGAAATAAATAATATGGAATCCAAAAAAAAAAAAAAAAAACATAAAGATCAATGAAACCAAGAGTTGATTTAAAAAAAAAAAAACAAAATTGAGAAACCTCTAGCCAGGCTCCTCAGAAAAAAAAAAAAGAGAGAACACCCAAAGAGATAAAATCATGAATGAAAATGGATCTATCACAACCAACCCCACAGAAATACAAACAATCATCAGAGATTACTATGAAAAATTATATACAAACACACTGGACAATCTAGAAGAAATGGACAAACTCCTAAACACATATGCAGTACCAAAATTCAAACGGGAAGAGATAGAAAATATGAACAGACCCATAACTACTCAAGAAATCGAATCAGTGATCAAAAATCTCCCAATAAATAAGAGCCCAGGGCCAGAAGGCTTTCCAGGGGAATTCTACCAGACATTTAAAGCAGAGTTAATACCCATTCTTCTCAAACTATTCCAAAAAATAGAAATACAAGGAAAACTTCCAAACTCATTCTATGAAGCCAGCATCACTTTCATTCCCAAACCAGACAGAGACCCAACAACAACAACAACAACAAAAAACCTACAGGCCAATACCCTTAATGAATACAGTTGCAAAAATACTCAACAAGATACCAGCAAATCGAATTCGACAGCATATAAAAATAATTATCCACCATGATCAGGTGGGCTACAGGCCTGGTTCAATATTCGCAAAACCGTCAATGTGATACATCAGGTTAATGAAAGAAAAGATAAAAACCATATAATCCTGTCGATAGATGCAGAAAAAGCATTTGGCAAAATAAAGCATCATTTCTTCATAAAAACACTCGAGAAAGTCAGGATAGAAGGAACTTACTTAAACATTATAAAAGCCATCTATGAAAAGCCCACAGCTAATATCATCCTCAATGGAGAATAACTGAGAGGTTTCCCCCTGAGATCAGCAACACGACAGGGTTGTCCACTGTCACCACTGTTGTTTACCATAGTGCTGGAGGTCCTAGCATCAGCAATCAGATGACAAAAGGAAACAGAAGGCATCAGAATCAGCAAAGAAGAATTCAAACTTTCACTTTTCTCAGATGACATGATACTCTATATGGAAAATCCGATCGACTCCACCAGAAGCCTACTAGAACTGATCCAGG
>CM053579.1:51995334-52011232 GCA_028646485.1 Cryptoprocta ferox
CCTTTTTTAACTCGTCACAGCTATTTTGAAGGTCCCTAGTCTGTGTATCAATAGCTTCTTTGATGTTTTTTTCGAGTCCAGCAATTAATTTTATGACAATTGTTCTAAATTCTTGTTCAGTTATGTTGTTTAAGCCTGTTTTGAGCAGTTCTGTGGCTGTGACTTCTTCCTGGAGTTGCTTTAGAGGAGAGTTCTTTCGCTTCGCCATTTTGGCTAGCTTTCTGTCTCTTGTCAGTTTTAAAAGCTCATTATGTACTGTGCACCTGTTAGTCTTGCTCTACTAAAGGAGGCTCATTGACTCTCCAGGGCCTGTCGTTTCAGAAAGTGTTCTTTTAATGGTGTCTCTCGATTTCTCTTGTTGTGCCTTTGATTATATTATTTCCCTGGTCAGTGATATTTTGGACTCTCCACCATGTGTACTTTGGCTTGTTTTTTGAGGTATCCCTGAAAAGGAAACAGACTAGCATACAGGGAACAAAAGCACACAAACTCACAGACAAATCAAACAAACAGCAAGCCAAAAGGGGAAAGGAAGTAAAGAAAAGGTAAAGAAAGTAAAGAAAGGAAAGAAGAGAAGAAAAGGGGGAAAAAAAAGAAACAAAAACAAAAAGAAAAACAAGGTGGGGACAGAGACAGCAAAAAACTATGGACAGTCTAAAAGCATATAACCAGCCAAGAGGAGAGATAAAAATATGCTAAGGGTAATATATCTGGATGGCAGCAGAAAAGAAGGAGAAGCAAAGAAAAAAGGAAAAAAAAAAGACAACTCCCCTCTGCGGATAGACGTGGTTTGGCGTCAGGTCAGGTCTCTGGGGGCTGCTCTCTCCGAGGCCCCGCCTTGGTGGTTGCGTGGAGAAGTGTGGCGCCACTTCAAAGCTTTGCTAGAACCAAGCGTTGCAAGCCGCCCTTCTGAGTCTGATCTACCTGTTCCGCGGGCGAGCCAAACTGTATTCTCCAAGCTCTGCCTCACTTCCAAATCCCAGTCCGTGCAGTTCAACACTGTCACTGGGAATGAGATGCGTTCCCGCTGGTGGCGGGCCTCCTGGCCCGGCTTGAGTTGCCCTTTTTGTGGCGCTGCTGCCACCACTTTTTGAGCCGCCGCCGCCTTTCGCGGTGCTGCTTGTAATGGATGCCGCTGCCGCTGCGCCCTAGGAAGAATTTGCCGGCCAGATGGGATGAATTTCTCTCCCGGCGCTCGGCAGTTATATATGGGGAGACGGGCGAGTTTTTCCTCCCTTAGAGATGGTTCTAGGTGCGTTTTCCGTCTCTCCTTCTCTTCCCCTGGTCTCTCCAGGGCACAGCGCGCTCTCCCTATGTTGGGCTCGGGGTTCCTTCCCCCTGCACCACCGGGACCCGCCCGTCCCCTAATTTCCCAGATCACAGTCACTCACTCAGGCATCTTTGAGGTTGTCTTCTTTCTGGTGTCTGTTTCTTCTTTCCCCCACTTACAAATCCATGTTTTATCACTTCAGTCTTTCTCAGTTCAATCCATGCCGGCATGCACGGATTACAGAGCTCCCAGCTTCTCAGCCATCTTGCCCGCTCTTTCTTGTATCATATTTTAAAGAAATTTTCTAAATGTTTAATTATTTTGAAATGAATATGCTAGTGCTGTGAAATGTATTTTTAAAGGTAGATTGGGATAAGAGTTAATTATTTACTGTCAACTAAGTCTATTTACAATAAACATATGAGAAAATGTCATTTCTGAAAAATTAACATACACTTTTCTCCCTCTATGTGATATTTTCCCTATTCCATTTCAAATGGATTATCAGATTATGTTTCCCTGCCTCATGGAGTGTTATTATACTGCATAAAGTAGTTGCCAGAAAGGCAATTTTCTTACCCCTATGTAGGATTAGAAAAATAAAAAATCTATGATGTAAGTAAGTAGAGAAAAAGATTTCTCTTATGCTGTAAAAGAGACTTATGAAGGTTTGGAACAAGCCATATACTTCAAAGTCATCTCTCCAGGAAGTGGGCACCTCTATGGTTTATCTCTGAAGGTAGAAGTTCATACATCAGAGTCCGAGCTCAAAAAAAAAATCTCTTATCTCACACTAGACACTGAATCAGAGAAAATGTGGATTTCAATGTGTCACTATTAGGAGAAACCATGATAAACTTCAAAACAATAGATCCTTCTGCCTTTTTGCTCTCAAAGCCAAATAAGTTTCTCAAATTCTATTGCAATCAATCATAATAGTGAGGAGGCTTCCAAAAATAATAAAAATGAATATTTCCAATAAGCCTTGTGAAATGGGGCTTCAAGTCAGAATCTAGTTGATTCAAATAATATTTTTTTGCATTATTTTAAAATTGAGATTCATAGCCACTATAGTGATGTATATGGTCTGTGTTCTTAAGAAAGACATGACTTCTATCCAAATAAATACTACAGGACTAACATTGGAGGGCACTCCTAAAAGAGAAATTCTTAATATATACTACAAGTAAATGTGGCATAAGCATCTTCTTCATTCATGGGTTCTACTGTTTCGACTAACTAAACACTATTGGAAAGACCAAAGGCTTCCAAAATTACTGAGACGGCATTACATACAAATTTATCTGCAACCAAAATATCCCAGATATGGTTGGATACATAATTTGCAAAGCTTAGTAAAAACAATAAAATAAAAATCAGGTTATAAGGGGCCTGGGTAGTTCAGTTCGTTGAGCATCCAACTCTTGATTTCAGCTCAGGTCATGATCCCAGAGTCTTGGGATTGAGCCCCCATTGGGCTCTGCACTGAGCATGGAGTCTGCTTAGGATTGTCTCTCTGTATCCCTCTGTTCCTCTCCCCCACTCACGCTCTTGATCTCCCTCCCCCCCCCCAAAGAAAACCCCTTGATCAAAAGGCAGGAAAAAAATTCTTGATAAATATACTAAAAATAGAGCATTTGGAAGGTGGTGGCATAGTAGGAGGACTCTAGGATCGTCTCCTCCCATGACCAAAAGTAGATAACTATCAAATCATCCTAAATACCCCCAGAAATCTACCTGAATACTGACAGAACAAACTCCACAACTAAAGGGAGAGAAGAGGTTACATCAATGTAGGTAGGAAGTGGGGCTCCTGGGTGGTTCAGTTGGCTAAGTGTCCGACTTCGGCTCAGGTCATGATCTCGTGGTCCCTGAGTTCGAGCCCCGCGTCGGGCTCTGTGCTGGCAGCTCAGAGCCTGGAGCCTGTTTCAGATTCTGTCTCCCTCTCTCTCTCTGCCCCTCCCCCACTCGTGCTTTGTCTCTGTCTCAAAAATAAATAAACCTAATAATAATAATAATAATAATAATGTAGGTAGGAAGTGTGGAGAGGCAGTTTAGGGAAGAAATGAGTTGTGGGTGCTGCAGAGGGGCGGGATCTGAGGTTGTGGAGAAGGGAGACTGGGGAGAAGAACATAGGGAGAGCATAAAAAAAAATTCCCTAGAGCCATGGCCTTGGAAAATGAGTATGTCTGAATTTCCTGACTTCTTTCAACCAGCAAGGTTTAAAGACTTGAGTTTTAAAGTTTATTTATTTATTTTGAGGGAGAAAGTACAAGATGGGGAGGATTAAAGAGAGAGGGAGAGAGAGAATACCAAGAAAACTCCATGCTGTCAATGCAGAGCCCAATGCAAAGCTCAATCTCATGACTCAAACCATGAGATCATGACCTGAGCTGAATCCAGAGTTGGATGCTTAGCTGATTGAAACACGCAGGTGCCCCAAAGACTGGAGTTTTACAGGTCAGCTGGCATGGCTGTGATAGAGCCCCGAAGGAATGCCCTGCTCCTGGAGAAATGACAGGCAAACAAACCAAGGTAGACAGCATGGAAATAGTCGTCTGAAGAATACCTTAGGCATACAGGTGGGAGATTATTTGCTCTTCTTAGAGCAGGACCCTGAGATCCACCTTTCATGGAGAGACCTCTCCAAGAATAAAGAAACTGTCTTACACTATTTTCCTCCCCCGCCCCTCAACATGAACACAGAGCCACCTAGGGAAGCAGCACAAGTGCCAAACTAACTGCATAACTCACATTCACCTAATCCAATCTCCTGCGCTCTGGTGGAACTGCCCTTCTCAGTCAAGCTTGCTTCAATCCAGCATGGTAAGCCCCTACTGAAGAAGACCATCAAAAAACCCTTCCCAAATCGTGTCTTCCAGAGAATACTTAATGGCCTTAGTTATGGTGGAGTTAGTGTCAGATCTCATTTCACAAGCAAACCAGAGAACACCTAGTTAAAACTTGCCACATTCAACTGAGGGACCAAACACTACCCACAGAAGGCAAAGAGAGCCTCTGAAGACAATATGCTTGAAGGATAGAGCAGCAAAAACACAACAGCAGACTGCAAGGAGCATACACCAGAGACACTCCCTGGAGCACCAGGACCTGGGCACTACATGAATTTTTCTTTATAAAGCCATTGCTTTCAGGAGCAGAAGACAACTCAGGCCTTTCTAACACAGAGAAGAAGGCAGAGACTTAAATAAAATGCAAAGATGGAGGAATTTATCCCAATGAAAGAACAAGATAAGGCCATGACCAGAAATCTAAACAAAACAGATATAAGTAACATGGCTGATGGGGAATTTGAAGCAATGATCATAAGAATCGTCGCTGGGCTTGAGAAAAGAATAGAAGACAAAAGTGACTCTTACTACAGAGATAAAAAGTTAAGAAAGAATCAATCAGAGATGAAGAAAGTAATAAATGAGATTAAAAACTAGCTTGAGACAATGAACACCAGGCTGGAAGAAGCAAGGAATGAATTAATGACCAAGAAGACAAAATAATGGAAAATAATGAATCTGGGCAAAAGAGACAAAGAAGAATTATGGAACATGAAAATAGAATTAGGGAACTTAGTGACTCCATAAAACATAATAACAGTTGTATTATAGGAGTCCCAGAAGGAGAAAAGGGAGGAAAGGGGGCAGAAAATTTATTTCAAGAAATAATGTCAGAAAACTTCCATAGTCTGAGGAAGGAAAGAGACATCCAGATCCAGGAGGCAAAATCAACAAAAGCAGGGGCACCTGGGTGGCTCAGTCAGTTTCGTGGCTGAATTCAGCTCAGGTCACCATCTCATGGTTCATGGGTTTGAGCCCCGTGTTGGGTTCTGTGCTGACACCTCAGAGCCTGGAGCCTGCTTCGGATTCTCTGTCTCCTTTCTCCCTCTCTCTCTGCTCCTCCCTGGCTTGTGTTCTGACTTTCTCTCTCTCAAAAATAAATAAACATTAAAGAATATTTTTTAAAAATCAACAAAACATATCTAACTGATAAGGAACAATAAGCATCAGATGCAAAATAATAATACCAACAGGGAGTGCAGTATAGTCAGAGGTCCAGACGGAGATGCAGTCCCCAGCACAGAGGGCCATGAGAGTAAGTAGTCAGATATGTTTGGAGTCAGCATGTGCTGACCTGTAAACATACCCTTCTCACTCACATTATGATGCACATCATCCCAAAATATTAGAACTAATCTGGATCATACCAGGGTACTGCTTACTACACATTTGAAGGCTCTATAGAAATGTGTGCAGGTGAAGCTCTACTCAGAGAATGAAACTTCACTGGATCAAAATCTATTTGAAAGGAAATTCATCTGCAGACACACTTTTTCCCCTGGATGGTACATTAAAACTATACCCACTTGCTGGTATAGAATTGATTATTCTGGGAAATATCTGTCCATTATATGTTTTCCGCTGTAAATTGGAATGCATATGTCATTTATTAAAAATTGGAAACATGTTCTGGGTTTCTTGACTCAAAGAGGAAAAGAAAACATTTCCTTATCCAGGAATTGATTACATTTTTGGGGTGAAGGGGAGTCACCAAACCAGAGGTTAGAAAAGCCACCTATGCCAATTGTTCAGGGCTCTTGGAATAGCTCTGCTCTTAAAACAAAGGCTACAGTAAGTGGATCAACACCCAGAAATTTGTTGCATTTCTATGCACCAATAATAAAGCATCAGAATTAGAAATTAACTAACCAAACCCATTTACAATTGCACCAAAAACCAGAAGATACCTAGGAATAAGCCTAACCAAAGAGGTGAACGACCTGTACTCTGAAAACTATAAAACACTGATGAAAGAAATTGAAAGGGACACAAAGAAATGGAAAGACATTCCATTCTTGCAGATTGGAAGAACAAATATTGTTAAAATGTCTATGTTGCCCAAAGCAATCGACACATTTAGTGCAATCCCAATCAAAATCACAGAGCTAGAACAAACCACCCCAAAATGTATATAGAACCAAATAAGATCTCAAATAGCCAAAGCAACTTTGCGAAAAAAGAGCGAAACTGGGGACATCACAATTCCAGATTTTAAGCTATATTACAAAGGTGTAGTCATCAAGACAGTATGGTACTAGCACAAAAACAGACATACAAATCAATGGAACAGAATATAAAATCCAGAAATGAACCCACAACTATATGGTCAATTCATCTTCAACAAAGCAGGAAAGAATATCCAGTGGTAAAAAGACAGTCTCTTCCACAAATGGTCTTGGGAAAACTGAACAGCAACATGCAAAAGAGTGAAACTTTGGGGCGCCTGGGTGGCTCAGTTGGTTAAATGCCCGACTCTTGATTTCAGCTCAGGTCATAATCTCATTGTTCATGGGTTCGAGCCCTGCATCATGCTCTGTGCTGACAGAATGGAGCCTGCTTGGGATTCTCTCTCCTTCTTTCTCTGGCCCTCCCCTACTCACTATCTCTCTGTCTCTCAAAAATAAATAAATAAACATTTAAAAATAAAAAGAAAAGATATTCTAAAAAAATAAAGGGTGAAACTGTACCACTTTCTTACATCAAATGTAAACTAAATTCAAAATGGATGAAAGACCTAAAAGTGAGACCGGAAACCATAAAATGCTAGAGGTGAACACATACAGTAACCTCTTTTACATCGGCCATAACAATTTTTTCTAGATATGTCTCCCGAGTCAAGAGGGAAAAAAAAAAACACAAAAATAAACTATTGAGATTTCATCAAAATAAAAGGCTGCTGCACAGTGAAGGAAGCTATCAATACAATTAAAAGATCACCTATGGAATAGGGGAAGATATTTGCAAATGACACATCTCATAAAGTGTTAGCATTTTAAACACATAAAAAACTCATAAAACTCAACATACCAAAACAAATAACCCAGTTAAAAGATGGGCGGAAGCCATGAATATACATTTTTTTTCAAAGAAGACATACAGTTAGCTAACAGACACACAAAAAGATGCTCAAAATCACTTATAATCAGGGAAATACAGATCAAAACTACTGTGTGATATCACCTCATACTTGTCAGAATGGCTAAAAATTTACAACTCTGGAAACAGATTTTGGGAAGGATGCAGTGAAAGGGGAATACTTTTCCACTGTTAATGGGAATGCAAACTCGTGCAGTCACTCTAGAAAACAGTATGGAGGTTCCTCAAAAAATTACAAATATAACTACCCTATGACCCACCAATTGGGTATTTATCCAAAGGATACAAAAATGCTGATTTGAAGGAGCACATGCACCCCAGTGTTTATAACAGCATTATAAACAATAGCCAAATTATGGAAAGAGCTCAAATGTCCATCGACTAATTAATGGATAATGAAATATATATAATGTACTAGCCATCAGCCATAAAAGAGAATGAAATTTTGCCATTTGCAATGGCATGATTAGAACTAGAGAGTATTATGCTAGCTGAAATCTGTCAGTCAGAGAAAGACAAATTCCATATGATTTAACTCATATGTGGAAATAAAGGAGCAAAACAAATGAGCAATGAGGAAAAAGAGAGGGAAACCAAGAAACAGACTCTTAACTATACAGAACATACTGATGGTTACTGTACAGGGGGTGGGCAGATTGATTGGTTAAACAGGTGATGGGTATTAAGGACACATGTGATGAGCACTGTATGTTGTATATAAGTCATGAATCACAAATTTCTACATTTTTAATATTGCACTGCATCTTAACTAACTGGAATTTAAATATTCCACCTTTGGAGAATGAATATATAAATAAAAAATTCTTTAAAAAATAGCTCCACAAAAAGCCTGGAAATTCTGAAAATGAAGTGGATCCATGTAGACAGATTTCATAATTTAAAATTGTTTAATAATAAATGTAATTTTTAAATAATTAGTAAGTTTTCATTTACTTATAATAATAATAATAAATCAGGACTACAAAGGACTATCCAGTACATATGGTTGCCCTGTTTATAAGGTCAACTTAGAAGTCAGAGAGGGAGGAAGTGTACCTTAAATAGGAACAACATTAACATAAACATTTCGAGAGATGAACAGGACTGTAATAATTGTTGCATTTATACACAGTATCTCCCTCAGTGACACTGACACCAGTGCCTATCTAATCTAATTAAAAAATAACTTTTTTATTCTTTTCATTAAGGATTGGGTATTTTTTGTTATCCTGATATTTATAAAGAAATGGCAATTGGAAATGGTGAGAAAGAGTCACACTTGAAGCACCTATTTGGTTTTCGTTAAGCAATATTTTGAATATTTTTTCATGTTAATTTTCTCTTTAAGAAGCTTTGTCAAGGGTTCACTGTCACCAGAACATACCCATCTTTTCCCACATTTGAATGTTTTGCAGAAAATACTATTGCATAGTAGGTCTTTTGAGCACAGTATCATCTATACAAATTTCCAATGATGTGCTGATGAGATTGAATCATTTTATGTCTAATAAAATGAAGCAGCTATGTAGATCTCTAAATGAATCTTTAACTCTTGGCTGGTGTGGGCATAATCTTGGTAAAATGTGGTACCAAAGGAGAGCAAGGCATCTCTGCTTTCTCTGTGTGTTCTTTACACAAGACACATGAAAATATTATAGCTTGTATTGCCATCAGTTAGGTTTATTTATGTATTTATTAATGGGCTCAATGAAAAATGCATTTTTTGTAGCACATAATTTTATAAATATAAAAATCCTTGTGGAGAGTCATTTCACATGCTATCAGCCTGTACATTTTTGCATTTGACAGGAAAGATAGGTTCCTGGGTCAGTTACTCATTATTCATGAAAGCAAAGAGAATACTCAAAACAAGATCTGAGTACTTTGGAGTTGGTAAATTACTGCTACCCTGACTACATGAGCATTTGTGCCTTCTCATTTGTGATGACATTCTAAGACCATTTATGCTTTTTGAACTCATGCATTTTGGGGTATCAACTGAGAGTCATATGAAATCCCTTTATCTCCATAAAATCCCATGACAGAATGAATAAAAAGCATATAATTATATGTTAGCACCAGCCCATGGCTGGTGTTCTTGAGCCTTCCCTTGATGGCTTAGATCTGCCTGACCTTTATGTTCTTTACTCTAGACACTGTAGACAATAGTTTTCTCTTAATATTAAGGATCCTCTCTAGCCATTCATGTTACAATGTAAATCATATTTTACCCTACCCAGGGGCATTTGCGTTTTGATAGATGGCAAAATCCTTAAAACTATATGGTATATGATGCATCTTTCATTAAAAATAAATATCAGAAAACAGAAAAGAATGTTTTTAATTTGAGGGGCCCTTGAAATTACATAAAATAATCTAAATATAATAATCATTATCATCATCAAATTTTGAATGCCAGGCACTTTACATGCATTACTTCATTTGGGCTTCAGCAACCCTATTATGTAGTTGCTGATATTATCTCCATTGGACATTTATTGTTTCATTTCACTAAGTATTAACAAGTTAATTAGTGATGGGAATACATTAGCAAATAAAACAAAAAAGATTCTCACAGTGTTAACATTTTAATGGAATAACATAGGTTAAAAGGGATTAAGTATACACGCATCTTGATGAGAACTAAGAAATGTATATAATTGTTGAATCATTATATTGTACACCAAAAACTAATATTACACTATATGTTAATTATACCTGAATAAAAACAATTCTCATGATGTTAACATTTTAGTATAGTAACATAGATTTTAAAAATGATTAAGATACAGGATATTAGTACATTATATAAAGGTAAGTATCATGAACAAACAGAACAAGATAAAGGGTATCAGAAATAAAAAGATAAAGGGAAATGACATCAGCATAATGGTGGCATAATTATCCCTCCTTTTTTCCCCCATTTTAACAACTACTTAGGCATTCAGGCATAAACAATAGTGTCTTTATAAGAGTTGTGGTATTAATCAACATATACCAAGGGATTTTGATGGATTCTTCCCCACTTCCACATCTGGTAATTGGCAGATAGACCTCAGTATGAACTGTGAACCAGTGGAGTCAGCAATCTTTCCCCAAACCTTCAAGTTGTAGTCGGGGCTGATTCAGGCAGATATACAAGAATTAAAGAAAATTTGAAGAAATCCATCCGTCTAAGTGGAGATTGCAGCATGCCATTGTAGCTAACAAAATAACAGTTTGGACACAGTGAAGAGGGTAAGAGGAATTTTGCCACTGCTATCCTCCATGAGAACAGAATATGGCACTCAAATATCTGGTTGTAATTTCCCTTGGGGAAAATAAAATCATAGCTACTCCAGATGTGTGTGATGCTGCTGGAGAAACTTGTTTCTCTCTAGCAGCACCCTGAGTACTGAAGTTAGACATCCATGACTGAATTGGGGACATCAGGAAAGAGGCAGATAAGAATAACAAAGGATATTAAAGACTTGATTTCTGCTAACTGCATTTGCGATTTTATCAGCAAGTTTGCCCACAAGCCTTTTAGAGAAACTCACCTGAGGACCACCTTACTGGGCCTGTGGGCACACCCAACACCTCAAACGCTAAGCTCACATCTTCCCCTACTCTGAGTCTGGCTCCTTGTGCACACACCTAAGTAATACAGCAAGAGCAAGTCTGGCAAATTAATGTTATAAGAAAAACAAACCAGGATATGTGGGAAAGGATAAAACATATACTTGAGCTGTAGTGCCACCTTTGGGAAGACAAGAGAGGTTTCCAGCAGACAGGTGAGTAATAAGAACCAAAGAAGATATAAAAGCTTAAGAAATCTACTACAAGAGTAAGCAAGAAGAGCAAATCACGTGTACACCCACAAAAGCTGAGAAAGTCCCAGATATAACACTACCTATGAAAAGCTTGCCACATCTGAAGGCAGTTAGTAAATAATTAAGGATGTGTATATTACTCCAAATGTGAAACTAGCAACACAAAGCTACAAGAGACATGAAAACCAAGGGAAATGTAATTTCTAAAATTTAACAACAATTCTTTAATAACTGGGTGCAAAATCATAAAATTCTGCAACCTAGGTAGTAAAGAATTCACAATAGTTGTTTTGAAAAAATAAGCCAAAGAGCTTACAAGAAAACTGAGAAAGACAGTTCAGCTAAATCATGAAAAAAATACAGACTTAAAATGAGATATTTACCAAAATTGATAAATTTTTAAAAAAGAAAAAAGCAACAGTTCTGGAACTCAGGAACTTAATCGATAAAATGAAAAATGCAATATAGAGCATATGCAATGGAGTAGAGCAAATAGAAGACAGAATAATAAACTAGAGGACAGGGATTTAGAAATAACACAGAAGAGAACAGCAACATCAAAGAATGAAAAAGACTGAAGAAAGCCTACATGATCTTTGGGAATTCCTCAAAAGAATAAATAGAATAAGCAGAATTTCAGAACTAGGAGAGAAAGAGAAATGAGCAGAAAGTTTATTTAGAGAAATAACAGCTGAGAACTTCCCAAATTTGGGAAAAGTCTTGGATATCCAGCTTCATGAAGCTAACAGGTCACCACAGTATCTCCATAAGGAAAAGACCTTCTCCAAGACACAAAGATAGAGAGTATCCTAAAAGTAGGCAGAAGGAAAAAAAATAGTGTGACCTACAAAGAAACCCACATTAGTTTCAGCTAAAATTCAGCTGATTTTGGAGCAGAAACTTCACAGGCCAGTAAAAAAGTTAAATGACATATTCAGCGTTGAAATAAAAAAAAAAATTCCAGACAATAAATACTCTATCCAGCAAGTTATCCTTCAGATATTAAGGGAAATAGACTTTCCTAGACAAAAGCTTTGGGAGGTTATTCCCACTACATCTCCCCTGCTGAAACTTCAAGATGAAATTAAAGGTGACAATGAATGTATATGAAAGTATAAAAGGATAAAGGTGAATATACAGTCAGATATAGAAAGACCTAGTTCTGAAATAGGATGGCATGTAAAACATTTAAAAATAACATAAAGGTTAAAGACAAGGATTATTATAAATCTTTATACAAATAAATATAGGTACAACAATTAATTAATACACAATATAAAAGAGGAAGGGACATCAAAAAAAAAGGTAAAGCAAAATGGTGGAGCTTTTGTATGTAATCGAAGTTAAGTTGTTATCAGCTTAAAATGGAATGTTTTATTTATAAGATATTTTATGTAAGCTTTGTGGTAACCACCATGCAAAAACTTACACTAGATTCACACAAGATAATAAAAGGGAGACAGAACAAATAACCATGGAAAATCACCAACATACAAAGTTAGGCAGAAACAAAGGGAAAAAGAAACAAAAGGAATACAAAATACCCAGAAAGTTAATAATAAGATGGAATTAGTCCTTTTATATTAATAATTACTATAATGTAAATGGTTTGAACTCACCGGTCAAAAGTCATGGAGTGGCTAGTTGGATCAACAAAAAAAAAAAAAATATGGGCACCTGGGTGTCTCAGTCAGTTAAGCGTCTGACTCTTGATTTCAGCTCAGGTCATGATCTCACGGTTGTGAGATCCAGCCCCATGTCAGGCTCTGTGCTGGGCATGGAGTCTGCTTGAGATTCTCTCTCCCTTCCTTTCCCACTTCCCCCCACCCCCGCACTTGCATGCACTCTCTCTCACTTAAAAAAAAACTCAAGGGGCCTTTGGGTGGCTCAGTTAGTTGAGCATCGACTTCAGCTCAGGTCATGAACTCGCGGTCTGTGGGTTCATGTCCCGCATCGGGCTCTGGGATGACAGCTCGGAGCCTGGGGCCTTCTTTGGATTCTGTGTCGCCCTCTCACTCTTTGCTCTTCCCCTGTCATGCTCTGTCTTTCTCTATCTCTCAAAAATAAATAAATGTTAAATTTTTATTAAAAAGCCCACAAAATAAAGAACCAACCATATACGACCTATAAGAGAACCACTTAAGTTGTAAGGATACATATAAACTCAAAGTGAGGAGATGGACAAAGACATTTAATGCAAGTAGAAACCAAAAGAAAGTGGGGGTAGCTATACTTAATCAGACAAAACAGACTTTAAACCAAAAGTGGTAATGAAAAACAAGAAAAGTCATTATATAACAATAAAGAGGTCAATTTACCAGAAAGATATAACAATCGTAAATTTCCATCCATACAGCACGAAAACACTTAAATATATTAAGCAAATACTAACAGGTCTGAAGGGATAAATAAACAACAATAAAATAATCGTAGGATAACAAGTATCAAACATTGAGCAATGGATAGATAATCCAGACAAAATCAACAATAAACCATTGAACTTAAATGATAAATTAGACCAAATGGACCTAACAGACATTTAGAGAACACTTTATCCAACAACAGCAAAATATACACTCTTCTCAAGTTCACATTGAACATTCTCCATGTTAGATTATATATAGGACACAAAACAATTGTTAGCAAATTGAAGAAGAACAAAATCATACTAACCATCTTTCCTGACAAAAATGGTAGGAAACGAGAAATCAACAACAAGAATCTGGACATTTTACAAGGTATGTAAAATTATACTTTTGAAAAATGAGTGAATGAGGAATCAAAATTGAAATTTAAAAATTTCTTGAAACAAAAAATTTTTTGTTTTTTATTTATTAAACATTATTTATTAAAAACCTGTGGGATGCTGCAAAAGCATTTCTGAAAGGAAAATTTAGACTAACAAATGCATAAATAAAAGAAATAGAAATATCTCAAATAAACAACCTAACTTAACACCTCAAGGGACTGGAAAAAAGAAAAATAAGCAAAGCCCAAATTTAGCAGAAGGATAATAGATCACAGTGGAAACAAATGAAATATAGGCCAGAAGAAAAAACAATTCTAAAATATGAACAAAACTTAGAACTGTTTTTTAACATAATTGATAAAACTTTTAGCTAGACTAAGAGAAAACAGAGGAGTCAATAATTAAACCATAAATGAAAGAGACATTACAACTGATACCACAGAAATACATAAGATCATAAAAGACACTATGAACAGTTACACGTTGACAAATTGGATAACCTGAAGGAAATGGATAAATTTCTAGAAACACGCAAGCTACTAAAACTGAATCATGAAGAAATATAAAATCTGAGCAGATTCACAATGAGTGAGGTCATTGAAATAGTAATAAAAAAACTTCCCAACATACAAAAGGTCAGGACTAGATGGCTTCACTGGTCAATTCTACAGAATATTACAAAACAATTAATGCCAATTCTTCTCAAACATTTCCAAAAATGAAAAAAAAGGAAATATTTCTTAACTAATTCTATGATTTCAGCATTACCCTGATACCAAGTTCATACAAGGACAGTATAAGAAAACTAAAAAACAATATCCCTTATGAATATAGATATAAATATTCTCAACAAAATACTAGGAAATCAACTTCAAAAACATATTTAAAGTAATATATTCCATGACCAAGTGAGATTTATCTCTAGACTACAAGTATTTCAATATATGCAGATTGTTATTCACCACATTAATAGAATAAAAAATTATAAAATTATCTAAATAGATTCAGTAAAAATATTTGAAAAAATACAACATTCTTTCATGATAAAAAAAACACTCAAGAAGTTGAGTGTAGAAAGAATCCACCTCAAAATAATAAAATCCATATAGGGCAAACCCATAGCTAACAATATTCTTAATGGTGAAAGATAGAAAGCTTTTTTTTAAGTTCAACAAGACAAGTGAGCACAGTCTCACACTCAAATTCAACATAGCACAGGAAGCCCTAGCTAGAGCAACCAGGCAAGAAATATGGTAATCATAATAATAAACGGTATTCATATCAGAAGGGAAAAAAAGTAAAATTGTCATTATTTGCAGACATTAAGAGATTATACACAGAACATCCTAAGCCTCAACCAATGAACTGTTGGAACTAACGAACAATTTCAGCAAAGTTGCAGGACATAAGTTCAACATGTAGAAATCACTTGCATTTCTATATACTGATAACAAAATATCTGAAAAAGAAACAAAATATTCTTCTGCAATACCATCAAAAAATTCTTAGAAACAAATTCAACCAAGAAAGAAAAAGTCTTACTCAATAAAAACTAAAGTTAAAGATGACTTTTTATAGTTTATTGTGAAACTGGTTTCCATATAACACCAAGTACTCATCCCAACAAGTGCCCTACTCCATGCCCATCACCCATTTTTCCTTCTCCTCCACCCCCATCAGCCCTCAGTTTGTTCTCAGTATTTAAGACTCCCTCAAGGTTTGCCTCCCTCCCTCTCCATACTATTTTTCCCCTTCCCCTCCCACATGGTCCTCTGATAAGTTTCTCCTGTTCCACATATGAGTGAAAACATATGGTATCTGTCCTTCTCCGCCTGACTCATTTCGCTTAGGATGACACCCTCGAGGTCCATCCACTTTGCTACGAATGGCCAGATTTCATTCTTTCTCATTGCCATGTAGTATTCCATTGTATAGATGAACCACATCTTCCTGATCCATTCATCAGTTGATGGACATTTAGGCTCTTTCCATGATTGGGCTATTGTTGAAAGTGCCGCTACAAACATTGGGGTACATGTGCCCCTATGCATCACACTTCTGTATCCCTTGGGTAAATCCCCAGCAGTGCTATTGCTGGGTCATACGGGAGTTTTATTGA
>CM053579.1:52011732-52078874 GCA_028646485.1 Cryptoprocta ferox
CATAGCAGCACTTTCAACTACTATTTGAATAGCCAAATCATGGAAAGAGCCTAAATGTCCATCAACTGATGAATGGATTAGGAAGATGTGGTTCATCTATACAATGGAATACTACATGGCCATGAGAAAGAATGAAATCTGGCCATTCGTAGCAACGTGGATGGACCTTGAGGGTGTCATGCTAAGCGAAATAAGTCAGGCGGAGAAGGACAGATACCATATGTTTTCACTCATAGGTCTAACAGGAGAAACCTAACAGAGGACCATGGGAAGGGGAAGGAGGAAAAATAATTAGGGAGAGGGAGTGAGACAAAGCACGAGAGACTCTTGAATATTGAAAACAAACTGAGGGCGGAAGGGTGAGGGGGCAAGGGGAAGGGGGGTGATGGTCATGGTGGAGGACACTTGTGGGGAAGAGCACTGGGTGTTATATGGAAACGAACCTGACAATAAAGTATAAAGTTAAAAAAAAGAAAAGAAAAAAAAGAAAAAATATAATATATTTTGAAATAAGAAAATTTAATGCCTTCAGCTTTGTTCTTCTTGCACAAGATCTTTGGCTGTGATCTGTTGTGATTACATATGTTATGATTATTTTTTTATTTTTGTAACAAATGCCATTGTGGTTTTGGTAGAAATACATTGACTCTGTATATCACTTTGGAGAGTATGGACATTTAAAAAGTATTAATTCTTCCAATGCATAAACATGGGTGCTTTTTCCGTTTATCTGTGTATTCTTTAATTTCCTTCATCAATGTTTTATAAAATTTAGTGTACAAGATTTTTACTTCTTAATTTTACTGTTATGTGTTTTTATTTTATTTTGTTATGTAGTATTTTATTGTTATTGTAATGGTATTATCTTCTTTCTTATTTGTATAGTTTGTTGTTATTTATAGACATCACTGATTTTTAAATGTCATATGGAAAGAAATCAGAGAAAGACAAAATTCAATGTAACTAAAGGCAGAAAGAGAGTGAGATGATTGGGAAAATTAAAAATATAGATGACATGTATAGGCAATCCAGTATAGCATAAATGGAAACTTCTGAGAAGAAAACAAAAACATTGAGACATATATTTACAATATAATTTAAGGGCACCTGGGAGGCTCAGTCAGTTAAGCATCTGACTTTAGCATAAGTCATGATCTCCTGGGTCATGAGTTTTAGCTCTGCATTGGGCTCTGTGTTGACAGCTCAGAGCCTGAAACCTGCTTCAGATTTTGTGTCTCCCTCTCTCTCTGCCTCCTCCCCACACTCCCACTCTGCCTCTCTCTCTCTCTCAAAAATAAATGAACATTCAAAAAATAAAAATAAAATATAATTTAAAAATATAATTATTGGGGCACCTGGGTGGCTCAATCGGTTGGGCGTCTGACTTCAGCTCATGTTCTAATCTTGCGGTTCATGAGTTCAAGCCCTGCGTCAGGCTCTGTGCTGACAGCTCAGGGCCTGGAACCTGCTTCAGATTCTGTGTCTCCCTCTCTCTCTGCCCCTCCCTTACTCATGTTCTGTCCGTCTCTCTCTCTTAAAAATAAATAAACATTAAATTTTTAAAATATAATTATTGAAAGCATTTTGTCTACATATTGAAATGACATAACACATATAAAGGAAAATTAACTGAAGATGAACAGAACACATATCCTATAAATATACAGAATTTTTATAATAAAAAGTAATTTGTTGGCCAGATATTGAGAGAGATTGAGTTATTTTAAAAAGAATAAAATAATTTTGGCATAAAACTTCCTTACAGGAGCATTCAATACCAGATGACAGTGAAACGATACATAAGACATTCAAACAGATGAAGTGCATGTTAATCTTGCCTTTACATAAAACAGCCATAAACAGTTTTGAACAAAAAGGGTTAGGAAATTACTTAAGGGTGAACTCTAGCCAAGCAAGAGATTTGTAATGTAAATTTATCAAAAATATTTAGTATTTTATACTTTTAGAAGAATTCTATAATTAAAAAGAATATATTCGGGTTGATGAGCCAGAGTATAAACCAACTCTAGGTGAACCAGTGTTAGCTGATAATTCTAGTTTATAACTTTGACTATAAGGATCATGGGGAACAAGTAGGTGATTCCTGTGGGTGCAGGGCAGCAGGTCAGCTACTAAATAGCCATGAAATATTCTTAGGGTATTGACTTTCCTATGTTAGGAATTTTTATTTAATGTGTGGAAAAATTTCAAATTTGGCGTGCTAGTGAGATGAAAATTAAAGATCAATTACTTAGCTTTCAAATGAAAAAGATCATATATAGTGAAATAATAAATGAATCAGGAGCCTAGAGATTGTAGTTTTTGTTCCACTTATATGGATCTGGGATATTAAAGAAATCACTTTAACTTGTGTTTCTATTTACTCATCACAAGTTGTGAAGTAATAAACATTATATTTTTAAATTTTTATGTTTAAAGAATAAATTTTTAGTTCTAAAAGAATGTTTAAAACATCAGTAAGAAAAGAATGCTGCCAGAAATGTACCTTAAATTATGAGCATCGAGTTAAAAAAATCTCTTGTTCCAGCAAGCAGGTGGCAGTGGATGTTATTAATTCATGTTGTGTTGAGAATCAGTAATTTTGCCAGGACTATAGGGGTGCTAAAGTAGCAGGATAGATATTGAGTGTGGACATCAACAATGGACAGAGAGCTATCATTTGACAAAGTTAAATAATAATATTTCATGGAAGGCAGTGTGCAGGTATACTTAACTGGAATAGACAGACAAACTAGTCATAATATAGAAGCCATAGGCGCTTAGGTTAAGGGAAGCCATTGCTTAATTCTTTGTGACCAGCTTTCATAGCTCACTTAATTTAGATGAAAAATGAGCTATTATAAAACTATTAAAAGCAATAGATTTGTATGCACATAGTAACATGAGTGTATCTTGAAAATAGCATTAAAGGAAAATAATAAAAAGAAGATCTACAACATAATTATATCTATATAAATTAAAAATGCATACTCACAAAACAATGATACACATTTTTGCATAATTTGTAAGAGAAAAATAAAATAATAATATACTTATTAATGTTACTTGTTTAGTAGATTGGTATTTTAGTAGACTGTGGAGATAAAAAGACTGATAGACTATTTGGGCATGATAAAGTTACTTAACCTGTGCCACCTAACCATCTAACCTGTGCCACCATTTTTATATTAGTTTAGTAATAATATCAATACTTAACTATTTCAATTGTAAGACTCAATAATGTAACATAGTAAAACACTTGGAGTTCCTAAAATAAAATTGCATTTATTAAGTTAGATATAATGATAGTGATTCTTTCTTTATAAATGTGATCAGGGTGGTTATTCAGAAATCTGGCATTAAGACACACACAGAAGTCAAGTCTTAAAACATAAGAAGCAATAGTAAGTATACAGTATGTTCAAGGTTAAAGACAAAGGAACTAGATATTGGACATAAGGTACAAAACCCACATTTTAAAAGTACTGATTGATTGATTTGGAACCCATATTCAAAATGTCAACAAATCAAGTTAGGATCAAGACACTATGAAACAAGAATATGATGAAAAGCTTGATCATGCTACTCAGCCTGCCTCTTCTCAAGGAAGACTTCTACATGTTACATGTCTATAAAACTGACAATATGAACATAATGGGTAAAGTATGCATGATTTCCAGAAGAAAGAGGATCCAGGGGATTTCTAACGCAGACAATTGGGAGCGAAAATTACAATTATTGCTGTTAGTAGGATCTGTCAGAAAATGGTCCTCTCTCTAAAGATTCAAAGCATTCCACTAATGGGGCTTCTGACAGAATGATTGTTTTAAACTCCAGGAAAATCTTTGAAGTCTACTTTTAGTGAAACAGGGTGACTTATAAATTTTTTTCAATGTTTATTTATTTTAAAAGACAGAAAGATAAAGAGTGCAAGCGGGGGAGGAGGAGAGAGAGAGAGAGAGAGGAAGATACAGAATCTGAAGCAGGTTCCAGGCTCTGAGCTGTCAGCACTGAGCCTGATGCAGGACCTAAACCTATGACCTGAGAGATCATGACGTGAGCTGAAGTCGGATACCTAACTGACTGAGCCACCCAGGCGCCAAAACAGGGTGACTTATAAAACAATACTATAAATAATGTTTGTCAGTCAAATTGAAGACTAAACCTGTAAAAAAAAAATATGTGCTTTTGAGGTACAAAAACCTAGATTTGAATTCAGGCTTTTGCTGTATATTGTGCTACTGCTACCATACCAAATTACCATAAATTTGTGGTTTAAAATACACAATTTTATTATTTTACATTTCGAGGTGTCATATGTCTCATGGGACTAAAAGCAAGGTATCAGCAGGCCTGCATTCCTTTCAGGAAGTTCTTATGAAAAATCTGTCTTTTTGCCTTTTTCAGTTTCCAGAGGCTACCAGCTCCTTGTCTCCTGGGACCTTATTCCATCTTTAAAGCCAACAATAATAAGTTTGGTCCTTTTTACACTACTATATTTCTTTGTTTCTTTCTCTTTTTTTAGCTTATTGTCAAGTTAGTTTCCATAAAACACCCAGGGATCATCCCCACAATTACTCTCCTCCATGCCCATCACACCCCTCCCCTTTTCCCCCTCCCCCGTCAGCCCTCAGGTTGTTTTCAGTATTCAAGAGTCTCTCATGGTTTGCCTCCCTCCCTCTCCCTAACTCTTCTCCCCCTTCCCCTTCCCATGGTCCTCTGTTAGGTTTCTCCTGTTAGACCTATGAGTGAACATATGGTATCTGTCCTTCTCCGCCTGACTTATTTCACTTAGCATGACACCCTGGAGGTCCATCCACTTTGCTATGAATGGCCAGATTTCATTCTTTCTCATTGCCATGTAGTATTCCATTGTATAGATACCACATCTTCTTGATCCATTCATCAGTTGATGGACATTTAGGCTCTTTCCATGATTTGGCTATTGTTGAAAGTGCCGCTATGAACATTGGGGTGCATGTGCCCCTATGCATCAGCACTTCTATATCCCTTGGGTAGATCCCCAGCAGTGCTATTCCTGGATCATAGGGGAGTGCTATTGATAGTTTTCTGAGGAATCTCCACACTGTTTTTCAGAGAGGCTGTACCAGTTTATATTCCCACCAACAGTGTAGGGGGGTGCTCGTTTCTCCACATCCTCGCCAGCATCCATGGTTTCCTGTTTTGTTCATTTTAGCCACTCCGACCTGCGTGAGGTGGTATCTCAGTGTGGTTTTGATGTGTATTTCTCTGATAATGAGTGATGCTGAGCATCGTTTCATGTGTCTGTTGGCCATCTGGATGTCCCTTTGGAGAAGTGTCTATTCATGTCTTCTGCCCATTTCTTCACTGGATTGTTTGTTTTTCGGGTGTGGAGTTTGGTGAGTTCCTTGTATATTTTGGATACTAGCCCTTTATCCGATATGCCATTTGCAACTATCTTTTCCCATTCCATCGCTTGCCTATTAGTTTTATTGATTGTTTCCTTGCAGTGCAGAAGTTTTTTATCTTGATGAGGTCCCAATAGTTCATTTTCGCTCTTGATTCCCTTGCCTTTGGGGATGTGTCAAGTAGGAAATTGCTGCGGTTGAGGTGAAGGAGGCTGTTTCCTGCTTTCTCCTCTAGGATTTTGATGGTTTCCTGTCTCACATGCAATTCCTTTATCCTTTTGAGTTTATTTTTGTGTATGGTGTAAGAAAGCGGTGTAGTTTCATTCTTCTGCATGTTGCTGTCCAGTTCTCTCAGCACCATCTGTTTAAGAGGCTGTCTTTTTTCCATTGGATACTCTTTCCTGCTTTGTCAAAGTTTAATTGGCCATACATTTGTGGGTCCAATTCTGGGTATCTATTCTAATCCATTGGTCTGTGTGTCTGTTTTTGTGCCAATACCATACTGTCTTGATGATGACAGCTTTGTAGTAGAGGCTAAAGTCTGGGATTGTGATGCCTCCCGTTTTGGTTTTCTTCTTCAATATTACCTTCACTATTTGGGGTCTTTTTTGGTTCCATACAAATTTTAGGATAGTTTGTTCTAGCTTTGAGAAGAATGCTGGTGCAATTGTGATTGGGATTGCATTGAATGTGTAGATTGCTTTGGGTAATAATGACGTCTTAACAATGTTTATTCTTCCAATCCATGAGCATGGAATGTTACTTTCCATTTCTTTGTGTCTTCTTCAATTTACTTCGTAAGTTTTCTATAGTTTTCATCATATAAATCTTTTATATCGTTGGTTAGGTTTATTCCTAGGTATTTTATGGTTTTTCATGCAGTTGTGAATGGGATCAGTTTCTTGATATCTCTTTCTGTGGGTTCATTATAGGTGTATAAAAATGCAACTTGTTTCTTTACATCGATTTTGTACCCTGTGATTTTGCTTAATTCACGGATCAGTACTAATAGGCTTCTGGTGGAGTTTGTCGGTTTTTCCATGTAGAGTATCATGTCATATGCAAAAAGTGAAAGTTTCACTTCATCTTTCCCAAATCTTATGCCTTTTATTTCCTTGTGTCATCTGATTGCTGATGCTAGGACTTCCTGCACCTTGTTAAACAACAGTGGTGAGAGTGAACATCCCTGTCATATTCCTGATCTCAGGGGGAAAGCTCTCAGTGTTTCACCATTGAGGATGATATTAGCTGTGGGCTTTGAATAGATGGCTTTTATAATGTTTAAGTAAGTTCCTTCCATCCCGACTTTCTCGAGGGTTTTTATTAAGAAATGATGCTGTATTTTGTCAAATGCTTTTTCTGCATCAATCGACAGGATCATATGGTTTATATCATTTCTTTTGTTAATGGGATGTATCGCATTGATGGATTTGTGAATATTGAACTAGCCCTGTAACCCAGGAATGAATCCCACTCGATCTTGGTGGATCATTCTTTGTATATGCTGTTGATTTCGATTTGCTGGTATCTTGTTGAGTATTCTTGCATCTGTATTCATCAAGGATTATTGCCTGTAGTTCCCTTTTTTTGTTGGGTCTCTGTCTGTTTTGAGAATCACAATGATGCTGGCTTTGCAGAATGAGTTCTGAAATTTTCCTTCATTTCTCTGTTTTGGAATAGCTTTTGAAGAATGGGTATTGACTGTGATTTAAATGTCTGGTAGAATTGGCCCCGGGCTCTTATTCCTTGGGATATTTTTGATAATTGATTCGATTTGTCTATTTGGGTGGTCTTTCTTTTCTTTTTGAGAAGCCTGGTAGAAGTTTATCAATTTTGTTTATTTTTTCAAAAAAACAACTCTTGGTTTCATTGATCTGTTCAACTGCTTTTTTTTTTTTTTTGGATTCTATGTTGTTTATTTCTGCCCTGATCTTTAGTATTTCTCTTCTTCTGCTGTTTTTGGGGTGCTCTTGCTGCTCCCATTCTAGTTTCCTTACATGCTCATTTAGAATTTGAATTTGTGCTTTTTCTAGTTTGTTGAAATAGGCCTGGTTTTCAATATACTTTCCTGTTAGGGCTGCCTTTGCTGCATCCCAGAGAGTTTGGATTGTTGTATTTTCATTTTCATTTGTTTCCATATATTTTTTAAATTTCTTCTCTAATTACCTGATTGACCCAATCATTCTTTAGTAGGGTGGTCTTTAACCTCCATGTTTTTGGAGGTTTTCCAGACTTTTTCCTGTGATTGATTTCAAGTTTAATGGCATCGTGTTTTGAAAGTGTGCATGGTATGATCTCAATTCGTTTATATTTATGAAGGGCTGCTTTATGACCCAAGATGTGATCTATCTTGGAGAATGTGTCATGCACACTCGAGAAGAAAGTGAATTTCTTAGCCTCAGGATGTAGAGTTCTATATATATCTGTCAAATCCATCTGTTCCAATATGTCGTTTAGGTCCAATGTTTCTTAGTGATTTTCTGTCTAGTTGATCTATCCATTGCTGTAAGTGGAGTATTAAAGTCCCCTGCAATTAGCACATTCTTATCAATAAGATTGTTTCTGTTTGTAATTAATTGTTTTATATATTTGGGTGCTCCCGAATTCGGCATTATATGTTTATAATTTTTAGCTCTTCCTGATAGAAAGACCCTGTAATTATTATATAATATCCTTCTTCATCTTTTGTTACTACCTTTACTTTAATGTGCACTTTGTCCGATATAAGTATGGCTACTTAAGCTTTCTTTTGACTTCCAGTCGTATGGTAGATATTTCTCCATCCCCTGACTTTCAATCTGAAGGTGTCTTCAGGTCTCAAATGAGTCTCTTGCAGACAGCAAATGGATGGATTTTCTTTTTATCCATTCTGCTACCTATGTCGTTTGATTGGAGCATTTATTCCATTTACATTCAGTGTTATTATTGAAAAATATGGGTTTAGATTCATTGTGTTCTCTGTAGGGTTCATGCTTCTAGTGGTGTCCTTGGTACCTTGTGTTCCTTGAAGCATTTCCCTCATGAGGTCCCTCTTAGGATTTCTTGTAGGGCTGGTTTGGTGGTGATGAATTCCTTCAATTTTTGTTTGTTTGGGAAAACATTTATCTCTCCTTCTATTCTGAATGATAGGCTTGCTGGATAAAGGATTCTTGGCTGCATATTTTTTCTGTTCATCACATTGAAGAATTCCTGCCATTCCTTTCTGGCCTGCCACGTTTCAGTAGAAAGGGCTGTAACCACTCTAATAGGTTTCCCTTTGTATGTTAGGGCCTTTTTATCTCTAGCTGCTTTCATAATTCTCTCTTTATCTTTATATTTTGCCAGTTTCACTATGATATATCTTCCCAAAGATAGATTCAAGTTACGTCTGAGGGGAGTTCTCTGTACCTCTTGGATTTCAGTATCTATTTCCTTTCCCAGATCGGGGAAGTTCTTGGCTAGAATTTGATCAAGCATCCCTTCAGGGCCTTTGCCTCTTTCTTCTTCTTCAGGAAGTCCTATATACGGATATTGTTCCATTTGATTGTATCACTCAGTTATTGAATTCTCCTTTCTTGCTACTGGATCAATTTCTCTCTCTTTTTCTCGGCTTCCTCTTTTGCTATAACTGTGTTTTCTAATTCACCTATTCTCCTCTCTGCCTCTTCAATTCATGCAGTGGTAACTTCATTTATAGCATTTTTAACCCATCACAGCTATTTTGAAGGTCCCTAATCTTTGTATCAATAGCTTTTCTAATGTCTTCCATGCTTTTTTCAAGTCCTGAGATTAATTTTATGACATTGTTCTAAATTCTTGCTCCATTATGTTGCATATATCTGTTTGAGGCAATTTTGTAGCTGTGACTTCTTCCTGGAATTTCTTTAGAGGAGAGTTTTTCTGTTTTGTAATTTTGGCTCGCTTTCTGTCTCTTGTCAGTTTTAAAAGCTTGTATGCACTCTGCACCTGTGAGTGTTGCTCTATTAAAGGAGGCTCATTGACTGTCCAAGACCTGTTTGTTCAGGAAGTGTTCTTTTAATGGTGTCTCTTGGTTTCTCTTGTTGTGCCTTTGGTTATTTTATTTCCCTACTCAGTGGTATTTGGGAGTCTCCACCATGTGTACTTTGGCTTGTTTCTTGAGGTAGCCCTTAAAAGGAAAGCAGGCAGACAAACAAACAGGGAACAAAAGCATGCAATCACACAGACAAATCAAAAAAACAAGCCAACCATAAGGGGAAATAAAAAAAAAAAAGAAAAGAATAAAGGGGCAGGGGACAAAAACAACAAAATATAAAGGACAGTTTAAAAGCATAAAACAAGAGATCTCAGCTACAAATAAAGAGTATGGTGGAGGCGGTGCTGTTGGAAGAGCATATATAAAGAGAGAAGTGACAGGGGTGTGGAGGAAGCGATATTGAACGTTGACTAGGCAGAGAGACTAAAAGGCTTAATTCAGAGAGGGAAAGAGGAGAATATGATAGGAGGTGAGGAGAAAATAATGAAGATGATGATACCCAAAGAAAGTATAGAGTCTGATTATCCCAGAGAGTGAGAGAGAGGAAGGTAGCCTCAAGAGAATGGATTAAGTATGACTGTTTAGGCAAACTAATATCCTGCGTGCCTAGTCCAGGGGAGGGGAGAGATAAGAATGAGATAAGGGAAAATATATCTGAATAGCAAGAATTGATCTAATCACAGCAATACATCAATGTTGGTCTTGCTCCGGCTCCGGGAAAAAAAAATGCAGCTCTCCAGTGCGGATGGGCGTGGTTTGGTCTTGGCAGTCTGGCCTCCACTGTGAGTCCTTCTGGCAGCCCCGCCTGGGTGGTTGTGGCGAGAAGAATGGCAGCGCCCCAGTCCCTTCTCAAGCGTTGCAACCCACTCTTTTGGATCCGATCTCTCTTTGCGGTGGTTGGGCCAAGTTGTATTTTCCAAGCCCCGTCTCATTTCAAGATCCTAGTCCACGTACTTTAATGATACCACCTGAGAGTACTCCTGCAGGAGGGTGGCTTTCTAGGGGCATTAAGTAGGGGGAGTAGAGGAACAGTTTCTCCTGGTGCTTCCTGGGATTGGGGCGCTGAGACCAAGAAAAGCACCCCAGCTAGAGAGAAAGGATCTCTCTCCCCGCACCCTGCAGTTATAGATGGGATGATAGGATCCCTCTCAGTCCTGGGCTGAGGATTTTCTCTTCTCTAAAGATAGCTCTATGAGCATTTTCAGCCTCTTTCTCTCTCTCTGGTCTCTCCACGGCTCTGCATGGCTCTTTGCAGAGGGGGCTCCCTGCCCTCCAAGGCTCTGGGTCCCGGCCCGTTTTTATCTTCCCCAGTTCTCACTCTTGCACCTATGAGGCTGTCTTCTGAGTGCACTCTGTCACTTTTCCTCCCAGACTCTTGAGGATCAGAGGATTGTGGCTTCATTCCTTCTTATATTGATAGATGCAGGCAGGCAAAATGTATAGAGCTCCCTACTTCTCCGCCATCTTGCCTCTCCCCTACACTGCTATCTTTCTAAATATTTCTTTGGATTACTTTTGTACTGTTCAGTATTCTTGTGCTTGCATTGGTTTTCCTCTGGCAATCTAACATAGTCTCCCTATTATTAGGCCAGACGAATTGCAACTTTAATTCCAACTGCAATTTAATACTTTTTTGTCATGTAACCTAACATATTCAAAGTTTCTAGGGATTTAACCATAGGCATTCTGGGGAAAACCCATCTTCACCCTAATACTTTACTTCACTTTCATTTTATAAATAATTTTGACAATGTACTATGTACCTGAAGACATATTAGATTCTGGAGTTACAAAAATGAGTAAGATTAAGTTCCTTCTGTCATCAACCCATGCTTTTCCCCTCATTGGTAAATTGGAGGTAACAAATAATGATAATATACATCCACAGACCTGTTCAGAGGATAAAAAAGAGTACACAAATATATGTCTGGCACTGTGTAGGCATTGTTTCTATTATTATTGGAATACATTGACAATAGTTTAAATTACTGAGAATATTATGTAAAATAGTACTCTTTATTTGTTACATATTTATTATCATTCTTTCTCTTTGTAATGTAAGCTCCGTTAGAGCAAGAACCTTGTCTGCCTTCCACTCTGCTCTATCTCCAGTGTCCAAAATAGTACATAGTACATAGTAGGAATCCAATAAATACTTGTGTAGATAATGAACAATTTTCCCAAGTTGTACCTCAACTGTTATCTTTGGAAGATTTTTAAGAGACATTCTGGAAAAACAGAGGTATAGGGAGCTTCATGGACCCTCTTCTCAAAGAAACAACCATAACTGGTAAAATTATTTTAACAAATACAAGTATTTAAACTCTCTGAAAATTGTTTTAACTGTACACAGTAAATAGATAAATACATATTCAAGAAAATCTACTATTTCTTGGCAAGAGCAATGAGTCTGTGGCATTTGAGCCGTGACATGGTACCATTCCCCACACAGCTCAGTGTAATAGAAACTCTACTATGGGAAGCTGCATCCATGAGAACTGTTCCAAGTCTATGGCTGTGCTTTCCCCAAGGGAAGAGTAGCCTTCCATAATTTGTCATCTCCCATAACTCTGACTTACAGAGTTCCATTTGAAGCAAGTGCAGTTACCATACTTCACCCAGTACACACTCATAGGGAATAAGGGTCCCAATTAACCTCAGCCCAGTTTGCTCATAGTATAGAGATTCCCTAACAAGAGAGACAATCTGATAAAAACAGGGCTACCATTTCTATCCAGCACACTGCTTATAAAACAGAAGTATCACTCTGAAAGAATCAGACGACTGCAATACCCCTAGCTTCAAAGTAGTAATGCAAACTTCCAGTCAAGGGGAAAAGGCAGATCAAAAAAATATAAAGATTCATAATTCTCTAAAGGAGAACGGTATTATTTGGAATAGATATGTAAAAATGAAGTCTAAGAGCGGTTTTGAAAACAGTAAAATATTTTGTTGGTGAGCAATTAAGAGGACACTGATAGCTTCATAATGACAACAGAAGAAATTGTACAACAGTTATACATTTAATAGAAGTAAAGAAAAACAGCAAAGAACCATACTGGAACCATAGTGTGCCCAGGAAATATTTTAATAATATAGAAAAATTTGCTAGTACATACTGAAGGCTATTAACTAGGTAGAATTAATGCCTATATATATATATATATATATATATACTACAGAAACATTCATATTATAAAAATTATACATACATATAGATAGATGTTATGCATAAATTATATAATTCACACATATAAACACATATAAATATATTTGAAAAACAAAAGCCTACTATTTCTAAATAGTAACTGAAAAATAACCATAGAATCAAGGTCTGAGCTATTAGAGATTATTGATAAATATATACAAAAAAGAGATGATATGAAAGAAACAAATGGACATATTGAAGATGAACTTTACAATAACTGAAAAGTAAAACCGACTACAGAAACTCAAGAATAGAATTCAGGTAGCAAAACAAAACAAAACAAAACAAAACAAAACAAAACAAAAAAACCCAGAACAACTGATGATACATATATAATATGAGGAACAGAGAAAATGAATGAAGAAAAATTGAAGTGACTCAGAACAACGTGAAAACTATTAAACACATCATGCACAAAATTGGGCTACCAGAGAAGAGTAGAGAGATAAAAGGTAGAATAATATTTGAAGAATTAATTGGTAAAAGTTTCTAAAATTTGATTAAAATTGTTAATCTACACATTCAAGAAGATCAATAAATTTCAAATGGGGTAAGCTCAAAGACATCCACACTAAGAAACATAGTCAAAATGTTAAAGGACAAACAAAGAATTTTGTAACCTTTTAAAAAAATAACAGATTATGTGAAATAAACTATAATTAGATTAACAGCTGAGTTCTCATTAGAAACAATGAAAGAAAGCCAGATAGTGACATCATCATCAAGATGGTGATATAGAAATTTCTAGCACTTGCTTCCTCCCAGAAACATCAATTTAAACAAATATCTGTGCACAAATATAAAAATTCCTAAGAACCTCTTAAAGAAATTAATTGAACCAGTAGCAAACACATATAAACAACTAATTGAAATTAGGGGAAAATGCATTAACAAAATGAGAAGTTCAACAAAGGAATAGAAATAATTAAGGAAACAAAATAAAGCAAATAAAACCCCCTAGAAACCCTGGATTTGAAGAACACAATGACTGTACTGAAGAATTTGATAGAGAGCTTCAGCAGCAAATTTGACTGACCAGATGGCAGAATCAGTAAACTAGAAGAAATGTCACTTGAAGTCACCCAGTAAATGTAGAAAAAAAAATTAAAGAGTAAGGAAACCCTCCGTAAATTATGAGACACCATTTAGAGAAAAACAAATCTATGCCTTTCTGGAATCCCCGCAGATCAGTAAAAATGAACAGAAAGCTTATTTAAAGAAATAATGGTTAAAATATCCAAATCTGGGGAGAGATATCCACATCCAATCACATTAAACTGATTGGCCACACAAATATTTCAATCCCAAGTGATCTTCTATAAGACACATTTAAATACACTGCTGTTGTCATGTGCCACACCCAGCAGCTGTAGTGCTTTGGGGGATCTGGCATAGGACTACTGCCAGTGCACACTTTGCTAATATTGCCACCCAGGCCAAGCTCACAGACAGGCATATCCACTCAGAGCTGGCTTGCCTGGGTCCCATTAACACCACAGAGAACAAGTACAGCCCACAAGAGAACAGACAACTGCACTGAAAATGGCACGGCATAAGCAACACAAGTAGGATGCCCACCTGAAGTGCCAATTTCTGGTGAACAGGGGAAGGTGCACTTCAGGGCATTCCAGGACCTCTTCTTCATAAAGTCACTATTTTCAAGAGCAGAAGGCATAGCTGACCTTCTTAACAAAGAGAAACAGATATAGAGAGGCAGAAAAAATGAGGAGACAGAGAAATTAAACCCAAATGAAAGAGCAGAACAAGACCACTGCCAGAGACTTACGCAAAACAGATGTAAGTAACATGACTTATACAGAATTTAAAGAAATGATCATAAGGATATGCAATGGATATAAGATAAGACATGAGTGTGACCTTTAACACAGAGACAGGGATAGCAGAGATAAAGGGCTCAATAAATAAAATTTAGAAACACACTTGATAGAATGAACAGCAGGTTGGAAGAAGCTGAGGAATGAATTAATGACAGAGAAGACAGAGTAATGGAACGTTATCAAGTTGAACAAAAGAGAAAAAATAATTATGCAATTGAGAATAGACATAGGGAAGTCAGTGACTTCATCAAATGTAATAACATTTATATTATAGGAGTCACAGAAGAAAAAGAGAGAAAAAAGGGGGCAGAAAATATTTTTAAAAAAGTAATAGCTGAAAATGTTCTTAATCTGGGTATGGAAACAGATATCCAGATGTAGGAGTCATAGAAAATCCCCATGAAAATAAAATTTTAAAAAATCAGAAGCATATTAAGGAATATTTCAATTACACTGGCAAAAAAGAGTGATAAAGAAAAAAATGTTAAAAACAGCAAAACAGAAGAAGAAATTAATGTACAGACTAAATCCCATAAGACTAGCAGGTGATTTTTAAAGAGAAACTTTCCAAGACAGAAGGGAATGACAAGATCTACTCAAAGTACTGAATGGGAAAAATCTGCATCTAAGAATACTGTATTCAGCAAGGTTATCATTAAAAATAGAAGGAAGGATGCCTGGTCATCTCAGTCTGTTAAGTGTCCGACTCTTGATTTCAGCTCAGGTCATGATCTCATGGTTCATGAATTTGAGCCTCATGTCAGGCTCTGGACTGGGATTCTCTCTCCCTCTCTCTCCCTCTCTCCCTGCCCTTACCCTGCTCTATCGCATTCCCTCTTTCTCTCTCTCAAAATAAATAAATAAACTTTAAAAAAAAGAATAGAAGGAGAGATGAGTTTTCCATACAACCAAAAACTAAAGGATTTCATGACCACTAAACCAGCCTTCTAAGAAATATTAAAGGGAACACTTCAAGTGGATGGAAGAGACCAAAAGTGTCAGTATAAAGAGGACATACAGACGCAGTAAAAATAAATATTTCTGTAAAAAATCAGTCAAGGAATGCACAGGGTAAAAGGATGTAAAACATGAAAGATATATGTAAGATATGAGTGGAGAAGCGACAAGAATAAGTTTAAATTAAATGGCTTTAATAGAGACAGATATATGCAGAAGAGGACATAAATACGCCAAAAGGTAACCATATATCAAAAATCACTAACAAATATGCAAAGAATAAAGAGAAAGAAATCCAAATATATCCCTAAAGAAAACTAACATACCATGAAAGAAAGTCAAGAAAGAATCAGAAAAAGACTTCATAAAAAAATAAAACAAATAATAAAATGGAAATAAATACATATTCATTAATGATAAACTACCCAATCAAAATCTATAGGGTGACAGAATGAATTTTAACAAAGACCCATCTATATACTGCATATAAGAGACTCATTTTAGACCTAAATACACTTGCAGATTGAATGTGAGGGGAGGGAGAAATTTCTATTATGCAAATGGATGTCAAAAGATACCTATAGTAGAAATATTTATATAAGACAAAATAGACTTTAAAACAAACACTATAATCAGAGACAAAGAAGTACACTATATAATAATAAAGGGGACAATCTAACAAAATGTAGCGATTGTAATTATTTGTACACCAAACATAGAAGCTCCCAAACACATCAAACAGTTAATTACAGCCATAAAGGACTAATCAATAATAGTACATTAATAGTAGGAACTTTAACACCACACTTACATCAATGGACAGATCATCTAAATGGAAAATTAACAAGGATGTTTTGAATGACACACTGAAACCTGGATTTAACAGATATATTTGGAATGCTCTATCCTAAGGAAGCAGAACAAACATTCTTATCAAGTGTGCATAGAACATTCATCAGAATAGATCACACATTAGCCCACAAAACAAGCCTCAACAAATTCAAGAAGATCTACTTCATATTATAATTCATTTCTGACCAAAATGTAATGAAACGAAAAGTCAAACACACACACACACACACACACACACACACACACACACTGGGAGAATACAAATACATGGAGGTTAAAAAACATGCTATTAAATACTGAATGGGTCAACTAGGGAATGAAAGAAAAAAATTAAAAATACGTAGAAGCAAATAAAAAGAAAACGCAATAGGCCAAAACCTTTTGGATACTGCAAAAGTTGTCCAAAGAAGGAAGTGTGTACAAATATAGGTCTACCTCAAGAAGCAAGAAAAATATCAAATAAAAAATCTAACCTTATACCGAAAGGACCTAGAAAAATAACAATAAATGAAGCCTGAAGCCAGAAGAAGAAAGGAAATAATAATGATTAGAGCAGAAATATATGACATAGAAACTAAAAGAACAATAATACAGAATAGTAAACCAACAACTGGTTCTTTGAAAAAAATTAATAAAATTTATAAACCTCTTAGCGATATTTATCAAAAACAAAAGAGAATGGATCCAAATAATTGAAATCACAAATGAGAGAGGAGAAATAATGACCAACGCCACAGAAATACAAACAATTATAAGAGAATATTATGAAAAACTATATGCCAACAAATGGACAACTTGGAAGACATAGGTAAATTCTTAGAAATGCATGAAATACAAAAACTGAAACAGGAAGAAACAGAAAACTCCAAAAAACTGAAAACCAGCAATGAAATTGAATCAGTAATCAAAAAGCTCCTTCCAAACAAAAGCCCAGGGCCAGATCACTTTGCAGGGGGATTTTACTAAACATTTTAAAGAAGAATTAATACCTATTCTTCTCAAACTATTACAAAAACTAGAAAAGAAAGGAAAAGTTCCAAATTAATAATATAAAGCCAGCATTATCCTTACACCAAAACCAGATAAAGACATAACTAAAATGGAGAACTATAGGCCAATGTCCCTGATGAACACAGATGCAAAAATTCTCAATAAAATACTAGCAAATTAAATCCAATATTACATTAAAAGAATCATTCACCATGATCAAGCAGGATTCATTTGTAGGTTGCAAGAGTGGATCAATATATGCAAACCAATCAACATAATACACATCATTAATATAAGCAAGATAAGAACCATATGATCATTTCATTAGATGAAAAATCATTTGAAAAAGTACAATATCCTTTTATGTTACAAACCCTCAACAAAGTAGGATTAGAGGGAACATATCTCAACATAATGAAAACCATTTATGAAAAAGCCACACCTGAGATCATCCTAAATGGGCAAATACTGAGAGCTTTTACTCTAGGGTCAGGAAGAAGACAGGGATGTCCAGTCTCACCACTGATATTTTACAAAGTATGGAAATCTTGGCCACAACAATCAGACAACAAAAAAATAAAATAAAATAAAAAGCATGCAAATGGGCAAGGATGAAATAAATTTTCATTATTTGCAGGTGACATTATGTTCTATATAAAGAATGCAAAACAGTCCACCAAAAACTTGTTATAATTAATAAAAAAAATTCAGTTAAGTCACAGGATATAAATCAATGTTCAGAAATCTGTTGCATTTCTATACACTAATAAAGAAGTAGCAGAAAGAGAAATGAAGGAGTCGATAGCATTTGCAATTGGACCAAAACCAGTAAGATACCTAGGAATAAACCTAATCAAAGAGGTGAAAGACCTCTACTGTAAAAAATGTTACATGGTGATGAAATAAATTAAATATGACACAAAGAAATGGAAAGACATTCCATGCTCATAGACTGGAGGACAAATATTATTAAAATGTCTATATTACCCAAAGAAATCTACACATTTAATGCAATCCCTATCAAAAAACCAACAGCATTTCCCACAAAACAAACAACCCTAAAAATAGGTATGGACACAAAAGACTCTGAGTAGCCAAAGCAATCTTGAAAAAGGAAAACAAACCTGCAGGCATCACAATCCTTGACTTTAACTTATATTACAAAGTTGTAATAATCAAAGCACTATGGTACTAGCACAAAAATGGACACATAGATCAATGGAATAGAATAGAAATCCCAGAAACAAATCCACAACTCTATGGCCAATTAACCTTCAACAAAGCAAGAAAGACTATCCAATGGGTAAAATACCATCTCTTCAAAAAATGGTGTTGGGAATAGTGGATAGTTAATGCAAAAGAATGGACCACTTAAACCATACACAAAAATGAATTCAAAATGATTAAAAACCCAAATGTGGTACCTGAATCCATATAAATGCTAGAAGAGATCACAAGCAATGACATTGTTGACATTGGTCATATCAACTTCTTTTTAGATATGTCTCCTGAGGCAAGGGAAACAAAAGCAAAAATAAACTATTGGGACTTCATGAAAATAAAAACCTGTGCAGCAAAGGAAACAATCAACAAAACTAATAGGCAACCTATGGAATGGGAGAGGATATTTGCAAATGACATATCTGGTAAAGTGTTAGAATCTCAAATGTAAAAAGAACTTATAAAACTCAACACCAAAGAAATGAAAAATCCAATTAAAAATGTGTAGAAGATATGAATAGATATTTTTCCACAGAAGGCATCCAGATGACCAACAGACCATAAAAAGATTCTCAAAATCACTGATCATAAGGGAAATGCCAATCAAAACTACAGTGATATACCTCCTCACACATGTCACAATGGCAAAAATTAACAACTCAGGAAACATCAGGTTTTGGAGAGGATATGGAGAAAGGGGAGCCCTCTTTCATGGTTGGTGGTAATGCAAACTGGTGCAGCAACTCTAAAACACAGTATAGATTTTCCTCAAAAAGTTAAAAATAGAAGTATCCTTCAATCCATTGAACTACTAGTTATTTACCCAAAGAATACAATAATACTAATACAAAGGAATACATGCACCCCAATGTTTGGAGAAGCATTATCTACATAGCCAAATTTTGGAAACTGCCCAAGTATCCATTGACTTATGAATGGATAAAGAAGAAGTGGCATATATATATACAATGAAATATTCCTCAGCCATAAAAATGGATGAAATCGTGGGGCTCCTGGCTGACTCAGTCAATAGAGCATGCAACTCTTGATCTTGGCGTCTTGAGTTCAATCCACACTCAAGTAAGTCATGGACCTTATGTTAAAAAGAAAGAATAAAATCTTGTCATTTGCCTCAATATGGGTGGAGCTGGAGAGTATTATGCTAAGTGAAGTAAGCCAGTCAGAGAAATACAAATACCATATGATTTCATTCATATGTGGAATTTAAGAAACAAAACAAATGATAAAATGGGAAAAGAAAGAGTGGCAAACCAAGAAACAGACTTTTAACTGTAGAGAACAAACTTATGGTTGGTGTGTGGGGTTATGAGTTAAATAGATGATGGGAATTAAGAAGAACTTTAAGAATTAATACCCATCACTAAATAATCCAATTTAAAAATGGGCAGAGGATATGAATAGACGTTTTTCCAAAGAAGACATACAGGTGGCCAACAGACACATGAAGAGATATTCAACATCACTTATCATCAAGGAAATAGAAATCAAAACTACAATGAGATATCACCTCACACTTCATAGAGTGGCTAAAATCAACAGCACAAAAAAGAACAGGTGTTGGGGAAGATGTATAAAAAAGGGAACCCTCCTGCACTATCCATGGAAATGCAGACTGGTACAGTCACTCTGTAAAACATTATGGAGGTTCCCCCCAAATAAAAATAGAATTACCCTAAGGTCAGCAAAGGCACTACCAGTTATTGACCAAAAAATACAGAAATACTAATTGTAAGGGGTACATACACCCCCAAATTTATAGCAGCATGGTCTCCAAAAGCCAAATTATGGAAACAGCCCAAGTATCCATCGACTGCTAAATGGAGTATTACTCATCAAAAAAAAAAGAATGAAATCTTGCCATTTGCAACAATGTGGATGGAGCTAGAGAGTATTATGGTAAACAAAATCAATCTGTGATAGAAAGATATATCATATAATTTCAGTCATATGTGGAATTTAAGAAACAAAACAAATGTACGTAGGGGGAAAAAGAGGAGGAAAAGAAAGAAACAGATTCTTAAATATAGAGAACAAACTGAGGGTTACTGTAAGGGAGGTCAGTGGGGAATTGGTTAAGTAGTTGTGGGATTAAAGAATGCACTTGTTATGATGAGCACAGGTGTTGTATGCAAGGTATATTATCTAACTGGAATTTAAATAAAAACTTCATTAATAAAAGAGTAATAAGACAACCTACAGAGTGGGAGAGATTATTTCACATTGTATATATGATAAGGTCTTGAATAAATTGTATGTAAAAAAACTTTCATATTATCCTTTAGTAATATAGAAAAAAATCATCAACACAAATACAGGTATACCAATTTAAAAATGAGTAAGGAATTTGAATAGGTATTCTTCCAAAGGAGATATACAAATGTCCATTAAGGACATGAAAGGTACTTAAACTCATTAACCAACAGGGTAATGCAATTAGAAACTATGAGCAGATACCATTTACCACATAATATATTCCTGGTGGAAATGTTAATTCGTGTAAAACTCCTTTTAAAATGGCAGGCTGTTGGTTAAGCGTCTGACTTCAGCTCAGGTCATGATCTTGTGATTCGTGTGTTTGAGTCCCACATCCAGCTCTGTGCTGACAGCTCAGAGCCTGGAGTCTGTTTCAGATTCTGTGTCTCCCTCTCTCTCTGCCACTCCCCCACTCACACTCTGTCTCTCTTTGTCTCTCTCAAAAATAAATAATAAAAAATAAAATAAAATAGAAACTTCCTTAAAATGTTAGTTACCAGATGACTCAGCAATTCCTTGCCTACGTACATAGAGATGAAAAATAAAAACTGATGCCCACAAAAAACGTGTACCAGTGTTCATAGTAACACTATTCTTATTAGCTAAAAAGTGGAAACATATCCATTGTCCATGAAAGTGTAAAATGGATAAACAAATTATGGCTTAGCTATACACTGTAATAACTCTCTGCCATAAAATGAATGCAGTAATGATACATGCTACAACATGGATGAACCTGGAAAACATTTTAGGTGAATCCAGTCACAAAACACCACCTTTTGTATGATTCTGTGTAGATGAAAACTTCAGAATAAGCAGACATTGAGGCACAAACTAGACTACTGCTTGCCCAGTGCTGTTCAGAGGAGTCTGGGGGAAGAGATAGTAACTGGTTATAGGTACAGAATTTATTTTTATGGGGCACCTGGGTGGCTCAGTTGGTTAAGCGTCCTAATCTTGGTTTTGGCTCCGGTCATGATCTCAGTTCATGGGTTCAAGCCCCCTGTCCAGCTCTGTGCTAATGGTGTAGAACCTGCCTGAGATTCTCTCTCTCCCTCTCTCTCTCTGTCACTCCCCTCCTTCTCTCAAAAATAAATACATTTTTAGAGTGATGAATATGTTCTAAAATTCAGTTGTGCTTATAGTCACACAAGTATGAATATTACTCAAAATGTTGAATTGTGTACTTTAAATGTGTGAATTTTATGGTGTGCAAATTATTATCTCTACAAATCTGCTTGAAATGCATATTATGATATTTTCTTTTGATTTACAAAATGATTATTTAATAATATAGTAATGTTGAGGTTTATATATTCTAATAGGAGCTGTCATTTATGATTTAAAAAATGAACCAAAATACTTGATTAATTCAGTGAACTCAGTTTCAAACTGTGAAAAAAATTTTATAAATCAGTTTAACTTGTTCAATGCTGAAAAGACAAAAAATGGATTGACTGACCTCTTAATCAATATATCATTTGCATATTTTTTTTCTCATTTGGTAGGTTGTCATTTTTATTGGTGATTATTTCTTTTGTTGTGCAAAGGCATTTTATATTGGTATACCCCTAATACTTTAATCTTGTTTTTGTTTTCTTTGCCTGAGGAGTCATATCTAGGAAAATGTTGTTAAAGTTCAGGTCAAAGAAATTACAGCCTGTGTTTTCTTCTAGGAATTTTATAGTTTCATGTCTCACATTTAGGTCTTTCATCCATTGCCAGTTTATTTATTCATTTTACTAGTTTATTTATTTTTTGGTATAAAATAAGAAAGTGTCTAGTTTCATTCTTTTGCATGTTGCTGTCCAGTTTTCCCAACACATTTTGTTGAAGAGACTGTATTTTTCCCATTGTATATTCTTGGCTTCTTTGTCATTAATTAATTGAATATAGAGCCTGTTTTATTTTTCCTGGACTCTATTCTGTTCTACTGATCTGTCTATTTTTGTGCCAGTACCAAACTGCAAAACTATTTTGATTATTATAGTTTTGTAATATATTTTGAAATATATATATATATATATATATATATATATATATATGATTGTGATACCTCCAAAATTATTCTTCACTTTTAAGATTGCTGTATTTGCGGTCTGATGTGGTTCCATACGTACTTAAGAGCTTTTAGTTTAGTTTTGTAAAAAATGTTGGTGTTTTGGTAAAGATTGCATTAAATGGGTATATTACCTTGGGTAGTGTGGACATTTTTACCAAAATTTATTCCTCCAATCCATGAGCATGGAATATCTTTCCATTCGTTTGTGTCATTTTCAATTTATTTTATTTATTTTTTATAGCTTATAAAAGTAAAACCATTCGATTTCTCATTTGACCCATACATGGTTTAGTTTCATGTTACTTAGCCTTCATACATTTATGTTCTTTCCAGATTTTGTCTTTTGATTGAATTTTAGTTACATACCAATGCCAAAATGATGCATGATATGATCTCTATCTTTTTGAATTTATTGAGAATTGTTTTGAGACTAAACATGTGATCTGTTCTGAAGAATGGTCCATGTGCACTTGAAAATAATGTGTATTTGTGCCTTATGCATCAGCATTCCTGTATCCCTTGGGTAAATTCCTAGCAGTGTTATTACTGGTCATAGCGTACTTCTATTTTTAATTTTTTGAGGAACCTACACACTGTTTTCCAGAGAGGCTGCACCTGTTTGCATTCCCACCAACAGTGCAAGAGGGTTCCCGTTTCTCTGACCCAGAGTGAGGTGGTATCTCAGTGTGGCTTTGATTTGTATTTCTCTGATGATGAGTGATGTTGAACATCGTTCCACGTGTCTGTTGGCCATCTGGATGTCTTCTTTGGAAAAGTGTCTATTCATATCTTTTGCCCATGTATTCACAGGATTATTTGTTTTTCAGGTGTGGAGTTTGGTGGGTTCTTTATAGATTTTGGCTACTAGACCTTTATCCGATATGTCATTGGCAAAATTCTTTTCCCATTCCATCGATTGCCTTTTAGCTTTGTTGACTGTTTCCTTTGCAGTGCAGCAGAGCTTTCAACACTAGCCAAATTATGAAAAGAGCCTAAATGTTCATCGACTGATGGATGGATAAACAAGATGTGGTTTATATATACAATGGAATACTACTTGGCAATGAGAAAGAATGAAATCATGCTATTTGCAGCAACTTGGATGGAACTGGAGGCTCCTATGCTAAGTGAAATAAGTCAGTCAAAGAAAGACAAATATCATATGTTTTCACTCATATGTAGATCTTGAGAAACTTAACAGAAGACCATGGGGCTAGGGAAGGGGAAAAATTTACAAACAGAAAGGGAAGGGGGCAAACCATAAGAGACTCTTAAATACAGAGAACAAACTGAGGGTGGATGGGGGTTGGGGAGAGGGGAAAGTGGGTGATGGGCATTGAGGAGGGCACTTGTTGGTATGAGCACTGGGTGTTGTATGGAAGCCGATTTGACAATAAATTATGTTAAATAAAAAAGAAAATAATGTGTATTCTTCTGGCTTTGGATGGAATCTTCTGTGTATATATGTTAGGTCCATCTGGTTCAATATGTCATTCAAAAACACTGTTTCCTTGCTGATTTTCTGCTGGGATGATCCATCATTCATGTAAGTAGAATTTTAAAGTCCTGTACTATTATTTTATTACTGTCAATTTGTTTTGTGTTTGTTAACAGTTGCTTTATGTATTTAGTTGTTTCCCTGCTAGATGCATAAATATTTGCAATTGCTATACCCTTTTGTTTAATCGTTCCTTTTATCATTATAAAAGGAACAATTATACATATATAATTTATACATTATATACATTTTATAAATTTATATAATTTACATTATATGTAGTGTCCTCTTTGTTTCTTGTTACAGTTTTTATTTTATAGTCTATTTGGTCTGATATAAGTATTGCTACCTCCACTTTTGTTTTGCTTACATTTGCATGGTATATATTTTTCCATCCCTTAACTTTCAATCTGCATGTGACTTTAAGTCTGAAGTGAGTCCCTTGTAGACAGCATATACGTGGGTCTTGCTCTTTTATCCATTCACTCACCCTTTATCTTTTGCTTGGTACATATAGTCTGTTTACATTTAAAGTAATTATTGATACATATAGTCTGTTTATAGTCAAATTAATTGTTGATAAGTATGTACTTATTCCCATTTTTTATTTGTTTTATTGTCATTTTTATAGTTTCCTGTTCCTTTCTTCTCTTGATATCTTCCCTTGTGTTTTGATGACTTTCTTTAGTGATATGCTTGGATTCCTTTCTTTTTCTTTTTTGCATACCTACTACAAGTTTTTGATTTGTTGTTACCATTAGGTTCATATATAACATTTTATGCATATAGCAGGCCATATTAATTTGATAGGTACTTAAGTTTGAACTCATATTAAAAGCACCAAATGTTTACTCTCCCCCACTCATGTTTTCTGTATATGATGTCATAATTTACATCCTTTGGTTTTGTGAATCCTTTGATTCTATGGTTTTCTAAGAATTCTATGGATTCTAAGATTTAAAGTCCCTATGATTTTACACATATAAATTATTTTACTGATTTTGCACTTTAACATCTATAGTGGTTTTAGAAGTGATTATTCTACTACTTTTAGTATGTTTTATTTACTTGTAAATTTTTCCTTTCATAATTTTCTTATGATTATGGCATTTTCTTTCACTCTAAGAATTCCCCTAACCTTTCTTGCAAGACTGGTTTAGTGGTGATGAACATCTTTAAGTTTTGTTTGTCTGAAAAACTCCTTGTCTTTCCTTCTATTCTAAATGATAACCTTGATGGGTATTCTTGGTTGCAGGTTTTACCCTTCCAGCACTTTGAGTATATCATGCCACTCCCTCTGGCCTGCAATGTTTAGGCTGAAAGTCAGCTGATTACCTTATGTGGTTTCCCTTATATGTAACTATTTTCTTTTGCTGCTTTTAAAGTTCTTTCATTATCACTCTTTTGCCATTTACTTAGTATGTGTGTTGGTGTGGTTTTTCTTGGGTTGATTTTTCTGGGGGCTCTCAGTGTCTCCTGGACCTTGATGTCTGTTTCCTTTCCCTGGTTAGGAAAATTTTCATCTATTATTTCTTCAAATAAACTTTCTGCCCCTTTTTTCACTCTCTTCTTGTGGAACTCCTATAATGGAAATGCTATTACACTTGATAAGTTCACTGAGTTTCTTAACCTATATCATGTACTACTACTATTACTACCACTGCCAACTACTACTACTACTGCTACTACTACTACTTGTTGTTCAGTTTGATTGCTTTCCAATATTCTGTCTCCCATATTGTTAATCGATTCTTCTGCCTCCTCTGCTCTACAATGGATTTCCTCTAGTGTATTTTTAATATGTTATTGATTTCTTAATGTCTGATTTTTAAAATTTTTCTCTTTTTTAAAGGTCTCACTGAGATGCTTCATTCTTTTCCCAATTCAAGTATGTATTATTATGACCATTATTTGAATTATTTATCAGACCTATTGCTTATCCCCATTTCATTTAGCGATTTTGCTGTGGTTTTGTTCTATTATTTTGTTTAGAACATAGTCCTATTTCTTCATTTTGTCTACCTTTCTGTGTTTCTTTATTTATTTATTTTGAGACAGAGAATGAGGAGGGGAGAGAGAGGGGGAGAAAGAGAGAGAGAGAGAGAGAGAATCCCAAACAGGAACTCAAACTCACAAACTGTGAGATCATGTCCTGAGCTGAAACCAAGAATCGGATGCTTAACTGACTGAGCTACCCAGGTGGTCCTCTGTGTTTGTTTCAGTGTATTAGGAAAGGTGGTTATGTCTTCTGATCTTGATAGTGGTCTTATAAGAAGAGATCCTTTGGTATCCTATAGCAAAATGTCCCCTGTTCACTAGAACCAGGGGCCTCAGGGGTGCCTTCTGTGTGGGTTGTGTGCATCCTACTGTTGTGTCTGAGCTTGTGTGCCTTTAATCCAGTCTGCTGCAGGGGCCCATTTAATCTTTTGTGGGCAGGGTTTAATCCCTGTGCTGGTAAGGGGCTAGTCTGGGGCCATCCTGGACTTGTAATTGGGTAGTGTCAGCAATCAGTCCAGATGCCTGCCTTTAGGCAGTATGCTGAGTCTTGGTTACACCAAACTACAGGGCTGCTGTCCCTGTCTTGTCCCCAGAAAGGACTTTGTTGGTAAATGGAACTAGTAGACAATCCCAATGTCTGTCCCCAGTCAGACTGTTGGGCCTGCAGTAGCAAAGACTTTCCAGGTGCTCTCGGTTTTGTGGTTGGGTGGGGTTGACAGCCAGGTCAGATGCCTGCTGGGGCTGCAGATGCACTGATAGTCTGAGTACTCTGTCTGCAGTGCAGGTCATAAGGTTCTAGTGCTAGGACTGTGAGTTTATGGGTGTATGTGGTCATCTTCCCTTCTACTCAGGGCAGGAGTCACTTTGGAGTGGTGCTGGTTCCTGCTGAGGCTGCTTTCAGGATGAGACATGGCAGGAGCCAGTTTGAAGGGACCTCCTGCCTAGTGAAGTGAGTTGGATGGGATGGATCGGCAGGAGAATATGGGGGAAGGTGGTCATACAGTGTTAGCAGGTTAAGTGGAGAGTGTTTCTGCTGTTTCCTGCAGCTATCTGGCTATCTTAGGCTGGGGATGGAGGCATAGAAATTATGCCTGCCAGTTCTTTCGTTCTTGGAGAAGTTTCTAGATAGATGATAGATGATAGATAGATAGATAGATAGATAGATAGATAGATAGATAAGACTTTTTAAACTGCTACTTCTAGGGAGACCTAGGCCGCTCAGTTGGTTAAGCCTCCAACTTTCTATTTTGGCTCAGATTATGATCTCACAGTTTGTGAGTTCGAGCCCCACATTGGGCTCTGTGTTGATCACGTGGAGTCTGCTTGGGTTTTCTCTCTTCTCTCCCTCTTTTCCTCCCCTCCTTTCTCATTCTCTCTCTCTCTCTTTCTCAAAATAAACTTAAAACATAAACTGCTACTTCTATGATATATCTCAGTGGGATTATTTGCTGTGTTGTTTCTTTATTAGGGTGGGGACTCAGTTTTTTATCATCCTCTGGCTCTGCCAGAGTAGAACCTGGTGATTTTTTAAGTACCCCCAAATTAAGCCCCACCAGTTATAAAAACTTAAAAAGCTTGGTCCCACTAGTTTTCAAAGCCAAATGTTATGAGGACTCATTTTCCCAAAAAGGTCCCCTATGTCTGAGATCCCTGGTATGAGGCCTGTTTCTTTCCCTTTTCTAGGCTTGTTGTGTCCTTTCCATTTGTAGATGGTTTCACTGGGGATTTGGTTCCCAAATATGTCTCCAACCTTCCTACACTTTTTGATGTGTCCTCCTTTTTATGATTAAATGTGGGAAGTATGTTCTGCCAATATTTGGGTTGTTTTCTTGGTTTGATGCTCTGATGTGACTTTTATCTAGGTGTCTTTATGGGAAGGAGTGAGCTGGAAATCTCTTACTCTGCCATATTCTCAGAAGTCAACACTAAAAATTGTATTGCCTTCTTTCTATGAAAAATTTATAAGCTCCCATAAATGTTTTCCTTATCAAGTTTAGATTTTTATATAATTTCTTTTTATTTTAGATTTCCTGGGTGTTTTTAGTACAGAAATTACTTTGAGCCTTCTGAAATATTCAGCATACAACAGCAAGAATATAGCTCTGTTTATTTTCTTTTTTGGTTTTGCTTAATAAACACTTCATGTTTCCTGTATTTTCGCTTTATACTAATTAGCATTAAATTTCTGAAAAATTAGATCTTGTGCTTAGCTAGGGATATTCATTACCAAAGGTCCCTGGAGATTGTAGTGAGAGAAATGACAGTTGACCCTTGAGTAACATGGGGGATAGTGGTGCTGACCTTCTGCACAGTTGACAATCCACGTATAGGTTTTGACTCCCTCAAAATTTAACTACCAATAGCTTACTGTTGACCAGAAGCCTTACTGATAACATAAGAAGTCAACATATATTTTATATGTTTTATGTATTATATACTGTATTCTTACAATAAAGTAAATAGAGAAAATATTTTTTAAAAATCATAAGGAAAATAAAATACATTCAAAGCACTGCACTGTTTCACGTGTCACATAAGTGACTGGTACAGTTCAAATCCATATTGTTCAAAGGTTAACTGCACATTGCTGGAAATATTATTAAGAGAATCAACTGGGTTGTGCATTATTCTTCTATTTTTCTTAATAAATTCTGATATTTTGTAGTTTCTTAATTTAAGAAAAAGTTAAATCTTTAAAAGCTGAAAAAATTTATTTTAAATCATTTCTTGTGTAGCTAGTTTTATTTTATTTTATATTTATATTTTATAGAATATTCCAGTCATACAATATGAGATGCATGAAAGTAATATAATTTAATGATATCTATCTATCTATCTATCTAATTTTCTATGTTTATTATTAAGTTTTAATTTTAATTCCAGTATAGTTAACGTATAGTGTTATATTCAGGTGTACAATACAGTCATTCAATAATTTCATACATCACGTAGTGCTCATCACAAGTGCATTCCTTTTTTTAAATGCCTTTTTAAAAAAATTATTTATTTTGAGTGAGGGAAAGGGTAGAGAGACAGAGAGAGAGATTCCAAAGCAGGTCCCATACTGTCAGCACAGAGCCCAAATAGGGCTCAATCTCATACACCATGAGACGATGACCTGAGCCTAAACCAAGAGTCGGACACATAACTGACTAAGCCACCCAAATGCCCCAATAAGTGCCATCCTTAATCTCTGTCACCTAGTTCAACCATCCGCCCACCCATTTCCCCTGTAGTAACCATCAATTTGTTCTCTGTAGTTAAGAGTTGTGTCTTAGTTTATCTCTATCTTTTCTTCCTTTTGCTTATTTTTTTCTTAAATTCCACATATGAATGAAATCATATTGTATTTGTCTTTCTATAACTGACTTATTTATATATGTATATATATATTATATTATATATGTATATATATTTATGCATATATACACGTATGTGTAAATATATATATAATGTATACATATTATATATATATTACATCTTCTTTATTGATTAATCCATCTATGAACACTTGGGCTGCTTATGTAATTGGTCTATTATACATAACATTGCAATAAGTATAGGGGTTTTTTGTACTTTTTCGTTATTATAGGGTAGTTCTATTTTTAAATTTTGAAGGAACCTCTGTACTGTTTTCCACAGTGGCTGCACGAGTTTGCATTCACACCAAAAGTGCAGAAGGGTTCCTTTTTCTATACATCTTTGTCAACATTTGTTTCTTGTTGTTTTTGATTTTAGCCATTCTGACAGGTATGAGGTGATATCTCATTGTGGTTTTGATTTGCATTTCCTTGATGATGAGTGATGTTGAACATCTTTTCACGTGTCTATTAGACAACCAGATGTCTTCTTTGGAGAAATGTTTGTTCAGGTCTTCTGCCCATATTTCAGTTGTATTATTTTTGGGGTGTTTTATTGTATATGTTCTTTATATATTTTGCATAGTAAAGTCTTTGTTGAATAAGTCATTTGCATATATCTTCTTCCATTCACTATGTTGCTTTTTAGTTTCATTGATTGTTTCCTTCACTGTGCAAAAGCTTTTAATTTTGATGTCTCAGTAGTTTATTTTTGCTTTTATTTCACTTGCCTCAGGATACATATCTAGAAAAATGTTGCTATGACCGATATCACAGATATTACTCTCTGTGCACTCTTCTAGGAGTTTTATGAATTTATGTGTCACAATTAGTTCTTTAACCCTTTTTTAATTTATTTTTAAATGGTGTAAGAAAATGGTCCAGTTTCATTGTATTGTATTTAGCTGTCTGTTTTTCCCAATGTCATTTAGAGAAAACACTGTCCTTTTCCTATTGCGTATTCTTTCTTACTTTTTCAAAGATTAATTGCTCATATAATTGTGGGTTCATTTATCATTTTTAAATTAAGTTTTATTGATCTATGTGTCTATTTTTGTGCCAGTACCAAACTGTACTGATTACTACAGCATTGTAATATAACTTGAAATCTGGAACTGTGATACTTCCAGTTCTGCTTTTCTTTTTCAAGATTGTTTTGGCTATTCTTGGTCTTTTGTGGTTCCATACAAATTTTAGGATTATTTTTTGCAGTTCTGTGAAAAATGTTGTTGATATTTTGATAAAGTTTCCATTAAATGTGTAGATTCCTTTGGGTAGTACAGACAATATTTTAACAATTTTAACAATATTTGCTCTTCCAGTCCATGAGAATGGAATGTCTTTCTGTTTCCGTGTGACATCTTCAATTTGTTTTCACCAATGTTTTCTAGTTTTCAGAGTACAAGTCTTGCATTTCTTTGGTACGGTTTATTCCTGGGTACTTTATTATGTTTGGTGCAATTGTAAATGTTTTTTTTTTAATTTCTCTTTCCACTGCTTCTTTATTAGCATATAAAAATGCATCCGATTTTTGTACATTGACTTTGTATCGTGTTACTTTACTGAAGTCATTTATCAATTCTAGGCATTTTTTTTTTGTGTGTGTGGAGTCTTTCAGTTTTTCTATATATAGCATCATGTCATCTTCAAATAGTGAAAGTTTTACTTCTCACCGATTTGGATGCCTTTTATTTATTTTTCTCATCTGATTGTTTGTGGCTAGGATTTCCAGTATTGTGTTGAATAAAAGTGGTGAGACTGGACATACATGTTTTGTTCCTGACCTTAAGGGAAAACCTTCCAGTTTTTCTCCATTGAGTATGATATCTGCTGTGGGTTTTTCATATATGGCCTTTACTGTGTTGAGGTATGTACCCTGTAAACCTACTTTGTTAAGAGATTTTTTAAATTTATTTTTTAATGTTCATTTATTTGTGAGAGAGGGAGAGAAAGAGTGCGAAGAGGGGAGGGGCAGAGAGAGGTGGAGACATAGAATTGGAAGCAGATTCCAGACTCTGAGCTGTCAGCACAGAGCCCAGTATGGGGCTCTAACCCATGAACCATGAGATCATGACCTGAGCCGAAGTTGGACGCTTAACTGACTGAACAACTCAGGCGCCCCTACTTTGTTGAACATTTTTATCTTAAGTGGATGTTATACTTTGCCAATTGCTTTTGCTGCGTCTATTGAAATGATCATGTGGTTTTTATTCTTTCTCATTGATGTGATATATCATGTTGATTTGAGACTATTGATTCATTCTTTAATCCTGTGAATATATTCCACTTGATCCTGATCAATGATTTTTTAAATATATATTGTATTCAGTTTGCTAGTATTTTGCTATGAATTTTTGCATCTATGTGCATCAAAATTATTGGCCTGTGGGTTTTTTTGGTAGTGTCTTTATCTGGTTTGATATCAGAGTAATGCTGGTCTCATAGAATAAATTGGGAAGAGTTCCTTCCTCTTCTATTTTTTTGGAAAGGTTTGAGAAGAATAGGTATTAACTCTTCTTTACATGTTTGGTAGAATTCACCTGTGAAACCATCTAATCCTAGACACTTGTTTGTTGGTAGTTTTTTTTATTACTTTTTCAATTTCCTCACTAGTAACTGGTCTGTGAAAATGTTATATATTTTTTCCTGCTTCGTTTTTGGTATATGCTTCTAGGAATTTATTCATTTTTTCTAGGTTGTCCAATTTATTGGCATAAAATTATTCATAATATTCTCTTATAATTATTTGTATTTTTCTGGTATTGGTTGTTATTTTTCTTCTCTCAGTTGTGATATTATTTGAGTCCTCTCTCTCTCTCTCTCTCTCTCTCTGGCTAGAGATTTATCGATATATTGATTTTTTCCCAAAGAACCAGCTCGTGGTTTCATTGATGTGTTCTATTATTTTGTTAGCTTCCATATAACATTTTTTCTGATGAAATTTTTATTATTTACCTTTTGCTGTTTTGGGGTTTTGTTTATTCTTCTTTTTCCAGTTCCTTTAGGTATAAGGTTAGTTAGGCTTTATTTATTTAATTTCTTTGAGTTTTCCTTGCTTCTTGAGATGGGCCTGTATTGCTAGAACTTCCGTCTTAGAACCACTTTACTGTATCCCCAAAACTTTGGGCAGTTGTGTTTTTATTTTCATTTGTTCCCATGTACTTCTTAAATTATTTGATTTCTCATTTGACCCATTCATTGTGTATCAGCATGCTATTTAAACTCCATGTATTTGTGCTCTGTCCAGAGTTTTTCTTGTGGTTGATTTACAGATTGATTGCATTGTGGTCAGAAAAGATGCATAGTATGACTTCAATCCTCTTTAACATGTTGAGACTTGTTTTGTTTTGTGGCCTAATATGTTATCTGTTCTAGAGGATGTACCATGTGTGCTTAAAAAGAATGAACTTCCTGCTATTTTAAGATAGAATGTTCTGAATATATCTTTTAAATCCATCTGGTCCAGTGTGTCATTCAAAACAACTGTTTCCTCATTTATTTTCCGTTTGTATGAGCTATCCATTGATGTAAGTGGTGTATAAAAGTCCCCTAGTATTATTGTATTATTATCAATTGGTTCCTTTATGTTTGTTATTAACTGTTTTATGTATTCAGATGCTCCCGTTTTGGTTGCATATATATTTAAAATTCATCTATCTATCTATCATCTATCTATCTATCTATCATCTAGGTCCCTACTCTGAAATTAGTGAGGGAAACATTTTTACATTGGTAGTCCCTTTAGCTTAAATCGAACTATCGAACCTATTTAAACAGCTTAAAGGTCAAACTTATGTAAACGCTTGTGACATATTTTGATGTCAATCTTGTCAATCATTAAGGATGCTTGCTGGTAAGTTACTTGGATATTGGTGGTCTTTGATAAAGTAAAAAAAATGTGGGACATGTTAATTTTATATTTTAGCATAAGATTTCTAGCTATCTTTCTTTAGAATGACTATCTTTTATTCTGATATTATATTCTACTTCATTTTGTGTTAAAATACCCTTGTAACTTGCAGGTTTGCCAAGATGGGAATCCTATTTCTCCAGTCCTCCCTCTTATAATTAGAATTCTCTGGTTGTAAAACAAAACAAAACAAAACAAAAAAGCAGAGAAGTTATAAGAAGACTCTGAATGATGAGAAGAGGTTAAGGTGCCAAAGGACATGAGGCTTTTATAAGGTTGTAATAGATTTCTTTTTGCTTTTTATATATCCTGAATGGAAAAATGGACAAACTCTCATCCAAAAACCACCAATTAGCACAGTTGGAAAAAAAATTAAAAACCCTGTTCCCTTTAGCCAAATTACTGGAAAAAGTTTAGCTTAATAACAGAAAAATTTTACTAACAGTACCACATCTCCTGCCAAACACCAATGGAGAAACTGCCATTTCCCCCACCCATGCAAATTGAGGTATGGTGAGTGGAGAGCTTATCTGTCTTCCTCCTCTTTCTTATAGAAGCAGGGGATGGTGTTTTATTTTTCCTGCCTGGTGGTGTTGACAATACAAAGCAAGGATCTCATTTACATCCCCAGTCCAGATTTCTCTCAAATCCCATACCAAGTAATATTGGTGGAACTGAGCAGAAAGTTAATTTTCTACCCACCACATAATTGCAGCAAGCAGTGCTTAAATTCCCTCACCTTGGTAATCTCAATGGGATCCAGCAGGGATATTGATCTCCACACCAACCCAACAAAGTAACTTAAGATAAGGCAGCCTAGTTGGCATTCTGCTTCTTCATTCCTCCCAGTGTCAGCAGAGTTTCAAAAGAAGATCAATCCCCACCCACATTCAGCAACAGTGAAAGTAAATAAAGTGGTATTAAGAAGGATTGGTAGCTGCCACTCCATTTCATAGCTCCATTCTGTCAGCATAGCCCAGTAGTGAACTGAACTTCCATTATCACTCACACTAACAAGGTTTAAAAGGCTGTGGGAACTGGGCTAGGTGATATACTTTTACTATTGTGATCCCTAGTTTAGGCAAGGAAACTACTCCACTGATTGCACACCATAAAAGAATGTACTACCACCTCATACCACCTCATTGAAGATGTGTGAGTTGTGAGCTCAGTTTCCTTGCTTGCTCAGTTGTAAGTTTGTTTCCTTGCTTCCTTCCTTTGTATTTCAGTGTCTCTTTTAATTTGGCAATTTTGCTTGAATTTAAATTTACCTCAACAATCCCACAGAGTATCTTTTTTCCTCACACACCTATTAAACTGCTCAATTTCTTTAGGGACATTAATAAGATACATGTATAAATTAAAAAATCGCATCCATACTTTTCTTTTGAACAGTGGACTTTGGAAGTATAGCTATCCCTAAATAGTTGACATTAAAAAAGAACAGGAAATGAAAATATAAGCTGAATATTCTTCGTACTCCTGGCACTAGATGACATTTAAAATTAAAATAAATTAGGCATTTTATATCAAAGCACTTTATAGATTGTAAAACACTCTATAAATTCTATCCAGCACTTTAATTAAAATTTTTGACATCTGTATCAGGTTTCAGATGGAAATGAAACATAGGATTATTTTGGGAAGCTCTGCCTTAGGTCATTTACAAAATTCTGCCAGAATTCAGTGTCTGTTTTATTCAACATGATTAAATATTTGATAACATTTCAGTGATTCAGTTATCTATTTTAGCCATTGTTTTCAGAAATTTACCCTTAGAAGAACTTCTTTAGAAAACAACTCTACTAGTTTCCAAGTTGTAAACATTGTGACATTTAGAAAAACCTAAACTTGCTGAAAATATATAATAGAAAGTTTACTAATAAATAATTATAAATATGAGAATAAATGATAAAATTTCTACTTTAAATGTGTTGTAGATAATTATAAATATTTACTCCATGTCAATTTACAACTAAATCCAAACGTTTAGTACTATGACTTTGAAACTACATTATTGGTGGAGACAATCATGTTGTTTCCTTCTTCTTCAAGAATTGTTATATGAAGAATTGTAGGATTTACTTTAATAAGGGGGGTTAAAAATGTACCATGTCTGTGGCTTGTCATAGGATGGCTCTTTTTATCTTTGGGATGATTATTTTTATTTTTACTCTTCTTTCACTTCTTTTCCTCCTTCCTAATGGATATGCATCCATCCTATACCTCATTCCTCAAAGACCTAGTTCTCAACAAGCAGTTACAGGTCTCTGGAGGCTAAAAATCCGTCAAAAAATTAAATGAATTTTCTCTGTGTAAATATTTAACCCACTGTAGAAGATGTGATGAATGTTTTTAGTAATGATGTCTAGCCAGTGTTGCACTTTCCCTCTTTCTCTATATTCCAGGTCTGTTTGTGAACCCAGATAATTATTACCACAAAAAAATATTTTCCTCAAACAAAAATGTAGCATTTTTTTTCTCTAAACACACATGTAATGTCTGCAAGCACATTTTATATATTTATTGGTTTATTCAGCAAGTGTTATGAGCCTGGAACCATTCTATACACAGTGGATGTAGCTGTAAACAAATCAAAGTTCTTATGCTCACAAAGCTGAAATTCTAGAAGGGAAGACTGAAAATGAATATATATCTACATATGGAATATAATTATAATAATTTGTATTATAACTGTGAGACATGCTAGGAAGGAATTACATATAGAATCACTTGACAGTATATAATAGGGACACCTAATCAAAATTGAGATATGATAAAAGGCTTTTCTGTGATATATATTCTGAGACCTGAAAAATAAGCAGAGTTAGACAGCCAAAAAGTTAGTAGAAAATTCTTCTATGAAGAACAAACATTAAATCAAGAGACACTGATAAGGTAATGTGAATGAGCAACAGAGAAAAAGTTTGAATGTCTAGAATATATAGAAAGAGTGAGAGAATAGAAAGAGCAACAGTATAATGCGGTGGTTGATCCATGGGTCAAATTCCAGTTCTTCCAAGCTTGCTATCTGTCGCACCTCTGGAAATGTACATAACCTTTCTCTACTTCAGTTCCTCACTTGTAAAATGGGGATGGTTGTAATAATAATTATCTCATGGGATTTATGTAAATATATTTTATGTAAAGGTATTTTATGTAAAGCACTTAGGAAAATGGCACATAGGAAGTGTTAGTTACTGTTATTACAAATATTTTAAATAACTCTCCCAGCAATAACTTGCATCTGTGTGTCATCTTTCTGACAGGCATTAATACATACAATTTGACTCTTAAAGATTAATACATAAGAGAGGTTTTTTTTTTTTTTTTTTTTAGTGTAACCATATCATTTCATGAGATGATAAAGAAACTCTGTCTCAATCACCTATTTGGTAATAAACCAAGTCTAGTTTACAAGCCTATTGATTGTCATATAAATGTTTTTGCCAAGTAACTACCAAATTCTTCAGTTGGCGTTCAATTTAGTATCAGATTCTACTGCATTTTGGACTTAGAAGATATAGGCTTTACTGGACGTGGAATAGAGTAATTTTTAAATCTTACACCAGGCATAAACTTTGCTAAACCTGAATCTACTTCACTTTTCTCTTGCATGCTTGATAAAAGACAAAGCCAATGTTTAGTTTGTGGAGTCGTAATTACGCTAGGCTTCATACTTGAACTAATTATATTTTAGCTGGGTGGCCGACAGACGGTATTTTCAAGAAATCCCATAGAAATAGAAAGATTATTCCTCATTTGATTTATTTTATACTGGGATACCACTTTCTTTTACACTATGAAGATCTTTCAGAAAGACTTGCGTTTTAAACTTACATTGCTCTCTTCTGTATTGGTTTAGAGCATGTCATCATAATCTATTTTGTTCAGAAATGAAAAGCCATTAGGTGATATTGGGGGGCATCTCTGTGCACTTAAATAAATATTATGTACCTACTAAGTCCAAGGAATTTGATTAGGTCTGTGTAGAATATAAGATAAAGAACGCATATCTCTTTACCTTAAGAATTTACCATCTAAAAAAGAAGGTAAAGTAAGGGCAAAAATAACTGTACCATGTCAAGGAAATGTATAAAACAACCTGATAAATATCCAACGAAGGAAGGTAAATAAATATTGTATATGTGGGACTGAGAATAAAATCATATAGTACTATTTGAGAATAGCTGTTAAATATTGAGTAGAATATCAATAGGCAGAAATGACAAAGAAGGGGATTGCAGATAGAGAGGAAAGTATTTTAAAAAGGCATAACGACAAAAAAAAGTACTGTGCTCAGGGAATTAGGAGTAGTTTCTTTAGCTTGTAACATAGGGCATGTGTATGAAAGCTAAGAAATGATCATGGAAAGAAACACTGAGTCCAGATTATTGAACACTCTAAATGTCAAACTGAATATTTAGAACTTAATTATGAAAGTAATGAGAATGTTTATGAATAGTGTCATAATTATAACTGTGTATTAAGAAAATATCTCTGGTAGTTGTGTTAGAATAATTTGGTCTGGGAGATAACTGGACACAGAGAAAAGGAGTAGTAGTCTAGAAGTGATAGGAGTTTAAAGCTTGAATTAGTATGGTAGCAGAGATAATGGAATTAGTCATTGTAAAGGTAGAATTTGTGGATCTTGACAAGTTATACCATGTGAGAAGTGAGAAATGACTCTTTTTATGCTATGGAAGATGGGGAAATGGTGGTGCCAGTATTAAAATTTAAAAAAAAAAAGTGATGGCCTGCTTTCTTTGTATAGTGCTTATTATGCCATCATGCTTGACTAGTTTCTTTCATTTTTTTTTTTAGAGAGAGAGTCACCCCTTGACAAGTTTCTTAATAAATAAAGAAAAAAATAATATAAGATAGTGGTTAACAGTAAGGACTCTGAAGTCAGGTTGTCTGAGTTCAAATCCTTGTCCCACTGCCTCCTAGTTTTGTGATTATAGGAAAGTTGTGCAAAATCTCCAAGCTTTGGTTTCTTCAGTCTGAAAAATGAGTGTTGATAATAATAGTACCCACCTCAGAATGTTGTTGCAAATATTAGGTTATAATCTATAAGACCACTTATGATATTAACTGACATTTAAACAATAATTTTAAGAAAATGACAAATGTTTTATTAAATATTTATGTACTGCATTTAAACAAATAATATCTGAGTATGTGTTCATACAGTGAGATACTTTGGAGATACTAAGAATCAGTTGTTGCCCTCCTAAGAAAGACTAGCAGACAATATACATATTAAAAATCATTTAATAAAAATACAAAAAAGAAAAATGAAATGAAGTTAATGATAAGCCATTAATATTGCCTTTGAAACTTCTCAATTCCAAACTACTTCCCTTGATATAGAATGTTATAACCACTTATAGGGCATTTTTGATATTAAAAATTAACCAAGAAATTGTTTCCACCCTACGGCTGAACTTCAAAAAATATGAAGTTCAAGGGTTAACAAATTTAGACATTTAAGGAGTCATGAAATGGACTGTTTCCATTTTCCATCTGGCTTTTATCAATTGTAAGTCAGGCTTAGAAGGACTGCTACACAATCAAAACACACAATCTCCTAGTCATATAATTCAATTCTATAAATGAATTACTTATGTGCCTATAAGTAAATACATTCCTATGCATGAAGATATCAACGCTGTCAATGATATAATCAAAATCAGGGGGAAAGGCCATCCTTGTAAACGCTTTAAACTCAGAGATCTCCACATTTCTGGACTGTGAAAAATCCAATCAGAAACATTTCAGTCTTTCAGAAAGGGCAAGTTAGAAAAAAGATTTTCAGCAGAGAGACAGAAAGTCAATTGAAAAGATGTTAGAACAGAACAATTAATTTTGTTAGAGAATGCAAGTGAGTTAAAAAAAAAGAAACAGGAAACGGCTATTCTATACCACTTCAATATCTGGAAAACACATGTACATGCCAAAAGAAAGTGAATGTTTCCAGCAGGTGACTATGAGCGATAGGTGACTATCTCTGAAAGACAGTACAAAATAAGGAAAGAGATTTGCAGTCTGACAAACTTGGATATAAATTCTGGCTCTGCTACTCACCAGATGTGTGACCTTGAGCAGTTTACTCAAGCTTCATAGTCTTTATATACATATATATGAAAATAAAACCTATCTCATGGAGTTGGACCAAAAATGAGGGAATAAGATATATGTATAGTATCTAGTATTGTGGTGCTTGACACCTAGGCACATGAAAGGCACCCAAAAAATAATCACTTTTAAAATTTGTCATTCACCTATAGAGCTTAGCACAATTAATCTAACTTTTTGGGTTTTGTCTGCCTTCTGTGAATGTGAACAGAACAGCAGTCTATGGAGTAGAGTAAATATTGTTATAGGTATACTGATGCACCTGAAGGGAATATTAGTTTATGTATGTTAACACAAAAAATCAAACCTTAAATTTATAAATTAATTTTCATTTTCCCAAGAGTTTTAAAAAACATTAAATTATGTATTCCACACAAAAAATCTGTGATGTTTACAGGACACGTATTTTTATCCCTATTTGACAAATGAAAAAATATATTGAATTGATTGTTTCCGGTTTGCTGAAATTCATACAACTAAGACAATAATTCAGATAATCTATTGCTCTTTTATAATAACGTGACACATCTTAAATGTGTGATGCTTTTTTTCTTATACTCCACACAGAATCTCTTTCTGGCTTTGCATTAAATTACTCTTTTTGTCCTTGTAAGTCAAGAAAGTGCACTGAGATTACCAGGTAAAAAATTTTAAACAAACACAAAGTACTATTTTGTTTTAAAACCTTGTAAAACTTTTTTGATTCCACATATAAGTGAAAATATGTATTTGTCTTTCTCAGTCTGACTTACTTCACTTAACATAATGCCCTCTAGGTCCATACATATTGTTGCAAAAGGAATGAAAATAACTAATAAACTGACAAAGAAACAAAAAGCAGAATCTGACCTGTCAATATAGAAAACAAAATAGGGAAGGGGATGAGCAATGGGAAAAATGGATGAAGGGGAGTGGGAGATACAGCCTTCTACCTATGGGATATAGTCACAGGAATAAAAGGCATAGCATAGGGAATATAGTCAGCGATATTGTAATAGTGTTGTATGGTGACACATGGTAGCTACACTTGTGGAAAACATAGCATAACATACAGAGAAGTTGAATTACTATGTTGTGGATTTGAAATTCATGTAACATTTTATGTCAACTATACTCAAATAAAAAATAAAATAACTTGTAATTTTTTAATTATAAAAGCATTCCATGCTCATTGTGTAAGTCAAATGGTACAGACATATATTTAAAAACCGCTTTAATACTCCAGTAAACACATACATTACCAATTAATGATGCAGATATTCTAGTTATGTTTCTGTACCTGTTGTCTTTTTATATCTGTTTTGATAGATCCTTAGCTATTTCCTAGTAATCAATGACAAAATTTTAATGTAATTTTCTAAGCTACATTTTATAAATAAGTTACTAGAAACGTGTTACCTTGCTTAATACAAACATTTACAATGTTCTAAGAGTGATTTTAACAACAACAAAAACAACAAGCAGAAACAGACTCATAAAGAGAGGGAACAAAATGATGGTTGACAGGGAAGACAAGGATGGGGAAAATAAGGAAAAGGAAGTAGGAGGTACAGACTTCCAGTTACACAATGAATAAGTTACAGGGATGAAAGATACAGCATAGGGGATATAGTTAATAGTATTTAATAGCTTTGTATGGTGAGAGATGTTAACTACACTTGTGGTGAGCATAACACTACATAACATCTAGAGCATAACTCTAACATAACATCTAGAGTTGTCAAATCACGATGTTGTACACTAAAACTAATTTAGCATTGTGTGTCAGCTATAAGTCAATAAAAATAGTGATTTTAACTTTCCAGAAACAAGACTCTATAAATATGGCTATTATTTTGTTAATTTTTAATTTATTTATTTTGAGATAGAGACAGCATGAACAGGGGAGGGGCAGAGAGAGAGAGAGAGAGAGAGAGAAACAGAGAGAATCCCACGCAAGTTCTGTGCTGCCAGTGGAGAGCCAGATGCGAGACTGAACCAAAACCAACAGCCAGAGGCTCAACTGGCTGAGCCATCCAGGCGCCCCAATATGGCTATTATTTTAAATTAACCCAGACTGAGAGTCTGAGGAGGGCCAGATTCTTAACTTTGTATGGCCTCTAACTATCTGCCTGATTATCAATGTATAATTTCTCTTAGACTCTTATTTCATCATTGGTAAAATGAGGGAGGTCACTTTCAGTTTCCAAATTAAATGAGTCTATGAGACACTAATGAGATACTATTTAGTAAAATGTATCTATTAAGTCAATATTTTATACATTAGCTAGAATCTAGTGTGTTAAATTTCAATTCATAAATTTATCTAGAATTTTTTAGAAAGATCTATGAATTTCTGGATAATTGAGTTTTAAGATAAGATGACTATCTAAAAACTTTCATTTTAATTCTTTTTGTGGAAAATGATCATTTTATATGTATCTGAGTTGACCTCTCTTGAATTCCAAGTATAGTTTGGTCACTTTGGTTGTAAATAGCTACAAAAGACAGTTTCTTACAAAAGGCATATTCTGCATTATTAAGACTATCATTGGACCCTTCCTATAGAAGACACAAGGCAGATAAGAAGCACTGTTTTATATTTAAGGAAGGGCCAAGAAGAAGGATAACTGGTATGTATTGGAGCAACAATAAGCAAGCTCAAGCAATTAATTACCCTTACTGCATGATTTTTAGAGCTTCCTATAGAAGAGAGTGTATTATTGTAGGAAAAGATGAAAAAATACAACAAAAGTGGTCTCTTTATCATCCATCCATCTACCTTTTCTCATTCATCACACTTTATACATTTAGCATGAAAATAAAAGCCAAGCATGGGAAAAAGTAGATAAAAACTATACCTCACTTAAATAAGAGATCTTAAGATGGCTAAAGAAAAGACAAATCAAACAGATTTGGACTTGAATAAATTAACTTGGAGTTGGCTCTAGAATATGAATGATCTGGGTTTGAATCCTGCCTCTGTTATTTATCACCTGTAAAATATTGTGTATATTATCACTCAAACTCTGTTTTTTCATCAGTATAATGGTTATATTTATAGTACAGGATTATATGAGAATTAAATGAGGCAATGACACAACATGCTTATCATAGTGCCTGGCATGTATTAAGAACTCAATAAATTTTAGCTACCATGAAAGAGACATTTACTGCTTATCAAATATCTATGTAGTCTTTCACATTTCGTATTCCCTTTGTAGTTAGGTGAAACTATGTTGTATTAAATGTTTTGTCCCATAATCTGTAAGTGAAGGTAATGTGTGTCACTTCTGGATTAAAACCTAGAAGGGTAGAGATGAATTATTTATGTTCTGCTTCTCTGCCCTGTTGACTAAGGAGGCCAGGTGTTCTAGATAATATAGTTACAATATGGTAGAGCTTCTGCCAGTTTGGTCAACGAATGAACCAAATAAGAAGCAGAGCTCCCTGCTGATCCATGTTAGATATGTAGCATGAGTGAGAAATAAACTTTTGTTTTGAACCACTGAGATCTGTGGTTGTTGCCAGGCAGCACAGCATAGATGATTCTCACTGATTTAGTTATCAGCAACAACAGAATTATCAATGGTCAAGACTGGGTAATAATAGAATGAAAAGTACAAAGGGATGGAAATAAACAGGACTGGGTCCCAGACTTGTTTCTCTCATTAACCATGTGACTGGAAGAAAGTCATTAAACTGCTCTATGCAAATGGAAATAATGCTATTAGTCCTTATATACAAGACTGATTGTTGTGAGGATAACATAAATAAATGTCCTTTGAAATCATATGTAAATACAAAGGATTGGGTTTTCTGTCTGGCTTGAGAATAGTGATTCTTTATGACAACCTTTAAAGGTATTTAAAGAGGAATAGCCCAACAGTATTAAGAATATATATTACATTTTATCCTAACCTGGATCAAGGTGAATACTGTTTATTGGCAGGGGAAGTTCTACTTTATTATAATAAAAAATAAATTATTTAGATCTTAAAGAATGGGTCATGGCAAGAGTTGGTTTATTAACTAGTATTAAGAAGAGAATATAATCTAGAGTAAGGTTCAGTTTATCTATTCACTTTAGGTATCATAGTATACTACAACTGGAAATCACTTTAAATATGATATAATCTAGTTCAAGAGCTTCAGTTTTATAGGTGATTCAACTTTGGCCAAATAGCAAATAGTAGTATCTAATTACTAGATAATACTGTTTATTTGTTATTGATAGAAAAAGTTTAATCAATCTTTTTAAAAATTTATGATTTATTTTTATATTATTATTTATCTTTTATTTAAGATAAGTGGTCTACTCTTTGTTCTTTCTTCCTCTTTTATAGCTTATTGTCAAATTGGTTTCCGTATAACACCCAGTACTCATCCTATCATGTGACCTACTCCATGTCCATCACCCAGCTTCCCTCTCTCCCACCCCCATCAGTCCTCAGGTTGTTCTCAGTATTCAAGAGTCTCTCATGGTTTGCCTCCCTCCCTCTTCCCAACTAGTTGCTCCTTCCCCTCCCCCATGGTCCCCTGTTAAGTTTCTCCTTTTCCACTTATAAGTGAAAACATATGGTATCTGTCCTTCTCTGCCTGTCTCATTTCACTTAGCATAACACACTCACACTTGGACTCCATCCACGTCGCTACAAATGGCCAGATTTCATTTTTTCTCATTGCCATGTGGTATTACATTGTATAGATAAATCACATCTTCTTGATCCATTCATCACTTGATGGACATTTAGGTCTTTCCATGATTTGGCTATTGTTGAAAGTGCTGCTATGAACATTGAGGTACATGTGCCCCTATGCATCAACACTCCTGTATCCCTTGGGTAAATTCTTAGCAGTGCTATTGCTGGGTCATAGGGGAGTTTTATTGATAGTTTTTTGAGGAACCTCCACACTGTTTTCCAGAGGGATTGCACCAGTTTACATTCCCACCAACAGTGTAGGAGGGTGACCGTTTCTCCACATCCTTGCCAGCATCTATAGACTCTTGATTTGTTCATTTAAGTCACTCTGACCTGCGTGAGGTGGTATCTCGGTGTGGTTTTGGTTTGTATTTCCCTGATGATCAGTGATGCTGAGCATCATTTCATGTGTCTGTTGGACATCTGGATGTCCTCTTTGGAGAAGTCTGTTCATGTCTCCTGCCAATTTCCTCACTGGATTATTTGCTTTTTGGGTGTGGAGTTTGGTGAGTTCCTTACAGATTTTGGATACTAGTCCTTTATCTGATATGTCATTTGCAACTATCTTTTCCATCCCATCGGTTGCCTATTAGTTTTCTTGATTGCGCCCTTTGCAGTGCAGAAGGTTTTTATCTTGATGAGGTCCCAATAGGTCATTTTTGCTCTTGATTCCCTTGTCTTTGGGGATGTGTCAAGTAAGAAATTGCTGTGGTTGAGGTCAAGGAGGTTGTTTTCCTGCTTTCTCCTCTAGGGTTTTAATGGTTTCCTGTCTCACATTCAGGTCCTTCATCCATTTTGAGTTTATTTTTGTGTATGATGTAAGAATGTGATCGAGTTTTATTCTTTTGCATGTTGCTGTTCAGTTCGCCCAGCACCACTGTTAAAGAGGCTGTCTTTTATCCATTGGATATTCTTTCCTGTTTTGTCAAAGATTAATTGGCCATACACTTTTTGGTCCAATTCTGAGTTCTCTCTTCTATTCCATTGGTGTATGTGTCTGTTTGTGTGCCAATACCATACTGTCTTGATGATGAAAGCTTTGTAGTAGAGGCTAAAGTCTGGGATTGTGATGTATCTCGTTTTGATTTTCTTCCTCAATATTACTTTGGGTATTTGGGGTCTTTTGTGGTTCCAAACAAATTTTAGGATAGTTTGTTCTAGCTTTGAGAAGAATGCTGGTGCAATTTTGATTGGGATTACATTGAATGTGTAGATTGCTTTGGGTGGTAATGATATTTTAACAATATTTTTTCTTCCGATGCATAAGCATGGAATGTTTTTCCATTTCTTTGTGTCTTCTTCAATTTCCTTAATAAGTTTTCTATAGATTTCATCATACAGATATTTTACAACTTTGGTTAGGTTAATTCCTAGGTATTTTATGTTTTTTTTTTTGTGCAATTGTGAATGGGATCAATTTCTTGATTTCTCTTTCTGTTGCTTCATTATTGGTGTATAAAAATGCAACCTATTTCTGTATGTTGAATTTGTACCCTGTGACCTTTGTGAATTCATGGATCAGTTCTAGCAGGGTTCTAGTGGAGTCTGCCAGGTTTTCCATGTAGAATATCATATCATCTGCGGAAAGTGAAAGTTTGACTTCATCTTTGGCAATTCTGATGTCTTTTATTTCCTTTTGTTGTCTGATTGCTGATGCTAGGACTTCCAGCACTATGTTAAACAGGAGTGGTGAGAGTGGACATCCATGTCATGTTCCTCATCTCAGGGGGAAAGGTCTCAGTTTTTACCCATTGAGAATGATATTAGTTGTGGGCTTCTCATAAATGGCTTTTATGATGTTTAAGTAAGTTCCTTCTATCCCAACTTTCTTTAGGGTCTTTATTAAGAAAGGATGCTGTACTTTGTCAAATGCTTTTCTGCATCTATTGACAGGATCACATGGTTTTTATATTTTCTTTTGTTAACTTGATGTATCACATTGATGGATTTGCGAATATTGAACCAGCGCTGTAACCCAGGAACGAATCCCACTTGATCATGGTGGATAATTATTTTTATATGCTGTTGAATTCGATTTGCAAGTATCTTGATGAGGATTTTTGCATCTGTATTCATCAAAGATATTGGCCTGTAGTTTTCTTTCTTTGCTGCATCTCTGTCTGGGTTTGGAATCAAAGTGATCCTGGCTTCATAGAATGAGTCTAGAAGTTTTCCTTCCATTTCTATTTTTTGGAATAGCTTGAGAAGAATGGGTATTAACTCTGATTTAAATGTCTCATAGAATTCCCCAGGGATGGCATCTGATCCAGGGCTCTTATTTGTTGGGAGGTTTTTGATAACTGATTCGATTTCTTCACTAGTTTTGGGTGTGTTCAGATGTTCTATCTTTCCCCGTTTGAGTTTTGGTAGTGCGTGTGTGTTTAGGAAGTTGTCTATTCCTTCTAGGTTGTCCAGGTTTTTGGCATATAATTTTTCATAGTATTCCCTGATAATTGCTTGTATTTCTGAAGGATTGGTTGTAATAGATCCATTTTCATTCATGATTTTGTCTATTTGGGTGCTCTTTTTTTTCTTATTGAGAAGCCTAGCTAGAGGTTTATCAATTTTGTTTATTTATTTATTTATTTTTTTAAAACTTTATAGTTTATTGTCAGGTTGGTTTCCATATAACACCCAGTGCTCTTCCCCACAAGTGACCTCCACCAAAACTATCACCCCCCTTTACCTTTTCCCCAATTTTGTTTATTTAAAAAAAACTATTGGTTTCATTAATCTGTTCAACTGTATTTTTTGGACTTTATGTTGTTTATTTCTGCCCTCATCTTTATTACTTCTCTTCTACTGTTGGGTTTGGGGTGCTCTTTCTGCTCTGTTTCTAATTAATTTAGGTGCGCTGTTAGATTTTGTATTTGCATTTTTTATACTTTCTTGAAATAGGCATGGAGTGCAATGTACTTTTTTCTTAGGTCTGCCTTTGCTGCATCCCAAAGAGTTTGGTTTGTTGTATTTTCATTTTCATTTCTTTCCATATATTTTTAAATTTTCTCTAATTGCCTGATTGGCCCATTCATTCTTTAGTAAGGTGTTCTTTCACCTCCATGTTTCCAGAGGTTTTCTAGAATTTTTTCTGTGGTTGATTTCAAGTTTCATAGCATGTGATCTGAAAGTATGCATGGCATAATCTCATTTTTTAAATATTTTTTAAGGGCTGCTTTATGACCCAGTATGTAATCTATCTTGGAGAATGTGCCATGCCCACTTGAGATGAAAGGGAATTCCCTAGCCTCAGGATGTAGAGTTCCAAATATATTAAATATATCAAATCCATCTAGTCCAATGTGTCGTTTAAGAACATTGTTTCTGTAGTAATTTTCTGTCTAGTTGATCTATCCATTGATGTAATGGGAGTAATAAAGTCCCCTGCTATTAGCACATTCTTATCAATAAGATTGTTTCTTTTTGTGATTAATTGTTTTATGTATTTGGGTGCTTTCGAATTTGGGGCGTAGACGTTTATAATTGTTAGCACTTCCTGATGCATAGACCCTATAATGAATATATAATACCCTTCTTCATCTCTTGTTGCTGCCTTAACTTTAAAGTCCAGTTTGTCCAATATAGGTATGGCTACTCCAGCTTTCTTTTGACTTCCAGTTGCATGATAGATATTTCTCCATACCGTTACTTTCAATCTGAAGGTGTCCTCAGGTCTAAAATGAGTCTCTGATAGACAGCAAAAAGATGGATTTTTGTCTTCTTATCCATTCTGATACCCTATGTCTTTTGACTGGAGCATTTAGTCTATTTACATTCAGTGTTATTGTTGAAAAATATGGGTTTAGAGTCATTGTGTTCTCTGTAGTGTTCATGCTTGTAGTGGTATCTCTGGTACTTTGTGTTCCTTGCAACATTTCCCTCATAGAGTTCCCCTTAGGATTTCTCGTAGGGCTGGTTTAGTGGTGATGATTTCTTTCAATTTTGTTTACTTGGGAAAACTTTTATCTCTCCTATTCTCAATGACAGGCTTGCTGGATAAAGGATTCTTAGATGCATACTTTTTCTGTTCATCACACTGAAGATTTCCTGCCATTCCTTTCTGGCCTGCCATGTTTCAGTAGAAAGGTCTGCAACTATTATGATAGGTCTCCCTTTGTATGTTAGGGCCCTTTTATCCCTAGCTGCTTTCAGAATTCTCTCTTTATCCTTTTATTTTGCCAGTTTCACTATGATATGTCATGCAGAAGATTGATTCCAGTTATATCTGAAGGAAGTTCTCTGTGCTTCTTGGATTTCAATGTCTGCTTCCTTCCCCAGATTGGGGAAGTTCTCAGCCATAATTTGTTCAAGTACCCCTTCAGCCCCTTTTTCTCTCTTCTTCTTTTGGAATTCCTATGATATGGGTATTATTCTGTTTGATTGTATCACTCAGTTCTCGAATTCTCCTTTCGTGCTCCTGGATCAATTTATCTCTCTTTTTCCCAGCTTCCTCTTTTTCTATAATTGTGTCTTCCTATTCACCTATTCTCCTCTCTGCCTCTTCAATCTGTGTGGTGTCTGCCTCCATTTTATTATGAACCTCATTTGTAGCATTTTTTTAATTCATCATAACTATTTTTAAGGTCCATAATCTTTGTAGCAATAGCGTCTCTGCTGTCTTCTATGCCTTTTTCAAGCCCAGCAATTAATTGTATGACAATTCTTTTAAATTCTTGGTCAGTTATGTTGTTATATCTGTTTTGAGCAATTCTTTAGCTGTGATTTCTTCCCGGAATTTCTTTAGAGGAGAGTTCTTCCATTTCATAATTTTGGCTAGTTGTCTATCTCCTGTAAGTTTTAAAAGCTATAACAAGCTTTTAACTCTGCACCTATGAGTTCTGCTATATTAAAGGAGGCTCATAGACTGTCCACCGCCTGTCCATTCAGGAAGTGTTCTTTTAATGGTGTCTCTTGGTCTCTCTTATTGTGCTTTTGATTGTTTTTTTTCCTTACTTGTAGTGATATTTGGGACTCTCTACCATGTGTACTTTGGCTTGTTTCTTGAGGTAGCCCTGAAAAGGGAAACAGACAGACAAACAAACAGGGAACAAAAGCACGCAAAAGCACAGACAAATCAAACAAACAGGTAAACCAAAAGGAAAAGGAAAAAAAAAAAACCAGAACAAAAACAACAAAAGACAAAAGACAGTCTAAAAGCATAAAACCAGAAATCCCAGCTACAAATAAAGAGCAGGGTGGAGGCAGTGCTCATGGAAGAGCATATACAAAGAGAGAAATGACAGGGATGGGAGAAATAGAAATTGAACACTGACCAGACAGAGAGACTAAAAGGCTTAATTCAGAGAGAGAAAAAGGAGAATATGGTAGGAGGCAAGGAGGAAAAAATGAAGAAAATGTTACCCAAAGAAACTATAGACTCTGATTATTCCAGAGATAGAGAAAAAGGAAGGTAATGAGGGAGGTGTTGAATATGCATCAAGAGAATGGATCAAATGTGACTGTTTAAGCAATCCAATAGCCAGAGTGCTCAGTCCAGTGGAGGGGAGTGATAAGAATGAGATAAGGGAAAATATATCTGAATAGCAAGAATTCATCTGGAGTTAATTACAGCACTGCATCAATGTTGGTCTTGCCCCAGGCTCCGGAAAAAAAAAGCAGCTCTCCAGAGCGAATTGGCGTGGTTTGGTGTAGGCAGGTCTAACTTCCACTGTGGGTCCTGTGAGCCACTCCCTGAGGCCCCGCCTTGTTGGTTGTGGGGAGGAAAATGGCGGCGCCCCAGTCCCTTCTTGAACCAAGCATTGCAAATCACTCTTTTGGGTCCGATCTCCCTTTGCCACGGGTGTAGCCAAGATGGGTCATGTTCTACGTCTCAATCCCTGCCTTGTTTCCAGATCTTAGTCCGCGCACTTTAATGATACTGACTGAAATGTAATCCCGTAGACCTGGCCGCTTCCTAACCAGGGGTTGAGTAGGGGAATTATGGGAGCAGTTCTTCCTGGTGCCGACTGGGATCAGGGCACCCAGCCCAGAGAAAGCTCCGCAGTTAGAGATAGGATCTCTCTCAAAACACCCTGTGGTTAGAGATGGGATGATCAGATCCCTCTCCATCCCAGGCTGAGGTTTTCTCTTCTCCAGGGACAGTTTCAGCCGCTCTTTCTCTTCCCCTCATCTCCCTGTGGAGGAGGATCCCTCCCCTCCATGCCTCCGGGTCCTGGCTTGTTTTTATCTTTCCCAGTTCCCAATCACACACCTATGAAGCTGTCTTCTTAGTGGACTCTGTCTCTTTTTCTCCCAGACTCTTGCAGTTCAGTGTCCTTTGGCTTTAGCCCTTTTTTGTTTGAGAGATGTGGGCAGAAAGTATGGAGCTCCCTATTTCTCTTCCATCATGCCAATCTCAGTGGTCTACTCTTTGAAGAGATTGCACATACAAGCCATGTTTATGGGAATTAAATCATTTATGAAAATCATTGAGTATTCAAAAAAAGAAAAACCTGATGATGAGAAATGTTGATTGATAATTTAACGAGTAATATTAACCTTTTTTTTTTTAAATTGACAAACAGACTCAAGTCAAACTAGAATACATGCCTTTATTTTTAAAACGTCTGTGTAATGTATTTAGCAGAATGCTGGTAAAATAGCCTTTTAAAATGAATGAATTGTCTCATAAGTAATAGCCACTTTTGATGAAATTTCACATGAGGTGGAATCTAATTGAGAGTTTGAACAGATACCATGCCTTTAAAATACCAAATATATGTATATCCTACAAACTTTTGCCAAATAACTTCCATCCAGTAAAAAGTTATTGGCTAACAGAAGCAAATTTGTCTATGTGACAAAAATATTTTATGCAAAGTATTACTAAGTGCCTCAAATAGTTATCACAGTCTCTAAAAAAGTTTTATTTTCACCAGATTATTTTAATACTAGGTTGCTTATGTACAAAACCATGGCAAAATAGGTAGAAACAAACCCACAGCTTTCCCTGCCTAGAGAAACAAAGGTGGTTGACATGGGATTTAACACAATGGCCATCCATTGTCACCTTTTAAAACATAACTGAGCTGTAATTAAGCAATATAATATTTTGTTATTTCAATTTGCCAGAGCTCTGTTCATATCTCTGGCCTATTCCACAAAGCAATAAAGACACATGTCCTATTCCATCTCTCCATTGTGATTCAGAATGGCAATATTCATTATCCGGTTCCATTACATGACTATCCATTATAGTCTTCAGCCCCACCCCATGATATATTTTAGAATGGCATATCAAAAAAGAAGAGATAAAGGAAATAGTGAGAATTTTTGTTTCTTATTTGGGCTTATTTTTGTCATTCCTGAATATCTGCATCCAGAGGAGTTAGTCTTATGTAGTTCAAAGAATGCTGAACCTAGATATTTCCCTTCTTTAGCTATCCCCAGTAGTAACTATGTAATTTGACCAAGTCACCAACACCTCTGAGCTTTGTTTTCATCATCTTCTCCATCTTTTTTTCTGAAGAATAAGTAATCTTTTTTCTGAATAGTAAGGAAAAAGTAAGTCAATGATTTTAGAATATATGTAAACAACTTAGTAGATAAATGTGATATGCCCCACTTCTGTTGACATTTGAATTTGTCCCATATTTTCCTCTGACAATGCAAAGCTGATTTCAGGTTACTTCTTGAAAGCTTTGGGAAAAAAAGAGAGAAATTTCTCATGTTTGGCAAGTCCATGAGGGACCTGGCTGAAGAGAAAAGGAAGGAAATTATGTGACATTATGTGAGAGGAAAAATATAGAATTGTTATTATATACCTCTTCAGCAGCCAAGTTTTCTATGACTTAGATCTAAGAAAATTTTGGTCCCTTTAAGTATTGGTTATTGTCCAAAATATTTAATCTGGCATGTGGCCTTCTACTATCTGCTCTCAAGCTCTTTCTGGTCATATTGCCCACTTTCCCACTTAGACTCTCTGTAAGTAAGTTGGGTGTTCAGTACATATTCTATACTCAGTGTGTTTGCTGTTGCTACTGATCCTACAACCTAAGGCATTTTCCTATACAAATATCACTTGTTCTCCCTAATTCCTACTGGCTAAGAAACATTCAACAGAAATCAATTTCTGCTTTTACATTGTTGAAATAGGTTTCTGTGGCTCTCGGAAGTTCTGCTTGAATTTGTGCTTCTTTCCTAAATTTTTATTTTCTGTATATAATCCCACTGCAGTGAAATGTGAAGATCAGAGGTCTCTGCTTTTATGATACCCTCTTTGACTTCATCAAATTTCTCTGCAAAGACAGACGTTCTGATTCTGCTTATTGTTTGTTCATTTTTTTTTGTTTTTGTTTTTTAGATTCTATGATTGCCAGAGGGAAAGGATTGGAGGGATGAGCAAAATGTGTGTAGGGGAGTGGGAGATACAGTTCTCCAGTTATTGAATAAGTCAAATGAATAAAAGGTACAATATAGGGAATATAGTCAATAATATTTTAATAAAATTGTATGGTTACAGATGGTAGCAACCCTATGGTGAGAATAGCATAATGTATAGAGATGTTGAATCACTATATTTTACTTGAAATTAATGGAGCATTGTGTGTACTCAAATAAAAAAAATAGAAATACAGAACAACTGAATTAGCTTTTTTTGACAAAGTTAACATCATTGCATATCATGTGTGAGTAACAGGAACAATGTCACATCATAGCTAGCCATATGGAATAGAATAGAATGATAGCTTGGCAGTCCAGTTTGGAATTGAAGCCTATTGACAGATGAATCTGTAATATAGTGTTCATCTTCAGAGATAAGTATTTAGTTTTTAAGCATGTTTTAAAAAGCGCATTGAGAAATCAGTACTTTTTAGGATATTATCTGGATCATAAGTCATCTGGAATTAAAGTCATGTGAGAAAAGTTTAAAGAAATTTTATATAATATATAAAGATATATACACTCAAAGAAATGGATTTTTAGGAACAAAATAATTGCAAACATTTAAAAATATGTCAGGTTAAAGAAGGAAGAGAGTTATTCTGGATCTAAGCATTAAGGTCAACTGGGTGAAGTTATCAGGAAACAAATTTAGTTCATTCCTGAAGAACTTCAGAATAAAGATGCCATCCAATCAAATGGATTGCTTTAAGGAATAAGTTACTCACAGAGGTAATGTTTAAGTGAGCTATAATCATCTGTTAGAAATGTCATAAAAAATAAGAAAGTGAATTCTTCTTCTAGTGTCCCTTCCAAATCAAAGCTTCTATGAATTTAAGCTTTTTAATTGTTATCCTGGAGAGGCACAGGTTTTCTGATATCACATGGTAGAAGAAAAAACACTTTTTCAGTCTTCTTAAATTCTCTTTTCCAATAAGATAGACCTTGGTTCAAATACTTAATTGCTCATTTGGCTCAAATAGCATTATGTACACTATTAGTTTCATGTCCCAAAAATAACTTTCAAAATATTTTTGAAATCTTCCATGGCAACTGACAATGTGAAAACACACTGGGTCATACTGTGATTCTTTTTCCTGCATTCCCCACCAAGAATGGACTTACACAAGAATACTTTCAATGTATCAACGATCTAAAGTCAATAACAACTAATATGTTAAAAAATATTATAGTGCCTATTGTCTGCATAACAAATGTTTACAATATAAATAGTTAATATTTACATTTGTTAATTAAACTTAATGAGGGTGGTGTAGAGCTTCCAATTTTCTGGAAAGAATGTGGTGGGAAATGATATAATTGGCTTTGAAATAGAAAATTTTCCTGTCACTCATGTCAGATGCTGAAATTAAAGGACACAAATGAAATAAGGTTTGAAACACTGCAGAATCATTTAAAATAACTGCAGACATTGAAAATGTTTATTTCCTGTATTTTCGTTGTTCTATAAAGCAAAGAGGATACATTTGCAATCAAATGAAATTAATTCAGTTCATTTCAGCATTGAACACTGCAATAGATTACATTTTTTTGTCACATGAAAAGCAAGTTTATAATACTGGGTTAAAATAGTATGACATTTGAAGTTACACTTACTGATTCATCTGATAATGATAGTAAGTCTCTTAAAGAAACCAGAAGTTATAAGTCATCCAATCTTTGCAAATTCCTCCCAGGTCTTATGCTTGAAATTATTAAGTAGAGGAAAGGATCCCACCCCATTCCTAATGATGAATATATGATACTTCAGTGGACATTCTTTTTTCACTTGGAAAGCCTTATTGGTAATGACAGCTGACAGGCATTCCAAACAACCATTATGGTTTTGGAAAGTAGTTTGCCTATTTTGGCACTTCATTTTTGAGAGGCACTGATGTAAGTTGTTGCCAACATTCCACTAAATTACACCTTTAAGGATCTTTTTTGATGTTTCTACTATTTCACTTTAATATTCCTGGAAAATCCTGGAATAAGTACAGTAATGTATTCCTCAAATGAACAGCTTCCTTTAATCAGCCCTTACAAAGTTCAGGAGGTCCTATTTTCATGGGGAAGTGCTTTAATCAAGATTAATTTTTTCCAGTTTTCAGTAATTGGAGCTCTTCCTGAGTTTTCCTCAACTTTCTTTAGGATGAAATTATCAAATTTCCACGGCAATTATATTTTAAACAGTTTAAGTGTACGGATCACTCTGTACAATAGTCACCAAAGTATAAGTGAAATTAAGTAAGGGAAAACAAAGCACAGGATTTAACATGAAGGCCATAGGCTCACAAAATGCAAGTCTATGGCTGAGCTTCCCTGTTGTAAAAGAATTTCGCTTTCTTGCCAGATGCATTTCTCTGGACCTGTTTTATCTGCAGTTCCAACCAGACAAACTTGACTGATCAAACGTTGTATAATTAAGAAAACAAATAACAGCATAAAATTAAGTTTTTTATACAGAAAACACATTTATACCATATGGAAACAATTGCTAATTGGAAGAAGTTTTTTAAAAATCATTTTCCAAGTTGCATACTCTACATGTTGTTTTTCAAATATTATTTGAATAAATATGAAGTGACTTTATTTAATAAGAGGATTGTGCAAATATCAATCTGCCTCTTCCAGGGTTTCTTGAGAGTGAAAAGAACCTGCAGCCTTTATATATCATTTCCTGGAATTTACTTTTTTTTCTTTTGGAACAGTTGATTACTCCTAAGGCAAATGAATGCCCTTGCCACTCAGCAAATTGAATTCTTCACAGTTGTGTTGGCATATGGTAATCACTTTAAGAATGCATAGGAATACTAATAGAATATAATAAAGTTAGAGAATACACTGAATCAACAGTTCTCTGTTATATCCACATATTGGAGCTTACGGAAATATGTCTATGTATGGAGTTTACAAAAATATTCCAGATCTTACTTCCATTGCAATTCAATTATTGAATAAGAGGTATCTGAAGCAGCTTGTCTGCAGACTAAATAGCCCAAATAATTCCACTTCTCTCCTATTTCCAATGATATATGTGTCTTTTTAGTCCATATAACTCCAGCTGCGTACAGGAAGATAGCAACGTATATTCTCCAGTGTCTTTAACATGCACAATAATTGAGATGGTACAAGGCCTCATGATTTACTCCTCACGTACTTCCCTAACTTAAATTTTCACCACTTTCCTCCTCAATTTACAATTTTCTAGCCACACTAGGTTTATTTAATTTTTTCAATCATTCTAAGGTCCTCCCTGCCATGGGCACCTAACACAGTTCTTATCTCCCATTATTAAAATTATTTTTAAATGATTTAAATTTTTTTAAAAATTCAATAATAAAGCCATGAAAGCATTACAATATTAGATAGGGAGTGTATTTATAACCTTGTAATAGGGAAGGCATATAAACATGTTAAAACATCAAACCTATAGGGCAAAAGCTTGATAAATTTGAATATATACATATATACATTAAATTTTTACATAACAAAATAAACCATCAAAAATTAATACAGAAACAGAACAGAAGAAACGTATACAACAAAAATTTATTTTCAGAATCTAAAATAGATTAAAAAAAAGACAATCAACCCTTGGCCCAAAGATATAAAGAAGTAATTCATAGAAAAGGAAATAATAGTAGCCACTGAAAATGTAAAGATCATCAATACACGTAATTAGTAAAAAAAGTAAAATACAATTTTCACTCATTATATGAGCAAAAATATACAATATTAAACTTATTAAGTCATGGTGCTCCATAAGAACATTCAGAGACTTAGGTTATACCTTGCAGTTCTGCTGTTCTCGAGAGGGTGGTCTTTTGTAATGCTGAAGCCAGGTCACTCAAATATCCATGAACCAGCCTGTATGAGAAAACAAACCCAACGGTAATCAAATCCATTTTTTTATATTTAAATAAACATTTGATTTAAGAACAGTCTTGGATTTATAAAATTATTCCAAAGATAGTATAGAAAATTCCCATATATCCCACACAATAGTGGGGATATATGGGAATAGTAAAACGTAGTTTTACGTTATATTTGTTATAGCTAGGAAACCAATATTGATACATTATAATTAACTAAAGTCAATATTTTATATTTCTTTAGTTTTACCTAATGTCATTATGTTCCAGGATCCTATCCAGGTTATTATATATAGCACATTACATCTAGTTGTCATGTTTCCTTAAGCTCTCTTTGGCTGTGGCAATTTCTCAGACTTTCTTTGTATTTTATGACCCTGACAGCTTTGAAAAGAACTGTCAGATATTTTGTGGAATGTTTCTCAATTGAGATTTGTCTGAAGTTTTTGCTCATAATAAACTGAGGTTAGGAATTTTGTGAAGGAAAACAACAGAGATAAAGACCCATTTTATTACATAATTTCAAAGACTCATACTATCAATGTAACTTATCACTGGTGATGTTAACTTGATCACATAGCTAAGTTTTTTCTACTTTGAATTTACTTCTCTCCCTCCCTCCCATTAACCTACCTTCCTTTTTGTCTTCCTTCTTTCCTTATTCCTTTTTAACACATTCTAAACTTTGTCAAGTCAGTAAATGTAGCTCATACTTAAAGGGTTCAGAGTTATGCTCCACTTTCTTGAGAGGAATATATACATAAATTATTTGGAATTATGTATTATATTTTTAAAATTTTCTTGATCAAATTTTTTTTGAGATTTGCCTATTATAAACTTTCTCAGTTGACTTCTTTGTTCCTGTAATATATCCTTATCATGGTAGTGATTTTTTTTAGCTTTTTATTACTTTCTAGCTTTACAATATGTTCCAAAATTATATGTAAAAACATGTTTTTAATGCTTATTCTTGAGAGAGAGAGAGAGAGAGAGAGCGCTGGGGAGGGGTAGAGAGAGAGAGGGAGACACAGAATCTGAAGCAGGTTCCAGGCTCCAAGATATGTGCACAGAGCCCAATGTGGGGCTCGAACTCATGAACTGCAAGATCATGGCCTGAGCCAAAGTCAGACATTTTACCGACTGAGCCACCCAGGCACCCCAACTCCAGAATTATATTGTACATTCCTTACCCCTGTATACATATATATGTATGCATGCATTCATCCGTGTCTACATTAAGTAAAACATGAGTCTATATGCATTTATCTTATGATATCTCCAACTCTAATCCACTGCCACATGCTTCATTCTAGCTTTTACTCTTTGCTTATCTATAAACTCCCACTCCAAAAGTGAGAAATCTATTGCATATTGCCTGCCATTCCTTTACATATTTGTCCAATTCCAGTGACATATAACTACAGTTTCAGAATTGTTAATTTGTACTTCCATGAGAAACAATTTTATCAACTACTTATGTGCAGTTATTTTTGTTTTTAGTCTTACAGAATCTAGGTTTTGAAAAATTATTTAAATCAGAAGTTCTTTTGCTCTACTCTGTTCAGAGGTTATGTCTCACATTTGCAATATAGATAGAATTTTGTCATAGTCTGCATTCCATCTTGGGTACCTCTAGCCTATGAGTTTATTTTGTAAAAAAATTAATTTACTTATGTTCATTAATTTTGATATAAAGTTATATGTGTTTAACAAATGTATAGTGTAATGTAACCATCATTAAGTACTATGCAAAGTAAATTTTTTTGTAAATTTAGTAAATTTAGGTTTGTAAATACCATACAAACCTAAATTTTCCCTGTGTTTCACTTAGTGAAATTCCCCTCACTCCCCAAATCCCTGGCAACCACTAATCTTTCTTCGTTCTCTAGTTTTGATGTTTCCAAAATGTCGCATAAACGTAATCATATGGCATGTAGGCTTAGACTGGCTTCTTTCATTTATCAATATACATTTAAGTGTTGTACATGTTTTATTTATTAATAACATTTATTTTCATTGCTGAATAGTTGTTTTTTTCCTGGTTTATCTATTCATCTGCTAAAAAACAAACTTTAATGTTTCCCATTTTGGATAATCATGAATGAAACTTGTAGAAACTTTTGCATGAAGGTATTTGTATATGGACAGTTTTCGAGTCAGTTGAATAAGTATGCCTAAGAGCATGATTGTGGTACCTGTGGCAAGTTTGTGTTTAGCTTCATAAGAAACTGCCAAAATATTTTCCAAAATGGCTGATCATTTTTAATTCTCACACAAAAAATTAGAGTTCCTTTGGTTCTGCATCCTTGCAGAATTCAGTTTTTTCAATTTTTTAAATAAAAATGTCAACCATTTGAATAGGTGTGCAGTATTATTGATGTAGAATCATTTTTAAAAATCATTCTGGTAGGTATGTAGTAACATCTACCATAGTTTTGACCTTCATTTCCCTAATGACATATAACAGCAAGGATATCTTCATATGCTTCTTTGCCTCCTCTATATGTTGTTTGGTGAAGTATCTATTCAGATCTTTTGCCATTTATTTACTGAGTTGTTGGTTTTCTTTTTTTCTACTCCCCTGAAAAATCCAGGTAATTTATTTACAGGCAAAGGTATATTATTATCTGTCAAGAGAAGAATGCAAATAAAAAAAACAAAAGCTTAAGGATGTTGAATGATAAACTTCAGAATATTTTCCCAATTTGGGCTACATATTCAGAATCCCCAATAAATGATGTGTGTTGAGATACACATTACATCCAGAAAGCAAATCATGGTCCTGCAGTGTTTCCCTCCCTTTACCTCTTTGGCTTAAGCTACTTCCCAAAAATCAGAAAAAGAGTGTCAAAAGCCCCATATTTAATTCATCAGTCCAAATGAAATATTTTGAAAAAAAAAAAAAAAGGGAGTGGCTCCTGGGTGGCTCAGTCGGTTGGGCGTTCGACTTCGGCTCAGGTCATGATCTCACAGTCCGTGTGTTCGAGCCCCGCTTCTGTGTCTCCCTCTCTATCTGCCCCTCCCCCAGTCGCTCTCTGCCTCTCTCTCTCTCAAAATAAAATAAAGACATAAAAAAAACCCAAACGAAATATTTTGCCATGTTGTATTAGTGTCCTGTTCTCATAATGAAGTACCACAGACATAAAGTACCACAGACTGAGTAGAAATTAAGATTCTTACAGTGCTGGAGACTAGAAATCTAACATCAAGGTGTCAGCAAGATTGTTTTTTCTGAGGCCTCTCTTCTTGCCTTGTAGATGGCTGTTTTCTCCATGTATGTTCACATAGTCTTCCTTCTGTATATGTTCTAATATTTTTTTGTAAATCATATTAGATTACAGCTTACACTCATAAGTTCCTTTCAACTTAATTAGCTCTTTAAAGACTCTATCCTCAAATACAATCACATTCTGAGGTACCACGGACTAGGACTGCAAAATAAGAATTCTTGGAGTACACAATTCAGTACATAACACCATGTTTGCTAATACATATACATAATAGCAAAAGTATTACCATTATGTACATTTAAAAATAATGTTGATTATTATTTATATGATTTATTTCAAAATGTAAATAATTTTTGTTTTATTTTGTTTTAAATAAGTTTGTTTTATTTTTATTATAAAGGTAACATGCATACTGGAAAAAATAAAAATACAGAACTGTATTAAAAAAGGAAAATATTACTTAGAAACTATTAAAACCTTCATAATCATCTTATAATTGTTTTACATGCTTCAGAAGCTTTACATGCAATTACATATCCCTTTCATATAGTATTTCAAGCTAAGGAATTTACATGATATTATCAGTTTTTTGTCAATATGTCATGCTTATATCCAATCACATAGATATCCCATAATTTATAGTTTATTTCAAAATTACAAAATACTTATATTCATTCTCAATTTTCAATTAATAGTTTAAGCATTTAACATTTCCATGCAATTATTTATGTATTTAGAATTACATTTTGAATCCAATTCCATTATGAAAATACCAAACCCAAAGTTGTGAATATCTAGAAAGCAGGTACTACCAAAGTATTTTCCCTTATTTTCCAGCTATCCCTTTTATTTTATCCTTTATTTATTTTTTAAGTTTTTATTTAAATTCCAGTTAGCTAACATATAGTGTAATATTGGTTTCAGGAGTAGAATTTAGTAATTTATCACTTACATATAACACCCAGTACTCAAAAAAACAAGTGTCCTACTTAATGCCCACCACCCATTTAGTCCATCCCCTGCCCTCCTGCCTTCCAGTAACCCTCCATTTGTTCTCCATAGTTAATAGTATCTTATAGTTTGTCTCACTTTCACTTTTATTTTCCCCTCCCATATATATGTTCATCTGTTTCGTCTTTAAATTTCACATTTGAGTGAAATTATATGCTATTTGTCTTTTTCTGACTGATTTCGCTTAACATAATCCACTCTAGTTCCATCCAGTCGTTGCAAATGCCAAGTCATTGCAAATTTCATTCTTTTTTTATGGCTGAGTAATATTACATTGTATTGCTAATTTTATCCATTTTAACAGGTGAAAGGTGATATCATTGTTTTGATTTGTATTTCCCTGATAATGAGTGATGTTGAGCATCTTTTCATATATCTATTAGTCATCTGGATGTCTTCTTTGAGAAAGTGTCTATTCATGTCTTCTGCCTATTTCTTCACTGGATTTGTTGTTTAGTTATTGTTGAGTTTGATCAATCCTTTGTAAATTTTGGATACTAACCCTTTATCTGATATGTCATTTTCAAGTATCTTCTCCCATTCCATAGACTGCCTTTTAGTTTTGGTGATTATTTCCTTTGTAGTGCAGAAGATTTTATCAAGATGAATTCCCAATAGTTCATTTTTGCTTTTGTTTCTTTCTTTTGTAAATGCTTATTTATTTATTTTCAGATACAAAGTGTGTGCAAGCATGCATGTGCAAGTGGGGGAAGGTCAGAGAGAGAATCTTAAGCAGACTCAGCATTACCAGTGGAAAGCCTGAGGAAGGGCTTGATCTCAAGAACCATGACAGCATGACCAAGTTGAAATCAAGTGTCAGACACTTAAGTGACTGAGACACCCAGGCACCCCTTCTTTTGTTTCTCTTGCCTCCAGAGATGTGTCCAGTAAGAAGTTGCTCCAGCTGAGGTCAAAGACATTGCTGCTTTTGTTCTCCTGTAGGATTTTGAAGATTTTCCTGTCTCATATTTAGGCCTTTCATATATTTTGAAATTATGTTTGTGTATAGTGTAAGAAAGTGGGCCAGTTTCATTCTTCTGCATGTTGCTGTCCTGTTTTCCCAGCACATGTGTTGAAGAGACTGTATTTTTTTTTCCCCACTGGGCATTCTTTCTTGCTTTGTCAAAGATCAATTGACCACAGAATTGTGGGTTCCCTTCTGGATTCCTATTCTGTCCCATTAATCTATGTGTCCGTTTTGTGCCAGTACCATACTGTCTTGATCATTATAGCTTTGTAATATAGTTTGATGTCTGGAATTGCAGTGCTTCCATCATTGCTTTTCTTTTTCATAATTAATTTGGCTATTTAGGGTTTTTATGGCTCTATAAAAATTTTAGGATTGTGGGGCACCTGGGTAGCTAAGTTGGTGAAGCATCTGACTATGGATTTCGGCTTACATCATGATCTCACAGTTTGTGTGTTTGAGCCCCACATCAGGTTGTGTGCTGAAAGCATGGAGCCTGCATGGGAATCTCTCTCTTCCCTCTCTGCCCCCCCTCGCATACTCTCTCTCTCTCTCTCTTTCTCTCTGTCTCTCAAAATAAATAAACTTAAAAAAATAGGATTGCTTGTTCTATCTCTGTGAAAAATGTCCATGGTGTTTTGATAGGGATTTCATTAAATATGTAGATTCCTTTGGGTAATGCAGACATTTTTATAATACTTATTCTTCCAATCCATGAGCACGGATTTTTTTTCCATGTATTTGTGTCCTCTTCAAATACTTTCATAAGTATTCTATAGTTTTCAGAGTAAAGATCTTTTACCTCTTTCTTAGGTTGAATCCTAGGTATCTTATGTTTTTTTGGTGCAATTATAAATGGGATCAATTCCTTGATTTCTCTGTCTTCTGCTTCATTATTGGTGTATAAAAATGCAACAGATTTCTGTACATTGGTTTTGTATCCTGGAATTTACTGAATTAGTGTATCAATTTAAGCAATTTCTTGGTGAGGTGTTTTGAGTTTTCTACATAGAGTATCATCTCATCTGTGAATCGTGAACGTTTGATCTTTCCTTGCCAATTTGGATGACTTTTGTTGTTGTTGTTTGTGTTTTCTGATTGCTGTGGTTAGAACTTCCAGCTCTAAGTGATATGGTGAGAGTGGACATCCTTGCCATGTTACTGACCATAGAGGAAAAGCTCTAAGTTTTTCCCCATTGAGGATGGCATTAGCTGTCGGTATTTCTTATATGACCTTTATAATGTTGAGGTATGCTCCCTGTATCACTACTTTGTTTAGAGTTTTGTCAAGAATGGGTGATGTACTTTGTTAAATTCTACTTCTGTATCTACTGAGAGGATACTATGGATCTTATTTTTTAAATTAATGTGGTGTACTACATAAACTTTTTTGCAAATATTGAACCACCCTTACAGCCCACTTGATCATGGTGAATAATTCTTTGAAGGTACTGTTGGGCTCATTTTGCTAGTATCTTGTTGAGAATGTTTAAATCCATGTTAATCAGTGATATTGTCCTAAAATTCTACTTTTTGGTGGGATCATTGGCTGGTTTGAAATCAAGGTAATGCTCTTGTAGGATGAGTTTGGAAGTTTTCCTTCATCTTAATTTTTTGAACAGTTTGAGAAGAATGTTTGGTAGAATTCCCCTAGGAGTCCCTCTGGCCCTGGACTTCTGTTTGTTGGGAGATTTTTTACTACTGATTCAATTTCTTTGTTGGTTATGACTCTGTTCGAATTTTCTATTTCTTTCTGTTTCAGTTTTGGTAGTTTATATGTTTCTAGGAATTTATTCATTTCTTTCAGATCACCCCATTTTTGGCATATAATTTTTCATAATATTATCTTATTTTTTTTCATTTTTTCCCTTATAGTTTATTGTCAAGTTGGTTTCTATATAGCACCCAGAGCTCATCCCAACAAATATCCTCCTTCATGCTCATCATCCTTTTTCCCCTCTCCCCCACCCCCATCAACCCTGCCTGTTTTCAGTCTTTAAGAGTCTCTTAGGTTTGCCTCCCTCCCTCTCCTTAACTATTTTTCACCTTCCCCTCCCCCGTGGTCCTCTGTTAAGTTTCTCCTGTTAGACCTATGAGTGAAAACATATGGTATCTGTCCTTCTCTGCCTCACTTATTTCACTTAGCATAACATCCTCAAGTTCCATCCTCATTGCTACAAATGGTCAGATTTCATTCTTTCTCATTGCCATGTAGTATTCCATTGTATATATAAACCATATCTTCTTGATCCATTCATCACTTGATGGACATTTGGGCTCTTTCCATGATTTGGTTATTGTTCAAAATGCCGCTATGAACATTGGGGTACATGTACCCTTAGGCATCAGCACTTCTGTATCCCTTGGGTAAATCCCTAGCAGTGCTACTGCTGGGTCATAGGGAAGTTCTACTGATAATTTTTTGAGGAACCTCCACACTGTTTTCCAGAGTGGATGCACCAGTTTGCATTCCCACCAACAGTGTAGGAGGGGTGCACGTTTCTCCACATCCTCGCCAGCATCTATAGTCTGATTTGTTCATTTTAGCCACTCTGACCAGCAGGAGGTGGTATCTCAGTGTGGTTTTGATTTGTATTTCCCTGATGATGAGTGACGCTGAGCATCATTTCATGTGTCTGTTGGCCATCTGGATGTCCTCTTTGGAGAAGTGTCTACTCATGTCTTCTGCCCATTTCTTCACTGGATTATGTTTTTCGGGTGTGGAGTGAGTTCCTTATAGATTTTGGATACTAGCCCTTTATCTGATATGTCATTTGCAACTATCTTGTCCCATTCTGTTGGTTGCCTATTAGTTTCATTGATTGTTTCCTTTGCCATGCAGAAATTTTTTATGTAGATGAGGTCCCCATAGTTAAGTGTGCTCTTGATTCCCTTGCGTTTGGAAATGTGTCAAGTAAGAAATTGCTGCGGTTGAGGTCAAGGAGGTTGTTTCCTGCTTTCTCCTTTGGGGTTTTGAATGTTTCCTGTCTCACATTCAGGTCCTTCATCCATTTTGAGTTTATTTTTGTGTACAGTGTAAGTAAGTGGTCTAGTTTCATTCTTCTGCATGTTGCTGTCCAGTTCTCCTAGCACCATCTGTTAAAGAGGCTGTCTTTATTCCATTGGATACTCTTGCCTGCTTTGTCAAAGATTAATTGGCCATACATTTGCGGGTTCAATTCCGGCTTCTCTATTATATTCCATTGGTCTTTGTATCTGTTTTTGTGTCAATACCATACTGTCTTGATGATGACAGCTTTGTAGTAGAGGCTAAAGTCTGGGATTGTGATGCCTCCCATTTGGTTTTCTTCTTCAATATTACTTTGGTTATTCAGGGTCTTTTGTAGTTCCATACAAATTTTAGGATTGTTTTTTCCAGCTTTGAGAAGAATGCTGGTGCAATTTTGATTGGGATTGTATTGAATGCATACATTGCCTTGGGTAATAATGACATTTTAACAATATTTATTCTTCAGATCTATGAGAATGGAATGTTTTTCCATTTCTTTGCGTCTTCTTAAATTTCCTTCATAGTTTTCACTTTGAGATAAAGGAGCAGTGAAAACATCTTCCAACAAACATCTCAATTCACAGAGTTAGCCATAATATTGTCTTATAATTGTATGTCTGTGGTGTTGGTTGTGGTCTCTCCTCTCTCATTTGTGATTTTATTTATTTGGGTCATTTCTTTTTGATAATCTGGTTGAGGATTCTCAATTTTATTAATTCTTTCCAAGAACTAGCTCTTAATTTAATCGAAATGTTCTACTGATTTTTTTGTTGTTTCTATATCACTTATTTCTGCTTTAATATTTGTCATTTCTCTTCTTCTCCTGGCTTTAGGTTTCATTTGCTGTTCCTTTACTAGCTCCTTTAGTTGTAACGTTAGGTTGTGCATTTGAGATTTTTCTTGCTTCTTGAGGTAGGTTTGTATTGCTATATACTTCCCTCTAATGACCACTTAGGTACATTCCAAAGGTTTTGGACTTTCATGTTCTCAGTTTCATTTGCTTCCATGTACTTTTTAAAATTTCTTCTGTAATTTCCTATTTAATCCAGTCATGAGTTCATAGGATATTCTGTAACCTGCATGGCCTTTCCAAACTTTTTTTTGTGGTTGACTTCAAATTCACAGCTTTGTGGTAAAAATATGTATGGTATAATCTCAATCATTTTCTATTTGTTGAGGACTGATTTGTGACACATTATGTGATCCATTCTTTTTTTGAAAATTTTTAATTTTTATTTATTTTTTATTTTTTTCAAATTTATTTATTTATTTACTTTTTAACTTATAGTTTATTGTCAAGTTGGTTTCCATATAACACACAGTGCTCTACCCCACAAGTGTCCTCCACCATGACCATCACCCCTTCCCCTTTCCCCCTCCCACTTCAGCCCTCAGTTTGTTTTCAGTATTCAAGAGTCTCTCGAGCTTTGTCTCCCTCCCTCTCCCTAACTCTTTTTCCTCCTTCCCCTCGCCATGGTCCTCTGTTAAGTTTCTCCTGTTAGACTTATGAGTGAAAATATATGGTATCTGTCCTTCTCCACCTGACTTACTTCGCTTAGCATGACACCCTCAAGGTCCATCCACTTTGCTACGAATGGCCAGATTTCATTCTTTCTCATTGCCATGTAGTATTCCATTGTATAGATAAACCACATCTTCTTTAACCATTCATCAGTTGATGGACACTTAGGCTCTTTCCATGATTTGGCTATTGTTGAAAGTGCCTCTATGACAATTGGGGTACATATGCCCTATGCAACAACATTTCTGTATCACATGGGTAAATCCCCAACAGTGCTAGTGCTGGGTGAAAAGGGAGTTCTATTGATACCTTTGAGAAACCTCCTCACAGTTTTCCAGAGCGACTGTACCAGTTTACATTCCCACCAACACTGTAGGAGGATAACCGTTTCTCCACATCCTCGCCAGCATCTATAGACTCTTGATTTGTTCATTTTAGCCACTCTGACTGGCGTGAAGTGGTATCTCAGTGTGGTTTTGATTTTTATTTCCCTGATGATGAGTGACGCTGAGCATCGTTTCATGTGTCTGTTGCCCATCTGGATGTCCTCTTTGGAGAGTGTCTCTTCCTGTCTTCTGCCCATTTCATCACTGGATTATTCGTTTTTTGGGTCTGGAGATTGCTGAGTTCCTTGTAGATTTTGGATACTAGCCCTTTATCCGATATGTCATTTGCAACTATCTTTTCCAGTTCCATCCGATGCCATTTATTTTTTCGATTGTTTCCTTTGCAGTGCAGAAGCTTTTTATCTTGATGAGGTCCCAATAGTTTATTTTG
>CM053579.1:52088574-52106384 GCA_028646485.1 Cryptoprocta ferox
CCCCCCCCCCCCGCCCCTTCTTCTTCTTCTTCTGGGATTCTTATGATGTGAATGTTATTACACTTGATGAAGTCTTTAATTTTCCTAAGTGCATTCTCATTTTACATAATTTTTTTCTAATCTGTTCACCTTGATTATGTCCCATTCTATCCTCCAGGTCACTAATTTATTCTTTTGCTTCCTCTCCCCCTGCTATTTATTTCATCTAATGTATTTTTAATTTCATTTAATGTGTTGTTCATCTTTTCTTGGTTCTTTATCTCTTTGTTAAGAGTCTCACTGATGTTCTCCACTTTTTTCCCAAGTCCAGAGGTATCTTTATGATTATTACTTTAAATTCTCTATCAGGCATATTACTTATAGCCATTTCACTTAAGTCTCTTTCTGTGGTTTTGTCCTGTTTTTTTTTTTATATATGTATTCATCTGTATCCTCATATTTTCTAACTCTCTGTGACTGTTTCTATGTGTTATGAATGTCGACTATGTCTCCTGCTCTTAAAGGTAATGGCTTTATGAAGATATCCTGTAGTGCCCTACAGTGTAGTGTCCCCTATTCACCCAAACCTGGCATTTAATGGGTGTCACCTGTGTGTTGGGTGTCCCTAACCATTGTATCTTGCCTGCTTTCTCCATTTTCCAGTCATCTAAAGGAGCTCTATTTGCCTGTTGTGGATACTGTTTTGTTTCTGTGGTGTTAGTCAACCAGACCAGTCTAGAGATGCATTGAACTTGTGTTTATTCAGACCAGGCATTTGCCAGAGATGAGGTAGCATCAAAATGCTGAGTGATTTCCCTGTATTTTGTCCTGAGAAGCTTTCATTGATGGGTGTGGCCTACAATCGAAACAACTGTCTGCTCCCAGCCCACTGCTGAGGCTGCCTTCTAACTGGTGTGTTTAGTTATCTTCCACTCACCCCAGGGCAGGAGTCACTTTGGAGTGGTGCTGGCCCCTGCTGGGGATGCTTGCACAATGTCAGACTTGTGGTCCAGGTTTGAATGGGCTGTGGCCAAGGAAGTATTGGAGAAGATGTGCTGCTGCCACTGCTGGGACTAGGCTGGCTGGGGTGGGGCATACAGTTTTAGCAAGGTGTGTGCTGGTAGGATTGCAAAATGAGACCTGCTGCTACTACTGCCTGGATTAGTACCGGCTGGGGTAGATCCACAAAGCATGAATGGGTGGGATGCACAATTTTAAGTAAGCAAATGTAGATCTTCTGCAGGTCCAGAACTGTCACTATGGGAGATGCAGTGTTGGTAAGATTTGTATCAGTCCTCTGGGGAAAGCAATGTGTAGCACTGGGACTGAAACAAGGGTAACTGGAAAGATTAGATCCACTGAAACCCAGGGAGTGGGTCTTGGTGTAAGCAAGTTAGGTAGTGGTTGTTGGTGCTGTGCTCATTCCCTAAGATGATTGTATATTTATGTTGTGGGGCAGCAGAGGGAATGGTGCATGCCAGCTCCTTTGTTCCTGGAGAAGTCCCTTGAGGAAACCTGCTCCTAGAGGACACATTCTGAGATCAGTAAATGACTCTCCCTTCCATGTAACCCAGGCATTTTTTCAAACTGCTTCTTCTATGTTGTAACTTTTTGGACTGTTTGTCCTGCTGTCTCTTTAAGGTTGAGGATCGCTTCTTATAGCCCTCAGCGTTCTCCCAGAGCTGAGTCTGCTGATTTTTAAATTTCCAGGCTTAAAGTCCCTCTGGTTTAAGAATTCATGAAATTAGGCCCCTCTGATTTTCAGAGCCTAATGTTATAGGGATTCATCTTCCTTGCACAAGTTCACTGATATGAAGGTCTGTTTCTCTCGTCTCCACACTAATGGCTCCCTCCTTCTCACAGATGGCCTGTGGTCCCTTTTTGGTCCCTACTGCATCTTCACTCTTTCTACCCTCTTCAGTGCAGCCTTTTCTCTACATTTAGTTGTGGAGTTTGTCTGCTAGTCTTCAGATCATTTTCTGGGTTATTTACATTTATGTGAGTGTTATCTAGTTGTATCTGTGGCACAAGGTGAGCTTAAGGTCCTCCTACTGTGCCAACTTCACGGGGGCTCTGGCCTTCACTCAAAAAGCATCAGGATACAAAAGTCAAAGGAAGACTGAATTTTTTTTTAGTTTAGTTTAAAGGAATCTAAAGAAGCACAACTTAAAACAATGTGTGGGCAGAACTTGAATGGGGTCTGCTAATTAAGAGTTTTAAAATATAAATGTTATTTTCCTGATTGCGGTTGTTTTACTTTAATGTTATAGAATGCCCTAGTTTTCCAGAAATAATCAAGTATTTGGGAGTGAGGAAGCACTATATTGGTAACATTTTCAAATTGCTTAGGGGGAAAAGCTCTTTGAAATGTAATTAAAACTGCAGTGAGTTTGGCATTGCTTTAAATTTTTGAAAATTAACAATATTTTTTAATTTGAATATGGTTGACACAGTGTTACATTAGTTTTAGGTGTGGAACATAGTGATTCACTATCTCCATGCATTATGCTATTTTCATCACTAGTGTAGCTACCATCTGTCACCATACAACATTATTAAGATACAATGACTATAGTCCCTATGCTGTACTTTATATTCCCATAAATTATTCATTCCATAACTGTAGCATTCCATAATTATTGTAGCATTGGTTCTGACCCATCAGAATGGACACTGAGTGCTAACCCATCAGAATGGACACTGAGTGCTAACCAGTTCATGCCAACAAGATACCAGTCTTGGTGTGGGGTAGAAAACTATTTTATTGTTCCTTAACTGCATATCACATTGTCCCAACTTTATTAATTAAATAGACCATTATTTTTCCAATTATGTGAAGTGTCATTATTGCAAAGACTAAATGTCTATATACAGAGGTCTCTTTCTGAATTATCTATTCTGTTCCATTAATATATTTGTTCATTCCTATGACAAGCTGTGTGATCTAGTATCCTGATTAATTACTATTTTTTACACAATACATTGAAATTATTATGTTTTTACACGATATATTGCTGTCTGGTTGGACAAGTCTTCCCTCAATTCCTGATTATCAAAATTATCTACATTATTTTTGAATAATTACTCTTTCATATAAATTTTAAAATCAGTGTTTAAGGTACATGTAAAGTCCCTCAGGTATTTTAATTAGGATTACTTTGAAAGTCACATATGTTGCATCAAAAAGTAAAATGATAATATGTGCTTCCTTTGTGTAGGTGGTGGAAGATGAATCACCTTATTTTCAATTTGAAAGAGTTATTTATACATGCCTCAGACTATTAGACCCTAAGAGTCTTCACTGAAGTTGGAAGCCTTGAAATTTGAAAGGATTTTCTTCCAATATATGTTATTTATGCATTGCAATAATAGATATATAGAATAATCCATTCTGTGAAACTTTGTTAATTTTTCCTTATTAATCTAGCACGTGCTTAATAGAATGAATGTAGATGGCAACAGTAATAGAAGTTATGCATAGGCTCACTCAACAGCTTGTCCCTGCTACTCTTTTGCAAAGACTTACTGAGTCAAGAATCTCAAGACACTGTGGCACTTCCATGAATATGCCAAAATTATAACCATGTCTGGGCTTTGGACTAGCACTTTCTTTGCTTAAATCATTATATTCTGTTACTGTTATGGTCCACCATCTTTTTATCACTCTGACCTTAGTTTAAATTCCACTTCTTCAGAAAATCATTCTTTACAACTCTGTTTTGTTTTATTTTATTTTATTTTATTTTACTTTATTTTATTTTATTTATTTTTAATGTTTATTTATTTAGCAAGAGAGAGCACATGCACAAATGGGAGGGGCAGAGAGAGAGATGGGGAGAGAGAGTGAATCCCAAGCAGACTCCAAACTGTCAGCACAGAGCCCAACATGGGGCTCGATCTTAGGAACCGTGTGATCATAACCTGAGCTGAAATCAAGATTCAGACACTTAACTCACTGAATCACCCAGGCACATCATGACCACCCCATTTTAAATAGGTACCCTTGGGGCACCCTGTGTCGAACTCTGCACTAACAATGTGGAACCTACTTGGGATTCTCTCTCTCTCTCTCTCTCTCTCTCTCTCTCTCTCTCTCTCTCTCTCCCTCCCTCTCTCTCTTTCTGCCCCTATCCTGCTCACACTATCTTTCTCTCAAAAATAAACCTTTATAAATAAATAAATAAATAAATAACTACCCTGCTGGAGCAACTTCTCACTACACATGTCGCTGAAGACAGGGAAAGCAATAGCAAACATAAATTATTGGTATTTCATCAAGATAAAAAGCTTCTGCACAGTGAAGGAAACCATCCAAAGACTAAAAGGCAGCCTACAGAATGGGAGAAGATATTTGCAAATTACATATCTGATAAAGGGTTAATATCCCAAATATAAAGAACTTATCATACTTAGCACCCAAAAACAAACAACCCAGTTAAAAAATGGGCAGAAGTCATGAATAGACTTTTTTTTTATCCAAAGAAAACATCCAGATGACTAACAGACACATGAAAACATGCTCAACACCACTCATCATCAGGGAAATACAAATCAAAACCATGATGAGATAGCACCTTACACCTGTCAGAATGGCTAAAATTAACAACACAAGAAATAACAGGTGCTGGTAAAGATGTGTAGAAAGAGGATCCCTCTTGTATTGTTGTTGGGAATGCAAACTAGTGGAGACACTCTGGAGAATAATATGGAAGTTTCTCAAAAAACTAAGAATGGAACTACCTTATGATCCAGCAATTGCACAATTTTATCCAAACGATATGAAAATATAGATTTGGAGGGGTACATGCACTCCAATGTTAGTAGCATTATCAACAAGAGCCAAAGTATGGAAAGAGTCCAAATGTCCATAGACCGATGGCATGGATGGACCTAGAATGTATTATGCTAAGCGAAATAAGTCAATCAAAGAAAGACAGACATCATATTATTTCACCCATTTGTAGAATTTAAGAAAGAAAACAGGGGAAGGAGGGAATAAAAAAGGAAAAAGGAAAACAAACACAAGAGACCCTTAATGATAAGAGAACATAATGAGGGTTGATGGAGGAAGGTGGGTGGGAGATCGGTGGATAGGTATTAATGAGGGCACTTGTTATGAGCACTGGTTGTTGAATGTAAGTAATGAATCACTGAATTCTACTCCTGAAACTAATATTGCACGTATGTTAAATAACTAAAATTTAAATTTAAATTTTAAAAATGAAAAAAAATTAAAAAGCTACCCTGTTACTCCATATTATATCACCTGATTTTAATTTTTGCACAGACCTATCCACGGAATCATCTGTCTCTTCTCGACGGCAATGTAAGGTCCATGAGATAAATTTGATATATTAATTGTTTTGTGTTCAGCACGAAAAACAAAAAAGCACACAGTGTCTAACTCATTATTGATGAGTGTCTAACATTATTTTTGGAATAAATGGAGGCAGATAACTCTATGTCATATCTCTAGGAAAAGGGAAAGGTAAGCAGTGTGCCTACCCTTGTAGACAATTGTCAGTGAGTATTTTCTTGATCTGGAAGGAGGTAAATCAAAGAGAAGTATCCTCCATAAGGACCTAAAAGGAAAATGAGAGGTTTCAACACCAGTCTATTTTCTCCTGCTTTTACAGTCTCCACAATCCCTAAGATGCTGTGCTTATCTTCCATCTCAACTATTATATTAGAAAAATAATATAATATAATTTCTATTAAAATGTTAATAATTGATAATGACTTTGTGTATTAACTCTTCCAGTGGAACTTAAACTTAATGGACTCTGGAAGACAATATAGACTTTAAGATTCATTGCAATGGGTCACAACAATCCATTTGCTTTCTGGTTGAGAGTGTGCCACCAATTTGTGTTTTCAAATTTTAGTGAAAGAATTATTAAAATTGAAACATGTTTTAAAATGATTTTTTTCATGAAAAAGAACCATTTGGAGGCAAATATAGTTTGAATAGTCCACCTCAAATTATTTTCATCTTTGCCCCAAAATCTTTTACTGTCAACTAATGTTAATGTACAATAGCCACATAATGCACCAACTATGGAACATTTGTGTGGAATCAAATATTAAATTGGGTTAAAATTCTCTTTTCTTATTCTAATATTTCCAACTTGTCATCTGTAAAATTAATATGGAGGAAAGACACTGGGTTTTATTCTCAATACTGTCACTTTTATTTTAACCATAAAAAATGGCTTCTGTCTTAGCTTGAGCTGTTAAAAAAAAAAAACATAGACTGGATGGCTTAAACAACAAACATTTATTTGTTACAATTCTGGATGCAGGGATGTCCAAGATCAAGGTGCTGGCAGATTCAGTGTATGGTGAAAGCTGGCTTCTTGATTTACAGACAGCAGTCTTCTTGTGCACTTGCATGGAGGAAGGAATGAAGGAACTTAATGGGGTCTCTTTTATTAATGCATTATTTCCATTAATAAGGGGTATGCCCTCATGACAATTATTTCCTACAAGCTCTACTTCCAAATACCATCACATTAGCTGTTATCTTTCAATATATGAGTTTTTTGGAAAGGACACACACATTTAGTCTATGGTAATTCATTCCAGATGCCCCACAATCAAGTCTTCCAAGCAAAATTTATTCATTATATTCCAAGAGCCCCAGTAGTCTTAACTTGTTTCAATGTCAATATGAAGTCTAAAGCTCAAAGTCTCATCCAAACATTACCTAAATCAAAATGAAAGAAGACAGTTGGACTCCCCAAGCTCCACAGGTCAGAAACAGACTGATAGGTCTATTCAGATTCAAATATGTGCTACCTTTCACAAAAAAGTAAGCATGGCTCAGAGACTAGAACCATGAACATAAAGGCCAGACATGGAAGCCATAGGATATTATTCTGGGGCTTGAAAAATAATGGAGTTTGTCTGGCTCACAATTGTTTGTTACTGATGACTATTCTTTTTTTTCTGTCATTTTCCCTTTTTGAACAGGATCATCTATAATTGTTATCCTATTTTTGCTCCACCAAGTATTTCGTGAACAGATAACTTATTTTCTAGTTTCATAAATGGAAAGATAGAAATTCTGCTTCACGGTGGATTACACCCAGATCCTCACCCAAATATAAATGGATAATTTAGATGGGGAGATTAGGAACTTTGATCTGATGAATCTCAGATGGATTTTTCCATTTGTGTTGATAGTGCAACAGTATTAAATTTTTGTGGACATTGCAATGGGATAAATGTGTTTTGAATGTGAGGTGAATGTGAATTTTGGAGAATTGGATGGCAGATTGTATTTGGCTGAATAATGGTCTAATTCCTCAAAACACTGAATATATTACCTCACATGGTGTTAGAAAAACAACAACAACACAGGTCTAAGATGGTTTCATGAAAAAGACAAAAAACAATGTTACCTAAATTAGATACTGGTGAGATTCAAGGTAAAATTCATCTCAGGTAAATTCAGCTCCAAATTCAATTCAGCCTGTAAAACTAAACAAGTTATGTGTTTCCAAAATACAATCGTGGGACAGGAATAAATAGAAATCTTTATATTGATTTTGGTTCAGGTCATGGTCTCATGGTTCATGAGTTCCAGCCCCGCATCACGCCCTGAGCTGATAGGTAAGTCCAAACCTAATGGGATAAACAACATATCTTAAGGCTCAAGAATAATCTTGGGCTCAATCTTCCACCTTCCAGGCCCATTGAAGTGGCAAAGTTACCCACAGGCTCAGTGGAAAGTTCCTGTCATGGCTTTCTGCCTGAATTCTGCTCCAGTGGTGATTTTCTGCCTGGGTCCTATGCCTCTGCCAGGTTGGGGTCCTGAGCCTGTGGCTCTGCTTGATGGTATTATCCTTTGAAATCTAGGTGGAGGCAGCTATGCCCCCAAAGCATGTGCACTCTATGTACACTCTGTTTGCTGCCTGCACTCCTCAAAGGAGTGACACAAAGGCCTGCACTGAATCAGGGTCTTCTGGAGCTGTACTTGATGTGGACAAGGAGTGTAATGCTAGAGTGTGGGGAGAAGAGCCTGTAATGTGAGGTAGTAATAGGCCAAAACTCACAAGTGCTAGTGGCCTCTTATTTGAAGTTATTTTGTCCCCAAGCCCTCACATGCTGGGTCTGTGATGGAGGTAGAGGTTCTGACGATCTCTGAACCTACTAAAGGATCATTATTCCATCATCTTAAGAAATAGTGTTTGGCTTCTGTTGACAAACTTAATCTATACTAATCTCCTTATAAAACAGTTGTTTGGTCATCCCCTTTGTGCTCTCTCCAGAACAGCTTTTCTCAGTTTTTGCAATATGGATAGTCTGAGAATTTTTCAAATCTGAGTTCTGTTTCCTTGACAATTCAATCTTGAAGTCATTTCTTCCTTCTTGGATTTAAGAAGTCAGGAAGAGCCAAGCCACATTCTCAACACTTTTTTAAGAAACCGCTTTAGCTAAATATCCAATTTGATCACCCTAAAGTTCTACTTTATACAAAACACTAAAATATGGACACAATTCAGCCAAATTCTTTACCACTTCATAACAAGGATTGCCTTTCCTCCAGCATCCCATAACATGTTCTTCATTTTGATCTGCAGCCAATCAGAATGGCTTTTATCATCCATATTTCTTCCAACATTCTGTTCATAATTGCTCAGGTATTCTCCAAGAATATTGAGTCATTCTCTATAGAACCCTTTTCTTTATGAGCTCTCACCAGAATTTCCCAGCTTCAAAGCTGCTTCCATATTTTTAGATATTTGTATCTAAAATAGAAAAATAGTAACAACATGAAATCTGACTTAGTAAATATCAGAAAACCTTTCTCTATATATACAGATGAAAAGTTACAAGATTATTTGTTTCAATGAGTTTCAAATTAATTTCATAAGATATAATTTTGTACTTTTTCAATGAAAAAAATTTAGCATTACAGAATTTCAATGGTTTTATTTCCTCATTATCTTTGGGAAATCTCTAATTTTTATCACTATAATGCAGTTGTTTTATAAGCAACTTCTGATCCTTTTTCATGATCATGTTACCAATGAACCTTTATGAATATGTCAACATTCTGGGTTGGGCCAATATTGAAAAAAGCAAGAGGAATTTGAAAGCATTAGAAATTTGATCACGTTTGGGGTGCCTGTGTGGCTCAGTCAGTTAAGCGTTTGACTTCAGCTCAGGTCATGATCTCACTGTTTGTAGGTTCAAGCCCCGCGTCGGGCTCTATGCTGACAGCTAGCTCAGAGTCTGGAGCCTGTCTTTGGATGCTGTGTCTCCCTCTCTCTCTTACCTTCCCCTGCTCACGCTGTCTCTCTCTCTCTCAAAAATAAGTAAAACATTAAAAGAAAAAGAAATTTGATCACCTTTTTAAAATTGATGATTTAGATATGATGTAGGCATAGCAAGAACAAAAGTATAAGATATCAAACTTTAGCTTGACAATTTTATAAAGAAGAATGCCTTATAAATCCTAGGTCTAAACCACATCACCATTAAACTTGAAGTATGAGGTACAAGACTACTCAAATAGATATTGTAGTAAGTTATTGTGGAAGGCACACCGGGCTAGGAGTCAGGAAACTTAATTTCTACTTCTAGTTTCTTCACTAGATTGTTATTAATAATACCCCATCATCTGAGCCTCAACTTCTTTTTCTATCTAATGGGGTAATATAATGATTTTTTATGTCCCACAGGTTTAAGAAGATTGAATGAGGTAATATACGTGACAATTTTTTAAAAGTTTATCTTAGAGTTCATTAAGATTTTTAAATGTATAGATCAATGTGTTTTATTAAATTTTGGAAAATTTGGACCATTATTTCTTCAAATATTTTTTCTGCCATTTTCTATTTTCTTCTGAAACTTCCACTGTGTATGGTGGTACACTTGATGGTATCTCACAGGCCTCTGCTCTTCTTCATTTTTCTTTGTTTTATTCTTTCTAGTCCTCAAACTAGATAATCTCAATTGGCCAATCTTTAAGTTTGCTGGCTCCTTATACTACTTGCTACATGTGCTGTTGAACTCCTCTCATGAATCTTTAATTTTAGGTATTGTATTTTAAACTCCAGAAATTATGTTTGGTTTTATATTAATTTCTATTTTTATTGATGTTCTCTATTTAGTGGAACATTGTTCTTATACTTTCTTTCTGCTCTTTTTTAAACATTTTTAATGTTTTTTTTATTTATTTTTGAGAGACAGAGAGAGACAGTGCGAGTAGGGGAGGGTCAGAGAGAGGGAGACACAGAATACAAAGCAGGCTCCAGACTCTGAGCTAGCTGTCAGCACAGAGCCTGATGCGGGGCTCGAACCCACGAACCGTGAGATCATGACCTGAGCCAAAGCCGGACACTCAACCAACTGAGCCACCCAGGCGTCCCTCTTTCTGTTCTTTAGATATGTTTTATTTTACCCATGCAGGCTCTCAAGAGTATGTTAGAATTTTTCAAAGTTTCTATGGACATCTCCTTCTGATATTTTCCTATAAAACTGTTTGGTCTGTCTATCGTTTGACTTTTGCCATTACCTATGTAAGATGTGATGTTAAAATGTTCAATAAATGCCCTGTATAGAGAGGTTTTTAGCTGGATAAGTTATGGTGAGATCAAATATAGACAAGATTTTTTAAAATATTTTTTTAAGTTTTTTTTTAATCTTTATTATTTTTTGAGAGAGAGACAGAGTGTGAGTAGGGGAGAAGCAGAGATAGAAGGAGACACAGAATCTGAAGCAAGCTCCAGGCTTTGAGCTGTCAGCACAGAACCCGACTCGGGGCTCAAACTCAGGAACAGTGAGATCATGACCTGAGCCGAAATGGTCGGCATTTAACCAATTGAGTCACCCAGGCACCCCTTTTTAAAATGTTTTTAATGTTTATCTATTTTTTAGAGACAGAGACAGAGACAAAGCACAAGTGGGGAAGGGCAGAGAGAGAGAGAAGGAAACACAGAATCCGAAGCAGGCTCTAGGCTCCGAGCTGTCAACACAGAGCCCAATGGGGGACTCGAACTCACAAGCCGTGAGATCATGACCCGAGCTGAAATCGGACACCCAACCATCTGAGCCACCCAGGTGCCCCAGACAAACCTTTTGAAAGGGTCATCTGTGGAGCCACCAGACTACTCAAATGATGACTATTCTTTGAGAATTATGCTTTGGATAAAGCTGTAGCTCCGTTTTGCTGTCTTCAGCTTTGGGAATGGGGTCTGTTATTTTTCCAATGCTACTACTGATATTGTAAGTTGGGGATGAAACTAGAATAAATTTAAGCACTATAAAACTCATAATCATCACTCAGATTTAGATGTATATTTTCTTTTACTAAATGCTTGTCAGGTTGCTGGAAGTCTTTGGTTAATTTCCAGAGTCCTGAAAATGTTAATTTTAACAATATACCCCCTTTTTTCATTGTTTTTTGTATAGGGTAGTGAGTTTTTGCTGATAACACTCTTACTTTTAACTTCTTCTTGTATTATTTTACTTTTGACTAAACCACTCTTAAGTTGTCTACTATTCATTCATTTTCATTGAGTTTTATGGTAATTATCAGTTCTAAAATTTTCAGGGTTTTGTCCAAATGTTCAATGTCATTTTTATGCTCTCTAGTTCCTTACTGAAATTTATATTTTTATCTCCATGAATGTGGAAATTGTCTTGGAATTACAGTATCTGGTATACGTGTGGGTCTGGTCCTACTGCCTTGTGTTTGTGATAATGCTTATTTATGCCATTTTGTTTTTTCATGTATCTAGTTATATTTTGCTTGTGTGTTAGACATTGTATTTTAAATTAACATTCCTGGAAATAATTTAAATCCTAGGATTATATATTTCTTTAGGGTATCCTTATATATACTTCTTTCTAGTACCTAGGAACTAACAATCTAAAACTAACTTCAGATTTCAGAACTAGAAATTTTCTCGGCCATCAAGGTAATTTGAAACTAGGCAACAATCCATGTGAGTTCTGAATTACTTCAGATTTGTCCTTACTTCTTGTATGTAGTTCTTCAGTTCCCCTATTTTAATTGAAGGGTGATTTATTAGAGTCTCTAGCCCTGGCAGAACCTGAGTTTAAAGTTTTGTCTCATTAGCCCTGTTAAACGTTCTACTCGGCCTCTCAGGTGCCTCATTACAATCAGAATAAGGAGCTCCAAAAGCCAGGCTAATTTTTGTGGACTCTCGTCTTCTGACATGTCTTGGCCCAGTAACTTCTGTCTTGTGTCTTGATCCATTTAGAAATACAATGTTTTAGGGGCGGCTGGGTGGCTCAGACGGTTAAGCGTCTGGCTTCAGCTCAGGTCATGATCTCACGGTTCGTGGGTTCGAGCCCTGCGTCAGGCTCTGTGCTGACAGCTAGCTCAGAGCCTGGAGACTGCTTCAGATTCTGTGTCTCCCTCTCTCTCTGGCCCTCCCCTGCTCGCGCTGTCTCTCTCTGTCTCTCAAAAATAAATAAAAAATATACAAAAATTTTTAAAAAAGAAATATAATGTTTTAAATAAAGACCCACCTCTCTTTGTGTGGCTTTAATATGCAAGATCATAAGAGTTTAAATAGCACCAGTCTTACAACATTGTTTATATTTCACATATCACAGTATGTTAACTATGAATACTTGCTTAAAGTACAAACTTTGCTGCTAGACCTTCAGTCCACAAATCAGTACATAATAAAACAGCAGAGTTGCATCATTATCAATGACCAATAACATGGCTTCTTTCAAAGTCTATCAACAATTGGTCCCTGTATATATATTATTCAGTTTGTGTACAGAAAAAACGGCATGTAATTACACTGCCTCTTTGTCTCCCAGTTGGCCAACAAAGATCTAAGTGCAGCAAAGAAATACAGATTGATAATACCAGAAGTGAATTTCAAATCAAATGTATATGGAGTTATAGAAGAAATAGTTGACTGTGAGAATGCTGATATTGCCACAATTGAGAAATTCTAGAGCTGGAGGAACTTAGCTAAGGCAAATTTATAAACATAAATAAGAAAAGTTACTGTGATAAAAAGACAAACAAATGCTGGCAAAAATTTCACATTCAATGAGCTCTGGGAGAAATTTCACAACATTAAAAGCTAAAGGAAAAATATTGGAAGCTGATTCAAACTTAGAAATGAGCATGACAATTCACCAAGACATAAAAATAGGTGCTTCCTTCAAGTCATAAATTATGTAACTGGAAGAAGGAAAACAGTTCAGGCTATTTTTAATATATTTTTACAAAGAAATAAAACACTTTAGTCTCAAAATATTTAAAACAAAGTGCACCGAATTTTGTATTTGTTTTACTTTTTTTCATTCTCTTATTCATTTATAACTAAAGAGATTTTAATTTTTTAATATAGGTCACTCAGTCAGTTGAGTGTCTGACTCTTGATTTTGCCCCAGATCATGATCAGGTCATGGGATTGAGCCCTGTGTTGGGCTCCATGCTGAGTATGGAGTCTGCTGAAGATTTTCTCTCTTCCTCTTTCCCTCTCCCCTTTTCATTCTCTATTTTTTCTTTAAAAAATACAAAATAAAGTCACAGAACAATCATAGTATTTCTCATTGACTATTAAGAATGCTTTGCATGGTTTCAGCTTGTATGATCACTTTTATAATCCCACATCACTGTGCAAAGTAAGGGCTTCTTATATTTTGTTTAGCTTTTTTAGTTGTCTTAAACAGATGGTTTGATATTTTTTGGTTATTTATTTACTTTGAAAGAGATAAAGACAACACCAGTGGGGGAGAGGCATGGAGATAGGGAGAGAGAGAATCTCAAGCAGGCTCTGTGCTGATAGCTCAGGGCTCAGCACATGAAAGGCTCAAATCCATGACCCATGAGATCATGACCTGAGCCAAAACCAAGAGTCAGACACTTAATCAACTGAGCCACCCAGGTACCCTAGTAGATGGTTTGATATTAATTAAACAGTTCTGCATTATTCTATTTAATTTTCAAACAACTTTTTCATGCATAGTAATATTTAATCACCACAATAATTCTTTAAGATACAGTGGACAGGTTTTATTATGTTCCTTATTTTGTAGATGAGGAAACAGATACCTAGAGATGATTGATGATTCTGAGTTAAATAGCTAGCTAAGTGTGAAGCTGGGATTCAAACTCAAGTTTATTTGACTCCAAATTCCTTGTTTGTGACCAGTCTGCTATAATGATAGTTCTGGAAGTAGAACTCATCCTTCTAATTTTAATTTTTTTGTACCACATAAGGTACTCTCTACCATTGTTAGGATCTGCCTACTCAAAACCAATTCACTTTTCAAAATAGGAATTAAAGAACCTTTTTTTTTTTTACTGGAACTAATTTAAAAAATTTTTTAACATTTTTTTATTTTTGAAAGAGAGAGACACAGGGTGTGAGAAGGGGAGGGCCAGAGAAGAGGGAGACACAGAATTAGAAGCAGGCTCCAGGCTTTGAGCTTTCAGCACAGAGCCTGACACGGGGCTCGAACCCATGAACTGTGAGATCATGACCTGAGCTGAAGTCGGCTGGTTAACTGACTGAGCCACCCAGGTGCCCCTACTGGAACTAATTTTAAAATGATGAAGATAAACCACTCAGCAAATATATATTTAATAATATCCTGCGTAGAAGGCATTCTAGGAGACACAAAAACAGAAACAGGGCAGTCCTTACTTTCAGAGGGTTTATGATTTTATGAGAGAAAAATACAAGGCATGTATTCTAATGCAAGATTGCATAGTTAAAAAATGTTTTAAGACATCAAAGAGACATCCAAAGGAAAGTGATACATGAAAGTGAGACTATGTTGAATTTTGATGAATGCTTAAGATTAGGGTTCTTAAAGAGGAAGGTCATAGTCAGTACACACACAAAAAAGAGTGAAGATCAAGAACAAAAGCAGAGGTGTGGCAATGAACACTGTCTGCACAAGGAGAAAAATAGGCCTTGTTTTCTGCTTTGTCAAGGTTTGCTGCTAGTGCTTGGGAGGTGGCTGGGAGGAAGGAGTGTGAGCAATTCTATCTCCAAGACTAATTGCTTACATTCAAATAATCAGAAGGAGACTCACCTCTGGAAACTATAATTTGTTTAGGAAGCTTCAGGAAAACAGTCTTTGAAATGGGATTTCCGTCATTTTGGCTTTATAATCCCACTGGAGAATTCTCAAGAACTGCCTTTCTTCTGAGTCCTGTCAAGACATTCACAATAGAGAAGTAAACAGTTCTGTAAGCCATTTTAAAAGCTCTGAAATAATTCTGAAGAGTTTGACCATTAAAATGGTTTTTTAAACAAAATTTAATAGACAACATTGCAGAAACTACCTCTAATATACCATATGCTGTACATGTAATCATTTTATAATTACCAAATTAAAGTATACATGCAGAAATTTACACAAAGAATTCTGAACTTTCTATATATCTGTGCAAAATTGCTAATGTCACTGTAATTACCTTTCAGGAATTAAACATAAAATTACTAGAATTAACAACCTAATTAAATATTAAATTTTATATAGTGAATTTGGAAGACAGCTTGGTAGTTCTTCAAAATGTTAAGCATAGAGTTATCATATATCCCAGTAATTCCACTCCTAAATATATATACAAAAGAATGAAAAATATGTTCTTACATAATTATTCATAGAAGTATTATTCATAATAGCCAAAAAGTGAAAACAACACAAATGTCTATCATCTGAAGAATGAATACATAAAATATGGTATGTACCTACAATGTAATGTTATTTGTCAATAAAAAATGAAATACTATTATATGCTACAACATGGATGAACCTTGAAAACATTATACCAAGTAAAAGAAGCCATTGAGAGAGACCACATATTATATGAAATCACATACATGAAGTATCCAGAACAGACAAATTCATAGAAACAGAAAGTAGATTTGTGGTTGCCTAGAGCTAGATTGATTGTAGGGGAGTGATATAACTGCTATAGGGTATGCTATTTCTTTTCAAAGTAATGAAAGTGTTCTAAAATTGGATAGTAGTAGTAGTGTCACAACTCTGCAAAGATATTAAAAATCATTAAGTAGTACACTTTAATGTGAAATATATGGTTTGAAAATTGTATCTTGATAGTGCTGTTTTTAAAAAGATATGTAAGATATAGGATAACATAGGTTAAGAAGTCCTCTCTCCTTCATAATGATTGGACCACCCTTTGAATAAGGTATTTATATCTTAGCAGGTTGCTTTGAAAGGATATTGATGAAGATGACTAAATACATTTTGAAGAGAGTGGCAAAGATGATGAAGGCACACAAAAATACAGAATTTACTAATATATGATTCTTGACTTGAGGAAAAAAACCTTTATAAAGGAAATTATTATGTGAAATGACAAAATTGGAATAGAGGTAACAGAATAGATAAATATGTTGCATCAAAGTTAAATTTACTGAAATTATAACTATACTGTAATAATATAAAAGAATGTATTAACTCCTCATAAATGTACACTGAAGTAAGTACTGGTAAAAGGATATAAGGTATGCAACTTTCCCTCAAGGAGCTCAGAAAAAATACATTGTGAGTGTGTGTGTGTGTGTGTGTGTGTGTGTGTGTGGTGAGAAAAAATAAATAATAAAACAAGGAAAATGTTAAAAACTAGTGAATTTTGATTAAAAATATTTGGGTATTTTTTGTACTATCATTGCAAATTAAATCTGAAATGAATATTACTGGACTAAATCAAGGGCTATGTTCCTCTTGAAACTGTAGGGAAGAATCTGTTCCTTGCCTCTTCCAGCTTCTGGTAGCTTATGGCATTCATTTTAAGGTTACATTTTAATGCCATCTTACACAGCAAATCAAAGCTTACACCAAAACAACTGCTTTTCTAATTACACCCTTCCAACTGATGTCCTGTCATATCTTTCGTACTAACAAAATGAGAAAATGGGCAACAGTAGATGTTACTGAGAGCAGTAAAGGAAATTCTCACTTTGTAACATTTGTCTAAAAAGAACTAGGATCATTATGCAAATATTTTTTTCATTTGGTAGACTTTTGTCAGTCTCAGAGGCAATTTTGTCAGTTTTTTAGGAGATAGAATGTTTGTTCACAGTGTTCATAAACCATCATAGCCATTCACTATGCTAAAAGTATTTTAGGCAACTATTGAGACAATTAGGAGAACCAAATGCAGAACATGCTAGCCTTCATGGGCATCAGAAGAACATATACTATTGGCTTGGTTACTTCTGGTTGTTTTTTGTATATTTCATGCTTTGAGTATCCGTAAGAAAACTGATTTTTCATTCTAAGAGTAAATAAAGGTGGTGGGGGTAATATGCAGAATCATATGCATTTATTTGCATGTGACTGTTATAACAGAGTTAAGACTACCTTAGACAAAAACACCGCATATAAAAACTATATTGAACAAATGTCGTACAGTGGGGTAGTTACTAGGAATCAGAAATCCTGGGTTTGAATAACAATTTTGCCAGTTACTTCTATTGTGAGTTTGAGGAAGTCGTTTCACTCTCCATAAACTTCAGTTTCCTCAAATGTAATATACGAGACTCCTTTTAATTCCAATATCATCTGGTCCTATTAATCTAAGATAATGATTTTATCTACCAGGATTTCCTTACTTTAATTTAGATCAGGATATACACTGTACCAATGTACTGTTGTTAAAATGACAAGTTTTGAAGTGAGAGACTTGGGTTCTTTTTTTTTTTGTTTTTTTTCTTTGCTCTTGTTGCAATAGCTTTATTGATATATAATTCACATACTATACAATTCAACCATTTAACTGTTTTTATTTTTTATTTTATTTTATTTTTTTAAACTTTATAGTTTATTGTCAGGTTGGTTTC
>CM053579.1:52106884-52125508 GCA_028646485.1 Cryptoprocta ferox
CATCAGGGAAATACAAATCAAAACCACACTGAGATACCACCTCACGCCAGTCAGAGTTGTTAAAATGAACAACTCAAGAGACTAGAGATGCTGCCGAGGATGTGGAGAAGTGGGTCCCCTCCTACACTGTTGGTGGGTATGTAAACTGGTACAGCCGCTCTGGAAAACAGTGTGGAGGTTCCTCAAAAAACTATCAGTAAAACTCCCGTATGACCCAGCCATAGCACTGCTGGGGATTTACCCAAGGGATTCAGAAATGCTGATGCATAGGGACACATATACCCCAATGTTCGTAGCGGCACTTTCAACAATAGCCAAATCATGGAAAGAGCCTAAATGTCCATCAACTGATGAATGGATTAGGAAGATGTGGTTCATCTATACAATGGAATACTACATGGCCATGAGAAAGAATGAAATCTGGCCATTCGTAGTAAAGTGGATGGATGTCGAGGGTGTCATGCTAAGCGAATTAAGTCAGGCAGAGAAAGACAGATACCATATTTTTGCACTCATAGGTCTAACAGGAGAAACCCAACAGAGGACCATAGGGAGGGGAAGGAGGGAAAAGAGTTAGGGAGAGGGAGGGAGACAAAGCATGAGAGACTCTTGAATACTGAAAACAAACTGAGGGGGGAAGGGGAAGGGAGAAAGGTAATGGGGGGTGATGGTCTTGGTGGAGGTCACTTGTGGGGAAGAGCACTGGGTGTTATATGGAAACCAACCTGACAATAAACTATAAAGTTTAGAAAAGAAAAAAGAAAGAAATTGAAGATGAAACAATGAAATGGAAAAACATTCCATGCTTATGGATTGGGAAAAACAACATTGTTAAAATGTCTATACTACCCAAAGCAATCTACACATTTAAAACTATTCGATCAAAATAGCACCAGCATTCTTCACAGAGACCAAATAACCCTAAAATTTGAACAGAACCACAAAAGACCCCACTAGAGAAAGCAATTCTGAAAAAGAAAAGAAAAGCTGGAGGCATCATGATTTTATACTTCAAGCTCTATTTCAGATCTGTAGTCATCAAAACAGTATGGTACTGGCACAAAACAGATTGATAGATCAATGGAACAGAATAGAAATCCAAGAAATGGACTCACTACAATATGGTCAACTAATCTTCTACAAACACGAAAGAATACCTAATGGAAAAAAGAAGTTCTTTTCAACATATGGTGTTGGGAAAACTGTACAGAAACATGCAGAACAATGAAACTGGACCAGTTTTTTACACCATCCAGAGAAATAAATTCACAATGGTTGAAAGACCTCAATATCAGACAGGAAACTGTTAAAATACTAGGGGAGAACACAAACATCGACCTCTTTGACATTGGCTGTAGCAACGTCATTCTAGACATGTCTCTGAAAGCAAGGGAAACAAAAGCAAAAGTGAACAATTGGGACTTCATTAAGATAAAAAGCTTCTGCTCATGAAGGAAACAATCAACAAAACTAAAATGCAGCCTATGGAATGGGAGAAGATATTTGCAAATGACATATATGATAATAGGTTAATATCAAAAACATACAATGAACTTATAAAACTCAACACCCCCAAAACAAGCCAGTTACAAAATGGGCAATAGTCATGAATAGACATTTTTACAAAAGAAGACATACAGATGGCTAACAGGCATATGAAGAGATGCTCAACACCCCTCATCATGAGGGAAATAAAAATCAAAACAATGATAATATATCACCTCACACCTGTCAGAATGGCTGAAATGAACTACTGAGGAAACGGTCAATGTTGGAGACGTTACAGAAAATGTAATCCTCTTACTCTGTTGGTGGGAATGTGAACTTGCAGAGCCACTGTGGAATACATTATCGAGGTTTCTCAAAAGGCTAATAATAGTACTACCACAATCCAGCAATTGCAAAAGAAGGTATTTAACCAAAGGATACAAAAATACAGGTTCAAGGAGTACATGCACCCAAATGATTATAGCAACATTATCAATAGTACTCAAACTATGGAGAGAGCACAAATGCCCATTGACTGATAAATGGATAAGGAAGAAGTGGTATATGTATAAAATGGAATATTACTCAGCCCTAAAAAGAATAAAATCTTGCCATTTGCAAGATATGTATGAAACTGGAGTGTGTTATGCTGAGTAAAGCCAGTCGGTCAGGAAAAGACATACCATATGATTTCACTCATATGTGGCATTTAAGAAAGAAAACAGATGAACATAAGGAAAGGGAAAAAAGAGAGAAAGGAAAACAGATCATCAGTGACTTTTAATGATAGAGAATGAACAGAGTTGATGGAGGGAGGTGGGTATGAGATGGGCTTAAAGGGTGATGTGTATTAAGGAGGGCACTTGATATTATAAGCACTGTTTTTATATGTAAGTGATGAATCACTAAATTCTACTCTTGAAACTAATATTACAATACATGTTATAAATAAATAAATAAATAAATAAATAATGCTTAACATAAAAAAGAATATCAATTAGTTTATGTTATTATAAGCCCAACATTGAAATTTTAAAAAAACATACTTTGGACAAAATAAGTAAACAAATTGTTCTTGTCTTTATATGGCTTGAAAAATGACATTACCTCAAAAAACTGAGTATAATAGTAGAATGTATTATTCATATAATTGAATTTTGAAAATCTGGTCCCAATAGGAACAGAGGATGGATCAGAATTGAATCTGTGTGCTTTGATTACAACTCTCATATAGACCATAACATATAATTTTCCCCTTCAAATTCCTTTTTGGTAAAGATATAAATAAATATTAATGAATAAAGGAGGGTAGTTCTATTTCTAACATTTTGAGGAACTTCCATACCATTTTTCAGATTGGCTGCACCATTTTGCATTCCACAAACAGTGCAGGAGAGTTCCTCTTTGTCTGCGTCTTTGCCAACTCCTATTCTTTCTTGTGTTCTTGATTTTATCCATTCTGAGGTGAGATGTGAGGTGATATATCATTGTAGATTTGATTTGTATTTCCTTGACGATGAGTGATGTTGAACATCTTTTCATGTGTCTGTTGGCCATCTGTATGTCTTCTTTGGAAAACTGTCTATTCATGTCCTTCTCTCCATTTTTTAACTGGATTATTTACTTTTGGGGTATGTTGGGTTTTATAAATTCTTTATAGATTTTGGATACTAACTCTTTACCAGATATGTCATTTATAAATATCTTCTCCCATTCCACAAATTGCCTTTCAGTTTTATTGATTGTTTCCTTCACTGTACAGAAGCTTTTTATATTGATGCAGTCCCTGTAGTTTATTTTTTACTTTTGTTTCCCTTGTGTGAGGAGACCTATCTAGTAATAAGTTGCTATGGCAGATGTCAAAAAGGTTACTGCCTGTGTTCTCCTCTAGGATTTTTATGATTTCCTGTCTTACATTTAGAAATGAAGCCACAAGTATATGGTCAGTTAATCTTCAATAAAGAAGTAAAGAATATCCAATGATTTTTCCAATTATTAACTTCTGTTAATCTCTTTTATAAATTTTGTTGGGAAAACTGAATAGCAACATGCAATAGAATGAAAGTGCACCACTTTCTTACACCATACGCAAAAATAAATTCAAAATGGAATAAACACCCACATCTTCCTTTCATTTCATTAAAATAGTTCAAATAATGATGTATAGCTATTTGTTAATTTTTATGCACATCCTAAGGTGTGTAATATCTTGGAGCTCTAGTCATGTAAGAGGTGGGCCTCTCTTGCCTCTGAGTCGCAGTTGTAATGAGAGCTTATAGGAATTCCAATTAAGGGTAAATAGTCTTGAATGGGGAATGGTTGAGGGTGTTGTCAAGACAGAGATAAATTTATTTGGGTGTGGTCATCCTCCTACAGGATATTCAGCAAACCACCTTGACAAAGCAAATTATAGGAATCTTACCCCTTTAGGCACTAATCCACAAAGCCTTTGAATCTCTACTACTGTCGTGCATAGGTACTTACCATAAGAATCATCTAGATGTGAGTGGAGTTTTCACGTGCAAGGATTTTCTAAAGGACATGAATGAAGCAAATAATTCTGTTTAACTTGGCAGTTATGTTTATGATGTGTATTTTACCTCTTCATAATTATAAAATGGACATTTTGGTACTTGTTCTGAAGTGCAATTTTATAAAGACCCATGTTTATTTAACCAGTAGAGGAAAACAGGGGGTCAATAGAGAATAGCAATCTTGGAATAGAGAGGCATATGTATGTCTTTGCATTTTTTTAACCTCATAAATAGCACCTGGGTTTCCATGAGGAAAGTACATGATCAAAGAAATTTTGTGTATGAAGTTGTATATGTTCTTATTTTGAAACTCTGGGAAATGTATTTTTTAAAAATATGTCTACCATGGCTGCTGACATAAACATACCATTTAAATTTAAAGAGTTTAAAAAATAAAAACAGAAAAGGTTTTAAATATGAATATTACTTTTTTTCTTCAAGTGTTTATTTAAATTCCAGTCAGTTAGCATACAGTGTAAAATTCATTTCAGGTGTAGAATTTAGTGATTCATCTCTTACACACAACATTCAGTGCTCATCACAACAACTGCACTCCTTAATACCCATCACCAATCTAACCCACCCCCTCTTCCATATCCCCTCCATTAACCTTCAGTTTGTTCTCTATCATTAAGAGTCTGTTTCCTTGTTTGCCTCTCCCTTCTTTCCCCCTGTGTTACTCTGTTTTCTTTCTTAAATATCTCATATAAGTGAAATCACGAGAGAGAGAGAGAGACAGAGAGAGAGAGAGACAGAGAGAGAGAGAGAGAGAAGAACAGAGTGCAAGCGAGGAGGGACAGAGAGAGAGGAAGACACAGAATCCAAAGCAGGCTTCAGGCTCTGAGCTGTCAGCACAGAGCCCAACTCGGGGCTCGAACTCAAGGATTACAAGATCGTGACCTGAGCTGAAGTTGGACACTTAACCAACTGAGCCACCCAGACACCCCTCCGTCACCCCATTTCTACCTCTATTACAACACATGTCACATTTAGCCTTCTAGTACAGTTAATTATATGTGTGTGCGTGTGTGTGTGTGTGTGTGTGTGTATTACTCACTGGATTTTTGTTTCTAAATATATTGATTTAGCATATATGTTTTTGTAAATTATTTTACACATATTATTTTTTAATATGCTCTAGTATATGTGCTCTAGTAACTTGTGCAATTTGGTACAAAGTATATGTGCTCTAATAACTTGCCCAAGTTGGTACAAAATGAGAGAACTAGACTTGAGCCCAGTTTTTTATTCCTACTACATGACTCTTTCCACCAACCATGGTGTCTTTAATCATACTGTTAATAACAGAGGCTGTATTTTACATTTTATTTTATGTATTTCTCACTAACCTAATAGGAATATTTGTACAAATAAATAATTTCATAAATATATATTTATTCAATTTTAATTTAATTGTTAGAGTACTCATTCAAGAACAAAGCCAAATTTTGGAAAGAGCCCAATGTCCATAAACTGATGAATGGATAAAGATGGGGTATATATATACAATGGAATTTTATTCGGTGGTCAAAAAAATTGCATCTTGCCATTTGCAACAAGAAAGAAACTAGAGTGTATTATGCTAAGTGAAATAAGCCAGTTAGTGAACGACAAATATCATATGATTTCATGTATGTGTGTAATTTAAGAATCGAGCAGATTGACATAGGGGAAGGGAGGGGAAAAATAAGATAAAAGCCGAGAGGGAGGCAAACCATAAGGGACTGTTAAATACAGAGAATAACTGAGAGTTGCTGAGGGAAAGTAGTGGGGTGATGGGGCAAATGGGTGATGAGAATTAAGGAAGGCACTCGCTGGAGTGAGCACTGGGTGTTATATGTAAGTGATGAATCACTAAATTCTACTCCTATAACAAAAACTGCACTATATATTAACTAACTTGGATTTAAATTTTAAAAAATGAATAAAGGAAACTGGTAATCAAAAGTGATTAGAAGCAATTATGTAGGGGCACCCCGGTGGCTCTGTTGGTTAAGCGTCCAACTCTTTATTTTTTAAATTTATTTTTTTAATGTTTATTTGTTTATGAGAGAGAGAGAGAGAGAAAGAGTGAGAGAGAGAGAGAGAGAGAGAGAGAGAGAGCGAGTGCCAGGGAGGGGCAGAGAAAGAGGGTGACACTGAATCTGAAGCAGGCTCCAGGCTCTGAGCTGTCAGCATGGAGCCCAACATGGTGCTTGAACTCATGAACCACGAGATTATGACCTGAGCCAAAGTCAGATGCTTAACTGACTGAGCCATTCAGGAGCCCCAGAGCATCTAACTCTTGATTTTGGCTCTGGTAATGATCCCAGGTTTGTGGGATCAAGCTCTGCATCAGTGGATCATACACACTTAGTGCAGAGTCAGATCAAGGTTCTTTTCTATCTCCCTGTCTCTCTTCCCTGCTTGCACATTCTAAACAAACAAACAAATCAATAAATAAAAAGAAACGATTATGTAACATAAGATATTAACACCTTATCTGTGCTTTTTAATGGAAATACTGAGATCGGACTTTGAAACATGTAGTGCTGGATGTAATAATTTCCTCTTCTTTAAAAAGCACATTTAATCTACTACATGATTGTTGAACTGTGGCAAGATCTCCCTTACATATATATGTTTAGATAATTCTTATAAACCAAGAGCTGCAGCTGGTCAATATCATTATATGGTTTTTTCCTCTGTTTTTCTTTTTTTCTTTTTATTTAATGTTTTTATTTATTTTTGAGAGAGAGAGAGAGACAGTGTGAGCAGGGGAGGGTCAGAGAGAAAGAGGGAGACACAGAATCCAAAGACAGGCTCCAGGCTCTGAGCTAGCTGTCAGCACAGAGCCCTACACAGGCCTCGAACCCACGAACCGTGAGATCATGACCTGAGCCAAAGTCAGACGCTTAACCGACTGAGCCACCCAGGCGCCCCACCTCTATTTTTCTTATGTCTTTAATCCTCTTCTTTTTTTTTTTTACAGATTTTATTTATTTATTTTGAGAGAGAGTGAGGGAGCATGAGAGGGGGAGGGGCAGAGAAGGGGATAGAGAATCCCAGGTAGGTTACATAATCTGTGCTGAGCCTGATATGGAGTTTGATGTCATGACTATGAGATCATGACTTGAGCCAAAATCAAGAGTTGTACACTTAACCAACTGAGCCACCCAGGTGCCCCATTATTGTTATGCTTTAATTGTAAGCAATCATTTCAGTGTTCTTTCAAATCTCACAGTCACATTTGTTTTTAATCATATTAATATTAACTTATACAAAAATGTGTTTATTATGGTTACCTATGCATAAACACCTCACTAGAAACCAATTTTATAGAGGCCCGAAACCAAGTCTTTCGTAGAATCTGGGTCTGAAGTTCTCTCTTGTCCAGCAAGAGAGCAGTATGCAGGATTGGAAAATGTGAGAGAGGCAAATGTCAAGGGGGAGACAAGAGCCCGAGTAAGGGTCCTTGTTCCATTTTTATTAGGATCAGAAGGCTTACAAGAGTGATGGACCTGCACAAAGAGACAATGAAAGGGTGAACATTAACTCATGGGCTTGGAGAAAAGGGGGGTTTGAAGATATGCATTGTTAGGGGTTTGGGTCAATACAAACAAAATCCTGGGCTGGGTGGAAGGTTGTTTACAGCAGACATGAAGCTCCACCTCTGTTTACCTGAACTAGTCTAGGGGACAAGATAAAGAGAGCATACTACCTCAGGGTCAACAAGTCACCTTTCTTTTTCTAATTAGCTCCACTCTGGGCAACTTAGCCCTTCTGTGGTCTGAAGTCCTATTTTCCTGTTTACCTATGTTGGTCCTTCATTCCTGTGAAAGCAGTTCAGTTTTCTTTTATTGTACTAAGTTGGGGGACATTGCCTCCCTAAATACCTAATCCGGTTTACCTCATCTTGGATGTTTTCATCCTGAGATTCCCTCTTCCTATACCTTTGTTCTATACTGGGGGCCTTTGCCCCGTTTGTCCTATACTGGGGGCCTTTGCTCCACTTACCTAATCTTACTTACCTAATCTTGTTTACCCAAACTTGTGTGTGTACATCCTATGGCTTTCTAATTCTTTATGCCTTGTTAACCCATCAGTGGAATCTCAGGGAATTCCAAAGCTTATTCCCCACACAAGTCCAAGTTATGTAAAAACTATGCCTCCTCAGAAGCCACCATGAGCAGAGGTTTTCTAATCCATGCTCAAGAAAATAAAGCCAATATCCATCTAGATAACCTATCCAGCACCTTTGTCTCATGGCTACTTGTTCTTAAACTATCTTTCACTCCAGTCACCCATTTCCATGCATACACTCTAAACTTTGAAATAATTTAAAACTACTCTATTTCTGAAATATAAAATTCCAGTATCCCATTTTCTGAACCACAATTTCATTGTCATTCTAGTTTACTTTGATTTATTCAAAAATATTTTTGAGCACCTTCTATGTAAGAAGTGTGCAAGAAACTGTGGCAGAGTGATTGAATAATAGCTACAATTGTCTTAAGTTCTATGAAAAAAGAAGTACAGGACATAACCAAGTCAGTATGGTTACAGATTATGACAGTCTTAATGGAACACATTCTCAATAACTCTCAAATATATCACTTCTTGGTTGGCCCACAGCCATATCCTTACATAGGTATCTTATTCATACTTGCCTTATTGTTGCATCAGTCCCTTAACCTGGTTTCTTGCCTTAAGTTATATTATTTCTTCTTCCTTAACACGAATACTAAAGTGATCTTTCACAATAACATGATTATGCCATATTCATGCTTAAAATAATTCAAATGGCTTCCCAGACCTTCCAGATCAAAATCAATTTCCTGCGTTTGGCACATAAGCACTCCATATTCTGACTAATATCTACTTCTAGGGTCTGATCCCCTGACATATTTCACATTCACCTTCTCTCAGTATACTGAACATAGGTCCCAGAATGACTCTTTAATGCCTGATATCATGCTTTTGTATATGTTAATTTTACTGCTTATGGTGCTTTAACACCTCTTTATGAATCTCCAATCTATTCTTTTTTATTGAGATATCGCTAACAAACAAAAATTGTATATATTTAGGGGTGCCGGTGTGGCTCAGTTTATTAAGTGTCTGACTCTTGATTTTGGCTCAGGTCATGATCTCATGGTTGTGAGACTGAGCCCAGCATCAGGCTCCACACTAGGCACGGATCCTGCTTGAGATTCTCTCTTTTCCTCTCCCTCTGCCCCTCCTGCACTGTCTCTCTAAAAAAAATGTATATATTTATTTAAAGTGTAAACTAGATGTTTTGATATACATATACCTTTTCAAATTATAACCACAATCCAGTTAATTATAATATGTATCATCTCTGTATGCTTACCAGTGTGTGTGTGTGTGTGTGTGTGTGTGTGTGTGTGTGTGTGTGTGTGTATGTCTATCTTGGTTATTGTGAAAAATGCTGCAACGAACTCCTATCTATTCTTTCAAGTCCATCATAAACATCACAATTTCCAAGAAGCTTTTCTGATAATTTCCTCTAGTCTTATCTGTATGCCCATTCTTTGTTTTCTTATGGCATCACTAAATGTCTCTATTATATTACATGCTCTATAGTTGTTTTTAATTATAACACTCTATACTGTACTTTCTGATGTTCACGTCCATCGATCTCTTGAAGTTGTAACTTTTTGAGGACAGGAGCTTTGTGTTACTTGATACTGTGTCATCAATACCTCATACAGAGTAGGTGTTTAACAAATGTTCATGTGAATGTAGAGAGATGGGGATGGAAAGAGAGAAATCAAGTGAGAGAAGAGGGGAGAGGAAGGGAGGAAAAGAGAAGGAGGGAGAAATATGGGTAGAATGGAAATGAAATCGGGTAGGCAGACAGGAAAGCATGGGAAAAAAAGGAAGGAAAAAATAAGGAAGGAAGGAAGGAAGGAAGGAAGGAAGGAAGGAAGGAAGGAGAGAAGAGAAGTAGGAAGGAAGGGTGGTAGGAAGGAAGGAAAAAAAGGGAGGGAAGAGAGGACGAAGGAAATAGTAGTTCCTGAGAAAGCATAGAGGGCTTCAATACCAATTGATTGGAATATGAAGGAGTAGATTTCAAAAGTACATTCTGAAATCCTTTTAAAAAGTCACTTGAAGAGACATGATAAAAATTTCATTGCTTGATCCATTATCACCAAGGTGCATAAAACTGTAAGGAGCTCCTGAGTGGAATATGAACACTGTTCATAATCTGTTTGCTTGTTCCTGGTAGTGGTTCATTCTTTTACATGTTTACAAAGGTTTCTCCAGTTTAAGTCTTCATTTCCTTGTCAATGAGCTTGTAGAACATAATCACTCTCCTCAATTAGAGGAGTACTGTTTTTAAAAAACAGTACTATCCTTTCTTTGTTGTGGGTAAATTGCAGTTTAATGGAAAAGACTTTGCTGTTTTACATTTTCTGGAATTCCATCCATCCCTGTTGAGTAATTACAAATGGCTTATAAATAAACAATTCGGATGATTTCCAAAATGTTCTGTACTTACTTACAAGGCTGATACTTTCATCACTGGGTCACTTAAGTGGTTTTGAAAGATTGTATACAGGTTGATTTTACAATGTATTTGAAGTTTGTAATCTTGCTTAAATACAGAAAAATAGGAAGGATTAACAAACTACTGCTTGAAGGCCATGAGAAGATGGAGCTAAGGGCAATCAAGACAGGGCCTATGAGTAACATAAAATCAATTTCTCAAAAAGTGGAAGACTTTCAGCAAAAATAACATGTTATGGACCCTCAAAGGTTTCTGTTTACACTAGTGGAAGCCTAAAATAATCTGTGGTTTTTGATGCTTGATTTAGTTTTCCACAATCCTAATTAACACCAGATTAAGTTTGCTGCCACTATAGTTTATTGTTGAGACTGACAAATATTTGATGTTTATTTGTCTCCTGTATAGAAAGACTATACTGACATATTTAATAATACTGGCAACAATATAGTATAGTCATACACAGAAATTTGTTGGATATTTCAATTATTTTTAGAACATCAATTTTCTAATGAAATTTCCCTGGAAATAATTAAGTCTTCTCATGTCATATCTGTATGTGTCCTGATTCAAGATGGGTCTGCTTTGTTTTAGCAAGACTGAATATGAAGACAACTTCTTTGAATTTGCTACCAAGTGCCAGTAACTTCTTCTTTATAAAGAATATATAGAAGAAAATTCAATTCAGGAATCTCTATTTAAATTAATACACTAAGTGAATTGTAACACTCTGCCAACTGTGACTATTCTAGGTTTCAGTTTTTCCAACATCAGAAAAGGCTCCTTAATCCCACTTCTGGAACTGTTGTTATATATTACAATCAGGGTCAAGTTGACATCATGCTAATTATTTGTTTTTCTTTGAATCCTTTTCTGTGCAAGAATTCATAGGGACACAATCATAAGATGTTTGCTTACATATAGGAACAAATTGGAAGCCAGATTTTTATCTTGCGTCCTGAATGCTCTCCCTTGACTTCAAAGACAGATTCATACATAGAGGAGGGTAAAACTGTATAAAAAGTCAGTAAAAAGGACAAGATATGTTATCCATACAATAAGGTATGACATACACTAGGGAAATATAGTCAATTCTCAACTGTCATGCTTATTTGAGAGATGAGACTTGATAACACAATCTTAAAAATAATTATTTCAAACTATGGCTTATACACACAAAAGATATATATAACCATCCTTATCTTTCTGGCCCCTCTTGGCCCAGGATTTATTGGTGGTCAAGCCTCAACAACCTCAAAGGACCATAATAAAATGGAGGGTAATTTCCCTTTAGTATGATTTATTCAACTAGTCAACTTTCTTCTTTAGCTAATATAATCCATCCAAAATTTATATTTTTCCTGTTTTTTCCATAAATTATTTTTCTGAGAAGTGTCAGAACATACAGATCTTATTCTCTCAGATCTCTATACTTCAAAATTTTCAAGACACAGCATAGTTGATCAAGAAAATCATGACTAGAAGAAATTTCTAAGGTCATTTGACTTCTTCCCTTTCTATGATATATGTTGCCTAATCCAAATATTGATACATAAAAAGTTCTTAAAGAATTTCAAAGTAAAATATAATAGTTACCTTGCTGGTTTGTTTAGTGTCTCAAACTGTCTTTCTGTGCTCCAAAATTCCATTTGAGCTAAACTGCAGTAATTTGTGGACTGTATTGTTTAGGTTTATTCTCTTAAAAGATTTTAGAACTAATGTGTTAAAGTAACAATACAAATAAAATGGATGGATAGAGTTCTTTAAGAAAAGCTTAGGAGTTGATCCTAATCAAAAGCATAACAGTTTGTTAATAATATGGTTCTTAAAGAATAAATACACTTTACACTGTATACCCCTCTTTGTCACATATACCACCTCTTTTACTACTTTACCCCTAGCTAATACTTTTCTTCTTCTTAAAAATGTTTTTTTGGGTATAAATACAGACATAAAAGTGGACAGATATTAAATTTACAACTCAATGAAAATTTACATATGTGTGCACATGTGTAACCACCCTGATGAGGAAATAAAAAATTTCTAGTATCCCACAGACTCCTTTATGCCTTCTTTTAGTCAGTATCACCAGATAACCATTATTCAGACATTAGTCAACATAGATTCATTTTTCTCAAAATAAATTTCATATATATGGACATTTTAACATATGGTTTTCTTTTGTCTGAATTTCTTTTACTCATAATGATGTCTATGAAATCTATCCATGTTGTTGCATATATCATTATTTCATTATTTTTCATTACTTCCTTTACCGTGGTCAAAATATATTGGTAAAGAATATAAGTCACAACACCATTTCAATACATCATCTAACTGAAGGTGAAAATTTGACTTCAGAATATTAATCACATCCTGTTTAGCTCATAATATCAATGCTACCTACTGCTATCATAAAATTGACACAGTTTCAAAAATATATGTCTGTTTTATGAACATTCTAGAAATAGCTATTGATTTTCTTATAAAAAAGAATATCCTATTTTAAGGCTGTCTCAACTGTGTGATAACAGTATTATTGATATGATGGAGTAAGCTGTGTGTTACTGAAACTCTGTTACATTTCCCATTTTTCAATTAGTTTTCTAGAATATTGAAATAATGTCATATTTTTTAAAACTCTTCCGGGAAGCATATTCTCAGTAGAAAATTATGGAAGTCCTGAGATTTTGAGTGGAAAGTACTAAACTCAGAATACTTACTAATTAATTATATTTTCTGGGTCTCTGTATTAGAATCACACACAAACAATTATCAGCATATTTGGGGAAAACTTAAGAGAGAAAGAAACATTCCTAAAGAAATAATCGTTTTGCAGGCTGAGGAGCAGGGGGAAGAGATCATAGACAAATACAATTGTGCCTACTGCAAACGTCTGGGCAGAGATGGAATTTTAGATCTTTATCAGATATGTATAAATTATTTGATATTAAGTTTAATACACAAAATGAAGTATTTTTTTAAATTCCTTTAAATGTTTATTTTTGAGAGAGAGAGAGAGAGAGAGAGACAACATAAGTGGGGGAGGAGCAAAGAGAGACTTAGACACAGAATACAAAGCAGGCTCCAGGCTCTGAGCTGTCATCACAGAGCCTGACGTGGGACCTGAACTCACAAACCATGAGATAGATCATGACCTGAGCCAAAGTCAGTCACTTAACCGACCCATGCACCCCAAAAAAGAAGGGTTTTATTAATTTGTGAATTATATGAGGATCTTAAATACTTATTTTTATTCATTTCTTGTAATTCTAGAACAATTTTTGGTACATAGGCATAAATTAATTCTCAATAATTGCTGGGTTAATTGAATTACCTTTGAATTCTGCCTATAATTTCTACAAAGGAGCAAGTGTTATGTTTAATACTCCCTCAGGGGAAGAGTCACTATCCTTGTAGGCAGCTCAAAAAATAATTTGGAATAACAATGACATCATTGAATAAAGTGTATTTATGTCCCATGTTAAATATATTTGTGCCCCTTCAGTTCCCAACTCAGCTTTACTCCAGGACTTTTGATTTCTGATTTCCATGAAGCTACTTATAAATACTCATCATATCATCATCTTTTTGTGCTAATTCCTGGTATTATTTGAGAAAACTGACTTCTTGATTATGGTTGAAACTGAGGTCAAAGACAATAAATTACTATGTAATTTCAATACACTGAGAATTTATATGGAAAATGGGAAATATTACATCAGAAGTTCAATTGCCGTTGCTTAGCCCACCATATCAACACTACCATTACTGTGTCACTTGAGACAATCTCAAAAATGATGCTGCTTTTCTAGTGAAAAACTATTTGCTCTTGTGTATTCAGTTGTAAAATACAGTAACAAATACCATAACATTGTTTATGAAATTAATAAAGTGTTATGAAATGAGCAGAGAAGGGGAGAGTCATTATTCTGGCCCATTGGGTGTGAAACACAAACAATAGTTGCTTCTTTACTTCCTTCATTTACAGTGCACTTAGAAACCCCATAGTTTTATTTGTCATCTTTCTATTTAAATCATTTATAATTGTTTTCTAATACTATATTTTCTGAAGGGAACTTTCTCTGGGATCTCTGAGTAAGCCACAACTTTTGGCTGGTAGCATTATGGGGATAATCAACATTCTTGTGTATTACATTATGTGAATTCTAAAAGTTCTTGGTGTACATTTGAATGGATTTTGAAGAGTATGATCTTTCAAAGTAACACTTTCTTTTGAAGAAAGTACGTCTCCAAATCATCAAAACACCTCTGTAACTTTCCACAGTGTAGATACTGTTAATATGTCTTAAAAATGCATGTTATGAATCATGCCTTTTCTGTATTATGTCTGTTAGGAAAAATCCTCTGCATGATAGGAATGACACTTGAATGTTCAATAAAAAACCTCTAGGATATTTTATGCATGTAAAGAGGTGTTAGAGGAGGGGCTTTTGATAACCTTTGTATATAAGGCATTTCTACCACATATCATGTAAGATATCATCCCACTTGCAATATTATGACAGATGAGAGTGCTCTGAAATACCAAGGATAAATTTCTCATTAAGGTTTTAGTTTTATAAGAAACTTGAATCTTAGAATAGTAAATAATAAAGCTCCCCAAAATACATTTTTTTCAAATGTCCTAGTCTTAGAATGTTTGTTCACATTTCCAGGAAAGTTAGAAACACACTCCACCTCAGTTAAGGACTCCCTATTTTCTTGAGTCTAAGATATAATCATTTTCAACAGATGAATTGTAACAACCTGGCTGACTGACATAAAACTATGCAACATGCTCAAAAATAGGCTTTTAAAATGCTAGATCTAGCAGTTAAGAAGTTTTAAGTTGCAAGCAACTCAACTCAAACTTGATTAAAAATATCAGAATTTATTGGCTTATATTTGGAAAGTCTAGCTATAAGGCAGACGTGCTGAGGTTCAATGATATCTACAAGGACCAAGTCTATTCCCCTCTTTCTATTTTGCAGTGCACAGTGTTGGTCCAGGGTTACATAATTTCTCATTCAAATCCAGTAAGAGAGAGGCAGGGGAGAAGGGATAGAGAGGGAGAGGAAGAGGGAGAGAATCACTTCTACAAATTATGGAAGTTCTCAACTTTAAGCTGATTGGGTCCTTGTATTTAATTTACCTTAATCTCAGTGTTTTATAGAATAGGATTACTCTGATTGGCTTAGACTCATCAGGGTCCACACCTGGAGCTGGGTATGGGTCTATTGCTTTCAAATCTCTTGGCAATTAACCAATGGAGGATGAAATGGTATTAGGAGGACAATTCCTACTACACAAATTCTGTTCAAGGGCCAATTATTTGCCAGTTTCCCTTTGAAATGGTTCTCATTGTTGTTTCCAGAAAATTGTTTTCTTTGATGGTAGTAAAGAGGTAAAGGACAAGTAGAATTTCAAGGAAAGATCTTTCCTAGGATGAAAACTATTGACTGTACTCTTCTCAAGTTTTTTCAGTCCAAAAGGGAAAAAGATACTTATCATGAACTTCAAGACACAATGCATCATATATAATAGAATAACAGCAGTCACCTGGCATAAAAGTAAAGTATATTGATATCTGTCCAACGTTTGCAATTTTACTAAAATAAAGTGACAACAGCTAAGAAAGTGAAGGGCACGGAGGAGCAAGATTGCAGAGAAGTAGGGAGCTCTGTAATCTTCCCCCTCCCGCATCTATCAAACTGAGAAGGACTGAAGCCACAATACCCTGATCTGCAAGAGTGGGAGGAAAATACACAGAGTCCACATAGAAGATAGCTTCATAGGTGCCTGAGTGAGTATGAACTGGGGAAATAATGGGCCGGCTCTGAGGAGAGGGAGCCCCAGCCCAGTGCAGAGCCAGGGAGAGTGTGCAGCGCCGCGAAGAGCTGAGGAGAGACAAGGGGAAGAGAAAGAGAGACTGAAAACACTCATAGAGTGGTATCTAGGGAAGAGAAAAACCTCGGCCCAGGACGGAGAGGGATACAATCATCCCATATATAACTGCTGGGTGCGGGGAGAGAAATTTGTCCCCTTTAGCTGGCGCATTTTCCGTTGTGCTTGGTGGCACCCCAATTCCAGGTGGAGCCAGGAGAAAGCTGCTCCCCAGTCCTCCTACTCAATCCCAGCTAGAAAGCCACCCATGTACAAGAGTACATCTCATCTCAGGCAGTAGCATTAAAGTGCGTGGAGTAGGATTTGAAAACGAGGTGGGGCTTGGAAAAAACAAGTTGGCCCACCCATGGCAGAGGGAGATCGGAATCAAAAGAATGACTTGCAACTCTTGGTTCGAGAAGGGCTTGGGGTGCCACCATTCTTCTCCCCGCAACCACCAAGGCAGGGCCTCGGAGAGCAGACCACTAGACCTGAGGTACCTACACCAAACCACGCCCATCCACGCTGGAGAGATGCCGTTTTTTTTCTACTTCTTCTTTTCTCCTTTTCCGCCCTGGAGTCTGGGAAAGACCAACATTGAGGCACTGCCATGATTAGATCAATTCCTGCCATCCAGATATATTTTCCCATATCTCATTCTTATCTCTCCCCCTGCGGATTTTATGCCTTCAGACTGTCCTTTGAATTTTGTTGTTTCTGTCTCCCCCTTTTTTTCCTTTTTTTCCCTTTCTTTCCATTTCTTTTCTTTTTTATCTTTCCCCATTTGGTTTCCTTGTTTCTTTGATTTGTCTGTGCATTTGCATGCTTTTGTTCCCTGTGTGTTTGTCTGTTTTCCTTTTCAGGGCTAACTCAATAAACAAGCTAATTAACTAACTAGCTATTAAAGAATGATTGGGCCAATCAGGCAATTAGAGAAGATATTAAAAAGTATATGGAAACAAATGAAAATGAAAATACAACAATCCAAACTCTCTGGGTCACAGGAAAGGCAGTACCAAGAGGAAACTATATTGCAATGCAGGCATATTTCAAGAAACTAGAAAACCCAAATTGAAAATCTAACAGAACACCTAAAGGAACTAGAAGGGGAACAGCATGAGCACCACAAACCCAGCAGAAGAAGAGAAATAATAAAGATCAGGGCAGAAATAAACAACATAGAATCCAAAAAAACAGTTGAACAGATCAATGAAACCAAGAGTCGGTTTCTCGAAAAAATAAACAAAACTGATAAACCTCTAGCCAGCCTCCTCAGTAAGAAAAGAGAGAACACCCCAATAGACAAAATCATGAATGAAAATGGATCTATTACAACAAATCCCACAGAAATACAAGCAGTCATCATGAATTACGGTGAAAAACCATATGCCCCAACAAACTGGAAAATCTAGAAGAAATGGACGAATTCTTAAACACACATTCACTACCAAAATTCAAACGGGAAGAGATAAAAAAATATGAACAGACCCATAGCCAGTGATGAAATCAAATCAGTCATCAAAAATCTCCCAACAAATAAGAGCCCGGGGCCAGTTGGCTTCCCAGGGGAATTCAACCAGCCATTTAAAGCAGAGTTAATACCCATTCTTCTCAAGCTATTCCAAAAAATAGAAATAGAAGGAAAACTTCCAAACTCCTTCTACGATGCCAGCATCACTTTGATTCCCAAACCAGACAGAGACCCAAAAAAAAAAAAAAAAGAAAACGACAGGCCAATATCCTTAATGAATACAGATGCAAAAATAATCTACAAGATACAAGAAAATTGAATTCAACAGCATATAAAAAGAATTATCCATCATGATCAAGTGGGATTCATTCCTGGGTTACAGGGCTGGTTCAAAATTCACAAATCAAACAATGTGATACATCATATTAACAAAAGAAAAGATAAAAACTATATGATCCTGTAAATAGATACACAAAAAGCATTTCACAAAATACAACATCATTTCTTAATGAAAACCCTCGAGAAAGTCGGGATAGAAGGAACTTACTTAAACATCATAAAAACCATTTATGAAAAGCCCACAGCTAATATCATCCTCAAGGGGGAAACACTGAGAGCTTTCCCCTTGAGATCAGGAACATGACAACGATGTCCAGTCTCACCACTGTTGTTTAACATACTGCTGGAAGTCCTAGCATCAGCAATCAGACAACAAAAGGAAATAAAAGGCATCA
>CM053579.1:52126008-52162801 GCA_028646485.1 Cryptoprocta ferox
AGTCTACAGATGCTGGCGAGGATGTCGAGAAACGGGCACCCTCCTACACTGTTGGAGGGAATGTAAACTGGTACAGCCACTCTGGAAAACAGTGTGGAGGTTCCTCAAAAAACTATCAATAAAACTCTCCTATGACCCAGCAATAGCACTGCTGGGGATTTACCCAAGGGATACAGAAGTGCTGATGCATAGGGGCACTTGTACCCCAATGTTCGTAGCGGCACTTTCAACAATAGCCAAATCATGGAAAGAGCCTAAATGTCCATCAACTGATGAATGGATTAGGAAGATGTGGTTTATCTGTACAATGGAATACTACATGGCAATGAGAAAAAATGAGATCTGGCCTTTCGTATCAAAATGAATGGACCTGGAGGGTATCATGCTAAGCAAAATAAGTCAGGGGGAAAAGGACAGATACCATATGTTTTCACTCATAGGTCTAACAGGAGATACCTAAGAGGACCATGGGGAGGGGAAGGAGGAAAAAGGGTTAGGGAGAGGGGGGGAGACAAAGCAGGAGAGACTGTTGAATACTGAAAACAAACTGAGGGTGGAAGGGGGAGGGGGAAAGGGGAAGGGGGGTGATGGTCATGGTGGAGGTCACTTGTGGGGAAGAGCACTGGGTGTTATATGGAAACCAACCTGACAGTAAACTATAAAGTTAAAAAAAAAAAAGAGTGAGTAAGATAAGACACTGTAAGTTTTCATAGAGAACATCTGTCTTTGTGTAGAGGACCAGAGAATGATTTAGGGTGCAGAGTATAAGTTGTGCAGAGCAGCCCATCTTGCTTCTCTGCTTTAAGGCACATAGTTAATGGCACAAAATTTGAATTTGAATACAAATTAATTAATTTTGTAGCTAATTTAGTTGTTTTAGCAGAATAGTGTCATTTATTCTTTTCATAAAATTTTCTTATAAGGGCTTCTTGGTTGAGTGAGACTTCTATCACATTTCAAATTAAATTTTTTTAACGTTTATTCATTTTTGAGAGACAGAGAAAGAACACAAGCAGGGGAGGGACAGAGAGAGGTAGAGGGAGACACAGAATCTGAAGCAACTCCAGACTCTGTGCTGACAGCTCAGAACTCAGGAACCGCAAGATCATTACCTGAGCTGAAGTTGGACGCTTAACAAACTGAGCCACACAGGCGCCCCACATTTCAAATTTTAGGTGTTACATTTTCTTCTTTAGAATAATTCTCAAATTTTAAAATGAAAATCTATAAGTATATGTAAAGTATTCACCATTGGTCTCTGGCTATATTTCTTTCATGGGACCTATGTCTTCCTCTAGTTCAGTGTGAATCTTTGCATGATATTTCAAGACTAAAGTGTAACAGATAAGTTAAGAAAAAAGCCTGAAGGCCAGGGCCATTTAGAAAGAAAAGCCATGACTTGCTATGTTGGGTGAGAAGTCAGAAGAGGGCGCCATAGGCTTTAGGAGTACTTCTGTCAAACCATTGCTAGCTCTTTAAAGAAGGTAGTTAGAATGATGAAAACACGTTATTATTGTTTTTGAGTTTCTGTGTAGGCAGTTACTTGAAATGTTTCCTCAGAAGATAGAAATAATTATACTTTACACTTATTTCACTAAATTTTAAGTGATTACCTCAAATACAAATTCTCAGTGCAGTTAATTTTTAAAAGGACCAGGTTCTAATCTTCTTTTCTCCATGCCTACCTACTAGGGGAATAATAAAATACGGATTTTAAACTTAATCATTTTTATTATTTATTTATAGAATATCAGAGGTTAATAATATCTTAGAGATCATATCTAACTCTCTTATTTGACAGAAAGAGAATGTGAGATACTACAGGAGTCACACAATTGGATGAGGACAGAGTTGGGATGAGATTTCAGGATTTCCAGTTTTCTGTGAGGTTCTCTTCAATATGGCAAACTAGCAAGTCCACTAAAAAGGCTATATGTATAGTAGTAATGTAAAAAATAATTGTCCTCATCTTGGAGATGTTTGCAAAAGCACCGTTAAATGAAATGGCATTATATCTGGGATTTGTTTTAAAATCCTTCAGTAAAAATTGTGAGGGAAGGCAGATGCAACAAGATTGGCAACATATTCTTAATTATTAAAGCTGGATTGTGGACACATTAGGATTCATCATGCCACTCTATTTTTGTTTTAATAATTCTATAATAAGGATTATTTTTAAAAGTAACATGTTTTGGGGACAGTTTATGTAACTTAAGATTATGTATAATATATATATTTTAATAATTTATTATAATGACCACGATCAAAAATTTCTCATAAAAGATGTCTTCATACCAACAAAAAATTAGGTAACTGCTAAAAAGTGTGTACCTGTTTATAATACTGAACACTATCATATGCTAAAATGGGGGATTTTGCTTTTAATAGAAATTTAATTAAGTTTACACATGTGGAGACTATAACTTTATTATTTGCACTTTATTACATCTGTTGGTTCCTTTAATTTTATCCAACAAAACCAACAAATCTAGAGTAAGGTGTGTATACTTGTGATTACATGGGGAAGAGAGCAGGATACTTCTTAATCTAATATGATTCTGCAACAAAAGATTTGAAAGAGTATTTCTAAAACAATTTGATATTGTGCATTAAAGCTTTAATTTTCAGGGAGAACAAACTAATTAAAAAAGCAGTTCCTCTACCATCACCCACTCACAGACACAGACACAGACACAGACACAGACACAGAATGCTGATGGATCATCAGCAGGGGAGCATCAGTGAAATGGATCAAGGGGAGAGATGCTGATACTTTAGATACCTATAAATATTTTGGATTTTCTTGAAAGAAAGAAAAAACACCTTTTAAACATCTGCAAACAGACACCATATGTGCCTTCTGGTTGCATAGTACCTACAAGAACTAAGAGCTTATGTAGCAAAAACCTAACTTGTATACAAGCCCCTCCAAAAACATAAAAAATTAATTAATAAACAAAACCCCTTAGATGTTTAGTGAATTAAATACATAAAATAGGAAGCAAAAAACTATTTGAGAGGTGGGAGAAGATCATACTGTCCAAATAATTTTTGGGACTATTTTTCTGTGATTCTTCTGCTCCAGAACACAACTGGATAGGAGAGTGACCAAGAATGACTTCCACTTCATAAAATGTAATGTACTTACTTCTCTACTAAGGTAATTAGGTAATTAGGCCTAAATCTACTAATGTTCAAACATTTTTGAATGTTTTTTTTCCAAAGAGAGCAGGGTTTTTGTTACTTTACCCTGAATATTTTTTATCTTTCATATTTTGTGAATTTTTTTGTTTCTTGGACATAGGTGGTAATTTTCCAAGAAAGGCAATAGCTCAGTAGTATACTGAGCATTTGCAAACAATAGTTCTTCCTATAAAGGCTTTCTCTGTGTCTCTGAAGGACGTTTCTGGGCAAATGATTGACATTTTGAAAACATTTTAAGAAAAAAGTCCAGATAATAGGGAAGTAAAGGTCATGGGGAGCAAGGGGCTTTAGAAAACCTACCTCATGCAGGCAGTGTAAACACATTGAAAAGTATGAAGATAAACGAAGCCAGATGCATGAAAGAGAGGCAGAGACAGATGTCAAATCTCAGTTAGAGTTGAGTTACCCATTTGGGAGCCTGGTTTAGATTCATACTGTTATGATGGAATAGGGCCAAATATGAAGTCTTGTCTGAGCAAAAGCTAAATGAGTGATGTATTCAGGAATTGAGTTTTATTTTGAATAAAATGTCACCTTAACTTCTAAAATGCAACAGTAGAATCTTAGTTTTAAAAGAGAAGATATTCACTCAGAAAATAACCTGTACTAGAGCAGAATTGCTCTAAAGCAAGGGTAAGAAAGGGAAGTGAGAGAAAGAGAGAGGAAAGCTGAAGTCCAAACAGAATATAGTATTTAAAAATAAGATTACACTGGCAGTCAGGGCACCTGGACTCTAACTGCAGTTCTGATGGTAACTTGATATCTTACTATAGGCAAGTTCTCTCCCTCTCTGGGCTTTATTTCTCATATGATTATTTGAGATGGTTATACTGAATGGTCTTCCAAGCCTTTTTATAATTTTCCATTTCTAGTTAAAGTCATTTGGAATCATTTATTGTAAATTTGCTAGATTTTGACTAATGTTAATTTATAGCTAATAGCAACTAATAAAGATAATGAAGCTAATAAATTAATATTAATTTTAGTTAGAGACTTTTGGTACCATTCTAATCATGTTGATGCTAAATGAGGGTTATACTTGGTTTTGAAATATGCTGAGCACCAGTCCTCATTGCCTATGTCTGTTGATAAAAATAGAGAAAGTTTAGGGAATTGAGCAATTTCCTAAATCCAGGTAAACACACCCTGAAAGTGGCTGATTTGGTGACATTTTTGATAGAACCTTCTTTTTTCTTCTATGCTCCAAACTTCTCCCCCGGCACTAAGATTTTTTTAATATAATTTACTCTCAAATTGGCTTACATACAACACCCAGTGCTCATCCCAACAAGTACCCTCCTCAATGCCCATCACCCATTTTCCCTCTCCCCACCCAGTCCACCCTCAGTTTGTTCTCTGTATTTAAAAGTCTCTTGTGGTTTGCCTCCCTTCCTCTCTGTTTGTAACTAGTTTTTCCCCTTCCCTTCCCCCATGGTCTTCTGTTAAGTTTCTCAAGGTCCACATATGAGTGAAAACATATGATATCTGTCCTTATCTGACTAATTTCACTCACATTTATAGTTAAACCTGGTTTTCCTGTCTTAGTTGGCTACTTTGCAACCTCTTTTCATAGCCCCCAAGATTTATGCAGCTGTTAGGGATGTGATCAGTGTCTAACTTTCCCTTATGTCTGTAGTGATTGATGTTTTAAACATATGAATCCATCTATATCAAGATTTTTTCCTGGTCCAACTCTGATGATGTCCTGTTCCAAATTACAGTTTCTCTCTTTAACTCTGACTGTTACATTAGCACCTCTTACAACTAAGGATATAGGTCTATATATGCCAATAAATTTAGTAAGAAAAAGTTAAATGACAAACTATTGAGCCTCAAGTAGTAGCTTTTCTTTCAAAGGGCCATTTAATGTGGCACTTGTATCCATGGAGTATAAAGACAAGAAGTTACCTTTCTAAGACACTGAAACATTTCTGTACTCAGGTCAGTCTCTTTTTTTCCCCATAGTCTTGCTGTGTGATCTCAGAGAGGAGTCAACCTTTCAGGATAAGAGAAGTTCTTCTAATATACTCTATGGATACAAAGCAGATGTACAACTGCACCTATTTGCCACAAGTGGCATACATAATTATTTTGGGAGATTATCGATGAATTTTTATTTTAATAAATAATGAACAAATTATTATTTATAATACAATTATTTTTTGCAATTATCATCCCTTTATATCAGATGTTACTTGCTTTCCAAACATACAGTAATAAAATATTTACTTTTATTTATTTTTTGTTTTATTTATTTATTTTTGAGAGAGAGGGAGAGTGAGAGAGAGAGAGAGAGAGAAAGTGTGCACAAGTGGAAGAGGGGCAGAGGGAGAGAGAATTCCAAGCAGGCTCCATGTTGACATCACAGAGCCCTACATAGGGCTAGAACTCATGAACCATGAGATCATGACCTGAGCTGAAATAAAGAGTCAGATGCCTAACCGACTGAGCCACCCAGACACCCCTAAAATATTTCCTTTTAAAGGAAATTAAATAATGTTAAATAAAATTAAGTTTAAATAGATTAAAGAAAGAGATGTGTCCTGTTATGCATATTAAATAGTGATAAGCAGGTATGGAAAATCATCAAGAATGTACAAGAATGATTGAAATTTGAGAAATACAGGAACAGATAAGCACGGTTGCTGTCACCCCTTAGATTCTTAACTTCATCAATGGTCATTAAAGGAGAATCATGAATTGATTTTCTCTTTATCTCTTTATTCTCCTACCTCCACTCAGTGCTATATTTAGTACTAGGTGCCTGGGGAGTGCTCATTTATTCCAAAAGTATCAGTACTACCTAGGTTATCTTTAGCAAGAGCAATTTACCTACCAAATGAGAAGCTTTCTTACCACAAGTTGATATTGCTCTTCTTAGAAAGTACTATAGTAATTCTATAAACAGATACACTTTTTCAAAAAGTGTCAGAACAGTGAGTGAGATAAACCATGAATTCTCATTTCACCATAAATGTTCATGAAAAATGTCATCTGCAGCTAATGGTCATAATAAGCCTCAAATAACAGCCTAGACTTTTGGGTTGCTTGGTTGTTTCACAAGCTGAGGTATAGGCCCTCTACTATTGTGGGGCGTGTGCATTATCAATGGCATGGTGCTATTTGAACATTTGCAACTCAGAATAAAACCAAAAGAATAAGCTAAATTCACAAACAAAAGATCTGTTATAGTTGCCTTGCAAAGGAAATCTCAAATGACCTTCAAAAAAAGTAACATACCAGAATTAGAAGTATGTGAAGTGTGTGTGTGTGTTTGTGTGTGTGTGTGTGTGTGTGTGTGTGTATGCTTTGGGGTTTATTCAAACTTAGAAATCTTTTGCTTAATTAGTGTGAATGTAACCCTTTAACACTTTGCCCACAAAGCTGTGAGTTTTCCCCCATTTCAATATTTATTAAGTTTTGTGTGTTTTTTAGAAAGGTAAGTGCCTTTCTTTTTTTTAGTTTATTTATTTATTATTTTGAGAGAGAGAGAGAGAGAGAGAGACAGTGCACAAGTCGGGGAGGGGCAAAGAGAGAGAGAGAGAATCCCAAGCAGGCTCTGTACTGACAGTGCAGGGCTCAAACTCAAGAACGGCGAGATCATGACCTGAGCCAAGTCGGACCCTTAACCAACTGAGCCATTCAGGCACCCCAAGTTTTGTGTTTTTGCTAGCTCTTTAGATACTAGAAATTAATGAAGTCATATTTTATGTGGATAGCACCTACATTTCTGTTAATGTATTGATTTTCAGACAACCTAGGAAGGTAGGCAGCGCAGACATTACTGTCTGTACTTTAGAGGAAAGAAAATTAAGAACTAGCAAGAGAGGCAGATCTGATTCACATTGTACATTAATGACAGAGTAGGTAGCATAATTACAGAACCAAGGCATTTTGGCCTTTTAGGAAACTCTAGGTTCTATCTAGACCAGGTTGTCACTGGAAGTAGCAGTGACAAAGGGTTCTAGATAAAGAAGTAAAGGTAGAAGTGGATGTCTTAAGCCCTTCTTTCAATGTTCAGATGTCTTTTAAAAGTCATGCATAGTCTCATACTTCTAAGCTACCCTGAGAATTGAGCATCCTTGGAGGAAGCTGTTCTGCTGCCCTAGTATAAACTGGTAAAAGGAGGTCATCTGAAGTTTGGTTATATAAACATAACCTTTGACCTATCTAGTCTGAGAATACAACTGAATAAATCATTACACATAATTTTTCTTTTGCCTTCAGGTGAGTAAACCTCTTATATTCACTTTCAAACAACATTTAACATGGCAACAAACTCTTTTTAAACATTGATAAAGGCAACAGAACTAAGAACAGTATATTTTTAACTATCTTTCTGTCTTTGATTAAGACAGATTTCATAATATTAGTAAGAACCAAAAGGGAGAGAAGACACAGCCATAAATAGAGATTTAGGAATCATCATTATAGAGGTAGTAATTGAAATCATAAAAGTAAGTGTGCTTTCCCAGTGTGAATGGGCAGCTCTAGAAAAGCAATGGACCTTGGATGTAACCAGGGAAAGAACAATATTTAAGGGATTGGCAGGGGAAGAGTTGTACCAAAAGCAAAACAAAAGGAAACATAGAGGGAGGAATAAAATCAAGATAGCTATTAGGTTAAGAAAACTTAAGGGAACAAATTTTCAAAAGGGGCGGTGAACAGTGTCAAACATTTTAAAAAGGCCAAGAACAATGAAATGAGGGACTTGAGAAAATATTACTTCATGTATTGATTGGGAAGTCATTAATGACCATTAAGAGAATATTTTTATTAGTGATGGGAATACCAGATTTTAAGAGGGATTGAAAGATAAAGATATGGATGTGGTGGGTAAAAGTCATTTATTAGAAAAAAATGAGTGTGAAAGATTATAAAAACTGAATGGTAACTTTTGTGAAAAAGAATTATGCTATGTCTAATGATACCTTAAAAATCAAAACGGAATGGTAGGTGAGGCAATAATGTAGCTTAATGTAGCTTATATCTGTTTATCTTTAAGCTGTAAACAAAAACACCTATGTGTGTGCTTTTTGCATTTGGTTTTAACAGAGGGGAAAAGAAAAATGAGCTCATTGGCACGTTAGTGTGTCATGGCACTATATATCCCAGTACTTTCCCCTAATTTTCCACTGATATTAAGTAGTGCCACTCACACTGTTCCTTAACTCTGGGAAAAATATCTTTATAGTTCTGATGGTACCATTTTTTTTAACTTTGTGGATGTTTTAGTTAGTTCTGTCATCTTTTAAAGAACCTTTATTAACCTCTGTTTCCAAGCTTCCATGAAAACAGGTGGCCCAGGGAAAGAAATAGATAAGTGCTGAAGTGACTAATGAATAGTCCAGGGACACATATAGTCATTTTCAGCTGTTCCCCAATATTTTAAATTTTTTTATAAATCAATGAATTTGAATATCTACACATATACAGTATATGTATTTTACTTATTTTTACAGTATTTTCATAGCAGCTTCTCTCTTCAGTGTTCAGTAATGGAGATCTCAAAATAGCAACCTGTTCATATGAGGACCAGGGAAAGTCTGACTAACACTGTTGGCAAGGTCTAAAGTTCCCCTCCAATCTCACACCTTCCCCCTTTCTCCTCCTTGTATTTCCTTGACTTCTTTTTCAGGCTTAATCCCCAAGTTGAAATATAGTCTTTCAATGTCTGCCAGTTCCCATTTGTTTCCTAAGTGTGACTGAAATATGAATACATGGAACCCTCTAACCTGTGGCCAGAGCAGTTGATCAGCAGTGAGTAGTGTCTCAGAATATAAGGCATGCATAAAGAGGCTAATTTCGCTTAGCTTGAGTTTTATAAGTAGGGCCTTCAGGTATTTCATGGCTTTTCTTCATTAGTCAGAAAAGCATATTCGGGGTACCTGGGTGGCTCAGTCACTTGAGCAACTGACTCTTGATCTTGGCTCCGGTCATGATCCCAGGGTCGTAGGATCGATCCCCATGTGGGGCTCCATGCTACATAAGATTTTCTCGCTCTCTCTCGCTCTCTCTCTCTCTCCCCTCCTCCTCCTCCTCCTACACTCATATGCTCACTCTCTCTAAAATAAAAAAAATTAAAATAATTAAAAAGTATATGAATTTCACATCACTAGTAATCCTCAAATGCCATTTATTGGCACCTATTAGTTGAAATTTATTTGCTGCTCAAGCATCTCAATAATTTCACTTAATTTCCAAACTTCCAACTATCTATAAGCCACTGGTTTTGAATTTTAATATTTGTGAAAATTCTACCTCATGTCTGGATAGTTGGTGATATGTTTTAAATGGTGATATTAGACTTAACTTTCAAATGGTTGCTTATATAGCCCCAACCTTAATACATTACCATTTAAAGCTCTACTGTGGTCATTATCTTTTGCAGGAAATATTCTAAATATTTTATCTGGGAAGTTTAAATTGGTCAGTAAAGTGCTCTTGTATCCATGTTTATATACTATTTATCCTGAAGGCAAATCTCCTTGTTAACGAACTGTCAGGCTTTTTATATCTGCTTATTTAGGTTCATAGCTCACCTACTGGTCCTCAGCACCTATAAGCAAGCACAAAACTGCACCCAGCAAAAAAATGATGGAAGGAATTTGCTTCAGTGCCAGAGATGTTTCTTTGCCCCCTGTACTGAAGTCATAGTTCAATTCTACTGACTTGGATGAGCTTACTATTGAGCTTTTATGTTTAACTACTATATGATACTACCTTTAAAATTCTTCCTTCTTCCTCTTTTTTTAGGACCCAATTTAAATTCCATAAATACATTTAAAAAACAATGCCTCAATAACTTCTCAGTTATCTCTACTACTTGAAATAAAACAAAACAATATAAATAAGAATTAACAATAATTAAATAATAATAATAATAAATTTGGCCCTTAGACAAAGCCAACTTATTCTAACTACTTTGTGCATAGCATCTGTAAATAATATGAGTAAGAGAACTACCAGAATGGCCTATATTTAGAGTGTTGCAGTTTCTTTGTCGAATCCATGATCCAACTATATTTGTGTAGGTGGGTATCCAAAAGAAAACATTAGTAGGTTTAGTTCACACATTTCCAATTTCCCAGAGTCTGCTCAGTGAGGTTAAATCTATCTGTAAAAGGAGTCTCAAGAAAGGTAACAAACTTTTGCTTGTCAAAGTCTTACTAGTGGAAACTATGTACATTTGTAGAGATTCAATTAGCTATGAAAAGCTTCTTTGATTACAGAAGAATATGAAACACACTGGCTGCATAAAGAGTGGTTTAATCTGTCTACATAAAATGGTAATACACCAAGTAACTCACCCACAGATATAAATATTGCAGTAAAAACTCAGGTCCAGCAAATTACAATAGCAGCTACTGTTACTAAGTTCTCTTTATGAAACAGAAAATAATAGAGGGAAAAACTTAGAAGTTTTGATTGGAATATTGTCCAAAAATCATCCTGAACATGTATTTTCTCTTTGTGAGGAAATGCAATAGAAGGCAAAATCGAGATCATCTGCTGTTTTAACAGTAACAGACAAAGGGAGGGTAAGAGTCTCTGCTGAATTCATTACATAGAGTTCATTTTCTCATCAAATAGTAATTACTTTTCAAACCACACATCCTTGGCTATCGAAAATATCTCTACCACTTAAATTCCCACCCTCCTACCCACTGACGTAGAACAGAAACTCACAAAAAGATCTAGATGCTTTGAAGTAAAAAAAGTGAGGGTGGATCAGCACCCACTTTTTCCATCTGGGCTTAGAGCACTTCTTTCAACATGCTAACTACAATGTTACCAACTTTGAGCAAAGACTTTGGCACCAAACTGCCTAAGGTCAAATCTTGTTTCAACCTCTTATTAGCAATGTGACTTTTGGCAAATCATTTAATACTTTTGTCCTCAGTTTCCTCATCTGTATAATGTAATAACAGAATCTATATCATAGAGTAGTTGTGATGAATATATGAGTTGAAATAGTATTTATTATCACTATTTTAGGACATAGAAATTCTTGTGCCCTCTTTGTTACCAAGTTTCATCTAAGCTCAGAATATATGTTTAATTGGTTACAGTGAACTTCACAGTACACCTTGATGTGAGGCATGTTTGTATATATGTTGTGTTCAAGTGGGATGTGCATAAGCCAGTAGGCTTTGTGTGCTTGGAGTTCCTAGGCCAATTGACAATTTTATTATTTATCTTTTGCACAACAAAAGAATTTTAAGATGATTCTTAGCCTTTATTCTCTCTATGGAAGCTTCTACTACAATGTTCTTTTTCCAGATTCTCTGCAGGCAAATGCTTTTAAATATACTGCAATTATTTTCTTTGATAGTTAGTACAAGTTCAAATTTAAACACTGCCTAGTGGTTTCTGAATGTTATTAGCTAATTATTTTTAGGTTTCCTTCAGTGCCCACACAGACTTGCACATTCTACCACCCTCCCCTACAGGTCCTCAGGGACCCACAGCTCAGTTTCAGATAGAGAAGAAAGGCATGTGCTTTCATTTTGCACTTGAGAAACAGACTAGCAGTAGACACTATTGCCGCACCCTGCCCCCAAAGGCCAAAGGCAAAAAAAAATAAAATAAAATAAAACAACAACAAAAATAAGTTGCTCCTCCTTTCTTTTTCTGATTTTGCTTTATTTCATGTAGATCAAATATGTTTCTTCAGCTTTGAAACTACTAAGAGTCTTTCAGATAATGCTTTATTGCTGTTTTTCAACTCCTTTGTTCCGTTGCACACATAGAGGAAAGTAGATAAGCCATGCCTGTTAGACACATGGTAAAACAGTTCACAGCTGTTGCAACCAAGGCCTATATTCTTATTTGAATGTGGTTAAGCTGGGAAACTGAAGTGTGGGTGTCTATGGAAACAGCCACTCAAGTGATTAATGAGATGAGACATAGAGAAAAAAACTTGTAAAAGGAGTATGCTAACTCCAGCTTCCTCCATAAGTAGCAAATGATAACTCTTTGCATTTGTCAAATTGTAATTGGGGCTAGGAGGGCCACGTTCAAATTTTCCTTCAAACAGGCTCAGCAACTGGGCTGTAAACTTTCCCTTAGCTCAAAAGGGTGGGTCTGAGTACTCAGGGCTATAATAAAATTTTGCTATCTTAAGGCTCCAGCTACCTAACTATTTCTACAAAGACACAGTCCCTTTCCCCATCATCTTTTGTATGTGTGGCTGCCCAACTTCTCTGATGGTACGAGAAGCCTTCTGTAGTGGTTCATAAGAAAAAATTAAAAGAACATTAACATTGCAGTTAGGAACTGGTTCTCAAGTCCTGGTTCACCCAGTTATTAGCAGCAAGTAAGGAGGCTTTACAGCTTATCGGAGTCAGACTGCCTGGGATCTTAATTCTAACTCTGTAATTTAGTAGTTGTGTAACCTGGGGAAAACTACTTTAACATTTTGAACTTCAATTTTCTCATCTATTAAATAGTTATAGTAATAGGTCCTATATATCATAGGGTCACATGAGAATTTAATGAAATGATACATAAAACTGGTCTAAAGAAAGATAATATAATTTTAATAAATGTTATATATCCCCATCATAACCACCACTATCATCATCAAATCTATATTACTCTTTAGGGAAAATGAAATAAATTTTATTCTCCCTAGTAAACTTTTCTATAAAATGACCATCATAACTTAAGGCTATTGAGAAAAATCCCAGAATTTACTAATTCTAAGCAAATGTGGTAGTCATGTAACTTGAAGAGTAATAATAAATACTAAAGGTAGCAAGTGACTACATGCCCCATTTGAGGCCCCTTTTCCATGTTGAAATTAATTCTAAAAGTGAGAAAACAAGTACTTACTTTCTAGCCACTTCTGAGTAAATTAATCCTAGTTCTCTCTTTCACTGGCATTTCTTCAATGATTTATGCATTCTTACTCACTAGATGCCTTCAGAGTATCAGCCTGGTTGTCTTAGAGCATAGAAGACTTGAATAACAGGCTTTTTTTGGTTGTTTTTTGCATGATATACTATCAGAGAGAAATATGTGATGGATGTTGTTCATGTACTTTGATTAGCTATGCCCTGTATTTTCTATGGGATCTCAAAGGAATTGGGAAATCTGGTGTTCTTGGTTGCCTTTTTAACACAATTTTAGCTTTTCTCTGTGGCATTTTTTCACCATCATGGTTAGGTGACATTTTCAAAGACCCTGGAATTAAACTCTAATATTATAGTTTTCCATGGTCTGTGGGATGAGGTTTGAAGACGATCAGCCTTTTATTTTTCCTTGCGTGTTTCCAATATACGTTTTTTTCTAAACCATAATTAGCTAAATTTGTGTGGAGTTACGTTTCAATATTTAAGTTAAGTGAGACTTTGGTTGCTTAAAGCTCCTGAAAAATGTCACCTACCATCTTCATGATTACTCACAGTACCAACACTCTAGAGCAAGGCATCACTTACCCCTGTTTTTTAGCCAAAGCTTTGCAGCTCACCAGCAGAGGGGGCCAGTATCTGTATTCTATGGTCCTTCAGAAAGGACCATGATGGTGGGTTTTTTTTTTTCCAACAAATCTGCTATTGTGTCCTGTCTGTGGAGTGCTTCCTAGAGGTCATTGCAATTATTTCCATTTACAAAAGTTAACTGACAGGAAACCTATCCACATGTTCCTGAATAGCTACAATGACATGTTAGCAATGTTTCAGAGGATGAAATTGTTTTCCAATCCCCCTCATAATATTTCATCTGCTTCTGGAGAATATTTCTGCCTCCGATGGAAATAAAATGCATTTAAGTACATATAGAGACATCTCCTGGCATATTAGGAATAAACAAGGACTAAGTTAAGACCACTGTCTCACCCCTAATACATACATATACACACATGGGGAGAGCTTCCTATGAAAACAATTTTATTCATGTCTGAGTGAGTGAACTAATAATGCCTTGCTTTTGGATGCTAGTTTTTATGTCTTTCTTGCACATACAGATGTGTGTGCACACACACATACTGTTTCAACAAAAAGGAGGACAAGTATTATTTAAGGTATTTTACACAGAAGGGAACTGAAATCAAAACAAATTTGGAAAATTGCCTAAGATCATACAGTTAATAGAGAAATGGAATTAGACCAATTAGGATGGAAAAAAACCTTATGTCAAGTCTCAGTGTCTTCTTTACCCCTGAAGGATACAAATGAAAACCTTCAGTGACTTAAAGCATAGACTAAGGGTGAGGGGAGTAAGTAAATAGAAACAGGAAAAAAAAAACAGAAAGAAAGAGGCATATGTATTGGAGGGTTAAAAAGCCAATTATCATGGTCTCAGAGCTGTCTCTCTCTGGCATTTAGATGCATATTTCACTTAGGTCACAGGCTAACCTATTAACAAGGAATCTTCACAAACCTAATATTCCTTATAGATGTAATTTTTTAATAGCAAGAAAATTTCTTCAGCATATTTTCTATTTCATAAAGTAAATAAAATTATATTTCATTTCAGTTTCCTTCAATTTTGGGGAAACTTCTACTTTCATATGCAGGTTGCCCCATTATTAAAGAACTGCTTGTAATTTCTATATTATAAATAGATATCCATCTCCACCTAATTTCCACTTATTGGTCCTATTTCTCCAATTAGCCTCCTTCACTCTTACACATGACAGCCATTATTCTTTCTGAAGACAGCAAGCATAATTTTCCCTCCCCTTCTCCAGGGTCAGTTTTCACTTTCCTAGGATATTCATCATTAGTTTTATCACATATTCTTCATTAGCCATGCTTTTCAGTCTCTCGCTGCATTTGTCATCTTCCTCTGGGTACTTCAATTTATTTAAGTCTGTTCTAAAACTGTGATTTCCAAAACTCATCTGACTAATGTGTACTAGAACAAAAATGACACCTTCCTAATTCTGGAAAATTTATATTTCTTAATGTATTAAAGAGTTTTGCTACCTCATGGATAACCATACTAAACTGTGGAGTTACTGTACTCAAGGCTATGTCTTAAACATGAATTGTTATGATGTCAGGTCTCCTTATACCTGACTTGTATAATTATCTTATTGAACCTAAATACAAATTCATATATTTTTTTGTTTTACCAAGTGTTTCACAATACTTACATGAATTCTAAATCATCTGGATCCTATTTTACAAATACTTCTAATGAGCATTATTGTTATTATAGAATATTAGAAACATTGCATTAAAATAGGGAAAGGAGAGTAAATACTTGTATAGGATAAATAAATTATAGCTGATGAAAACAACAATCTAAAACATGGACACAAGAATGAAAAAAAGTAATGTTAGTCCATAACGACTCACTATAGGGGCAAACAGACCTACACACCTCATGAAAATTTTACTATATCTACTAGACTACACAGTAAAAGACCCAAGCCATTAGAACACTCTCCTCTTATGTTAACTATCCTCTACTTAATGAGACAGGCACATAACAATCTTTAGAAACAGCTCTGTTTAAATATCTTTTGATATTTGTGGTGGGTTGAATGATGCCCCCACCAAAAGATGTAATTCTTAGAAACTGTGAATGCTACCTTATTTGGAAAACAAGTCATTGCACATGTAATTAAGTTAAGAATGTTGAGATGAAGACAATATCCTGAATTATCTGAATGGGACCTAAATCCAGTAGCAAGTATCCTTATAAGATAAAAGAGGGTAATATATAAACACACAGAGAAGACATTATGAAGATGGGCACAGATATAGTAGTATCATGGAGGAAGGCAAAGAATGCCAAGAATTGCCAGCAGCCACCAGAAATTAGGAGAGAGGGATGGAATGGATTTTCCTCCAGAGCCTTGGGAGAAAGTACAGCAGCTTTGCCAACACCAATTTTGGGCTTGTGAGCTCCAGAACTATGAGAGAATAAATTTCTGTTTTTTTTAAGCTACACAGGTTATGACAGTTTGTTACTCTAAGCATAAAAAATTTATACAGGGCTTAAAGTGCCAAGTATTAAAACCTGGCAAGTTTATTTGCATGGAAATTGTTAAAAACTGGAAAAAAGATGTATTTGTGAGTAAAATTCAAACCAAATAAAATAACATGTATTATAAAATTTGAACAACATTGCATCATTAATGATTTTTAAACGTTAAATTGAATATACTCAACATGTATCAAAAAATATTTATTCATCCATCCAGTTATATACCCATCCTTCCATCTATCCATCAAACAATCATCCATCCATCCATCCATTTAGCCTACCAGCCAGCCAACATTTATCTAACAATTACTGAGTTCAACCTTAAATTAGCATCACAGTATGAGTTCCTTTAACCATGTTGTTAAACACAGGCACATTTTAATTACTATGATAATTTTAATCACCCAGATATTTGCAGTCATCCAGGTGTTGAGGATCATGAAGTCAAGTAATCTGAATGATAAAGTGTTTTCGTTTCTTACGTATGTGTTGATATATTATAAATGCAGACAAAATCTAAAATGGCCCAAAATACAGTTGAAAGGGAAGTAGAAGAAATAATATTTTAAATATAACATACAAGATAAACATGTGTCTTGGACATTCTCAATTATTGGGAATCCCCCAGGGAGTGGGAGGAAGAGTACGTTATGCCTGATCTTGTAGCAATTACTTTTTTTTTAGTTATCTGGTATTTTTGAATATTAGGTTTGCTTTCCTTACAATACGCTTTTTACTTAAAAATAAGTGTGGAATTTAAGATAAAAAACAGATGAACATAGGGAAGGGAAGCAAAAGTAATATAAAAACAGGGAGGGAGACAAAACATAAGAGACTCAAATACAGAGGACAAACTCAGTGTTACTGGAGAGGTTGTGGGAGGGGGGATGGGCTAAATGGGAAAAGGGCATTGAGGAGGGCATTTGTTGGGATGACCACTGGGTGTTATATGTAGGGGATGAATCACTGGTTTCTATTCCTAAAATCATTATTGCACTATATGCTAACTAACTTGGATGTAAATTAACATAAATAAATAAATAAACATATACAAATAAAATACATACATACAAATAAAAATAAACCAACAAGAAAATAGCAAAGACCAATAATCCCTCATTTTCAAAAAAAAATAAGAGTGATCATTTTTGGCCAACTTATGGTGAATGAATTGCAAAAGATGTAAACATTATTGCTACCTGAGTTCATGATGACACTGGAAATGAATAAGCTTTATTCATCTTTTTGTTTTTCTATGAATGAAACACATGACAAGTCTTTTTCAAACATGAAACTAGCTGTCTTTGAGAAGTAGTTAGCCAGTGACTGCACATGAAAGTGTTTATCAATCCAAAGCAAAATGAGAAAACCAGGACAATGCGACAAGTGTTTTATAAGGTTAAAAGAATTTAACTTAAAGACATTTCTTATCCTCTCTACCTTCCTAGTTTTTGGTGCTAGTTGATAATAATTTATTGTTTTTTTAATTTTTAAGTTTTAATTTTTTAACATTTATTTGATTTTGAGAGATAGAGAGAAACAGAGCGTGAGCCGGGAAAGGGCAGAGAGAGAAGGAGACACAGAATCTGAAGCAGGCTCCAGGCTCTGAGCTGTCATCCCAGAGCCCAACAGAGGACTGTAACCCATGAACCATGAGATCATGACCTGAGCCGAAGTCGGATGCTTAACCGACTGAGCCACCCAGGCCCCCCATAATTTATTGTTTTTAACCTTTTTTTAAAAAAATATTTTTAATGTTTATTCATTTTTGAGAGACAGAGAGAGGCAGAGGGCAAGCAGGGGAGGGGCAGAGAGAGAGGGAGACACAGAATCTGAAGCAGGTTCCAGGCTCTGAACTGTCAGCACAGAGCCCAACTTGGAGCTCGAACACATGAACCTGAGCCAAAGTCAGACCAAAGATCATGACCTGAGCCAAAGTCAGATGCTTAACCGACTGAGCCACCCAGGAGACCCTGTTTTTAACCTCTTATCTTGACAAATAAAATATGGGCAAGACTATAAAAATCTCCACTTTTTTAAATGTATAAGTTTATTAAATAAAAAAGGGAGTTACCGGTATAGAGAAAAGAATGATGATTTCAGAATCAAAATACCTAGTTCTAATGCCAGCTCTGTTACTTGATGTCAAGTGACAACTTTAGGTGAGTCCCTTACCTTCCTAGAGCCTTAGTTTCATCATATGTGAATGGGATAATCACAGTATGGTATCTACATAGTATTTTTTCTTTTTTGAGGCTAATATGAGAGCTCAATAATTATTTTCCAAAGTGGCTGCATCATTTTACATTCCCATCAGTAATGTATGAGAGTTCTGATATATTCACATCCTTGAAAACACTTGTTATTCTCATTTTTTTTATTATAACAATCTGTGGGTATTGTGTCGTACCTTGTGATTTCAGTTTATCTTTCCAAATGACTAACAATATTGAACATTGTTTCCATATGCTTTTTGGTCATTTGAATATCTTTGTTAGAGAAATGTCTATTCATATAATTGGCCAATTTTTTATTTATTTATCTATTATTCTCAAATTAGTTAACATACAGTGTAGTCTTGGCTTTAGGAGTAGAATCCAGTGATTCATCACTTACATATAACACCCAGGGCTCATCCCAACAAGTGCCCTACTTAATGCTCATTACCCATTTCCCCACCCCCTCACCCCTGCCACAAACCCTCAGTTTTTTCTCTGTATTTGAGTCTCTTATGGTTTGCCTCCTTCTCTGTTTTTATCTTTTATTCCTTCCCTTCCCCTATGATCATCTAAGTTTCTCAAATTCCACAAATGATAGAAATCATGTGATATGTCTTTCTTTGACTTATTTTGCTTAACATAATACCCTCCAGTTCCATCCATGTTGTTGCAAATGACCAGATTTTATTCTTTTTTCATCACTGAGTAGTATTCCATTGTGTGTATATATATTTCTTCTTAATCCATTCATCAGTTGATGTATATTTGGGTTCTTTCCATGATTTTGCTACTATGGCTATTGTTGATAGCACTGCTATAAACATTGGGGTGCATGTGCCCCTTCCAATCAGCATTTTTGTATCCTTTTGATAAATTCCTATTCACGCAATTGCTAGGTTGTAGGCTAGTTCTATTTTCAATTTTTTGAGGAACCTCCACACTGTTTTACAAAGTGGCTGCACCAGTTTGCATGCCCACTAACAGTGCAAGAGGGTTCCCCTTTCTCCACATCTTCGCCAACATCTGTTTCTTGAGTCGTTAATTTTAATGTGTATTTATTTTTCAGACAGAGACAGACAGAGACAGAGAATAAGCAGGGGAGGGGCAGAGAGAGAGAGGGAGACCCAGAATCCAAAGCAGGCTGAGCTGTCAGCACAGAGCCTGATGTGGGGCTTGAACCCACCAGCTGTGAGATCATGACCTGAGCCGAAATCTAATGCTTAACTGACTGAGCCACCCAGGTGCCCCCTGAGTTGTTAATTTTAGCCATTCTGACCAGTGCAAGGTCATGATTTTTAGTTGTATTTCCTTGACGATGAGTGATGCTGAGCATCTTTTCATGTGTCTGTTGGCCATCTGGATGTCTTCTTTAGAAAAGTGTCTATTTCATGTCTTCTGTCCATTTCTTATTTGTTCTTATTTGGATTATTTGTTCTTTGGGTGCTGAGTTTGATAAGTTCTTTATATATTTTTTATACTAACCCTTTATCTGATATCATTTGCAAATATCTTCTCCCATTCCATTGGTTGCTTTTTAGTTTGTTGCTTGTGTCCCTAGCTGTGCAGAAACTTTTATCTTGATGAGGTCCCAATAGTTCATTTTTGCTTTTAATTCCCTTGCCTTCAGAGACATGTCAAGTAAGAAGTTGCTGTGGCTGAGGTCAAAGAGGCTGTTGCCTGTATTGTCTTCCAGGGTTTTTATGGGTTCCTGTCTCACATTTAGGTCTTTCATCCATTTTGACTTTATTATTGTGTATGCTGTAAGAAAGTCATCCAGTTTCATTCATTTGCATGTTGCTGTCCAGTTCTCCCAACACCATTTGCTAAAGAGACTTTTCTCCATTGAATACTCTTTCCTGCGTTGTCAAATATTACTTGGCCATACATTTGTGGGTCCAATTCTGGGTTCTCTATTCTATTCCATTGGTCTATGTGTCTGTTCTTGTGCCAGTACCATACTGTCTTGATGATTACAGCTTTGTAGTAAAGGCTAAACCCTGGGATTGTGATGCCTCCTGCTTTGGTTTTCATTTTCAACATAATTTAGGCAATTCATGGTCATTTGTGGTTCCATACACATTTTAGATTGTTTATTCTAACTTTGAGAAGAATGCCTGTGCAATTTTGGTTGGGAGTCCATTGAATGTATAGATTCCTTTGGGTAGTATTGCCATTTTAACAATATTTGTTTTTCCAGTCCAGGAACATGGAATGTTTTTCCATTTCTTTTTTTCTTCTTCAATTTCCTTCATAAGTTTTCTAAAGTTTTCAGCACATCAATCTTTCACATCTTTGGTTAGATTTATTCTTAGGTATTTTATGGTTCTCGGTGCAATTGTAATGGGATCAATTTCTTGATATCTCATTTTTTTGGTTCATTATTAGTGTATAGAAATGCAACAGATTCCTGTTCATTGATTTTGTATCCTGCGACTTTGCTGAATTTATGTATCAGTTCTAGCAGCTTTTTGGTGGAGTCTGTCGGGTTTTCTATGTAGAGTATCATGTCATCTGCAAAAAGTGGAAGTATAACTTTTTCTTTACCAATTTGGATACTTTTTATTTCATTTTGTTGTCTGATTACTCAGGCTAGGACTTCCAACACTATGTTAAACAACAGTGGTGAGACTGGACATGCCTGCCATGTTCCTGATCTCAGGGGGAAAGCTCTCAGATTTTCCTCATTGAGGATGATATTAGCTGTGGGCTTTTCATATATGGCTTTTATGATGTTGAGGTATGTTTCTCCTATCCTGACTTACTTGAGGGTTTTTATTAAGAAAGGATGCTGTATTTTGTCAAATGTTTTTTCTGCATCTATTGACAGGATCATATGGTTTTTATCCTTTCTTTTATTAATGTGATGTATTACATTGATTATTTGCGAATATTGAACCAACCCTGCAGCACAGAATTGAATTCCACTTAATCCTGGTGAATAATTCTTTTGATATATAGTTGAATTCAATTTGCTACTATCTTGTTGAAAATTTTTGCATTCATGTTTATCAGGGATATTAGCCTATAATTCTCCTTTTTAGTAGGGTCTTTGTCTGGTTTGGGTAATACTGGATTCATAGAATGAGTCCAGGAGCTTTCTTTCCGTCTCTATTTTTTGAGATAGCTTGAGAAGGATAGGTATTAACTCTGCTTTCGGTGTCTGATAGAATTCCTTTGGGAAACCATCGGGCCCAGGACTATTCTTTGTTGGGATTTTTTTTTAAAATTTTTTTTAACATTTATTCGTTTTTGAGAGAGAGAGAGAGAGAGAGAGAGATCATGAGCAGGGGAGGGGCGGAGAGAGAGGGACACACAGAATCGGAAACAGGCTCCAGGCTCTGAGCTGTCCTCACAAAGCCCGATGCGGGGCTTGAACCCATGAACTCTGAGATCATCACCTGAGCCGAAGTCGGACGCGCAACCGACTGAGCCACCCAGGCGCCCTGGGATTTTTTTGATTACTGATTGAATTTCTTTGCTGGTCATGGGTCTGTTCAAATTTTCTATTTCTTCCTGTTTGAGTTTTGGTAGTGTGTGGGTGTCTTGGAATATTTCCATTTCCTCCAGGTCATCCAGTTTGTTGGCATATAATTTTTCATAGTACTCTCAAATAGTTATTTGTATTTATGTGATGTTGGTTGTGCTATATCATTTTTCATTCCTAATTTTATCCATTTGGGTCTTCTCTCTTTTCTTTTTGAGAAGTCTGTGTAGGGGATTATGAATTTTGTTTATGTTTTCAAAAAACCAGCTCTTAGGTTTGTTGTTGTTGTTTATTCTATTTTGTTTATTTCTGCCATAATATTTGTTATTTCTCTTCTTCTGCTGACTTTGAGGTTTCTTTGCTGTTCTGCCTATAGTTCCTTAGAGTGTGATGTTAGATTTTGTACTTCAGTTTTTTTCTTGTTTCTTGAGATAGTCCTGGTTTGCAATGTATTTTCTTCTTAGGACTGCCTTTGCTGCATCCCAAAGGGTTTGGGCTGTGGTGTTTTCATTTTCATTTGCTTTTGTATATTTTTAAATTTTTTCTTTAATTGCCTGGTTGAAACATTTATTCTTTAGTAGGATGTTATTTAACTTCCGTGCATTTGGAGGCTTTCCAAATTTTTCTTATGGTTGATTTCAAGTTTCAAAACGTTGTGATCAGAAAATATGCATGGTATGATCTCAGTTATTTTATGTTTATTGAAGGTTTTTTTGTGACCCAGTATGTGCTCTTTCTTGGATAATATTCCATGTGCACTCAAAAAGAATGTGTATCCTGCTGCTTTTGGATGAAAAGTTCTGAATATATATGTCAAGTTAATCTGGTCCAATGTATCATTCAAGGTCATTTTTTCTTTATTGATTTTTTTTGCCTAGATGACCTGTCCATTGCTGTAAGTAGAGTATTAAAGTCCCCTGCAGTAGCAGTATTCCTATCAATAAGAATTGCTTATGTTTGTGATTAGTTGGTTTATATATTTGGGTGCTTTCAAGTTTGGAGCATAAACATTTACAATTGTTAGCTCTTCTTGATGGATAGACCATGTAATCATGATATAATGCTCTTCTTCATCTCTTGTTACAGCCTTTAGTTTAAAATCTAGTTTTTCTGATATAAGTATAGCTACTCCAGGTTTCTTTTGACTTCCAGTAGCATGATAAATGCTTCTCCATCCCATCATTTTCAATATGAAGGTGTCTTCAGGTCTAAAATGTCTCTTGTAGACAACAAATAGCTAGAGCTTGCTTTTCATCCATTCTGACACCCTGTGTCTTTTGATTGGAGAATTAGTCCATTTACATTCAGAGTTATTATCAAAAGATATGGATTTAATGTCATTGTATTACCTGTAGGTTTATGTTTATGGTGATGTCTATGGTCCTTTGTAGTCTTTGCAATGTTCCCCTCACAGAGTCACCCTGAGGATTTCTTGCAGGGCTGGTTTAGTGGTCACGAGCTCCTTCAGTTTTTGTTTGTCTGGGAAAGCCTTTCTCTCTCTTTCTCTTCTGAATGATAGCCTTGCTGGGTAAAGGATTCTTGGCTGCATATTTTTCCTATTCAGCACGTTGAATATTTCCTGTGACTCCCTTCTGGCCTGTCATGTTAGTAGATAGGTCTGCTACTACCTTTATGTGTCTACCTTGTAGGTTAAGGCCCTTTTGTACCTAGCTTCTTTCAGAAGTCTCTCTTTACCTTTGTATTTTGCCAGTTTCACTATGACATGCCACGGAGAAGATCTATTCTTGTTAAATCTGAAGGAAGTTCTCTGTGCCTCTTGGATTTGGATGTCCCTTTTCTTCCCCAGATTAGGGAAGTTTTCAGCTATAATTTGTTCAAGTAAACCTTCTGCCCCTTTCTCTCTCTCTTCTTCTTCTGGAACTCCTATGATGTGTATATTATTATGTTTCATTGAATCACTTAGTTCTCTAATCCTCTCCTTGTCGTCTAGTATTTTCTTATATCTCTTTTTCTTGACTTTATCATTTTCCATATTTTTTCTTCTCTTTCACTTAATCTCCCCTCTGCCTCCTTCATCCTTGCTGTCACCATGTCTAGTTTATTTTGCACCTCATTTACAGCATTTCTTATTTCATCGTGACTATTTATTAGTTCCTTCATCTCTGCAGCAATAAATTCTCTTCTGTCTTCTATGTTTTGTTCAAGCCAGCTATCAATCTTATGACTATTCTTCAAAATTCTTGCTTAGATATTTTTTTATATGTTTTGAGCAATTTTCTAGCTGTTATATCTTCCTGGAATTTCTTTTCAGGAGAATTTTTCTGTTTCATCATATTGGCTAGTTTTCTGTCCCTTATGTGTTTTAATAGCTTGCTATGAGTACTGTACCTGAGAGCACTACAACATTAAAAAGCGGTCCTGTGCTCTCCAGGGCCTGGCCCTTCAGGAGGTGTTTTTGGAGTTTGTTTCATGCTCTTTGTTGTTGAGACTCTGGTTGCTTTATCTCCCTACTCGTATTGGTGGTTTGGACCTTCCACTATGTGTGCTTTGATTTGTTTATTGAATTATCCCTGGAAAAAATTTTAAAGGGGTGGTGGTGGTGGAAGAGGCCTTATCCCAAACAAAGAGAGGAATGACAGGGGCGGGGAAAAGGAAAAGAATAAAAACAACCTGGTAGAGAATCAGAGAAACTATACAGCTTATTCCAGAGAGAGATAGAGAGGAAAATAAAGAAGAAGGTGATGCAGAAGAACTGTAAAAAGAATAGATTATTAATGTCTGCTTAAACAAACCAACAATCAGAATAACCAGACTAGAGAAGGGAAGAAATAAGAGGAAGAAAAGGAAGAAAAATTCTACAGTTGACCAAGAATCAAATCAGAGAATGAAAAGTCACTGGACTAATATCTGACAGTGCCTTGAAACCTGTGGCTGTACTGGTCTGGAGGAGGGCCTGTCTGGTTCCATCATATGTTAGATAGTTACCAGACATGAAGGGGTGTGGTTTAATGTAGGCAGGCCTGCCTCCACTGTGTGCCCATTGTTCATTCCCTGAAACCCCACCTTGTTGGTGATGGGGAGAAAAATAATGATGCTCCAGTATCTCTTCCCCAGACCTGGTATCCCAACCCACTCTGTTAAGGCTGTCCTCACAGTGCCACGTGTGTGAAAGCTGGCAGGTTCTGTTCCACTCCACAGTCTCCCATGCCTTCCAGGTGCTTGGATGGGATTCAACCCCCAATGTCTTAAAGAATCCTGCTCTGCATGCCCTGGTTCCGGGGAAGTGCCACTCTGCCCCGCCAACTAAAGGCCTCTGGATCCTCACAGTGCTGAGTGAGCAGGCTGCTATGATATGCTCCACCATCTCCAACACTTCGCTGGCACTCAGCTGGAATTCAAACCCCAATGTCTTAAAGGATCCTGCTCCATGCACTCCAGTTCCAGGGTACTATTATTCTGGCGTACTGTCACAAAGGGCCTCTGCTTGGTGGGGGTCTGCAGGGTCTTTTTTCCTTGGAGTGGCTACTTTCCTTCTTCCCACAGCACTCAGGGGAGGGGACTGTTCTCTCCTAATGCACCTAGGAGCTAATTACAGAGCCTGGGTTGGCTCCCTTCCCACCCAGGTGTGTGAACAGGTCAGAGAAAGCCCAGCCTTCAGATTGATTCTTTCTCTGTTTTTTTCCGTTCCCCACTCCATGGATTTTCTCTTGTCCAAATATAATCCTACACTTTCACAGCCTGTCTTTCTTTTCCTTTTGTCTCTCCACAGAAGTGGATCCCTCCCCTCCAGTCCTTTACCGCCCATTTTATCTCTCCCAGTTCTCAATCACACAACTATGGCCTGTCATGTTGTCCCCGTGGGCCCTTGGAGATGTCTCTGTCATTCTGTAGCCCAAATTTCTGGAATTCCAAGTCTTCTGTCCTCAACATTGTTGTGTTTGAGGGAGGAGGGAACTTCAAGTCTCCCTACTTCTCTGCCACGTTGATTTCTCCCACCAGTTTTGACAGGTCTTAAATTATTCTTTCCATATGGCAGAGCCTTTCTGATCATCTTTAGATGAAGTCAGCTAACTGAAATAGTTATTTCTCAGATCACTGGCTGGATTGGGGTGTGTGGAGGCAAGAGGCAGAAAGAAAGAAAAATATGGGAAGGAAAGAAGGAAGGAAGGAAGGAAGAAAGGAAGGAAGGAAGAAGGAAAAAAGAAATAAGGAAGAAAAAAGAAGGAAGGAAGGAAGGAAGGAAGGAAGGAAGGAAGGAAGGAAGGAAGGAAAAAAAAGAAAGAAAGGAGGTGCCTGGTGGCCCAATTGGTTGGGCATCCAACTTTTGATTTTGGCTAGAGTCATGGTCTCCAGTGAGTGAGTTCGAGCCTTGTGTCTGGCACTGCACTGACAGTGCAGCGCCTGCTTGGGATTTTCTTTCTCCCTGTCTCTCTGTCCCTCCACAGCTGTCTCTCTCTCAAAATAAATAAACTTAAAAAAAAGAATGAAAGAAAAGATTTTTAAGTGGTAAAATGATTGAACAAAATGCTTTCATTTATTGTCTATTTTTTCTATTTCTCAAGGGGAAGGGAACATACATTTCCATGTCAGGCATATTACAGAAATTGCCTCATCTACTGCACAATGACCATAAGAGAAAGTGGTGCACCAGAAAGGGAAGGGTGAAGGGCATGTTTGAGTTTGAATTTGAGAGTTGTGGAAAGAAGTGATGCATAATGCACCCAGAAATGTAATGTGAAAGGGAAAGAGACTTAAACTTACTACTTTTATACATTTGTGAATAGAGGCAGTGATTTTACCTTAACCTAAAAGAGTTGTTACTATTTTCATTTGGTGAATGAGAGCTCTTAAGACAGTGCTAATAAATGTCAGTGGTAAGATTCAAATATACTCAGTTTTACTCCAAAGGCACTGGTATTTTGTCTTTATTTTTAATGTGTACTTGTTGGTATTTATATTTTACTTCAACAAAAAGGATTTTATTTTATTTTTTATTTTATTTTTTATTTAGACTACAGTTAGTTAACCTATAGCGTAGTATTGGTTTCAGGAGTAGAATTTAGTGATTCATCGCTTACGTATATAACACCCAGTGTTTATCCCAAGAAGTGCCCTCTTTAATTCCCATCCCCCATTTAGCCCATCCCCCACCCACCTCACCTCCAGCAAGTCTCCGTTTTTTCTCTATATTTAAGAGTTCTTCTTTGGGTGCCTGTGTGGCTCAGTTGGTTAAGCAGCCGACTTTGGCTCAGGTTATGATCTCATAGTTTGTGGGTTCGAGTCCCACATCAGACTCTGTGCTGACAGCTCAGAGCCTGGAGCCTGCTTCCGATTCTGTGTCTCCCTCTTTCCCTGCCTCTCTCCCACTCCTGCTTTGTCTCTCTGTCTCTCTCAAGATTAAATAAATATTTTAAAAAATTAAAAAAGGAGTGTCTTATTTTTTAACCCCCTCCCACTTTTTTATATTATTTTTGATTGCCTTCCCTTAAATTCATTTGTTTTGTACCTTAAATTCCACATATGTGTGAAGTCATATGATATTTGTCTTTCTCTGATTAACTTATTTTGATTAGCATAATACATTCTAATTCCATCCACATTGCTGCAAATGACAAAATTTCATTCTTTTTGACCACTGGTTTTTTATCCATTGATTAGTTGGTGAACATTTGGGCTCTTTCCATAAATTGGCTATTGTTGATAGCACTGCTATAAATATTGGGGGCGCATGGGCCCCTTCGATTCAGCATTTTTGTATCCTTTGGATAAATACCTGGTAGTGAAATTGCTAGATTATACGGTAGTACAATTTTTAATATTTTTAGAGTGTTTTCCAGAGTGGCTGCACCAGTTTGCATTCCTTCCAGGAGTGCAAACGTGTTTCCCTTTCTCTGCATCATCACCAGCTTCATTGTTTCCTGAGTTGTTAATGTTAGCCATTCTGACAGATGTGAGGAGGTATCTCATTGTGGTTTTGATTTGTATTTCCTTGATAATGAGTGATGTTGAGCATCTTTTCATGTGTCCGTAAGCCATCTGGATGTCTTCTTTGAAAAGGTATCTGCTAATTTCTTCACTGGATTACTTGTTTTTTGGGGTGTTGAGTTTGGACACTAATCCTTTATCTAACATGTCATTTGCAAATATCTTCCCCCATTCCGTCAGTTGCGTTTTAGTTTTATTGATTGTTTCCTTTGTTGTGTGGAAGTTTTTATATCTTGATGAGGTCTCAGTAGTTCATTTTTGCTTTTGTTTCCCTTGCCTCCAGAGATAAGTCTAGTAGGCAGTTTTTGCTGCTGAGGTCAAAGACGTTGCTGACTGTTTCTCCTCTAGAATTTTGATGGTTTCCTTTCTTGCATTTAGGTCTTTTATCCATTTTGAATTTATTTTTCTGTATGGTGTAAGAAAGTCCTCCAGTTTCATTGTTCTGCATGTCACTGTCCAGTTTTCCCAACTCGATTTGCTGAAGAGGCTGCCTTTTTTTCCCATTGGATATTCTTTCTTATTTTGTCGAAGATTTAGTGGGCCATATGTTTGTGAGTCCATTCATGGGTTTTGTGTTCTGTTCCGTTGATCTATGTGTCTGTTTTTGAGCCAGTACCATACTGTCTTGAGGATTACAGCTATCTAATACAGCTTGAAGTCCAGAATTGTGATGTATCCAGTTTTGGCTTTCTTTTTCAATATTACTTTAGCTATCCGGGGTCTTTCCTCGTTCCAGACAAATCTTAGCATTGTTTGTTCTGTCTTCGTGAAGAATGCTGGTGTTATTTTGATAGGGATTGCTTTGAATGTGTAGCAACAAAGACTAGAAAAGACCAGAGAACATCACTTGAAACACCAACTCTATAGGCAACACATTGGCATTAAACTCATATCTTTCAGTAATCTCTCTGAATGTAACTGGATTACATGCTCCAATCAAAAGACATAGGGAATCAGAATGGATTAAAAAAAAACAAGATCCATCTATATATTGCTTACAAGAGACTTTTTTAGACCTAAAGCCACCTTCAGGTTGAAAGTGAGTGGATGGAGATCCATGTATCATGCTAATGGACATCAAAAGAAAGCCAGAGCAGCCATACTTATATCAGATTGACTGTATTTTAAAACAAATACTGTAACCAAAGATGAAGAAGGGCATGGAGTTTTGTCTTTTCAATATGTTATTTTTAATTTGTGCTCAAATTCTCTTAAGAAATTTCTTCTGAGCACTGAGCCTAGGCTCTTGGGCACATATAATTTGCAAGAGCTAGTAGTTAGCCATTAGTTCCATCACTACTCTACTTGAAACCTGAAAATGAAACCACTTCATTTAACCTATGGAACCGTGGTTTTCAAATGCCAATTAATAATGCCATTTTCGTAGACATGGGAAAAACATAAGTAATATATTTTTGCAAGGCTAAATGCATTCCATTTAAACAACATTTTTTTTTATTCCAAGCTAGAGTTCTTTCTTTAAATAAGGGTGGGAGATTAAAATGCCATTTAAAAATAATAATAATGTAATTATTATTATTAATAGATGTAATTGGTGATTTGCTTTAATGGATTTGGCAAAATACAATCTCTGCCAGTCCCTCCTATATTTTTCTATAGAATTATTTTCTGGACTGTGAAATCCACATCTATTGTGATAACAACCCTTGTTTTCATATCTATTTACGTTTATTTACCTGAATACATTCTAAGGATTTGAGAACCCTTAATTAAGGAGTAAGTCAGAGGTGCCTGGGTGGCTCAGTCAGTTAAGTGTTTGACTCTTGATTTTGGCTCAGATCATGATCTCACAGTTAGTGAGATCCAGTCCTGTGTCCTGGTCTGTGCTAACAATGTGGAGCCTGCTTGGGAGTCTCTCTCTGTCTCTCTTCCCCTACTCATGCATTCTCTCTCTCTCTCTCTCTCTCTCTCTCAAAATAAATAAATAAACTTAACAAAAAAAGAAGAAATGCCTTTTCTAAATACTTAAGCTTTTCTGGTGGTTCTAATGATCCTTACTTCTCTAGTCTCCCAAACACACTTTTCTTCCTCTACCTCTTTATAGAACACAAAGTTGTCAGTTGATATAAAATAGTAGAATGCTGTATGAGTTCAATTTATTTACCTTCATTTTCTATTCATCCGTTATCTATATGTCTATATATCACTATATAGATAATTGAGATTTATTTGGCATACCACATTAAGTTTAAGGTGTACAACATGATTTGATATTTTTTAAATGTTTATTTTTTTATATTTGAGAGACAGAGCATGAGAGGGTAAGAGAGAGGCAGGATAGAGGATCTGAAGCAGGCTCTGGGATGATAGAAGAGATTCTAACATGGGGCTTGAACTCATGAACCACAGATCATGGCCTGAGCTCACGTTGGACCCTTAACAGACTGAGCCATTCAGGCACCCTAATTTGATACTTTTATATTGCAATATGATCATTATTGTAGCATTAGGTAATACTTTATTGCATCACACAATTATCATTTTCTCTTGTGGTTAAGAACAGTTAAGATTTAGTCTCAGCAAATTTAACGTTTGTAAGTACATGTTTTTCCCTACAAGCCTTATACTGTGTATTAGGTTTCCAGGACTAATTTATTAACTAGTTGCGAGTATGTACCCTTAAATATCATCTCTTCCTTTCCCCCAACCACCAGTCTCTGATTCAACCATTGTACTATTTGTCTTTGTGATTTCAGGTTTTTTTTTAATCTATGTATGAGACACCATATAGTATTTGTATTTCTCTGCCTGACTTATGTCACTTAGAATCATGTTTTCAAGGTCCTTCCTTGTTGTTGTCAATGGCAGAATTTCCATTTCTGCATGACTGAATAGTATTACATTGGATATATATACAGCACCTCTTCTTTGTACATTCAACCATTGATAGACACACGTTTCCATATTTCAGCTATTGGTGCAATAAACATGGGAGTGCATATGTCTCCTCAATAATCTATTTTTATTTCTTTGGGTATAAATCCAGTAGTGGAATTGCTGTATCATATGATAGTTCTGTATTTAATTTTTTGAGGAAGCTCCAATACTCTCCTCTATAGTGGCTGAACCAGTTCACATTCCCATAAATAGTGCACAAATGTTCCCTTTTCACTCCTTCCTCATCAACATTTTTTATTTCTTGTCTTCTTGATGATTGCCATTTACAAGTGTGAGGTTATATCTCATCCTGATTATAATTTGCATTTCCTTCATGGTTAGCAGTGTTGAGCACCTTTTCATGTACCTGTTAGAAATTTGGACATCTTTCTTTGAAAAATGTCTATTTAGTTCCTCTTCTCATTTTTTAAAAATCAGATTATTAGGTGTTGTGTTGTTGTTGTTGTTGTTGTTGTTGCTGCTGTTGTTGAGTTGTATGTTTTTTTAAATAAATTTTGGATATTAGCCTGTTATCTGATATATGGCATGGTTTGCTAAAATTTTGTCTTATTATATAGGTAGTCTTTTCATTTTGTTGATTTTTTCTTTTGCTTTGCAGGAGTTTTGTGTTTAATTTAGTCCCACTTGTTGATATTTTCTTTTTTGTTTGTGTTTTTGGTGTCATATCCAAAAAAGCAGTTAAGACCAATGTCAAGGAATTTTTTTCACTATGTTTTCTTTTAGGAGTTTTATAGTTTAAGGTCTTTATGTTTAGACCTTTGATCCTTTTGGAGTTAATTTTTGTGAATGGTATGAGATATGTGACTGATTTAATTTTTCTGCAGGTTATCCAGCTCTTCCAACACAATTTTTTGAAGACTATCCTTTCCCCACTGGATGTTCCTGACCCCCTATCAAATATTATTTGACCATATATGCAGAGGTTTAATTCTGAGCTCTTCGGTTCCATTGGTCAATGTGCTTTTTTTTTTCTTTTTTAAGTACTGTATGATTGCAATTCTTATAGTTTTTAAATATGCTTTGAAATCAGTAAGTGTGATGCCTCCAGTTTTGTCATTCTTTCTCATGATTGCTTTATTTATTCAAGGTCTTTTATGATTCCATACACACTTTAGGATTGTTTTTTATAGTTCCATGAAAAATGCCATTGGTATTTTGATAGGGATTGCATTGAATCTACAGATGGCTTTGCGTAGTATGAACATTTTGACAATATTAACTCTTCCATTCCATAAAACAATATGTCCTTCCATTTGTGTCTTCGATTTCTTTCAGTAAAGTCTTATTCTTCTCATTATAAAAATCTATTACTTCTTTGGATAAATTTATTCTTAGGTATTTTATTGTTTTTGATGCTATGGTGAATGGGATATTTTTTTTTATTTCTTCTTCAGATGTTTTTTGTTACTATATAGAAAAACACCTGATTTCTGTGTATTGATTTTGTATCCTACCACTTTATGGAATCCATTGTTTAAATCCAATAGTTTTTTAGTTAGGTATATGGGATTTTCAATTCATAAGATCATATCATCAGAAAATAGTGATAACTGTACTTCTTCCTTTCAGATATGAATGCCTTTTATGTATTCGCCTTGCCAATTGCTCTACTTAGTACTTCCAGTACTATGTTGAATAAGAATGAAGTAGGCACCTTTGTCATATTCTTAATCTTAGAAGAAAAGATTATTTTTTCCATTAATATAATGTCAACTGTGGGTTTGTCATACACGACCTACATTATATTGAGGTATGCTCTTTCTATACCTATCTGTTGATAGTTTCTATCATTAGAAGTGTATTTTGTCAAATGCTTTTTCTGCAATTCTTGAGACGATCATATGAATTTTATCTTTCATTCTATTAATGAAATGTATCACATTTATTTATTTGAGGATTTTATTTTGGGGAATAAATTATTTTTTATTGGAAAACAAATATACTACTTGGAATGTATTTGAGGCAAATTATGCCATAAGCAGATTTTCTTTAAGTGGCTAAGCAAAGGTTAAAAAGCAAGTAATAGCGGTGCTTGGGTGCCTCAGTCAGTTAAGCATCAACTCTTGATTTTGGCTCAGGTCATGATTTTATGGTTCATGGGATCAAGCTCCATGCCAGGCTCTGCACTGACAGAGCAGAGCCTGCATGGGATTCACTCTCTCTGCCCCTTCTCTGCTCTCTTTCTCTCTCTATTTCTTTCTCGCGCCCCCAAGATAAATAAATAAACGTAAAAAAAGCAAGTAGTAAGAAAACAAAACGTTTCAGGTACAGGACCATCAGTACCAAAAAATAGTGTACAAGCACCTAGATAATACATTTGTTTTGCAATAGGGCAACCTTTAAGTACATATTGTTGACTGTCCATAATCCACACAGTTACAACTCTACATTTCAGCAACGTGCTGACATTCCTAAAGAAAACTACTTTAAAAAAAGGCATAACACAGAGGTTCCTTCATTTGACCAATTCCATCTAAGTTTAGATGTGGAAAAGAGCTTAGATATATCCAGAGTAAGCCACATGCAACATGTTACTTGATCAATTTTCTAAAATAAGGTTTCAAGACAATGACAGAAAGATGAGAAAAAAATGGAGGAATGGAATCCTAATTATTACATATGCATATTTTTAAATGTTTATTTATTTATTTTGAGAGAGAGAAAGTGTGAGTGATGGGGGAACAGAGAGAATAAGAAAGAGACAATTCCAAGTAGCCTCCATGCTCAGCATGGAACCCAACACCAGACTCGACACGGGGCTCGATCTCATGACTGTAAGATCATGACCTGAGCCAATATCAAGAATCTGATGCTTAACCAACTGAGCCACCCAGGTGTTCCTATACATGCATATTTTTTGACATCAAGGGTAAACCTTTTACAGATAAGTTACAAACAAAAAAAAAGCACATAAACATTTTTTACAAGAAATTTAACACATTCCATACAGTGTCTTCACTCTGCTGTCATTATTTGTACAAACTCTTCATAGTTTACTTGACCATCGCCATCAATATCTGCTTCCATGAGAATTCATCTACTTCATCATGTGTTAACTTCTCTTCCAGGTTTGTCATCAGATGGTGAAGCTCTGCTACACTAATATAGCCTTTGCCATCCTTATCGGACATGTGGTATGCTTCTCTAATTTCTTCTTCATTGTCTGTGTCTTTCATTTTTATTGCTACCAATTGTCAAAAGTTCTGAGAACTCAATTGTGCCATTACCATCAGCATCTACTTGATTAATCATATCCTGTAACTCTGTTTCTGTGGGGTTCTGCCCAAGAGACCTCATTACAGTTCCCAATTCTTTTATTGTTATTGTTCCATCACCATCCTTGTCAAATAGTGAAAAAGATTCTATGAATTCTGATATCTGCTCTTCAGTCAGTTGTTCAGCCATGCTGCAAGTACTACTGGTCTCTGAGAAGTGACTGAACAACCACTCAGCTCACTGGCCCCACTTGGACTCACATTTGAGTATTTTAAAACATCCTTCCCAGGGATAAATTTCGCTTAGTCATGGCATATAATCCTTTTTATTAGTTGTTAAGTTGAGTTTGTTAATATTATGTTGAGAATTTTTGCAAGTTGCTTTATCATGGATATTGGTCTATAGTTTTTGTGTTCTTTTCTTGTAGTGTCATTATCTGGCTTTCGTATCAGGGTAATGCTGCCTCCAGAAAATGAGGTTTGCATCCTCCACTTAATTTTTTTTTCCTTCTCTTAAATTTTTGGGAAAGTTTGAAAAGGATTAGCATTAATTCTTCCCTAAATGACTGGTTAAATTCATCTGTAAGCCATCTGGTCCTGGGGCTGTCTATGTTTGGAAGTTTGTTTTTTTTTATTATTGAAGTATAGTTGACATACAATGTTATATTAGTTTTAGGGGTACAATATAGTGATCTGACAATTCTATAAATTACAGAATGTTCACCATGATTAAGTGTTGTTACTATCTGCCACCATACAATGTTATTACAATATTACTTATTATATTCCCTATGCTATCCTTCTCATCACCATGACTTATTTACTTCATAATTGGAAATTTGTATCCCTTAATCCCCTTCACCTATTTCACCCATCCCCCACCTCCCTCCATTCTGGCAACCACCAGTTTATTCTTTGTACTTATGAGTTTGTTTCTGTTTCATTTGTTTGTTCATTTGATTTGTTTATTTTTTTAAGGTTTATTCATTTTTTAGAGATAGAAAGAGACAAACCGTGAGCAAGGGAGGGTCAGAGAGAGAGGGAGACACAGAAATTGAAGCAGGCTTCAGGTTTTGAGCTGTCAGCACAGAGCCTGATGCAGGGCTCGAACTCACAAGCCGTGAGATCATGACCTGAGCCAAAGTTGGCCGCTTAACCAACTGAGCCACCCAGGCACCCCTGATATGTTTTTAGTGTTCCACATATAAGTGAAATCATATTATATTTTTCTTTTTTGACTTATTTTGCTCAGCATAACATTCTCTGGGTTCATCCATGTTTTCACAAATGGCAATATCTCATTACTTTATGGGTGAGTAATGTTTTATTGTCTATCTATCTATCTATCTATCTATCCCACATCTGTGAGTGTGTATATATAATTTCTTTAGGTTTCCTGAAAACACTGACTCCATCATCTTTGGACCTTCATCTTGTTTATGCCCATGCATTGACCTCCTTCAGGATTGTGTGTTTAAGGCCTTTGGAGGTTAATGTACACTCTGACTGCAGTGTGAGAAGGCTTGTTCTGATCTTCCCTAAAGTGACACACAGAAGGCACCACTTTAGATAACTAGTAGAAATGACTGGTGCATAGAAGGTACCAATTTAGGGACACCTGGATCTCTATGTCAGTTAAGAGTCTGACTCCTGGTTTTGGCTCAGGTCATGATCTCACAACTTTGTGGGTTCAAGCCCCATATCAGACAGCATGGAATCTGCTTCAGACTCTCTCTCTCTCTCTCTCTCTCTCTCTCTCTCTCTCTGCCTCTTCTCCACTTGCACTGTCTCAGTCTCTCTCAAAAGAAATAAATAAACTTAAAAAATAAAACCCATTTAAAAAAAGAAAGTGCCACTATATATTACCCTTTGACCTCATCACAATGCCCCTTGCTCTATAAAATCTGTGGATTAAGGTCTGGACTTGGGCAGAGAATAGCTGTGTAGTGCCTGGATCATCTGTTTGCCCCAATCACCCTTCAGTAAGTTACCTTTTATAAAATTCTGTAAACAGTATGGATTGACTTGTGTTTTTTTGTTTTTGATTTTGTTTTTGTTTTGTTTTGTTTTTTGTTTGGTCTCAAAATGACTTATCAGTCTGGAAGTTATTTTACAGCTATCAGTGGACACTTAGGTTGTTTCCGTATCTTGTATATTATAAATAATATTGCAGTAAACATTAATGTTCAAATTAATCTTTTTTTTATTATCTTTGGGTAAATTTACTGGGTAAATAGCCAGTAGTGGAATTACTAGGTCATTTGGTATTTTTCTTCTTAATTTTTTGAGGAATGTCTATACCATTTTCCACAGTGTTTGCACTAACTTTCATTTCCACTAATGGTGCACAGAATACTGATTCAATTCCTTACTCATTATTGGTTTGCTCATACTTGCTTTTTTTCCTGGTTCAGTCATGGTAGTTTGAATCATTCTAGGAAATTATCCATTTCTCCTAGATTATCTAATGTGTTGGCTATAATCGTTCATAGTAGTCTCATAATCTTATGTATTTCTGTAGTGTTATTTATTATTTCACTTCTAATTGTATTTATTTGAGTCATCTTTCTTTTTTCTTAGCATTGCTATAGATTTTTTTTTCTTTTTTTTTTTTCTTTTTTTTTTTTATTTTGAGTTCTCAGTACTTTATTTTATTTTATTTTATTTTTTTTATTTTTTATTTTTTTACTACTTGGCAATTATTTATTTATTTTTTTTTTAACTTTATAGTTTATTGTCAGGTTAGTTTCCATATAACACCCAGTGCTCTTCCCCACAAGTGACCTCCACCAAGACCATCACCCCGCTTTACCTTTTCCCCTTCCCCCCTCAGTTTGTTTTCAGGATTCAAGAGTCTCTCGTGT